>CM042481.1:5790180-6990180 GCA_023621385.1 Quercus gilva | reverse complement strand
GTGAAAGTGGTGTCACGCGGATTGATGACATGGCTCTATGATGTGTCATATTTATATCCATTAGATTAAAGTAAGGGCTGGGATTGAAACAATTGCACACCGTGCAATACCCTAGGTATTGCACGGGATATGGATCCGTAAAATGGAGTCGTCTGACTTGACTCAGAGCAGAGGATGTGAATGCTCATTAATTTCTTTGACCAAGAAATTAATCATACATGGTAGGAACGGCTTTTCATGCACACATAAATATCATTTATTTATTCTCCTTGGAGAGTTAATGCTTTGGGCAGCCTCTAATTAGCAGCAGTTTTAGGAATATTTTTTAAGGGGTCGTTCAATTTACGTTGAAGGGGTTGTCAAAAACCACATTTCTCAAAAAAAAAAAAAAAAAAAAAAAAGGTCAAAAACCTCTTTATAAATAATATATATATATATATATATATATGTATGGATAGATTCAAGTTATATTTGGTGTAACTCTAAAGAGTTATATATTTTTTTAAATCTTTAAATTTAAGTAGATCCAATGATCAAAAAAGATCTTCATTAATACTAATATCCTAATTGATCTCATTTATTATTTTATTGTATCTTATTTAATATATTCTATACTTATTTCTAAGTCCAAAAAATTTATACGGCTAACTCTTTCTCTCTCCACTGCACGTCTCTCTCTCTCTCTCTCTCTGAGCACGTTTTTTCTCTCTATCTCCTCCACAGCTATTCTACCTCCATGGTCAGGTCCCCGGCAGCAAAAAAAAAAAGCCATATATGGTACAGATTCAACAGATGGTGTAGATTCAATCTATTGCTTGAATTGGCACAATCTATTGCAGACACAAAAATATTAAACAAGCAATAGATTGTAGAATGATTGACAACTCAAATAAACAAACAATGTATCCATTGATGGTTGGCTTAACGTGCAAAAGGTGATGAATCATCAAGGCATTTTGAGGAGTACTATGGCAGGCCGGTGTTGTCAGTAGTGTTGTCCATAGCTCTTGTTCTTAAAAAGCCGAATGGACGAGTTTTGAACTTTGACGTGGTTAACAAATCTGGTTGATAATGTTGCTTGCTTTCTTTTCTTTTTAATTTATCATATCAAAGTGGCAGATAGATCCATGAAAGAGGAAAAAAGCAAAAGCATGTAAAACGGAAACCACATGCGGTATTGTAGTTATGTTTGGAAAACTTTCAAATCCTTATACAATCTGGAAAATTAAGTGGTCAATGGTTGTTAGAGTTCACAATTAATATTTTATTTTAATGTTAAAAAATGACTAAACAAGAGTTGTTCTTTTTTAATATTTTTGTGTCTGCAATAGATTGTGCAGATTCAAGCAATAGATTAAATCTGCACCATCTGTGGCTTTTTTTTTTTTTTGGCTACCGGGGACCTGACCGTGTAGGTAGAAGAGCAGTGGAGGAGAGAGAGAAAAAAAGTGCAATGAGAAAGAGAGAGAGATGTGTAGTGGAGAGAGATAGAGTCACCCTTATAAATATTTTGGGCTTAGAAATAAGTATAGAATGTATTAAATAAGAGATAATAAATGAGATCAATTAGGATATTAGTATTAATGAGGATATTTTTTTGACCATTGGATTTATTTAAATCCAACGGTTTAAAAAAGGTGTAATTCTAAAGAGTTACAATAGGTGTAACTTGAACCCATCTATATATATATATATATATATATTTTTTTTTTTTTCATCTTGATCACTAAGGTGATTAGATGAAATTTGTTCTCCTAACCCATGATTCAAAGAAGATTTTTTCAAGTTATCTTAAAAAATGAATCCTAGTTAGGAGATGAATCTTGCATACACATGATTTCCTTATTAGAAAAAATTTATATATAATACCAATAAGAGAATAAATGATAAATTATATGTTCGTTGAGCATATTGTTTCTTGATATAATAAATATATTAATTATTGTTATTAAGATTAAATCTTAAAAATCATCTATTGTCTCTTACTATAAAAAAATTATTAATTATTACTGTTGAGTGAACTTTAATTATTACTGCTTAGAATACTTTAATTTATTATTTATTACTTTTTGTCTTTACTCTTTTTAATTTTTTTATTTAACAATTTAACTCAACTTAGATAACTTATTGGTCTTTATAATTCATTAAAAATAATTTGTGTTGTGTCTTTTGTATTACTCTATTAAGAATTTAATAAGACAATTCAATCATTAAAAAAAATATAGTCTTCATTTAGAATATTTTCTTTGCAATTAAAAAGTTAACTAATGGTGTGGAAAGATTTAAACAAGTTTACTCTTGGAAGTAAATTTCTTTCTAGATTAAAAAATAGCCTTACATCCTTAACAGGAAATGTCTAGTTAGTAGTTTGCCATAGTCATAGTCATAGTCATAGTCATAACCATTATAATCATATTGTGTATATTTCATCAAAATAGATCAGCATAAGATGCCTATGTAGAAGTTGTGATTCTTTCTTGATATTGCTTGCCATTAACTCACAAAGTTATTTTGTGCTATATATGCATCAGGGGTTGCTAGAGGAAGTGGGTGGCAGGATACAGGAGCCTATGTAAATCTTGGGGCATATTATCTGATTGGGGTTCCAGTAGGTGTTGTTTTGGTGTTCGTTGTACACTTGAAAGGAAGGGGTCTTTGGACTACTGTACAAGTATTTCTACTTACTCTTAAAACAAGTTTCACAAATTGGGAAAAACAGGTTATTAGTACAAAAACAATTATTCCTTTCTATATATTTGTTTTTATTATTACACCTTTCTACCACTAAAGTTCATGTTCAACTTGATCATATAGTATGAAAATTGAGAACCTTAAAACTATTTGGGACTAAAATAATTGGTGTCCAATTGAGTTGAATGGACAAAATATTAGACTAAACCATTTTGAATGCTTTTTTTTTTTTTTTTTTTTAGTGCAACCATTTTCAACGCTTAGTTGTATTTATGTTGATGTTGTTGTTTCAGGCATTAAAAGCAACAGAGGGGATGTTTGATGGAGATATTTAGTCCAGACTTCAGAGTTTATTGAGTTGAATGGACAACCTGAAAGTGGAAAATAATAAAGTGCAATAAAGGAAAGGAGTAAAAGTGGGGGACTGGTAATCAATAATTGATGCCACGCAAAAGCTCTGAAAAAAGTAATAGAAAAAGGAATAAATTTCCTTGAGGGTGACCCAGGAAAAGTTGTTGACTTAACTGAAAACAGGGGACTTGAAATTGTGAACACACACGGAAAAAGAAAGAACAGAGTACACTCAATTATTTAACGGGCAGAGTTTTAGAAAAAGTATATTAGTATATAATTAAAATTTTTAAGGCTAAATGATAATTGTTTTTAGTAAAAAAATTAAAATGGAAATTAATCCAATCTGCCTCTGAGATTGGGGTTATCATAAGCTATTAAGAATTTTTTTTTTTTTTTAAATATTTAATTTGCTCCCTATGCTCATAGGACAATTTACCCTGTTAAAAAAAAAAAAATTCATGCTCTTCTAAAGTCCTTGCTTCTTTTCAATATCTTGTTTTAACCGTATATATCTCACATTGTGGCAATTATATTTGCAAAAGAATTTCTAGTAGCCAATGTAGATTAATAATTGTTAGAAATGGAGAAGGACACAAATAGGTTATGCCAATTATATGCGCGAAAGATTAAATAAAACTTTAAGATGGAGAAGGAAGAGCAATAGAATTTTCAAATAGTATTAAATGATGTTTGTTTATGCTTATAGAGTAAATTGAATATTTAAAAAAAAATTTGATAACATCTAACAATTAACCTAACTCTCAAGACGGTTCAAGTAGTGACATTTTAGTAAATGTGTCGTGTTCTCTACGATAACTCCAAGGAGTCTAGTTTGGCTAATACTAATTTTTATCCAACGAATGAGAGGAAAACACAATAATATCACCATTCCATTCCTCACAACTTGAAAGAAGAAAAATGGGAACTCTTTCCAATGTTTTGGTTGTCAAAGATTTAATAGTTTTAAGATTTAAACCTCTTGTAAGACTGAGGATAGAATTACTACAACTTTTTGTTGTATATATGTGTAGAGAGGGAAAATTCCCGACTTATCACAAGCTGACACGTCACACTACCAAGTCCACAAAATACAGTTAATTACAAAGTGCCACGTATTGCTGCTAGGGTTTACTATTGCTGTTCAGAAGCCAACAGAAATTTGCCAAGTGTCATGTAAGAACCAATCATGCATCGGCTTGTGTAAGCGATGACCCAAGCAACCTCGCACGTGTAAGCGATGACCAAAGCAACCTCGCACGTGTAAGCAATGACCTAAGCAACCTCGCACGTGTAAGCAATGACACAAGCGGACCAATCAGATTGTGACATGTGTCACCAGTCAGACTCCGCCACGTGTCGCTCATCCACCCCAAAACTCCTATAAATAGAAGCCTTCCTAAGACATTTAGGAGGACACCAAGCCATCTGAAGCACAAGCAGCATCGGAGAAGATTCAGAAGTCCAGAAGCTCTGCTGGAACCAAGCTCTAAAGCCTCCAAGAACTTCAAGAACTTCAACCTTCAAATACGAAGAACATTCGAAGAGAAATCATCAAAATCATCCGCCTAGATCCAAAAGCCTACGGGAATCAAGCCTAAAGTGTCCGAAAACATCAACAAACCACAAATCAGTGAGGCTCTACGGATTCAAGCCTCTAAAGCCCCGAAGAACTTCCACCACAAATCCAAGAACACGAAGAACACACGAAGAACACGAAGAACGGGAAGAACAAAGGATTTCTAACAAGCTCATAGCCAGAGATTCATTGTAATTCTATTTTAGTAATCTTTGATCCATTCCTCAACCAAATTGAAGGATATTTTGTGTTCAAGTCACAATCACATCACCACAAATCCAAATCAATAAGTCTTGCAAGGAGATCGAATCAGAGGATCACTCTTTTGTAAAACACAGAGAATTATACCACAATCATCAATACAAATTCGCATTTGTGCAACTATTTTACTTTGTTTGATTTATTTCGAACCGAGAAATTTAGTCGTCCACATATTCTGGCACGCCCGGTGGGACTTCTCTGCCTTTCATCTCTTTCTCCTTCAAAAGAAATTCGACATCATTTTTGCTACCGACTTTAATGGCCTCTAGCAAGAATGTCCAAAAATCAGTAGTTGATGCTTCCGGTGTCGATGATTATGTCGGCCCAATCACTCGCAGTCGATCCAAAGCTCTTCAGCCTCAACCAACCAAAGAAGGCGAGCTTTCTACCGTCATCTCTCTAGACTTTCTTGCAAATAGGAAAGTTACCAATAAGGATTCATCTGTCTCTAAAGATTTGGAGCGCAGTAATGAATCATCCCCCACAAAGACCTTTTCTATCAACTCTTCACCCGTGATGAAAAACTTAAGGAATAAAGTACCTTTGACTCATCCTATTTCATCATTTTCTCCATCATATCTAGAGGTCATGCCAGTAATGATGACTAACACCTCTACTATAGAAGAAAAGATGGCTGAAATGGAACAAAGGGTCATCCTTCTCACTAAAGCACTTGAAGAAAAGGACGTCAAAATTGCTACCCTAATGAATAAGCTGGAGGTACATGATTCGGGTGAATCAAGTCATGGCCCTGAACAACCACCTGGCTTTACCTTTGGAGGAGAAAATCCCAGGGGTGATAAAGAAAAAGGAGGTGAAGGCCCTTCTCAACATGGACATTCCACCTCAATGGCCTCGATATCTGTCCAACAATTGCAGGACATGATAACGAATACTATTCGAGCACAATACGGAGGTTCTTCTACAAGTTCTCTCATATATTCAAAGCCCTATACAAAGCGCATTGATAATATGAGGATGCCAAATGGGTATCAGCCCCCCAAGTTCTTGCAATTTGATGGCAAAGGAAACCCTAAGCAACACATTGCTCACTTTGTAGAAACTTGTGAGAATGCAGGGACTCAGGGAGGCCTCTTTGTAAAGCAGTTTGTTCGTTCATTGAAAGGAAATGCCTTTGATTGGTATACAGATTTAGAACCCGAGTCAATCGATAGTTGGGAACAACTTGAAAGAGAGTTTCTCAACCGATTCTACAGCACAAGGCGCACGGTGAGCATGATGGAACTTACCAACACCAAACAATGGAAAGATGAGCCCGTCGTTGATTATATCAATCGGTGGCGTTCTTTGAGTCTAGATTGCAAGGATAGACTTTCTGAAATATCTGCTGTAGAGATGTGCATCCAAGGCATGCATTGGGGACTTCTTTACATCCTTCAAGGGATAAAGCCCCAAATATTTGAGGAGTTAGCAACTCGTGCGCATGACATGGAATTGAGTATCTCTAGCCATGGAAATACAAAACCTCTCATACCTGAGGAAAGGAAAGAAAGACGGGAAATTAGGAAAAATGACAGGAATCCGAAAAGTAATGTCAAAGACTCAATGAATGTCAACCTTGCCCCAATCAAAATTTCAACAAGAAATGTAAAGGCCAATGAGAAGAGGCCCGAGGTAGGCCAACAACGTGAGACGCGACGCTCATCACTTAAGGAATGGGAACAAAAGGTGTATCCTTTCCTAGATGCCGATATGCCAGAAATGCTAGAACAACTGCTCAAGTTGAAATTAATTGAATTGCCAGAATGCAAACGACCGGAAGAGATGGGAAAAGTTGATAACCCAAACTATTGCAAATACCATCGCATCCTAAGCCATCCAATCCAAAAATGCTTTGTTCTTAAAGAACTCATCATGAAGCTCGCCAAGGAAAGGAAAATCGACTTGGATTTTAATGATGTTGCTCAGTCAAACCTTGCAACCTTTGCTTGTGGGTTATCTAGTTGCATGTCTCCAACCACTAAGCAGGGGGCAAATACCACTCTCGTTCAGTTTGGTTCTCTAGAACCTGTTCAAGTTCGGCTCTCACAAAAGGCATCTGATTATAATTCAAATGATGATAAAAGGTCAACAATGGATGAGGAAGAAGGCTGGACGGTGGTTACTCGTAGGAGATGGAAGAAGAGACGTACATTCCCTCTTCATTTGATTTCCCAAGAGTCTAAAAAAGCACAAAACCAGATTCAGCCTTGGTCAAGAAGAAGGAGTGATAAAAGGCAAGAAAGACCCAGAACAAAAATGTTTGACAATTCAACACAAACCCAAAAACTTCGAAATCTCATCACATTGGAAGAATTCTTCCCCAGAAATTTTTTTCAAAATGACTCAGCTGAGGCTGTTCACACGGTCTCTCGTTGCGAAATTCAAGATGAAAAGGAGGATGTTGACCGTGGTGGTCCAAGTGAGACTTTACCATCTACGGAGGAACTCCCATCTCGAGTTGATGAAGTTGAACCCTTGCAATCCTCCATTTCATCAAAAGAAGCACTCACTCAAGCTCTTGAAAAGCCAGAGATATACACTCCTTCTACCAACATGTTTCAACAAACCCCAGAATGTTACGCGTGCTCTCCAGACTTAACTTTCACTGATGAGGATCTATTGTTGGGTTCAAAGCCCCACAATCGTCCACTTTATGTCTCTGGTTATACTCGTGAACAAAAGATCGATCGTATTCTCATTGACGGAGGTTCAGCTGTTAATATACTACCAAAAATGACGATGAAGCGACTTGGTCTTGCTATGGAGGAATTATCGCATAGTCATTTAGTCATTCAAGGTTTTAACCAAGGAGGACAACGCGCAATCGGCATGATACACTTGGAATTAATCATTGGAGAATTGACAAGTAACATTTTGTTCCATGTCATCGATGCCAAAACAACTTACAACATGTTGTTAGGACGTCCATGGATCCATGAAATGGAATAGTGCCATCAACTTTGCATCAATGTTTCAAGTATCTTCAAGGTGGAATAAAGAAGGTCAATGCCGACTTAAAGCCTTTTGCTGAGACTGAAGCTCATTTTGCTGACGCAAAATTTTATGTAGAAGATAACATTGCTAGTGAAGTTCTCCCAGTTGAGATCCCGTCTATGGAAAGCAAGCAGAGTGAAAAGAAGCATGCTAGATTCATCACTGAAAAGGATAATCCTTCCTCAAAGAAAGGTCCAGAATATGGGAATGATCATTCTAGGGAATCTACCAATAATGCAGTGAGAGCGGAAAATTCAACGCCCTCCAATAACCTGCCATTCCTTCGGTATGTACCATTATCACGCCGCAAGAATGGACAATCACCATTCGCAGAATGCCTTCAATCTACAGAAGACATAGGAAGGCCTCCTGCAAAGCTCACAATGGAGGATGTAGTCATATTGAAAGAAAATCATGTCATGCCTTTAACTTCATCCACGAATCCTTTGCCCTCGAAGCCACTAAATGGATTCGTGAGGTCTTCACAAAGTCTGACAGAGCATGGTATTCTACCAAGTGAGCGGACGAAAGAATGGTTCGACCCAAAGGCATATAGACTGTTAGCCAAAGCAGGCTACGATTCCTCAAAACCAGGCGACTTAGGGGAACTAATTCCAGAAGCCACTGGAGAAAAGATGCACGGCCTTAGCAAAACACAAAGGAAAATGCGGCTTGAAGGGCATAAGATTCCTATCTCAAAGACCGGATGAGGTTATACTCCAGAACAACCAGCTCAGATATGGATCAAGAGGAGAACCAGTGCTTCAAGTTCCCAATACATAACAGTGGAGGTCGGCGAGAGTTCGAATCAAAGAAAAGATCACTCTTCATCGCGTGTCTCAGTGTTTGATCGCATCGAGGCATCATCATCACGAGTTACAGTGTTCGACAGGTTAAATACAACTTGCTTAACACAAAATCGTGACACTCTTGCTTGTAGATCAGTCTTTGATAGATTGGGGGCAACAAAAAGGCCTGTTGATAGTCAGTCTCAAAATTCAATAAACTTTGAGGTTCAAGGGGAGAAGAAAGCTAATGATGAGATCCGCAGTAGCATTCCTTCACGCATGAAACGTAACTCTACCCTAGATATCAGCACTGAAGGATCGCTCAGAGTCAAAAGGCGAACGATTGTGCACACAAGACAGTCACTCATCCACAATGAGCAAATTGAAGAGGTATCATCCTCGTTTCACATTACAATAGAAGAAGATACACTTTCAGATGCTGAAACAGCCAGTGAAGAGGTAGATGAAGCTCCTCCAGCCTTGGAAGATGGAGGACAAGCTACAGTTGATGAACTTAAAGAGATCAATTTAGGAACTGCTGAAGAACCTCGGCCAACTTTCATCAGTGCGCTTCTTACCCTTGAAGAAGAAGAAGGGTACCTCAAGCTCCTAGTAGAATACAAAGATGTGTTTGCTTGGACTTACAAGGAAATGCCCGGACTCAATCCAAGTATTGCTTTACACCATTTGGCAGTAAAGAAAGGTGTACGCCTAGTTAAACAAGCCCAAAGATGCTTTCGGCCGGAACTTATCCCTCAAATAGAAACTGAGGTCAATAAGCTAATTGAGGCGGGCTTCATTCGTGAAGTACAGTACCCGGAATGGATTGCTAACATAGTCCCTGTCAAAAAGAAGAATGGACAAATTCGGGTGTGTGTTAACTTCCGTGATTTGAACAGTGCATGTCCCAAGGATGATTTTCCATTGCCCATCACTGAGGTCATGGTTGACGCCACTATTGGTCATGAAGCTTTATCTTTCATGGATGGTTCTTCAGGCTACAACCAAATTCGAATGAATCCTAAGGATGAAGAGCTCACAGCTTTTCGTACCCCTAAGGGCATTTACTGTTACAAAGTAATGCCTTTTGGACTAAAGAACGTTGGTGCTACTTATCAACGGGCCATGCAAAAGATCTTTGATAATGTACTTCACAAATACGTGGAGTGTTATGTCGATGATTTGGTGGTTAAAACAAAAAGGAGGGAAGACCACCTAATAGATCTACGATCCGTGTTCAACCGCCTGAGAAAATATCAGCTTAAAATGAACCCACGCAAATGCGCCTTTGGCGTAACATCGGGGAAATTTCTTGGTTTCATTGTGAGGCACCGCGGTATTGAAATTGACCAGTCCAAAATTGAAGCTATCCAGAAAATGCCAGAGCCCAAGAATCTGCGAGAACTTAGAGGCTTGCAAGGAAAACTAGCCTACATAAGACGATTTATCTCAAACTTGGCTGGTCGATGCCAACCTTTCAATAGATTGATGAAGAAGGATGTGCACTTTGAATGGGATGAAGCCTGTAGCAATGCTTTTGAGCACATCAAAAGATACTTGCTTAATCCTCCAGTTTTGGGTGCTCCTATTCGAGGAAAACCTCTGGTGCTGTACATCGCGGCACAAGAAAAGTCTTTGGGTGCTCTTATGGCACAAGAAAATGAAGAAGGGAAAGAAAGAGCCCTTTATTATCTAAGTCGAACTCTCAATGGGGCTGAATTAAATTATTCTCCTATCGAAAAAATGTGCCTCGCTCTTTTCTTTGCCATAGACAAACTGGAGCACTACATGCAAGCATATGCGGTTCGTTTGATAGCAAAAGCAGACCCAATTAAGTATGTCCTCTCTAGGCCAGTGGTTTCGGGTCGTACAGCTCGATGGGCCGTCCTGCTACAGCAATATGACATCGCGTATGTTCCACAAAAGGCTATCAAAGGACAAGCATTGGCAGATTTCTTAGCTGATCATCCAGTTCCATCTGATTGGGAGTTCTCCGATGATTTTCCGAATGAAGACGTGTTTTACATTGAAGTAATGCCACCATGGATGATGTTTTTCGATGGGGCTGCACGTCGAGAAGGAGCAGGGGCAGGTGTAGTGTTTGTCTCTCCACAACGGCAAATACTTCTATACTCATTCTCATTAAGCGAACTTTGCTCTAACAACGTAGCCGAATATCAGTCATTGATTATTGGTCTACAAAAGGCCATTGAGATGGGCATATCGCAACTTGAGATATTTGGGGATTCTAAATTAATCATCAACCAAGTCTTGGAACAGTATGACGTCAAGAAAGAAGACCTTATCCTTTATTGCAAATATGCGAAGAAATTGTTAACAAATTTTGAGGCCATCACATTGGAGCATATACCAAGGAAGGAGAATAGACAGGCCGATGCTTTAGCTAATTTGGCTACCGCCTTGGCATTATCCCAAGAAGAGACCACCAAAGTTGCTATTTTCCAAAGGTGGGTGGTCCCTCTTGTGATCGAAGAAGAAGAAGAAGAGCAAGCCAACATCATCTCGGTATGCCTTGTTGAAAAAGAAGATTGGCGACAAGTGATCATTGAATACCTTCAACATGGAAAACTCCCAGATGATAAACGCCACAGGAGTGAAGTTTGGCGAAGGGCTGCTCGATTCATTTACTATAAAGACACTCTCTACCGCCGTTCATTTGATGGATTGTTTCTTCGTTGCTTAGGAGAGGAAGAGGCTAAACAAGCTTTAGAGGAGGCTCACTCAGGAATATGCGGCGCACATCAGTCAGGTCCTAAGTTAAATTATAGGATCAAATGAATGGGTTACTATTGGCCTACAATGGTGCAAGATTCCATGGAATGCGCTAAGAAATGTGAAGCTTGTCAGTATCATGCGAACTTCATCCACCAGCCGCCAGAACCTCTACACCCAACTGTAGCTTCTTGGCCTTTTGATGCGTGGGGGCTTGATGCAATAGGACCATTACCAAAGTCATCCGGTGGCCATTTGTACATCTTGGCCGCAACTGATTATTTCTCAAAGTGGGCGGAAGCTGTGCCCCTTAGGGAAGTGAAAAAAAAGACGGTGGTCAATTTCATTCGAACTCATTTGATCTATCGGTATGGTGTCCCGCGGTATATCATAACTGATAATGGAAAGCCGTTCTACAATAGGTTGATGACGGAATTATGCGAGAAGTTTGAGTTTAAACAATACAACTCCTCCATGTATAATGCCCCGGCAAATGGACTAGCTAAAGCATTCAACAAAACGCTTGGTAGTTTGTTAAAGAAGGTGGTATCCAAAACAAAGAGGGACTGGCATGAAAGAATCGGAGAAGCATTATGGGCATATCGAACAACATTTCGAACGCCTACTCAAGCAACACCATATTCTCTTGTTTATGGAGTGGAAGCCATCCTTCCTTTGGAACGTCAAATCCCATCATTACGGATTGCCATTCAAGAAGGATTGACTGGAGAAGAAAATGCCAAGCTCAGACTGCAAGAATTAGAGGCACTTGATGAGAAAAGACTTGAGGCCCAACAACGCCTTGAGTGCTATCAAGCTCGTCTTTCAAGCGCATTCAATAAAAGAGTTAAACCGCGATCATTCCGAGTTGGTGACTTAGTTCTCGCCATTCGAAGACCTATCATCACAACTCATCGTACGGGCAATAAGTTCACTTCAAAATGGGATGGACCTTATGTTGTGCAAGAAGTCTACATCAATGGAGCTTACAAGTTGCTTGATAATGATGGTGTAAGGATCGGCCCCATCAATGGGAAGTTCCTCAAACGCTTCTATGCTTGAAAGTCAAGGATTGCTCCTCGGTAAGAGCTTAAACTACCCATTGTAACGCTGCAAGAGTACATGATGTCTTTCCATTATCTCTGAAAGCGTACCAATAAGAAGAAATTAATCCCACTTTATGTCACCAATTGCTAGTGTGGCGTAGTGGTTGGATGCCCAAGTCGCCCTTGAGAGGTCTCGGGTTCGATTAGTGGTGATACCCACTATTACACACTGAGCCCCCCTTTTTGCAAAAAAAAAAAAAAAAAAAAAAATCTTTTGAACTACGTGATGACTTGATCCCTCTCAAGGGTACATAGGCAATTTAGTATCTTTTGCTAAATTCAATCACACACTTAAAAAAAAAAAAGAAAAAAAAGAAAGAAAGAAAGATAACAAAAAAATAAATAATAAAAACAAAAAAATAACAAAAAAAAAAAAGAAACAAAAATATCAAAAAATAAAATAACAAAGAAATCATCCAAAAAGAAACTATCAAACAAAAAAAAAAAAAAAATCTGTTGAACTACGTGATGACTTGATCCCTTTCCAGGGTACGTAGGCAGCTTAGTACTTGTCACTAAGTTCAATCACATGAAAAGAAGAAGGATTGCCAGTCTAGCTTGAAGAGTTTTCCAACGATCATCAATATGCTTTTAAGGTCTCTTTGGTTGGCAAGGCATTGCTTAAAGACAATCAACTGCTCAATAGGATGATCAAAGATCGTTGTAGTCGAAGATGAAGGTTGGCACGGTTTTGGTGCGAATGAAGTGTTGACGTAGCTTCATGACAAAGATGAACATTGGCACGGCTTCAATGCAAATGAAGTGTTAACATAGCTGCATGGCAAAAATGAATGTTGGCATCTCTGAAATTTGGATGTTTGGATACAGTGTTCTGCACCCTCGATGTCTGAGCTATGTTGTGCCTGAATATTTGTGCAAATTCAATGCGAGTGCAAATGCTAATGTGAAGTGTTGATGTGGCTTCATGGCAAAGATGAGTGTTGACATGGCAAAGATGAAGGTTGGCATGGCTTTGGTGCGAATAAAGTGTTGACATGGCAGAGATGGATGTCGACACGACTTCGATGCAACCGAAGTGTTGACGTGACTGCATGGCAAAGATGAATGTTGACACAGTTTCAATGCAAATGGTGGTACGACTTCATGACATATGTAAGGGCAAATATAGCTTCATGGCAAAAATGAATGTTGGCATGGCTTCAGTACAAGGACAAATGCTGGCATGTCTTCATGGTAAAGACTCTTGATGTGGCTACATTGCAAAGACTCTTGAAGATGGCTGCGTTAAAAAGACAAGTGTTGGTGCAGTTTAATTGCCAAAAAAAGCATGCTGCATGACAAAAACAAGCAACAACAAAGAACTTGTCAGAAGAAAATCTCATGGCACGTCTCAACAAAAAAAAAAAAAAAAAAAAAAAAAAAAATCGATAAAGAGAGAGCTTCAATTTTAATCTCTAGCCTGTCAAAAAAAAAAAAAAAAAATGGTTAGTACAAACCAAGCATGTAAAAAAAAAGAGATTAAAAAAAAAAAAAAAAAAAAAAAAGAAGAAGAAAGAAAGATAGAAAAAAGAAGCATAATTTCTCTACGTATCATGCTGCCTACTGGAAACTCTTTGTACAGATTAATGCATACCCCGGTGGCTTTATATAGAAAATTTTTGAGATAACAGACAAAAAAGAAAGAGGAAAAATGCTGCCACCAGTGTTTAAGGTCAGACTTTGCAACTCATGCACTCATAGTCAAAGAAAACTGCACCAACCTTGAATGCAGAAACAATTGCAGATTAACCATTGTCAAACAATGTCAGGATGGCCACCGCTAAAGCAGACCAAAATGGCAACAATTCCTGCAATGCCAGCCGTCTCCTCTTCCAGATTTTTAAAACTTCTGACAGGATTTCACAAAATTCAACCCACAGAGATCTTCTACAAACAAAGATCTACAAAGCCCAAGAAACTCAAATCTCACCAGAGAAAACACGCGCCTCCACGCACGGCCACAAGCTACAGAAATGCGGCCACGAACTCACAATGACCAACGAAGTAGTCTTTCAAAATCTGTGCAAATCTGTTCAGGATTTCACAAAACTGAACCCACAGGGACCTTAAACGGACTTCGATCTACAAAACCCAGGAAAGCTCATCATCAACGGAGCCACCACGCGCCACCACGCGCCGCCACAAACTCGCGATGACCAAGGGTTTAATCCTTGAAATCTGTGCAAATCAGGCCATCAATTCGGAAAACAGACCATACCACTAGATCCAGCGGCCTTTACTTTACAAAACCTGAAAATTTCAGGCCCAAAAGACTAGACACGCGCTGCCACGCGCCGCCTAAAATTCCGGCGTTCACAGCGTCAATTTCACGCGCCTGCACGCGCCTCCCTCTGTTCTCATGCGCTAACACGCGCCAGCGCCTCTCTCCCACGTGCGACGCGCGCTCACGCGCTTTGCCTGAGACTCACTCAGCTGCATGACGTCATCCATGACGTCAGCTGACCCGGACCGACCTGGAAATCCGACCCGGCTCCGAACCGCCTAAAAAAAAAAAAAAAAAAAGAAATGATAAAAAATACTTTGACTAAGTTTGACTTTTGACTTTGACTAAGTTTGACTTTTGACTTTGACCAAAAAGTCAAAATTTTCAAAAGGGGCCTGTCCCACTCAGTTTTTTGAGTACATTCTGATTTTGGGATCCGTTTCTTCATTCGAAACTCGGAAATTGTACAAACGTCCAATTTCCAAAAAGTTGACTTTTGCGTAAATGTTGACCAAAAGTCAAAATTTTTAAGATGGACCTATCTTGCTTAATTTTTCGCGTACATTCCAATTTTGGAGTCCGTTCCATCATTTGAGACTCGAAAATTACACAAATAACTCAATTCCAAGATAGTTGTCTTTTGTGTCGAAATCAACCCAAAGTCAAGATTTTCGAGCCAGACTTGTCTTGCATAGTTTTTCGTGACTTGGAAATCACCAATCTAACTCACATCTTCGAAGCACTGACAATGTCCAAAACTAAAGCTCTCAATATCAAAATTTGAGATTCATCCACTTGGTCTGGACCCTCTCAAGGTTATTCTCCAGACTCCATCAGGACTTCCCTTTCAAAAGTACAGATGAATTCTCACAAGTGTGTCTTAAACTTGAAATCACATCGGGTCACCCGTCCAACTCACCATTCCCCTTTCGGTGCCAAACATTCCCACCTACCATTCTTCATCTCTCTCACCTACCATTCTCGTTCCCTACCGGTCTCACCAAAAATTCACATCCGCCATTCTCAACTATCCATCCACCATTCTTCATCTCTCCACTATAAATTGAAGGGCCGGATTCATCAAGAACTCATCCAGAAAAATACATTGAGTCATGAAATAAAGATTTGCGTTTTTCAAATTTTCAAGTCCTCCTTCTCACAGCCATTCCTCATTATGACTTCATCATTCTCAACACTTAGCAACCAATATTGCTTCATAATCAGTTTGAAATCAACCCTCTCATGGTTCAGTAGAAACCCTCTTCACAACATCATTGTAGTTTTGAGAACCAAACAAATTTTGTTTCTCCCCTTAACGACCACAGTTGTTCATAAAATTACTCATAACAAGGTCTGTGTCGGCCTTCCATGCTTCCGTGAATTTGGTTGGCCAGGAAATCCAAGTCCAGCTGAGACACCTGTTCCTAACCTCAGGTCTCCTATAGTCTCTCTCCAATTGCTTGGTCTTCCAGCGGAAGCAGTGGTTCGGAACAAACAGCAGCTTGGCTGGTTTCTAAGACCAGAATCATAAGTTAGCTCCATCTTTCATTTTTTTGTGCTTTTCCAACAAGTAGCAGTAAATGAAGATGGTAAAAAGTGTTGGGGTATCCTACAAATTGTCTTTCATCCAACACTTGAAACAACCTCCGAGGCGCCAGCTCATCAGAATTCAACCTTTGGAGCTGGTAAATGGTCACCAGAGCCTTATTCCATGTCCCAACCACAATGGAACCCAAAGGTCATCGTTGCTAGTACCTCAAAACACACTTTTTGAAATTACTCCAACTTAAAATCAGCTTGAAGAATTTCAGAAAATACTCTTCTGAAATTACTTCAACTTAATGTCTGTCGGCATGGTCCCATTACGCAAGCACATTCTATGACTTGCTGTCAGACCAGTCAGTCCCATATTCAAAGGTGTACTTCCCATAAACATCTACACCAAAGGATTCCCAACGTACAGGGCCAGCGCCATGGTGGCATGTGTTTCACCCATTCACTTTGCTTCATCTCCATCTTCTTCACACAGTCACCATCTCTATGTCATCTCTATCGTCTTCTTCACCACCAACACCATCATCCCCAGAATCCATAAGCTTCTGAAATTACCTCAACTTAACTTGAGTGAAACAATTACACATGTGCATTCAATCACTTTTCCACATGGCCTCACCATAATCCGAAGTACACTCTTCTGAGATGACTTCACCAGCGGTTCTTAAAAACACGAGGCTAGCCCCATGATTCTGCATGTTGTACCCAGCCACCATCCTCGCATCCTTCCCATCTTCTACACCCTGTGATCGCCGCCAATGATCCAAAATATTCTTCTGAAGTTACTTCAACTTAACCTCTGCTAAGAAGGCTCAGTCACGCAAGTACATTCAAATACTCGCAAACCCCTTTTCAGTCTCATCAAAGCCTTTCATATGGGTGGGTCTACTCCTCGAAAATTATCTCATCTTGTTGAAAGCTCCACCACCTTTAATTACTTCATTTGAAGAGCGAAATGTAAAAATCTATTTTCGAAACTCATTCCCACACCACACTCTGAAACTGTGTGCGTGAACGAGTCTCGAGGGGGCATTTGTAGAGAGGAAAAATTCCCGACCTATCACAAGCTGACACGTCACACTACCAAGTCCACAAAATACAGTTAATTACAAAGTGCCACGTATTGCTGCTAGGTTTACTATTGCTGTTCAGAAGCCAACAGAAATTTGCCAAGTGTCATGTAAGAACCAATCATGCATCGGCTTGTGTAAGCGATGACCCAAGCAACCTCGCACGTGTAAGCGATGACCCAAGCAACCTCGCACGTGTAAGCAATGACCTAAGCAACCTCGCACGTGTAAGCAATGACACAAGCGGACCAATCAGATTGTGACATGTGTCACCAGTCAGACTCCGCCACGTGTCACTCATCCACCCCAAAACTCCTATAAATAGAAGCCTTCCTGAGACATTTAGGAGGACACCAAGCCATTTGAAGCACAAGCAGCATCGGAGAAGATTCAGAAGTCCAGAAGCTCTGCCGGAACCAAGCTCTAAAGCCTCCAAGAACTTTAAGAACTTCAACCTTCAAATACGAAGAACATTCGAAGAGAAATCATCAAAATCATCTGCCTAGATCCAAAAGCCTACGGGAATCAAGCCTAAAGTGTCCGAAAACATCAACAAACCACAAATCAGTGAAGCTCTACGGATTCAAGCCTCTAAAGCCCCGAAGAACTTCCACCACAAATCCAAGAACACGAAGAACACACGAAGAACACGAAGAACGGGAAGAACAAAGGATTTCTAACAAGCTCATAGCCAGAGATTCATTGTAATTCTGTTTTAGTAATCTTTGATCCATCCCTCAACCAAATTGAAGGATATTTTGTGTTCAAGTCACAATCACATCACCACAAATCCAAATCAACAAGTCTTGCAAGGAGATCGAATCAGAGGATCACTCTTTTGTAAAACACAGAGAATTATACCATAATCATCAATACAAATTCGCATTTGTGCAACTATTTTACTTTGTTTGATTTATTTCGAACCGAGAAATTTAGTCGTCCACAATATGTATCCATAAGTGTCTGCATGTGTATATCTATAAAATCAAATACATACAAAAGTGCAAGTCATAAATAATGACAATATATTATGATATATTCTCTTAGCCAATTTTATGCTTCATGGTAATTAAAAGAAGCTTATCATTTGAAATTCATGGAAATTACCTATTTTGTAGATGCGAACCGGTGATATCAGCCACTTCTCTTAGAGCAGTTCTCCATGTTTCCACATTCTTTATGTTATCATCAAAGCGTTTCTGGTGATCAATAAAAACTTGTTCAAAAGTTCCTGTTTGTTTCCGTACATCAGACGGTTCCACATCGTAAAAAACTGGCAAAACTATTAGTTTCGTTTCTTTCATGCATTTGATAATCTTGACAAGCTCTTCCAAGCACCATGTTAAAGATGCATAATTTCTTGAGAGAATAATGATAGCAAACTGTGATTCTTCAATTGCTTTGAAGAGCTCAGAAATACGTTTTCCTTTCTTGAGTTCTTCTTCATCCCTAAAAGTAATAATCCTCTTTCGTTCCAAAGCAACGTATAGATGATCAGTAAAATTAGTACAGGTGTCCTCACCCCTAAAACGCGTGGCACAAAAGTCATTGATTACACCACTTTCTTACCCTTCACTTTATTGCTTTTTTATTTATACAATTATTTGTTAAATCGGTTCAGACGGAACAGTATAGAGACAGTATTTTCGTGGTATCCAGCTATAATGCCTATGAGGCTTTGTTTAAAATTTCTTTAAATTCAATCTGATGTGGTGGGGCATATTACATACGAGAGATTTCCATACCTACAAGAAGTTTCCTCCCAAGTCTCCTTGTTTAGAGAATTGAAAAGGATAAAACAAAAATAAAAACTTTTTATTTAGCTAAAATTTTATGGTAAAATATATAAATTATCATTAGATCTTGCCATACTATTTTTTTTTTTTTTTAGATTTTTCCATACTATTAAAACTCTACAAAGGTCACATAAAGTCATTTGAAAATTTATTTGCTCTTGCTTTCATCTCCATCTCTTTTATTTATTTATTTTTTATCAAAAACTTCCTTCTTCATTTCTAATTGTTATTTATTAAAAAAAATTAATTATAATTTGTCTATTATGGGTTATTCATACGTTTTATATATATATATATATATATATAATATGTTAAGTAGGTACGCGATTTCACATTAAATGATAATGAAAATAGTGTATACAGGGCGTTTTGTGTTTGTGGGTTTTTTTTTTTTTGAGTCGTGATTGTTGACTTTTTTGTGTAAATAGTGTATATCAGTGGATCTATTATACTGTTCACGAGACGCACAAACCTCACTTTTCAATAACATTTTCATTAAAAATGAGTCCTACTATTCACACATTTAAAAATTATTTTGCTACAGTGTTTTTAATTTTTAATTTTCAGCTGTATCCAAAGGGTCGAACTTGCTAGCTACTTCTACATGAAAGTCAATTTATTGATAATGATTCCCCCACTTTCTTAATCCTTTCCTTTATCTTTTTTTACTTTCTTTAAAATTATAAATAAATAAATAACTAAAAGGGATTAGGTAATTTTTGTGGTGATCAACGATGAAGCTTATAATTGAAATTTCATTGAAATGTGAATACGTGACAATTATTTGACTAGTGTTCAAATTCCAAAAAATGCAGTATTGGATCTAAAGCCGATTCTTTTACTTAGAAGTTTCATTCTTAGTCTCCATGTTTGAACTTGGGAAAATTGGTTTATGTTTTTTTTTTTTTTCTTCTTCTAGAAAGATGTACCTTGTATAGTTTATTTTTATTTTTTCCTTTCTTATTGAGAGAATTATTAGGTCCCTGTAGCATAGTGCTCAATTTTCTCACATTCATGATGGATCCCACCATAATTCTAACAAGCATGATTTTTTTTTTTTCCAAATAGAGGTAGAAATTGTATTGAACAGAAAAATGAAAGATTACATCAAATCACAGCTTCCCCTTGCCATAATTGTGAGGACTTAATACAGCAGGCATGTTTAGCCAAAAAAAAAAAATACAGTAGGCATGTTTAGCCAAACACAGTGCTCCTCTCACGTTTGAAGTTGAATATAAGATTTTACTATTCATTCTTATGGGAGGACACATAAGAGTAAACAATTCCTTCGGTTGAATATATTGTCATTATTTATGACTTGCACTTTTGTATGCATTTGATTTTATAGATATACACAAGCAGACACTTATGGATACATATATACATATATATATAACAAAAAGTTGAAGTAATTCTATCCTCAGTCTTACAAGAGGTTTAAATCTTAAAACTATTAAATCTTCGACAACCAAAACATTGGAAAGAGTTCCCATTTTTCTTCTTTCAAGTTGTGAGAAATGGAATGGTGATATTATTGTGTTTTCCTTTAATTCGTTGGATAAAAATTAGTATTAGCCAAACTACACTCTTGGAGTTATCGTAGAGAACACGACACATTTACTAAAATGTCACTACTTGAACCGTCTTGAGAGTTAGGTTAATTATCAGATGTTATCAATTTTTTTTTAAAATATTCAATTTACTCTATAAGCATAAACAAACATCATTTACTACTATTTGAAAATTCTATTGCTCTTCCTTCTCCATCTTAAACTTTTATTTAATCTTTCGCGCAAATAATTGACATAACCTATTTGTATCCTTCTCCATTTCTAACAATTATTAATCTACATTGGCTACTAGAAATTCTTTTGCGTATATAATTGCCACAATGTGAGATATATGCAGTTAAAACAAGATATTTAAAAGAAGCAAGGACTTAGAAGAGCGTGAATTTTTTTTTTAACAGTGTAAATTATCCCATGAGCATAGGGAGCAAATTAAATATTAAAAAAAAAAAATTTTTCTTAATAGCTTATGTTAACCCCAATCTCAGAGGCAGATTGGATTAATTTCCATTTTAATTTTTTTACTAAAAAAAATTATCATTTAGCCTTAAAAATTTTAATTATATACTAATATACTTTTTCTAAAACTCTGCCTGTTAAATAATTGAGTGTACTCTGTTCTTTCTTTTTCCGTGTGTGTTCACAATTTCAAGTCCCCTGTTCTCAGCATGGTTTTGAAATCCGGACCGGACCAAACGGTTCGACCGGAAAAACCGGAAACCGAACTGAAATCCGGGTTTTTAAGCTTAGAGAACCGGTATCAGTGAGTTGTGAGAGAACCGGACGAACCGGGGTTCAACCGGAAAAACCGGACGAACTGTAGGCCGGTTCAACCAGTCATGAAATGGGGGAAATATCGGATTCCGGAGGAAATATCGGATTCCGGTCGGTAAATACATACCGGACCGGAAAAAGAAAAAGGTTTCTTTGTCACTCTCACCTTCCACCGGCGACGATCTCTACATTCTCGACCTCAAGTCGAGCTCGTGGACTGATTTTGCTGCTGCTACTTCATCGTCATCTTCATCTTCTTCATCTTTTTCATCTTCTTCTTCTCTCTCTCTCTCTCTCTCTCTCTCTCTCTCTGTCTCTGTGCCCGTCTAACTTTCTCTTTCTCGGTTTTTTATTTTTTTTGAAACTTTTCTCGATTTTTCAAACCACTCTGCCCAAAGAAATAGACTTTTCACTTTCAGACGTGATAGCTGGCCTTTTTATTTTCTCAAAGCATTAGGAGATGATGGTTTGAATTGGTGTAACAATCTTTTGACACGTGGGCTTAAGAAATAGACTTTTCTGATGTAAATAGTAACTTGCCTTTTGATTTTCTCAAAGCCTCTGGAGATAATTGTTTGAATTGGTGCCACAATCTTTTAACACGTGGGATTGACATTTATTAAGTTTGGTGGTTGTTAAATTATTTAATAGTTTTTTTTAATAATTTTTTACTTTTATATATTTATGTTGATAACTTCATAAAAAAATATAAAAGTGCCAAAGTGATATATTGAATTATTAGAAATATAACTTTGTATATTGTATAAAATAGTAAAAAATAGTAGTAAATTCGAAATGATACACTAGTATTGACCAGTATTAAAATGATTTCTCTTAAAGGAAGATTATAAAAATGTCTTTTTATGCTTATTTATGTTTTATTATTTTTTATTAATCTTATAATGTACTATTTTATGTATTTTTTTTCAATTTTTAAGATATTTTAAGTAAATTTTGCTAATATTTATAAATTTAATAAATTTATTTATATTTAAATAATTATTAAATTAATTATGACGTTATTACAGTTCGACTTCGGTTTAATCTCGATTTAACCTCAAAAACTTTACGATTTAATGAACGGTCCAAATCTGAAAACCTTGTTTCTCAGTTAAGTCAACAACTTATCCTGGGTCACCCTCAAGGAAATTTATTCCTTTTCCTATTACTTTTTTCAGAGCTTTTGCGTGGCATCAATTATTGATTACCAGTCCCCCACTTTTTCTCCTTTCTTTTATTGCACTTTATTATTTTCCACTTTCAAGTTTTCCATTCAACTCAATAAACTCTGAAGTCTGGACTAAATATCTCCATCAAACATCCATTCTCTTGCTTTTAATGCCTGAAACAACAACATCAACATAAATACAACTAGAGTCCGGTTAATGTGTATAAATTTTTTATTTTTAGAAATATTTTTTCGAAAATTGAATAAACTGTCATTACTTTTTCAATTCTTGAAAGGAAAATGGCTGTCACTCTCTCATTAAATGCATGTCAGTGATATTCTGATCACATCAATGATGAATTGACCAGCCAACAGAGATGCCTTAGTCGCTTTAACTAACAGAAAGCCTGCAAAGGTAGCTGATGGGACAGGCACTCAAGTATGAGCCTGAATGATTAATAGGTGGACGGCAGAGATTAACTAAGAAAAGACTATATAATAGATAGACCCCCGCCTAAAAAAAGGGGGGGGAGGACAATCCTGATATGTGTCCGTTCTAGGTAAAGAGATCCTCGGACCAGATCCTCGGATTGGTCCGAGGATAAACTTCCTTCATAAACAACCCAACAAAAATCATTGCGGTGGTTCTCATAGACACTCAGTCAAAATCATTATAAAGATCCTCACAAACACTTAACCAAAGAGATGATGATTATCCTTAGAAAAACTTAGTCAAATTCTCTTTTTCTTATTTCTATGAATTTCATGCATGGTTTTAAAAACCGAACCGGTCATCGAACCGTTTTTTTTCCAATTTTCGGTTCAACCCCGGTTTTTGACCGGTTTTTGGCCGGTTTTCCGGTTGTTGACCGGTTATTGACCGGTTTTAGGGCTTTTAACTGGACCGGACTAGCTACCGGTTCCCGATTGAACCGGTCGGACCGACCGGTCCGGTCCGGTTTTTAAAACAGTGATTTCATGTCATCCGACTACTTGCTTTGTTGGTGCCAAGCCCTTCTACCCATGCTCTACAAATTTTATTGTATAGGGTCCATTACAAATTGAGTCCTTACATATATAATGTATGAATAACCCATAATAGACAAATTATAATTAATTTTTTTTAATAAATAACAATTAGAAATGAAGAAGGAAGTTTTTGATAAAAAATAAATAAATAAAAGAGATGGAGATGAAAGCAAGAGCAACTAAATTTTCAAATGACTTTATGTGACCTTTGTAGAGTTTTAATAGTATGGAAAAATCTAAAAAAAAAAAAAAATAGTATGGCAAAATCTAATGATAATTTATATATTTTACCATAAAATTTTAGCTAAATAAAAAGTTTTTATTTTTGTTTTTTCCTTTTCAATTCTCTACACAAGGAGACTTGGGAGGAAACTTCTTGTAGGTATGGAAATCTCTCGTATGTAATATGCCCCACCACATCTGATTGAATTCAAAGAAATTTTAAACAAAGCTTCATAGGCATTATAGCTGGATACCACGAAAATACCTTGTCTCTATACTTTTTTTTTTTTTTTTTGAAGAGCCTTGTCTCTATACTGTTCCTTCTGTACCGATTTAACAAATAATTATATAAATAAAAAAGCAATAAAGTGAAGGTTAAGAAAGTGGTGTAGTCAATGACTTTTGTGCTACGCTAAAAAAAAAAAAAGAAAAAAAAGAAAAAAGGAAAAAGTAGTAGTGGGAAAAGGCATTTGAGTCTGGGCCAGACTTGACTTAAAACAGGGGATATTGAAGTTGTGGACACAAACACACGGAGAAATAAAGAACAGAGTCCATTCCTTTATTAAACAACCAACAGACATAGTTTAGCAAAAAAAAATAAACAACCAACAGACATCTAACACCAATTGGATCTGCCTCTGTTTCAACTTGTGTTTCCAGCATTACAATCAATCACTACTACTCTACTCTAATTTCAATTTCCAAATCTGTAAGTTGTCCTTTTTCACACATACTCGTCCCTTTCATTTTTTTTTCTTGAAATGAAATATCCATATCAAATTGCTTTCTTCTTCTCATTACCAATGAAATGAATGAATAAGCAACAAACAAAAGTTTGCTTTCTAAGATTAGAGTTTTTATGAGAGTTCTTAAATTCCCTAGCAATTTTTTTAATCTATTAATTTATCTTTGTCTCATTTCCTATAGTTAAAATAATTTTCAGTTGTCTCTCCTTTGCCAAAAAAAAAAAAAAAGAAGAAGCAAAAACAGGAGTGTTTTCAGTAGGTTTTGGAGGCCATCGCTGCTGTAATTCCTTCTTACAAATGGGTAAGTTTTCACTTTTAAGTTTTAACGCACAATCCTCTCTTTTTATTATTATTATTCTTTCACTCCTTGCCTGAAATTAAAATCCCACTTCACATCGTTTTCTTCTTCCTTAATTTCATTATTTAATTTTCTTTATTTTTAATTGGTTGTGCTCATTTTATCTAAATTTCCAACAGCTTTAGTGGAGCTTAAAAGAGAGTCATCACCGTCACCATCTTCTTCTTCAACACGTCAGCCAAAATACGATGTATTTCTTAGTTTTAGGGGTGAGGACACCCGTACTAATTTTACTGATCATCTATATGTTGCTTTGAAACGAAAGGGGATTATTACTTTTAGGGATGAAGAAGAACTCAAGAAAGGAGAACGTATTTCTGAGCTCTTCAAAGCAATTGAAGAATCACAGTTTGCTATCATCATTCTCTCAACAAACTATGCATCTTCTACGTGGTGCTTGGATGAGCTTGCCAAGATTATCAAATGCGGACTGGAAGTTTTTCCAGTTTTTTACGATGTGAGCCCATCTATTGTACGAAAACAAACTGAAACTTTTGAACAGGCCTTTATTGATCACCAGAAACGCTTTGAGGATAACATAGAAAAGGTGGAAACATGGAGAGATACTTTAAAAAAAGTGGCTGATATCAAAGGTTGGGATCTGCATCTACAAAATAGGTAATTTCCATGAATTTCAAATAATAAGCTTCTTTTATTTACCATGAAGCATATAATTAACTAAGAGAATATATCATAATATACATGGATTGAACTACATTATGGTATACTAGTTAAAATTCTGTTAAATTTTTAGGAAAAGTAGAAGTGGTTGTGAATTTGGGCTTAGGGAAGCTCTATGAAAAGATCAAAATGGAATTACTTGATTCATAAATATATATATATATATATATATCTCACTTTTGCTTACATATTTTTTTTTTGAGAATCAAATCTGCTGACATTAATTTTTTTTTATATTATATTCTTTTTTGAATACAATATAATCCTTGATATGGAGATGGCCTATGGCTAGATCTTTTGTTTCCTCTTATTTACGTGGATAAAGTTTTCTTATTGTTTGAAAAGTCGTCCAACAGAACATAAAAAGGTTTCCAAAAACATTTTAGTTAACAAATCATTACAAATAAACTTTGCAACGTTAAAAACTCTCCAAAATCCAAAGACAATTCCTCTCTCATCATGGTTCGACTATTGACCGACATTAATTGGCAGTTAACCAGTATTGACTATCCGTGAGATTTTTCCCAAATGTTTTTTTTTATTATAAATTTTTCGAATAAATTCAGACCTTAGGGTCAATATTAACATTTGAGGCTCCCAAATGACCCAAAACATACAAAATGTTTAATTAGCTCATTTTCAATATTGCAACTTTCAATATTGCAACGAAATACATGACAATGAGTCAATTTTTTGACAAATATTTTCAGTCAAAACAAATGGACCATTCATTTCATAGGAAAGCTTTTATAAATTCTTCTTTGGCCCCTTAAGAATTAAAGTCATTCAAAGTGAAATTTTGGAGAATTATAACACTTTTATAACTCAACATGATGCAACCATCCAAAATTAACTTTTGGCAAGTTATATTTTGGATTCAAGGTAGGCATGCCAATTTCATAAAGATTTAATTTTGGCTCATTCATTATTTTGGTTAAAAAAAATTATCAAACCAATTTATCCATTTTATTCCCATTACCAAACCAATTGTTTACGTAATTTAATTTGAAGAAGTATAGATTTGAGGAGTTTATCATTGATATTAGGGTGCTTTTGAATGATTTTATTCATAGAGAAACATAACATACCTTTGGGCCTCAACTAAAGAAGTAAAAGCTTAGGTTTGTGTTGGCACAAAGGTATAAATCATTAAATTTTATTTTTAATTAATAGAAACCAATACCTCCTCTTCACTCATTTACCTGGTATACAAAGCTTTTTCAATTGTCGACTTTGAAAATTTTGAGTATTGCCATTGTTATTAATATTTTGTACTCAAAGCAACCTCAAAGGGTTTTAAAAATTTATATTTAGCATGTTCAACTTAAAATATTCCAATGAAGTTTCTCTTAGCAATCAAGCATGAAATGAGATGCTTAATTTTGTGCTCAATCAATGTATCTCTTAACGAAATAGATTTTGGATTTAGTGGATCCAATATCATTGCTAACCTAAGAAAATTAGTGGACTAGTTCATGAAAAGATATCTCCCAAGGAGTATCTTTGCCTAATATTTTTCTCTCTCCCCTAAAGTTTAATAATTGGTTTGGACCATCTTGTAATTATTTTCTATCTTCTTTGCAGGCTTGAGTCCGAAATTATCCAAGACATTGTGAAAGTAATTATGGAGAAATTGAGTTCTAAATCCTCAAGCATTAATAAAAATTTGATAGGAATAAAATCTATGGTGGCAGAATTGATCCCATCGTATTTAGGCTTTGAGAATGATATTTACATGATGGGGATTTGTGGTATGGGGGGTCTAGGAAAAACAACTCTTGCTAGTGCTATATATGACGAGTATACAAATCTCTTTGAAGGTTCTAGTTTTATTGCCAATGTTAGGGAAAGATCAGAAAAACGTGAACTGCATGAATTACAACAACAATTGCTTGATGAAATTTTGGAGGGAAGTAATACAAAGATCTACGATGTTCAAGGAGGAGTTAAAAAAATCAAGAGTAGTGGGTTACGTCATAAAAAAATTCTACTTGTCCTAGATGATGTTAATCACAAGGACCAATTAGAAAAATTGGTCGGAGAGCGTGACTGGTTTGGATCGGGGAGTTGGATCATCATAACAACTAGAGATGAACAAGTTTTGGTTGATCACAAAGGGCTTAAAATATATAAGCCTAATGGATTGGATGATGATGATGCTTCACAACTTTTTTGTTTGAAAGCCTTCAAAAAGGTGCAACCTGAAGAAGGTTATATGCAGCCCTCCCAGACAGTTGTGGGATATGCTAGTGGCCTTCCATTAGCTCTTGTTACTTTGGGTTCCTTTTTGGCTGGAAAAACAGTAGAAGAGTGGCAAAGTGCATTGGAAAATTTTAAAAAAAATCCAAAAAGAGAAATATTTGATATACTTAAAATAAGTTATGATGGACTAGAAGAAATGGAGAAGAAGATATTCTTAGATATTGCATGTTTCTTTAGGGGGTGGAATAAAAATGAAGTAATACAGATATTAGAGAATTGTGGTTTTGAAGCAAGAATTGGTATATGTGTTCTTATAGAAAGATCTCTTTTAACCATGGATGTCTTTGGACGCATGGAGATGCATGATCTACTAACAAAAATGGGTCAAAAAATTATTCATCTTGAATCAGGTGGAGAGATTGGAAAGCAAAGTAGGTTGTGGCTTGTCAAGGATTTGCTTCATGTATTGGAGAACGATATGGTAAGAAAAATGAAAAAACTATAATTTTATTTCAGTGAATGAGATTGAGTAGGTATAATAACATAGTTTTGTTCAATAAATTAGTCTAGTAAAAAAAAATCCCAATAGGTAAGTGGTTACTTAAGTATATTTAATATCTCTTTGTAATTGTTTATAAAATTAAATTAAATTATCTTGATGTAATGAACTAATCATTCATCTCTGGGTTTCTACCTAGAACAAAAGGCAATCTTCACATTTTTTTTAATAAAATAAAAAATAAAAAATCATTCTGTAGGCTTTTTTTCCCTTTTCCGTGACCTTTATTTTTTTTGCTGAATTTTTCCATCACTTTAAAAGCGATGTTGCGATTTCCTAATTTTTTTTCCCATGTTGGTCTTGAATTTCTCAAAGGTTTAAGTGCACATTTCTAGTTTTAATGTATGAATTTTAAACAGATAGATAAGAAAAAAAGACTTCAAAATAAGATGTAATACAATCTATTAATAGGACTTAATACGTAGTACTACATTCTATTAGTTACTAATGGGATTGTTAATATCTGTTTGAGTTATTTTTAAAAAGTTCATGTTTTGAAAATTTTAGAAGTTGTGCTTTGAAAACATATATTTTTTAAATGAAATTAAATGTTTGGTAAAATATGTAAAAAAATATTGTTAATAAGAAAAATTGCAATGTGAAAATGCAGTTTTTTTGGTGATTTCAATGAGCTGCAATTTGAAAACACAACTTTTGGTCCTATAATAATAATAAAAAAAAGTAATTTTTAAAAAACGCAAAGCCATACATACACCAATCTTTTTGCATTTTCATTTAAATTTCTCTTTTTCTCTACAAAAATCACAATGCCAAATGGTATATAATTTGAAGTACGTACATTTTACTATTCTTAAGTCTTAACTATTAAATTTGAGGTTGGGCCCACCATATTGGAGGGGCTTTAAGGGGAGGAGGAATTAATATATATATATATATATATGTATGTATTTGTAGAGACTTTTATAAATGGAAAACTACTTAGGGAGTAGATTTTTTTTATTATCTCCTTTACAGCTTTAAAAACGGTATAAAACTTGAATAATTCTATTCTTATCATTTGATTGTGCAAATCACTAAGCCTTTGCTTTCAAAATCTTAGGCAATAGAAGCCATTCAAGCCATAGTTGTCACAAACAAGGAAGAGAAGCCATTCAAGTGCAAATATTCTGATGGATTTTCGAAGATGTCTAATCTTAGATTGCTAATAATTTATGGGGACTCCCTAAAGGGAAAGAAGCTAAACATCCTAAATGCCCAAAAACATCTTGCTCTTCCTAATAACCTAAGACATCTTAGATGGACCAACTGTCCTTTTAAATGTTTGGCATCTAGGCACAAACGAATGCCGCTTGTTCAACTTGACTTGCTGTCCAACAAATTTGAATATCTTTGGGAAGGAAAAATGGTAATTTTGTTCTCTAAACTGCCTTTCTATTATTTATTATTTCTCCTTTTTTTTTTTTTTGATAATCTTTTTGTTTTTTAAGTGTAGCTACAAATACAGATACACTCCCGGTGTAATTGGGCTTCCTCCTTTCTTTTATAAAGCTGTTTTAATTTAAAAGAATTATTTACTTATTAAATTAATTTATACGTTTAATGAAAACTTTTTTTTTTTTTTTGGTAACAGCGTTCAGTCAACTTAAAGTTCATTGATCTTCGTCATTCCAAAAACCTTGTTAGGACACCTGACTTTTCAGGTGTTCCGATACTTGAGGTACTAGACCTTTCTTCGTGCTCTCAATTGGTTGAGATCCACCCATCCGTTGGACAACTCAGCAAGCTTAGGTATTTACATCTGCGACACTGTGAATCTCTTACCGATCTACCCATCATGTCTGCTGAAATGCAGTCTCTTACGGTTCTTGATCTTTACGGTTGCCTCAAAATCAGTACAATTCCGAAATTTACTGGAATTATGAAAAGCCTATCGGAACTCTATTTGGGTGATACTGCTATTATGAAACTAGCACCCTCATCGATCGAGTGTGTGACTGCCCTTACTTTATTACATCTAAGTGAGTGCAGAAATCTCGAATGTCTTCCAAACATGGATAATCTGAGGTCTCTTAAAGCACTCGATCTTTCTGAATGCTCAGAACTAAAATATTTGCCAAGGCTTCCATCAACTGTAAGATATATAAATACTAAAGGTTGTTTTTCCCTAAAATGGTCACCAGCATGGGTTAAACTCAGTATATGGTCACAATCTCTCTCCCAGTGGCTTCCGTATAATGAGAGTGGCAGTCGATGGGAATTTACAATATTGTTCCATTTCCTACAGGTAATCTCTTCTCTCTCTCTCTCTCTCTCTCTCTCAAATTGCTAAATAATAACATTTAACAACAGTTGTGTTTTGGGTACAGGGACTCCTTTGTCGTAAAATTGTTTATGGAACTTCCTCCAAAAGGGAAGAGGATGGATCTAGAACTGAATTTCAGATAATTATTCCATCATGTTCAACTCAAAAAGTGGGGAATTCAATAAGCATAGAGTTTCCTTCAAATTGGTATAATAGTAAATGGATAGGATTAGCTCTTTGGGCATCAGTATCAGGTTTTATATACTTTGAAGATGGTATTAGAGCTCGCGTGATAGCCCTTGGTGATATGCCTCTGAATCAGTGTGCCTCTGAAATTTTTACTTCCACGATGCATTGTGGGGACAGTATTTGCCTACTGTATTTCTCTCGTGATGATTGGTTTGCTAAAGTTGGGATTGGTGAATGCAGTCAGATTAAAGTTATATTTGAGACCTATGACTCAGCATTTCGTGTGTGGGAATGTTGTGGGGTCAGTTTGGTATACGAGCAAGATTTGGAAGAGTTCAATCGAACAAATGCACAATGTATGATTGAGAGCTTTGGGAAAGGAATTATCTGTAAATTAACTGGTAATGACCATCTCAAACATCTTTCCCATTAATGTCCAATCCTATTTTATCTTATTTTCTTTCTAGCTATACATCTGGTTTCGTCTTTGGCAAGTAACTCGTCATTTTTTTTTTCTTCTTTTGGCTCATCATGCACAAGCAATCCCAATCATCTTATACTTTTTGAGTTCTTGAATATTAAACTTCAATTTTGCCACTTGAGTTTATTGCCAGTTGTCTAAGCCTCTACATCATCATCACTTACAAGAAGCTTAATAATTAGTAAAACATTAGGCAAGTAGTTAAGAATATGATCTAGATTAGGAAATACATTCTCAAGCTTCACTTGTTGCATTTCTCTAAGAATTTTGCTAATGTAGATCTTTAAATCCTAATTTGGCATCCTATTTGTAACTATCAGATATTATTCTATTTTGCATATTCATTTTGTGCTGGCAAATGCAATACAACTTTTCTTGATAAATTTTTGAAATGTAAAAGCTAGAGAATGTATAGTATTTCTTTCCTTACTATGTATATTCTTCATAATCGTTGGTATCATGCTTCCAAAACAAATAGGAAGTAAACTCCAATTAACTCATTAGTAATGAGTGAATTATTATTGTTATTATCATCATCATCATCATCATACTAAATTAGGTTTTCACATATATGCAGTCAGTGATGATGATGATGTAAATACAGTTGGTGGTACATACATCATCATAGAGATGGTGGAAACATGGAGAGCTACTTTAAGAGAAGTGACTGATATCGCTAGTTGTCATCTACAAAATAGGTAATTTCCATGAATTTCAAATGATAAGCTGATACCTAAATTGTATGAGGCAACCCAAACTTATTCAATATGATAAATGAGGGCAAGGTGGATGTATATATTTTTATATTTTCTAGTTATATGGAATAAGAAAAACGCTCAAGAATTAAAATGATAGATAAGCTCACCACCAAAGCAAATTTAAAGGGATATAAATATCACCACCCAAAGGAATTTAACTATGGATACAGGACTAGATTGGCTCATCACTCAATGGAATACAAAATATCACCATCCAAAGAGATACAAAAATCGAAACTCGCCACCCAAAAGAATCCACCCAAAGAATAAGAGTTAATTTAGAAGAAATCTATCTTTTGAAAAGCACAAATACTAATTCTAAAAACACTCTATAATATGATTTTATTCAATTCAGCCAAATGACTTATATAATGCTTAGAACAACCCTCTACGCATGGGAGAACAAAATAGCAATTAAAAAAATTAGGTTATGTTTGGTAACAGTTTTTGTTTTTTATTTACAAAAACTTGTTTTTGAGAATATAAAGAAAAAATAATTTTCTTGTATCTTTGAAATAAAAAAACATGCTTGGATAGTTGAAATGAAATAAAAAATATTTTTTTGAAGAAAAAAATAGAAAATATTAAAATATGTTGTTACTAGAATTTGAACTCTAATGTTAACTCATTAAATGAGACAAATTCATTAAATCAAATGTGTGTTTTCATTGACTTTTGAAAACTAAAAACTGAAAATAACATTTTGCATATTTTCAGTTTTTTTCACAAATTGAGTTTTAAGAACAGTTTTTGTTTTCTGTTCATTTTGGGTTGTCAAACAAGCTTTTTAGTATCAAAAATAGAAAATAAGGGGAAAAAACAATTACCAAACATACCCTTACATTTTCAAGACCTTGACTTATAAGAACTATAAACAAAATAAATGACTTGCTGCCTAGGAGAACTAAAACATGAAAGCTAATTGTGGGGCCAAAGAATTAGGCAACCCCGGCCCACTTCGCACCAGGCCCAAAGCCTACGCCGAGGAGGAAGAAACATCCGAGGACAAAGTGAGAGAGACCAAATCACCCAGGGACATCGCCAAGGACAATCTTGTCCTCGGCGGACCGAGACCACAGGATGGAGGGGGAGCAACTTCAGGATAAACTGTCACCTCCGCATTAAATGCCTATCGCCGACGTTTTGGCCACATTAATAACGACATGACCCCTGAACAATGCTGCCTTGGTAGTCGCAACTCACAGAGGGGTGGAAAAACAGCTAATGGGACAAGCACTCAAGTAGTGACCTACTTGATCAACAAATGTAGGGCTAGGATCAGCGAAAAAGGGGATATATAGTGTAAGAAACCCTCCTGAGGGGGGGGAGGGACCTTCCAGGAAAACTGGGGTAACTAGCCATGGAGCAAAGTAATACGAACAGGAACCCCTTAGTGGAGGCCTGAGGACATCGTTCCACCCCACAAACCCATTTCCTAGTCATCCAATCTGATCACGATCATGATTGGTCATTGTAATCTTCACTAAGACCCAGCTCTTAAACCCATTCTTTAAAAATTCATTGTATTGGGCTAACTGGGCTTGAGTCCACTCATCCAAAAGGAACAGTGCTCAAAACCCGGTCTCTACAATTGGCGCCATCTGTGGGAAGAACTTGTGTGTTAGGAAGTACAACAGTTAGTCATAGTTGGGTTAGGCTCCCATCAGCAGGGAGTCCTTGGGGAGGGCCACTTCGATGGTGATGCACACTGCACGAAATCTCCCCCATTGTTTCCCAGAACATACATAATCGTTGACACAATTCAGCGTGCGCCCAAGTAAACACTTTGAAGTGCTGCTTACATGGGGTGGATTGCTATGTGGGACACAGCTTTAGGGGCTTTTGGCGTCGAGTATATACCTCGTACCTCCGTTCAAGGGCTGACCCTCGCGAACCAAAAGGTACTTCAGAACAAAACTAAGTCCTAGAAACAAGTACTGTGACTACTACCACACATGCGAAGTAGAGCAAGTCCCAAAAACTGCAACCTCATGCTGTGGAAATACCCTTGGGGCTGAGCCTCTTAAGGCACCTGGGAATAGTACTAGACAGAACCAAGGTCTTGCAAGGTCCTTGGACTCAAAACTAAGGGGAAAATAGTATTGTGACTACTACCACACATGCAAAGTAGCAAGTCCCAAAAACTGCTACCTCATGTTGTGAAAATACACTCGGGGCTGAGCCTTTTAAGGCACCTGGGAAAAGTCTTAGACAGAAAAGGTCTTGCAAGGTCCTCGGACTTAAACCTATGGGGAAACTAGAGACTCCAAGAAGAAACTAAGTCCCGGACAGAACCAAAGTCTTGCATGGTCCTCGGATTCAAACCTATGGGGAAATTAGAGACTCCAAGAAGAAAACTAAGTCTTAGACAGAATCAAGGTCTTGCATGGTCCTTGGACTCAAACCTATGGGGAAATTAGAGACTCCAAGAAGAAAATTAAGTCATAGACAGAACCAAGGTCTTGCATGGTCCTCGGACTCAAACCTATGGAAAAACTAGGTCCTTTAGAAGAAAACTAAGTCCTAGACAAAATCAAGGACTTGCATGGTCCTCGGACTTAAACCTATGGGGAAACTAGGCACTCCAAAAGAAAACTAAGTCCTAGAGACAACCAAGGTCTTGCATGGTCCTCAGACTCAAACCTATGGGGAAACTAGGTATTGTAGAAGAACACTAAGTCCTAGATAGAATCAATGTCTTGCATGGTCCTCAGACTCAAACCTATGGGGAAACTAGGTACTTCAGAAGAAAACTAAGTTCTAGACAGAACCAAGGTCTTGCATGGTCCTCGGACTCAAACTTATGGAGAAACTAGTACTGTGACAACTACCACACATGCGAAGTAGAGCAAGTCTCAAAAACTGCTACCTCATGCTGCGGAAATACCCTCGGAGCTGAGCCTTTTAAGGCACATGGGAATAGTACTAGACAGAACCAACGTCTTGCATCGTCCTCGAACTCAAACCTATGGGGAAACTAGTACTGTGACTAGTACCACACATGCGAAGTAAAGCAAGTCCCAAAAACTGCTACCTCATGCTGTGAAAATACACTTGGGACTAAGACTTTTAAGGCACCTGGGAATAGTCCTAGACAGAACCAAGGCCTTGCAATGTCCTCGAACTCAAACCTGTGGGGCAACTAGAGACTCCAAGAAGAAACTAAGTGCCGGACAGAACCAAGGGCTTGCATAGTCCTCGGACTTAAACCTGCGGGGAAATTAGAGACTCCAAGAAGAAAACTAAGTCCTAAACAGAACCAAGGTCTTACATGGTACTCGGACTTAAACCTACGAGGAAACTAGGTACTCTAGAAGAAAACTAAGTTCTAGACAGAACCAAGGTCTTGCATGGTCCTCGGACTCAAACCTATGAGGAAACTAAGTACTTCAGAAGAAAACTAAGCCCTAGACAAAACCAAGGTCTTACATGGTCCTCGGACTCAAACCTATTGAGAAACTAGGTGCTTTAGAAGAAAACTGAGTTCTAGACTGAACCAAGGACTTGTATGGTCCTCGGACTCAAACCAATGGGGAAACTAGTACTGTGACTACTGCCACACATGCGAAGTTGAGCAAGTCCCAAAAACTGCTACCTCATGCTGTGGAAATACCCTTGGGGCTGAGCCTTTTGAGGCACCTAGGAATAGTACTAGACAGAACCAATGTCTTGCATGGTCCTCAGACTCAAACCTATGGGGAAACAAGTACTGTGACTACTACCACACATGCGAAGTAGAGCAAGTCCCAAAAAATGGTACCTCATGCTGTGGAAATACATTTGTGGCTGAGCCTTTAAAGGCACCTAGGAATAGTCATAGACAGAACCAAGGTCTTGCAAGGTCCTCGGACTCAAACCTATGAGGAAACTAGAGACTCCAAGAAGAAACTAAGTCTTGGATAAAACCAAGGTCTTGCATGGTCTTCGGACTCAAATCTGTGGGGAAACTAGGTGCTTTGGAAGAAAACTAAGTCCTAGACAGAACCAAGGTCTTGCATGGTCCTCGGACTAAAACTTGAGGGGAAACAAAGTACTTCAGAAGAAAACTATGTCCTGGACAGAACCAAGGTCTTGCATAGTCCTTGGACTCAAACCTGTGGGGAAACTAAGTACACCAGAAGAAAACTAAGTCCTAGACAGAACCAAGGTCTTGCATGGTTCTCGGACTCAAACCTTTGGGGAAACTAGGTACTTCAGAAGAAAACTAAGTCCTAGACAGAACTAAGGTCAAGCATGGTCCTCGAACTCAAACTTATGGGGAAACTAGGTACTTTAGAAGAAAACTAAGTCCTAGACAGAGCCACAGTATTGCATGGTCCTCGGACTCAAACCAATGGGGAAACTAGGACCTCTAGAAGAAAACTAAGTCCTAGACAGAACTTAGGTCTTACATGGTCCTCCGACTCAAACCTATGGGGAAACTAGGTCCTTCAGAAGAAAACTAAGTCCTAGACGGAACCAAGGTCTTGCATGGTCCTCGGACACAAACCTATGTGGAAACTAGGTACTCTAGAAGAAAACTAAGTCCTAGACAGAACCAAGGTCTTACATGGTCCTAAGACTCAAACCAATGTGGAAACTAGTACTGTGACTACTACCACACATGCGAAATAGAGTAAGTCCCAAAAATTGCTGCCTTCTGCTGTGGAAATACCCTCGGGGCTGAGCCTTTTAAGGCACCTGAGAATAGTACTAGACAAAACCAAGGTCTTGCATGGTCCTCGGACTCAAACCTATGGGGAAATTTGTATTGTGACTACTACCACACATGCGAAGTAGAGCAAGTCCCAAAAACAGCTACCTCATGCTGTGGAAACACATTCGAGGCTGAGCCTATTAAGGAACCTGGGAATAGTCTTAGACAGAACCAAGGTCTTGTAAGGTCCTCGGACAACAACCTATGGGGAAACTAGTGACTCTAAGAAGAAACTAAGTCCCGGACAGAACCAAGGTCTTGCATGGTCCTCGAACTTAAACCTATGGGGAAATTAGAGACTCCAAGAAGAAAACTAAGTCCTAGACAGAACCAAGGTCTAGCATGGTCCTCGAACTCAAACCTATGTGAAAACTAGGTACTTTAGAAGAAAACTAAGTTCTAGACAGAACCACGGTCTTGCATGGTCCTCGGATTCAAACCTTTGGGGAAACTAGGACCTCTAGAAGAAAACTAAGTCCTAGACAGAACCTAGGTCTTGCATGGTCCCCGGACTCAAACCTATGGGGAAACTAGGTCTTTCAGAAGAAAACTAAGTCCTAGACAAAACTAAGGTCTTGCATGGTCCTCGGACTCAAACATATGGGGAAACTAGTACTGTGACTACTACCACACATGCGAAGTAGAGCAAGTCCCAATAACAGGTACCTCATGCTGTGGAAATACACTTGGGGCTGAGCCTTTTAAGGCACCTGGGAATAGTCCTAGACAGAACTAAGGTCTTGCAAGGTCCTCGGATTCAAACCTTTGGGGAAACTAGAGACTCCAAGAAGATGCTAAGTCCTGGACAGAACTAAGGGCTTGCATGGTCCTCAGACTCAAACCTATGAGAAAATTAGATACTCCAAGAAGAAAACTAAGTCCTAGAAAGAATTATGGTCTTATATAGTCCTCGGACTCAAACCTATGGGGAAACTAGGTGCTTTGGAAGAAAACTAAGTCCTGGACAGAATCAAGGTCTTGCATGGTCCTCAAACTCAAGCCTGTGGGGAAACTAGGTACTTCAGAAGAAAACTAAGTCCTGGACAGAACCAAAGTCTTGCATGGTCCTCGGACAAAAAGCTATGGGGAAACCAGGTACTCCAGAAGAAAACTAAGTCCTAGGCAGAACTAAGGTCTTGCATAGTTCTCGGACTCCAACCTATGGGGAAACTAGGTACTTCAGAAGAAAACTAAGTCCTAGACAGAACCAACCTCTTGCATGGTTCTCGGACTCAAACCTATGGGAAAACTAGGTACTTCAGAAGAAAACTAAGTCCTAGACAGAACTAAGGTCTTGTATGGTCCTCGAACTCAAACATATGGGAAAACTAGGTACTTTAGAAGAAAATTAAGTCCTAGACAGAACCACGGTCTTGCATGGTTCTCGGACTCAAATCTATGGGGAAACTAGGTCCTCTAGAAGAAAACTAAGTCCTAGACAGAACCTAGGTCTTGCATGGTCCTCGGACTCAAACCTATGGGGAAACTAGGTCCTTCAGAAGAAAACAAAGTCTTAGAGAGAACCAAGATCTTGCATGGTCCTCGGACTCAAACCTATAAGGAAACTAGGTACTCTAGAAGAAAACTAAGTCCTAGACAGAACCAAGGTCTTACGCGGTCTTCGGACTCAAACCAATGGGGAAACTAGTACTGTGACTACCACCACACATGCGAAATAGAGCAAGTCCCAAAAATTGCTACCTCGTGCTGTGGAAATACCCTCAGGGCTTAGCCTTTTAAGGCACCTGAGAATAGTACTAGACAAAACCAAGGTCTTGCATGGTCCTCGGACTCAAACCTATGGGGAAATTTGTATTGTGACTACTACCACACATGCGAAGTAGAGCAAGTCCCAAAAACAGCTACCTCATGCTGTGGAAACACATTCGAGGCTGAGCCTATTAAGGCACCTGGGAATAGTCTTAGACAGAACCAAGGTCTTGTAAGGTCCTCGGACAACAACCTATGGGGAAACTAGTGACTCTAAGAAGAAACTAAGTCCCGGACAGAACCAAGGTCTTGCATGGTCCTCGAACTTAAACCTATGGGGAAATTAGAGACTCCAAGAAGAAAACTAAGTCCTAGACAGAACCAAGGTTTAGCATGGTCCTCGAACTCAAACCTATGTGAAAACTAGGTACTTTAGAAGAAAACTAAGTTCTAGACAGAACCACGGTCTTGCATGGTCCTCGGATTCAAACCTTTGGGGAAATTAGGACCTCTAGAAGAAAACTAAGTCCTAGACAGAACCTAGGTCTTGCATGGTCCCCGGACTCAAACCTATGGGGAAACTAGGTCTTTCAGAAGAAAACTAAGTCCTAGACAAAACTAAGGTCTTGCATGGTCCTCGGACTCAAACATATGGGGAAACTAGTACTGTGACTACTACCACACATGCGAAGTAGAGCAAGTCCCAATAACAGGTACCTCATGCTGTGGAAATACACTTGGGGCTGAGCCTTTTAAGGCACCTAGGAATAGTCCTAGACAGAACTAAGGTCTTGCAAGGTCCTCGGACTCAAACCTATGGGGAAACTAGAGACTCCAAGAAGAAGCTAAGTCCTGGACTGAACCAAGGGCTTGCATGGTCCTCGGACTCAAACCTATGAGAAAATTAGATACTCCAAGAAGAAAACTAAGTCCTAGAAAGAATTATGGTCTTATATAGTCCTCGGACTCAAACCTATAGGGAAACTAGATGCTTTGGAAGAAAACTAAGTCCTGGACAGAATCAAGGTCTTGCATGGTCCTCAAACTCAAACCTGTGGGGAAACTAGGTACTTCAGAAGAAAACTAAGTCCTGGACAGAACCAAAGTCTTGCATGGTCCTTGGACAAAAAGCTATGGGGAAACCAGGTACTCTAGAAGAAAACTAAGTCCTAGGCAGAACTAAGGTCTTGCATAGTTCTCGGACTCCAACCTATGGGGAAACTAGGTCCTCTAGAAGAAAACTAAGTCCTAGACAGAACCTAGGTCTTGCATGGTCCTCGGACTCAAACCTATGGGGAAACTAGGTCCTTCAGAAGAAAACTAAGTCTTAGAGAGAACCAAGATCTTGCATGGTCCTCGGACTCAAACCTATAAGGAAACTAGGTACTCTAGAAGAAAACTAAGTCCTAGACAGAACCAAGGTCTTACATGGTCCTCGGACTCAAACCTTTGAGGAAACTGGGTACTCTAGAAGAAAACTAAGTCCTAGACAGAATTAAGGTCTTACGCGGTCCTCGGACTCAAACCAATGGGGAAACTAGTACTGTGACTACTACCACACATGCGAAATAGAGCAAGTCCCAAAAATTGCTACCTCGTGCTGTGGAAATACCCTCAGGGCTAAGCCTTTTAAGGCACCTGGGAATAGTACTAGACAAAACCAAGGTCTTGCATGGTCCTCGGACTCAAACCTATGGGGAAATTTGTATTGTGACTACTACCACACATGCGAAGTAGAGCAAGTCCCAAAAACAGCTACCTCATGCTGTGGAAACACATTTGAGGCTGAGCCTATTAAGGCACCTGGGAATAGTCTTAGACAGAACCAAGGTCTTGTAAGGTCCTCGGACAACAACCTATGGGGAAACTAGTGACTCTAAGAAGAAACTAAGTCCCGGACAGAACCAAGGTCTTGCATGGTCCTCGAACTTAAACCTATGGGGAAATTAGAGACTCCAAGAAGAAAACTAAGTCCTAGACAGAACCAAGGTTTAGCATGGTCCTCGAACTCAAACCTATGTGAAAACTAGGTACTTTAGAAGAAAACTAAGTTCTAGACAGAACCACGGTCTTGCATGGTCCTCGGATTCAAACCTTTGGAAAAACTAGGACCTCTAGAAGAAAACTAAGTCCTAGACAGAACCTAGGTCTTGCATGGTCCCCGGACTCAAACCTTTGGGGAAACTAGGTCTTTCAGAAGAAAACTAAGTCCTAGACAAAACTAAGGTCTTGCATGGTCCTCGGACTCAAACATATTGGGAAACTAGTACTGTGACTACTACCACACATGCGAAGTAGAGCAAGTCCCAATAACAGGTACCTCATGCTGTGGAAATACACTTGGGGCTGAGCCTTTTAAGGCACCTGGGAATAGTCCTAGACAGAACTAAGGTCTTGCAAGGTCCTCGGACTCAAACCTATGGGGAAACTAGAGACTCCAAGAAGAAGCTAAGTCCTGGACAGAACCAAGGGCTTGCATGGTCCTCGGACTCAAACCTATGAGAAAATTAGATACTCCAAGAAGAAAACTAAGTCCTAGAAAGAATTATGGTCTTATATAGTCCTTGGACTCAAACCTATGGGGAAACTAGGTGCTTTGGAAGAAAACTAAGTCCTGGACAGAATCAAGGTCTTGCATGGTCCTCAAACTCAAACCTGTGGGGAAACTAGGTACTTCAGAAGAAAACTAAGTCCTGAACAGAACCAAAGTCTTGCATGGTCCTCGGACAAAAAGCTATGGGGAAACCAGGTACTCCAGAAGAAAACTAAGTCCTAGGCAAAACTAAGGTCTTGCATAGTTCTCGGACTCCAACCTATGGGGAAACTAGGTACTTCAGAAGAAAACTAAGTCCTAGACAGAACCAACCTCTTGCATGGTTCTCGGACTCCAACCTATGGGGAAACTAGGTACTTCAGAAGAAAACTAAGTCCTAGACAGAACCAGCCTCTTGCATGGTTCTCGGACTCAAACCTATGGGAAAACTAGGTACTTCAGAAGAAAACTAAGTCCTAGACAGAACTAAGGTCTTGTATGGTCCTCGAACTCAAACAAATGGGAAAACTAGGTACTTTAGAAGAAAATTAAGTCCTAGACAGAACCACGGTCTTGCATGGTTCTCGGACTCAAACCTATGGGGAAACTAGGTCCTCTAGAAGAAAACTAAGTCCTAGACAGAACCTAGGTCTTGCATGGTCCTCGGACTCAAACCTATGGGGAAACTAGGTCCTTCAGAAGAAAACTAAGTCTTAGAGAGAACCAAGATCTTGCATGGTCCTCGGACTCAAACCTATAAGGAAACTAGGTACTCTAGAAGAAAACTAAGTCCTAGACAGAACCAAGGTCTTACATGGTCCTCGGACTCAAACCTATGAGGAAACTGGGTACTCTAGAAGAAAACTAAGTCCTAGACAGAACCAAGGTCTTACGCGGTCCTCGGACACAAACCAATGGGGAAACTAGTACTGTGACTACTACCACACATGCGAAATAGAGCAAGTCCCAAAAATTGCTACCTCGTGCTGTGGAAATACCCTCAGGGCTTAGCCTTTTAAGGCACTTGGGAATAGTACTAGACAAAACCAAGGTCTTGCATGGTCCTCGGACTCAAACCTATGGGGAAATTTGTATTGTGACTACTACCACACATGCGAAGTAGAGCAAGTCCCAAAAACAGCTACCTCATGCTGTGGAAACACATTCGAGGCTGAGCCTATTAAGGCACCTGGGAATAGTCTTAGACAGAACCAAGGTCTTGTAAGGTCCTCGGACAACAACCTATGGGGAAACTAGTGACTCTAAGAAGAAACTAAGTTCTGGACAGAACCAAGATTTTGCATGGTCCTCGAACTTAAACCTTTGGGGAAATTAGAGACTCCAAGAAGAAAACTAAGTCCTAGACAGAACCAAGGTCTAGCATGGTCCTCGAACTCAAACCTATGTGAAAACTAGGTACTTTAGAAGAAAACTAAGTTCTAGACAGAACCACGGTCTTGCATGGTCCTCGGATTCAAACCTTTGGGAAAACTAGGACCTCTAGAAGAAAACCAAGTCCTAGACAGAACCTAGGTCTTGCATGGTCCCCGGACTCAAACCTATGGGGAAACTAGGTCTTTCAGAAGAAAACTAAGTCCTAGACAAAACTAAGGTCTTGCATGGTCCTCGGACTCAAACATATGGGGAAACTAGTACTGTGACTACTACCACACATGCGAAGTAGAGCAAGTCCCAATACAAGGTACCTCATGCTGTGGAAATACACTTGGGGCTGAGCCTTTTAAGGCACCTGGAATAGTCCTAGACAGTACTAAGGTCTTGCAAGGTCCTCGGACTCAAACCTATGGGGAAACTAGAGACTCCAAGAAGAAGCTAAGTCCTGGACAGAACCAAGGGCTTGCATGGTCCTCGGATTCAAACTTATGAGAAAATTAGATACTCCAAGAAGAAAACTAAGTCCTAGAAAGAATTATGGTCTTATATAGTTCTCGGACTCAAACCTATGGGGAAACTAGGTGCTTTGGAAGAAAACTAAGTCCTGGACAGAATCAAGGTCTTGCATGGTCCTCAAACTCAAACCTGTGGGGAAACTAGGTACTTCAGAAGAAAACTAAGTCCTGGACAGAACCAAAGTCTTGCATGGTCCTCGGACAAAAAGCTATGGGGAAACCAGGTACTCCAGAAGAAAACTAAGTCCTAGGCAGAACTAAGGTCTTGCATAGTTCTCGGACTCCAACCTATGGGGAAACTAGGTACTTCAGAAGAAAACTAAGTCCTAGACAGAACCAACCTCTTGCATGGTTCTCGGACTCAAACCTATGGGAAAACTAGGTACTTCAGAAGAAAACTAAGTCCTAGACAGAACTAAGGTCTTGTATGGTCCTCGAACTCAAACATATGGGAAAACTAGGTACTTTAGAAGAAAATTAAGTCCTAGACAGAACCACGGTCTTGCATGGTTCTCGGACTCAAACCTATGGGGAAACTAGGTCCTCTAGAAGAAAACTAAGTCCTAGACAGAACCTAGGTCTTGCATGGTCCTCGGACTCAAACCTATGGGGAAACTAGGTCCTTCAGAAGAAAACTAAGTCTTAGAGAGAACCAAGATCTTGCATGGTCCTCGGACTCAAACTTATAAGGAAACTAGGTACTCTAGAAGAAAACTAAGTCCTAGACAGAACCAAGGTCTTACATGGTCCTCGGACTCAAACCTATGAGGAAACTGGGTACTCTAGAAGAAAACTAAGTCCTAGACAGAACCAAGGTCTTACGCGGTCCTCAGACTCAAACCAATGGGGAAACTAGTACTGTGACTACTACCACACATGCGAAATAGAGCAAGTCCCAAAAATTGCTACCTCGTGCTGTGGAAATACCCTCAGGGCTAAGCCTTTTAAGGCACCTGGGAATAGTACTAGACAAAACCAAGGTCTTGCATGGTCCTCGGACTCAAACCTATGGGGAAATTTATATTGTGACTACTACCACACATGCGAAGTAGAGCAAGTCCCAAAAACAGCTACCTCATGCTGTGGAAACACATTCGAGGCTGAGCCTATTAAGGCACCTGGGAATAGTCTTAGACAGAACCAAGGTCTTGTAAGGTCCTCGGACAACAACCTATGGGGAAACTAGTGACTCTAAGAAGAAACTAAGTCCCGGACAGAACCAAGGTCTTGCATGGTCCTCGAACTTAAACCTATGGGGAAATTAGAGACTCCAAGAAGAAAACTAAGTCCTAGACAGAACCAAGGTTTAGCATGGTCCTCGAACTCAAACCTATGTGAAAACTAGGTACTTTAGAAGAAAACTAAGTTCTAGACAGAACCACGGTCTTGCATGGTCCTTAGATTCAAACCTTTGGGGAAACTAGGACCTTTAGAAGAAAACTAAGTCCTAGACAGAACCTAGGTCTTGCGTGGTCCCCGGACTCAAACCTTTGGGGAAACTAGGTCTTTCAGAAGAAAACTAAGTCCTAGACAAAACTAAGGTCTTGCATGGTCCTCAGACTCAAACATATGGGGAAACTAGTACTGTGACTACTACCACACATGCGAAGTAGAGCAAGTCCCAATAACAGGTACCTCATGCTGTGGAAATACACTTGGGGCTGAGCCTTTTAAGGCACCTGGGAATAGTCCTAGACAGAGCTAAGGTCTTGCAAGGTCCTCGGACTCAAACCTATGGGGAAACTAGAGACTCCAAGAAGAAGCTAAGTCCTGGACTGAACCAAGGGCTTGCATGGTCCTCGAACTCAAACCTATGAGAAAATTAGATACTTCAAGAAGAAAACTAAGTCCTAGAAAGAATTATGGTCTTATATCGTCCTCGGACTCAAACCTTTGGGGAAACTAGGTGCTTTGGAAGAAAACTAAGTTCTGGACAGAATCAAGGTCTTGCATGGTCCTCAAACTCAAACCTGTGGGGAAACTAGGTACTTCAGAAGAAAACTAAGTCCTGGACAGAACCAAAGTCTTGCATGGTCCTCGGACAAAAAGCTATGGGGAAACCAGGTACTCCAGAAGAAAACTAAGTCCTAGGCAGAACTAAAGTCTTGCATAGTTCTCGGACTCCAACCTATGGGGAAACTAGGTATTTCAGAAGAAAACTAAGTCCTAGAAGAACCAACCTCTTGCATGGTTCTCGGATTCAAACCTATGGGAAAACTAGGTACTTCAGAAGAAAACTAAGTCCTAGACAGAACTAAGGTCTTGTATGGTCCTCGAACTCAAACATATGGGAAAACTAGGTACTTTAGAAGAAAATTAAGTCCTAGACAGAACCACGGTCTTGCATGGTTCTCGGACTCAAACCTATGGGGAAACTAGGTCCTCTAGAAGAAAACTAAGTTCTAGACAGAACCTAGGTCTTGCATGGTCCTTGGACTCAAACCTATGGGGAAACTAGGTCCTTCAGAAGAAAACTAAGTCTTAGAGAGAATCAAGATCTTGCATGGTCCTCGGACTCAAACCTATAAGGAAACTAGGTACTCTAGAAGAAAACTAAGTCCTAGACAGAACCAAGGTCTTACATGGTCCTCGGACTCAAACCTATGAGGAAACTGGGTACTCTAGAAGAAAACTAAGTCCTAGACAGAACCAAGGTCTTACGCGGTCCTCGGACTCAAACCAATGGGGAAACTAGTACTGTGACTACTACCACACATGCGAAATAGAGCAAGTCCCAAAAATTGCTACCTCGTGCTGTGGAAATACCCTCAGGGCTAAGCCTTTTGTGGCACCTGGGAATAGTACTAGACAAAACCAAGGTCTTGCATGGTCCTCGGACTCAAACCTATAGGGAAATTAGTATTGTGACTACTACCACACACGCAAAGTAGAGCAAGTCTAAAAAACTACTACCTCATGCTGTGGAAATACATTCGGGGCTGAGCCTTTTAAGGCACCTGGGAATAGTCTTAGACAGAACTAAGGTCTTGCAAGGTCCTCGGACTCAAACTTGTGGGGAAACTAGAGACTCCAAGAAGAAACTATGTCCAGATCAGAACCAAGGTCTTGTACGGTCCTCAAACTCAAACCTATGGGGAAATTAGAGACTCCAAGAAGAAAACTAAGTCCTAGACAGAACCAAGGTCTCGCATAGTCCTCGGACTCAAATCTATGGAGAAACGAGGTGCTTTGGAAGAAAACTAAGTCCTAGACAGAACCAAGGTCTTGCATGGTCCTCGAACTCAAACCTATGGGGAAACTAGGTACTCTAGAAGAAAACTAAGCCCTAGACAGAACCAAGGTCTTACATGGTCCTCGGACTCAAACCTATGGAGAAACTAGGTGCTTTGGAAGAAAACTAAGTTCGAGGATGAACCAAGGTCTTGCATAGTCCTCAAACGCAATCTTATGGCGAAACAAGGTGCTTTAGAAAAAAACAAAGTTTTAGACAGAACCAAGGTCTTGCATGGTCCTCGGACTCAAACCTATGGGGAGACTAGGTACTTCGGAAGAAAACTAAGTCCTAGACAGAACGAAAGTCTTGCATGGTCCTCGGACTCAAACCTATGGAGAAACTAGGTGCTTTAGAAGAAAACTAAGTTTTAGACAGAACCAAGGTCTTGCATGGTCCTCGGACTCAAACCTATGGGGAGACTAGGTACTTCAGAAGAAAACTAAGTCCTAGACAGAACGAAAGTCTTGCATGGTCCTTGGACTCAAACCTATGGAGAAACTAGATGCTTTAGAAGAAAACTAAGTTTTAGACTGAACCAAATTCTTGCATGGTCCTCGGACTCAAACCTATGGGGAGACTAGGTACTTCAGAAGAAAACTAAGTCCTACACAGAACGGAAGTCTTGCCTGGTCCTCGGACTCAAACCTATGGGGAAACTAGGTACTCCAGAAGAAAACTAAGCCCTCGACAGAACCAAGGTCTTACATGGTCCTCGGACTCAAACCTATGGGGAAACTAGGTGCTTTAGAAGAAAACTAAGTTCTAGACAGAACCAAGGTCTTGAATGATCCTCGGACTCAAACCTATGGGGAAACTAGTACTGTGACTACTGCTACACATGCGAAATAGAGTAAGTCCCAAAAACTGCTACCTCATGCTATGGAAATACCCTTGGGGCTGAGCCTTTTGAGGCCCCTGGAAATAGTACTAGACATAACCAAGGTCTTGCACGGTCCTCAGACTCAAACCTATGGGGAAACTAGAGACTCCAAGAAGAAACTAAGTCCTGGACAGAACCAAGGTCTTGCATGGTCCTCGGACTCAAACCTATAGGGAAATTAGATACTCCAAGAAGAAAAGTAAGTCCTAGACAGAGCCAGGGTCTTGCATGGTCCTCGGACTCAAACCTATGGAGAAACTAGGTGCTTTGGAAGAAAACTAAGTCCTGGACAGAACCAAGGTTTTGCATGGTCCTCGGACTCAAATCTATGTAGAAACTAGGTACTCTAGAAGAAAACTAAGTCCTAAACAGAACCAAGGTCTTTTGTGGTTCTCGGACTCTAACCTTTGGGGAAACTAGGTACTTCAGAAGAAAACTAAGTCCTAGACATAATCAAGGTCTTGCATGGTCGTCGAGCTCAAACCTATGGGGAAACTAGTACTCCAGAAGAAGACTAAGCCCTAAACAGAACCAAGGTCTTGCATGGTCCTCGGACTCAAACCTATAGGGAAACTAGTACTGTGACTACTACCACACATACGAAGTAAAGCAAGTCCCAAAAACTGGTACCTCATGCTATGGACATACGCTTGGGATTGAGCCTTTTAAGGCACCTGGGAATAATCCTAGACATAACTAAGGTCTTGCAAGGTCCTCGGACTCAAACCTATGGGGAAACTAGAGACTCCAAGTAGAAACTAAGTCCAGGACAGAACCAAGGTCTTGCATGGTCCTCGGACTCAAACCTATAGGGAAATTAGATACTCCAAGAAGAAAAGTAAGTCCTAGACAGAGCCAGGGTCTTGCATGGTCCTCGGACTCAAACCTATGGAGAAACTAGGTGCTTTGGAAGAAAACTAAGTCCTGGACAGAACCAAGGTTTTGCATGGTTCTCGGACTCAAATCTATGTAGAAACTAGGTACTCTAGAAGAAAACTAAGTCCTAAACAGAACCAAGGTCTTTTGTGGTTCTCGGACTCTAACCTTTGGGGAAACTAGGTACTTCAGAAGAAAACTAAGTCCTAGACATAATCAAGGTCTTGCATGGTCGTCGGGCTCAAACCTATGGGGAAACTAGTACTCCAGAAGAAGACTAAGCCCTAAACAGAACCAAGGTCTTGCATGGTCCTCGGACTCAAACCTATAGGGAAACTAGTACTGTGACTACTACCACACATACGAAGTAAAGCAAGTCCCAAAAACTGGTACCTCATGCTATGGACATACGCTTGGGATTAAGCCTTTTAAGGCACCTGGGAATAATCCTAAACATAACTAAGGTCTTGCAAGGTCCTCGGACTCAAACCTATGGGGAAACTAGAGACTCCAAGTAGAAACTAAGTCCTGGACAGAACCAAGGTCTTGCATGGTCCTCGGACTCAAACCTATAGGGAAATTAGATACTCCAAGAAGAAAAGTAAGTCCTAGACAGAGCCAGGGTCTTGCATGGTCCTCGGACTCAAACCTATGGAGAAACTAGGTGCTTTGGAAGAAAACTAAGTCCTGGACAGAACCAAGGTTTTGCATGGTCCTCGGACTCAAATCTATGTAGAAACTAGGTACTCTAGAAGAAAACTAAGTCCTAAACAGAACCAAGGTCTTTCGTGGTTCTCGGACTCTAACCTTTGGGGAAACTAGGTACTTCAGAAGAAAACTAAGTCCTAGACATAATCAAGGTCTTGCATGGTCGTCGGGCTCAAACCTATGGGGAAACTAGTACTCCAGAAGAAAACTAAGCCCTAAACAGAACCAAGGTCTTGCATGGTCCTCGGACTCAAACCTATGAGGAAACTAGGTGCTTTAGAAGAAAACTAAGTCCTAGACAGAACCAAAGTTTTGCATAGTCCTCGGACTCAAATCTATGGAGAAACTAGTACTGTGACTACTGCCACACATGCGAAGTAGTGCAAGTCCCAAAAACTGCTACCTCATGCTGTGGAAATACCCTCGGGGCTGAGCCTTTTGAGGCACCTGTGAATAGTACTAGACAGAACCAAGGTCTTGCATGGTCCTCAGACTCAAACCTATGGGAAAACTAGTACTGTGACTACTACCACACATGCGATGTAAAGCAAGTCCCAAAAGCAGGTACCTCATGCTGTGGAAATACACTTGGGGTTGAGCCTTTTAAGGCACCTGGGAATAGTCCTAGACAGAACTAAAGTCTTGCATGGTCCTCAGATTCAAACCTATGGGAAAACAAGAGATACCAAGATGAAACTAAGTCCTGGACAGAACCAAGGTCTTACATGGTCCTCGGACTCAAACCTATGGCGAAACTAGGTGCTTTGGAAGAAAACTAAGTCCTAGACAGAACCAAGGTCTTGCATGGTCCTCGGACTCAAACTTGTGGGGAAACGAGGTATTTCAGAAGAAAACTAAATCCTGGACAGAACGGAGGTCTTGCATAGTCCTCGAACTCAAACCTAAGGGGAAACTAGGTACTCCAGAAGAAAACTAAGTCCTAGACAGAACCAAGGTCTTGCATGGTTCTCGGACTCAAACCTATAGAGAAACTAGGTATTTCAGAAGAAAACTTAGTCCTAGACAGAACCAAGGTCTGGCATTGTCCTCGAATTCAAATCTTTGGGGAAACTAGGTACTTTAGAAGAAAACTAAGTCCTAGACAGAACCACGGTCTTGCATGGTCCTCGGACTCAAACCTATGGGGAAACTAGGACCTCTAGAAGAAAACTAAATCCTAGACAGAACCTAGGTCTTGCATGGTTCTCGGACTCAAACCTTTGGGGAAACCAGGTCCTTCAGAAGAAAACTAAGTCCTAGATAGAACCAAGGTTTTGCATGGTCCTCGGACTCAAACCTTAGGGGAAACTAGGTACTCTAGAAGAAAACTAAGTCCTAGACAGAACTAAGGTCTTATATGGTCCTCAAACTCAAACCAATGGGGAAACTAGTACTGTGACTACTACCACACATGCGAAATAGAGGAAGTCCCAAAAATTGCTACCTCGTGCTGTGGAAATTCCCTCGGGGCTGAGCCTTTTAAGGTACCTGGGAATAGTACTAGACAAAACCAAAGTCTTGCATGGTTCTCGGACTCAAACCTATGGGAAAATTAGTATTGTGACTACTACCACACATGCGAAGTAGTGTAAGTCCCAAAAATTGCTACCTCATGCTGTGGAAATACATTTGGGGCTAAGCCTATTAAGGCACCTGGGAATAGTCTTAGACAGAACCAAGGTCTTGCAAGATCCTCGAACTCAAACCTATGGTGAAACTACAGACTCCATAAAGAAACTAAGTCTCGGACAGAACCAAGGTCTTGCGTGGTCCTCGAAGTCAAACCTATGGGGAAATTAGAGACTCCAAGAAGAAAACTAAGTCCTAGATAGAGCCAGGGTCTTGCATGGTCTTCAGACTCAAACCTATGGAGAAATTAGGTGCTATGGAAGAAAACTAAGTCCTAGACAGAACCAAGGTCTGGCATGGTCCTCGAACTCAAACCTCTAGGCAAACTAGGTACTTCAGAAGAAAACTAAGTCCTAGACAGAACCAAGGTCTTGCATGGTCTTCGGACTCAAACCTATGGGGAAACTAGGTACTCTAGAAGGAAACTAAGTCCTAGACAGAACCAAGGTCTTTCGTGGTTCTCAGACTCTAACCTATGGGGAAACTAGGTACTTTAGAAGAAAACTAAGTCCTAGACAGAATCAAGGTCTTGCATGGTCCTCGGGCTCAAACCTATGGGGAAACTAGTACTCTAGAGGAAGACTAAGCCCTAAACAGAACCAAGGTCTTGCATGGTCTTCGGACTCAAACCTATGAGGAAACTAGGTGCTTTAGAAGAAAACTAAGTCCTAGACAGAACAAAGGTCTTGCATGGTCCTCGAACTTAAACCTATGGGGAAACTTGGTACTTCTAAAGAAAACAAAGGTCTTGCACGGTCTTCAGACTCAAACCTCTAGGCAAACTAGGTACTTAAGAAGAAAACTAAGTTCTAGACAGAACCAAGGTCTTGCATGGTCTTCGGACTCAAACATATGGGAAAACTAGGTACTCTAGAAGGAAACTAAGTCCTAGACAGAACCAAGGTCTTTCGTGGTTCTCGGACTCTAACCTATGGGAAACTAGGTACTTCAGAAGAAAACTAAGTCCTAGACAGAACCAAGGTCTTGCATGGTCCTCGGACTCAAACCTATAGGAAACTAGGTCCTTCAGAAGAAAACTAAGTCCTAGACAGAACCAAGGTCTTACATGGTACCAATGGGGAAACTAGTACTGTAATTACTACCACACATGCGAAGTAGAGCAAGTCCCAAAAATTGCTACCTCGTGCTGTGGAAATACCCTCGGGCCTGAGCCTTTTAAGGCACTTGGGAATAGTACTAGACAAAACCAAGATCTTGCATGGTCCTCGGACTCAAACCTATGGTGAAATTAGTATTGTGACTACTACCACATATGCGAAATAGAGCAAGTCCCAAAAACTGCTACCTCATGCTGTGGAAATACATTCGGGGCTGAGCCTTTTAAAGCACCTGGGAATAGTCTTAGACAGAACCAAGGTCTTGCAAGGTCCTTGGACTCAAACCTATGGGGAAACTAGAGACCCCAAGAAGAAACTAAGTCTCGGACAAAACTAAGGTCTTGCATGGTCCTCGAACTCAAACCTATGGGGAAATTAGAGACTCCAAGAAGAAAACTAAGTCCTAGACAGAACCAAGGTCTTGCATGGTCCTCGGACTCAAACCTATGGAGAAACTAGGTGCTTTGGAAGAAAACTAAGTCCTAGACAGAACCAAGGTCTAGCATGGTTCTCGGACTCAAACCTGTGGGGAAACTAGGTACTTCAGAAGAAAACTAAGTCCTAGACAAAACCAAGGTCTTGCATGGTTCTCGGACTCAAACCTATGGGGAAACTAGGTACTCTGGAAGAAAACTAAATCCTAGACAGAACCAAGGTATTTCGTGGTTCTCGGACTCAAACCTATTGGAAAACTTGGTACTTCAGAAGAAAACTAAGTCCTAGACAGAACCAAGGTTTTGCATGGTCCTCGGACTCAAACCTTTGGGGAAACTAGGTACTCCAGAAGAAAACTAAGCCCTAGACAGAACCAAGGTCTTGCATGGTCCTCGGATTCAAACTTATGGGGAAACTAAGTGCTCTAGAAGAAAACTAAGTCCTAAACAGAACCAAGGTCTTGCATGGTCATCGGACTCAAACCTATGGGGTAACTTGGTACTTCAGAAGAAAACTAACCTTTGGGGAAACTAGGTACTTCAGAAGAAAACTAAGTCCTAGACAGAAACAAGGTTTTGCATGGTCCTCAGACTCAAACCTGTGGGGAAATTAGGTGCTTCGGAAGAAAACTAAGTCCTAGACAGAACCAAGGTCTTGCATGGTCCTTGGACTCAAACCTATAGGGAAACTAGGTACTTCAGAGGAAAACTAAGTCCTAGACAGAACCTAAGGCGTGCCTGGATCCTCGGATCGGGCGCCGAGGGAAAATTGACGCCGTAACGTCATTATGAACGCCGAGCGGGACTTTAATACATAAAGGACCCCTCAGCTGACTTACTTTAAATCCGACATCCTTTTAACGGTTGCACAGTTTGCGATATAGAGCACATGATTGTGCTCCTGATTATTCTCACGTAGTTAGCTTATTTAAGGTTGGCGGCCGGTTGCTATCGCCAATATTGTTAAAGCCGAGGTGACAACTTTTTGTTACCATCAACAACACTTGTTCAAAGCCCCATTGGAAGGGAAAATAACAGCACATGCATTAAATAATAACTGCAGAGAAAAGAAAAAATTCATAAAGTAAAGAGAGTAACCCTTTTTTTTATTATTAAATAAAGGAAAAGTACGTCATACAACAAACGGCCGAGGCAGGCTTGTTTTAAAGCTAACTATAACAGGAGAGGCTGAGGCAGGCTTGTTTTAAAGCTAACTATAAAAAGAGAAAGCCTAAGGGACGGTAGATCCGCAACCTCGTCCCAGCAGCAACCAAGCCAGTATGGATGGTACTGGCGATGAGAAAGAAGAAGAGGCGGAAACGCTTGACGGCCCATCCTAGGAGGTTCCATTGATTCTCTCCCAATTTCGTGACAATTGAGCATTGGAGATGGCAACGCTCGGGCATCGACTGTTCAGCAATCTTACTAACCTCCATTAGGGTCCTACCATCAATATGAGACCCAAACTCTTCACACCGAAAGCCTGATGCAATCCGCGCCTATTTCGATTCCTGGCTGAAGGAGGAGGGTCTTCTTTCTCACTCGGTTGAAAGGTAGGAACATCTTTGGCCTTTGCTTCCTTTGCCTCAACTGCGTCGTTTGGGATCCGAGCGGCATTCCAGGTCTCTGAAAGGGGCTTGGCTTCCGTGCCCTTGCCTTTGTCCAGGGCCATCTCATTCCATGAGTATTGATCACGATCTTGGCAAAGTCCTTGGAAGTGCCTGGAGGGTTGCGAATGCTAAGTTCCAGCCAAACTTGAGGATTTGTAAATGTGAGAGAACGGTTCTCCCAGAGGGCCTTATATAGAAAGTGAAACCTGGTGGAAATTAATTCACACGAGACTCAAAGAAAAAAGGGGGGGCTACCAGCGAAATAAATCCAGCCCAAGTTCCAAAGAAATCCTCAACGGTGAGATAAATTCCTCCCGATTTCCAAAGAAATTCTCAACCGTTGGATTAGCGTCATGCGCCTCGTATACCGAAGCGCCAGGAACGTGCCTTGGGCAGGTGAAAAGACTCTGGCGCTGATGGAGGATAAGGCTTGACAAATCATGACAAAGGCCCAAGGATATCAAAATCCTCCTCCCTGTTCGAGGAGCCGGACAGCAAGATTTCGAGGGGCTATGGTGGGGCCAAAGAATTAGGCAACCCTGGCCCACTTCGCACTAAGCCTAAGGCCCACGCTGAGGAGGAAGAAACATCCGAGGACAAAGTGAGAGAGACCAAATCACCTAGGGACATCATCGAGGACAATCTTGTCCTCGGCCAACCGAAACCACAGGATGGAGGGGGAGCAACTTCAGGATAAACTGTCACCTCCGCATTAAATGCCCGTCGCCGACGTTTTGACCGCATTAATAACGACATGACCCCTGAACAATGCTGCCTTGGTAGCCGTAACTCACAAAGGGGTGGAAAAACGGCTGATGGGACAAGCACTCAAGTAGTGACCTGCTTGATCAACAAATGTAGGGCTAGGATCAACGAAAAAGGGGATATATAGTGTAAGAAACCCTCCTGAGGGGGGGGGGGGACCTTCCAGGAAAACTGGGGTAACTAGCCATGGAGCAAAGTAATAAGAACGGGAACCCCTTAGTGGAGGCCCAAGGACATCGTTCGACCCCACAAACTCATTTCCTAGTCATCCAATCTAATCACGATCATGATTGGTCGTTGTAATCTTCACTATGACCTAGCTCTTAAACCCATTCTCTACAAATTCATTGTATTAGGCTAACCAGGCTTGAGTCCACTCATCCAAAAGGAACAGTGCTCAAAACCCGGTCCCTACACTAATATTCTCCAAGAAAATCCCAATTAAATGCTATTTGATTTCTTTGACAAAATAACCTATTAATCTTCAAATTTCTTTTGAAATTGTAGGGAAATTCATTCAAAATAATGGCCTTGTTTGCTCCCACTTTATTCCAATGTCATAAGCTTCTTTCATATACCATGAAGCATATAAATAGCTATGAGAATATATCATAATATGGCAATATGCATGGATTGAACTATATCATGGTATACTAGTTAAAATTCTGTTAAATTTTTGGGAACAGTAGAAGTGGTTGTGATTATATATATAATCACTAATAAACAGTTTGAGACACCGGCTTTTGGGCTTAGGGAAGCTGTGTGAAAAGATCAAAACGGAATTACCTGATTAAATAATATATATCACTTGTTGGGAGTTATAAATCTGCTGGCATTTTTTTAATTTTTTTTTTTTTTTTTTTGAGAATAAAATCAGCTGACAATTATTGTTTACATTGTTTTTCACTTGCCTTGGTCTCTCACCGGAAAGTAAGATAAGTTTACCTACATACTTCTTATCATTAATTGTTTATATATATATATATATATATTTTGGTAAACTACATATTTGATCCCTAATTTTTACATCATATTTTAATTTAGTCCTTAATATTTCAATTGTGTTAATTTGGTCCCTAACTTTTCAATGTTGTGTCAATTTAGTCTCTGCTATTATATCTTAAATAAAAATTGCAGACATGGCAAGCGGCCTAAATAAAATTTAAGTTTATTGTCACATCAACGGAAGCTAATTTTTTGTTTTGGTCATTAAACACATCATCAATTTTCATCCAAAAGATAACAACAGAGATTAAATTGACACAGTATCGAAAGGTTGGAGACAAAATTGACATAATTGAAAGGTTAGAAATCAAATTGAAATATAGTGTATAAGATAGGAACCAAATATGTAGTTCACCTTTTTTCTTTTCTTTTTTTCATTTTAATGACTATAATTAAGGAAACTAATTATACCACCATGAAGAGATGATTCATTATTGAGTGACGTGACAACTCAACATGATTAGAATATTAGATGGCCTAAGGCTGGATCTTTTGCTTCCACTTATTTAATCGCAAAGCTTTTTTCTTTTTCAGTTTTTTGCATTTTCTATTGTTTGATAAGGCATAAAATGTAATTTCATAGAAAATGTATTCAGTAATAAACAAAAACAAGTCCAACAGAACATAAAAAGGTTTTCCAAAACATTATATACTTAACAAATCATTACAAATAAACTTTGCAAAGTTAGAAACTCTCCAAAGACAATTCCTCTCTCACCGCGGTTCAACTATTGACCAGCAATGAAATTGGCAGTTGGCCGTTATTGACTAACTGTTGATTTTTTCCCAAATGCCACTTTTTTTAATAATTAAACCAGTGGCTTTCCACTTAATTTTTCAAATAAATTCAGATTTTAGGGTCAATATTCACATATGAGGCTCTCAATTGACCCAAAAAATACAAAATGTTTTAACATTTGGGATATATTATTGTCAACGAAATTTTTTGTTCATATAAGTATTTTGAATTAAAAAGAATGGTGCAACAATAAGACAAACAATAGAAAATATTTTTTTTTAGCACATTTTCAATATTGCAGCCATATACATAACGACGAGTCAATTTTCTAACAAATATTTTCTGTTAAAACAAATGGATCATTCATTTCATAGGAAAACTTTTATAAATTCTTCTAGATTTGGCCCCTTAAGAATTGAAGTCAATCAAAGTGAACTTTTGGAGAATTATAAGACTTTTATAACTCAACAGGCGCAACCATCCAAAATTACCTTTTGCCAAGTTATATTTTGGATTCAGGGTGGGCATGGCAATTATTTTCATAAAGATTTATTTTTGGTTCATTCATTATTTCGGTCAAAAAAAACTTCTCAAACCAATTTATCCATTTTATTCCTATTCCCAAACCAATTGTTTACATAATTTAATTTGAAGAAGTATAGCTTTGATGGGTTTATCGTTGATATTAGGGTGATTTTGAATGATTTTGTCTCTTCAAAGAGGGACATCTCATGCCTTTGGGCTTTGACTAAAGAAGTAAAAGCTTGGGTTTGTGTTGGCACAAAGATATAAATCATTAAAATTTATTTTTTATTAATAGAAACCAATACCTCCTCTTCACTCGTTTACCTGGAATACAAAGCATTTTCAATTGCCTACTTTGCAAAATTTGAGTATTGCGTTGTTATTAATATTTTGTACTCAAGCAGCCTCAAAGGGTCTTAAACATTTATATTTCCCATGTTCAATTTAAAATATTCCAATGAGGTTTCTCTCAACAATCAAGCGTGAAATGAGATGCTTAATTTTTTTGCTCAATCAATGTATATCTAGATGAAATAGATTTTGGATTTAGTGGATCTAATATCATTGCTAACCAAAGAAAATTAGCGGACTAATTCATGAAAAGATAACTCCCAAGGAGTATCCTTGCCTAATATTTTTCTTTCTCCCCTGAACTTTTTATAATTGGTTTGGATCATCACATAATTATTTTCTATCTTCTTCACAGGCATGAGTCTGGATTCATCGAAGACATTGGGGAACAGATGACGAAGAAATTAAGTTCAAAATTCTCAAGTGTTACCAAAAATATCATTGGAATAGAACCTATGGTGGCAGAATTGATCCCTTCGTGTTTAGGTTTTGGGAATGATATTTACATGATGGGGATTTGTGGTATGGGGGGTCTGGGAAAAACAACTCTTGCTAGAGCTATATTTCACATGTTTTCTGATCATTTTGAAGGTTCTAGTTTTATTTTCAATGTTAGGGAAAGATCAGAAAAAGGTGAATTGCATAAATTACAACAACAATTGCTTGATGAAATTTTGGGGAAAAGTAATACAAAGATCTACAATGTTCAAGGAGGAGTTAAGAAAATCAAGAGGAGTGGGTTACGTCATAAAAAAGTTCTACTTGTCCTAGATGATGTTAATCACAAGGATCAATTAGAAAATTTGGTCGGAGAGCATGACTGGTTTGGATTGGGGAGTTGGATCATCATAACAACTAGAGATGAACATGTGTTGGTCCAACATGGAGTGTTAAAAATATATCAGCCAAATGGATTAGTTAATGATGATGCTTTGAGACTTTTTTGCTTGAAAGCCTTCAAAAATGAGCAACCTAAAGAAGGTTATATGCAGCTCTCCCAAGCAATTGTGAAATATGCTAATGGCCTTCCATTAGCTCTTGTTATTTTGGGTTCCTATTTGGTTGGAAGAACAATAGATGAATGGCAAAGTGCATTGCACCATATTACAATTGGTGAATTACCGGAAATATTTTATATACTTAAAATAAGTTACGATGGACTGGAGGAAATGTGGAAGGAGATATTCTTAGATATTGCATGTTTCTTTAGACGATGGGAGACGAAAGATCGAGTAATACAAATATTAGAGAATTGTGGTTATGATGCAAGAATTGGTATATCTGTTCTTTGGGAAAGATCTTTGCTAACCATTGGTGACTACGAACGTTTGGAGATGCATGATCTACTACAAGAAATGGGTGAAAAAATTGTTCGTTTTGGATTAGATGGAAAGCTTGGAAAGCAGAGTAGGTTTTGGCTTATTAGAGACTTGCTTCCTGTATTGGAGAACGATATGGTAAGAAAAATGATAAAGCTATAATTTTATTTCAGTGAATAAGATTGAGTAGGTATAGTAACATAATTTTGTTCACTAATTTAGTTCTTTAAAAATATATTCCAATAGGTAAGTGGTTAGCTAAATATTTATGTAACGAAATAAAGAATAAAACCTTCATTTACCATGCTAAAATATTGTCAATGATGATTTCTTATATTTTGAAAACAATAATATCTTTTTGTAATTGTTTATGAAATTGAATTTATTTATTTTTCTTGATGTAATTAACTAATCATTCATCTCTTGGTTACTACCAAGAACAAAAGGTTATCTTAACATTTTTTAAATATTAAAAAAAAAATTATAGGCTTTATTTTCTTTTTCCATCACTTTAAAACTAATGTTGGGATTTCCTTCCCCCCCCCCCCCCCCCCCCAACTTTGGTCTTGAATTTCTAAAAGGTAGAAGTGCACCTTTCAAGTTTTAATGTATGAATTTTAAACAGATTAATAAGAAAAATAGACTTTAAAATAAGATGTAAATGTAATACAATATATTTATAGGACTTAATATATAGTACCTTTTACTATTAACATATGATGGTGTACTATGATATATTAATTACTAATGGGACTCTTAGTTTTCTGGTGATTTCCATTAGTTGTAATTTGAAAACTAAACTTTTCTTCTATTATAAAAGTTTTAATTTTCTTATAAATGCAAAGCCAAACACCAATCCTTTTGTATTTTCATTTGATTATTTCTCTTTTTCTCCAAAAAATAGCATTGTGAAGTACATTTGACTATTTTTAACTATTAAATTTGAGGTTGGGCCCACCATATGGGAGGGTCTTTAAGGGGAGGAGGAACCAAAAAAAAAAAAGAGTTTTACATATGGAAAATTGCGATATAAAACTTGAATAATTCTAGTATTCGTATCATTTTATTGTGCAAATCACCAATCCTTTGTTTTGAAATCTTAGGCAATAGAAGCAATTCAAGCCATAGTCGTTCATTACAGGAAAAAGGATTTCAACTTTGAAGAATTTCCTGAAGCGTTATCAAAGATGTCTAATCTTAGATTGTTGATAATTGATAAGACAGACTACTTGTTTGACCAAGGACATCTAGCTGTTCCTAATGACCAAAAACAACTTTTAGTTCCTAATCAGCTAAGGCATCTTTCATGGAACTCCTGTCCTTTAAAATGTTTGTCATCCAGTTCCTTGCCAAAGGAGCTTGTTCAACTTGACTTGCAGTATAGCAGAATTGAATATCTTTGGGAAGGAGTAATGGTAATTTTGTTCTTTTTATCTACCTTTCTATTATTATTTATTATTTTCTCTTTTTTTAAGTGTAGCTACAAATAGAAATACACTCCTGATTTATTTGAGTTTCCTTTTGCATTTATAAATCTCTTTTAATTAAAGGAATTCTTTTTTACTTATTAAATTAATTTCTACATTTAATGGAAAAATTTTTTTTTGGTAACAGCATCTGTACAATTTAAAGTACATTGATCTCAGTGATTCTAAGAATCTTATTAGGACACCTGACTTTTCGGGTGTTCCGATACTTGAGGAACTAAATCTTTCTGGGTGCGTTAGTTTGGTTGAGATCCACCCTTCTATTGGACAACTTAGCGAGCTTAGGTATTTACATTTGCGGAAATGCGAATCTCTTACTGATCTTCCCAGCATGTCTGCTGAAATGGAGTCCCTTAAGGTTCTTGATCTTTTTGATTGCTCAAAAATCGGTACGATTCCGAAATTTACTGGAACTATGAAAAAACTATCGGAATTCAATTTGAGTTATACTGATATTAATAAACTGGAACCCTCATCAATCGAGTGTTTGACTGCCCTTACTTTATTAGATCTAAGTTTCTGCGCAAATCTAGAATGTCTTCCAAGCAATATGGATAATTTGAGGTCTCTTGAAAAACTCATTCTTTACGGATGTGAAAAACTAAAGTTGTTGCCAAGGCTTCCATCAACTGTAAGATTTATAAATGCTCAATGTTGTAATTCCCTAAAATGGACACCAGCACGGGTCAAACTGAGCAGCTGGTCACAACCACTCTCCCAATGGTGTTCGTATGATGAGAGAAGCAGTCGATTGGAATTTACAATATTGTTCCATTTCCTACAGGTAATCTCTTCTCTCTCTCTCTCTCTCTCTCTCTCTCTCTCTCTCTCTCTCTCTCTCTCTCTCTCTCTCTCTCTCTCTCATTGTTTAATAATAACAGTTAACAATAGTTGTGTTTTGGATACAGGAACTCCTTTGTCATAAAACCGTTTATAAAATTCCATCATGTTTAACTCATCAAAGTGTGGGGAATCCAATAAGCATAGAGCTGCCTTCAAATTGGTATAATAGTAAATGGATAAGATTCGCTCTCTGGGCATCAGTATCAGGTTTTATAAACTTTGAAGATGGTATTATTAGAGCTCGTGTGATAGCCCCTGGTGATATGCCTCTAAATCACTATGCCTCTGAACTTTTTACTACCTGGATACATTGTGAGGTCAGAATTGGCCTATTGTATTTGTCTCGTGATGAGTGGTTTGCTACTGTTGGGAATGGTGAATGCAGTCAGATTAAGGTTATATTTGAGAACGATAAAAGAACCATTGATGTGAGGGAATGTGGGGTCAGTTTGATCTACGAGCAAGATGTGGACGAGTTCAACCAAACAAATGCACAATGTTTGATTGAGAGCTTTGGGGAAGAAGTATCCATCTATAAATTAACTGGTAATCACCATCTCAACCATCCTTCCCATAATGTCCAATCCTTTTCTATCTTATTTTCTTTCTAACTATATATACATCTGGTTTTGTCATTGGCAAGTAAGTTAAGTCATTTTTCTTTTTCTTCTTTTGGCTCACCATGTGCAAGCAATCTCAATCACCCTATACTTTCTGAGTTCCTTAAAATTAAACTTAGATTTTGCCATGAGTTTATTGCCAGTTGTCTAAGCCTCTATATCATCATCACTTACAAGAAGCTTAATAATTAATAAAACATAAGTCAAGTAGTTCAGAATATGATCTACATAGGAAATACATTGTTAAGCTTCACCCATTACATTTCTCTAAGGATTTTGCTAATGTAGATCTTTCAATCCTAATTTTACATCCTATTTGTAACTATCAGATATTATGCTATTTTGCATATTCATTTTGTGATGGCAAATGCAATGCAACTTTTCCTGATAAATTTTTGAAATGTTAAAGCTAGAGACTATATAGTATTTCCTTCTTTACCATGTATATTCTTCATAATCATTGGTGTCATGCTTTCCAAAATAGGTAGGAAGAAAACTCAAATTACTCTCATTAGTAATGAGTGAATTATTATTATTATTATAAGCATCATACTAACTAAGGTTTTCACATATATGCAGTTGGTGATGATGAAGATGATGATGATGATGATGTATATACAGTTGGTGATGATGATGATGATTATTATTATGATGCATATACAGTTATTGATGATGATGGTGATGATATAGAGAGTTGGTGATGATAATGATTGACATGACTGCAAAATATGACACCTAAGTGCTGTTTATACTTTGACTATCTTTTTTTCATTGTATGAATATCAATCAAGGCTTAGGCAACTAGATGTGCGCATGCATTTCAATCAGCCTGACCATGTTTTAATGAATTTTTATTTGGTTCAGTTACAATGATTTGGAAACTTGTTCAAGTGGCATATCTGTGCATCTTGTTTCAAAATGAAAATGGAGTTGAAGATCTACTTTTACAGGGGATCTAGGTATGGACAGATAATGAGTTATTTACTAATAATATTTCTTGTTGGATGAATTTCAAGTAAGTTTAGTGCTATTGGATTGCATACAAGAATTACTTCAGGTAACTTTGTCACATTTCTCTCTTCTACGTGGATTTGAGTTAATGTCTATGAGACAGTGATTTGTGAATTTTGAAGCAGAACTTTAAGGTTATAAGTTTTTATCAATCTAGCTATGGTATGAAATAAGCATTAATTTTAGTATTCAGTCTTGAATATTTTCCTTGCAGTTCAAAAGTCGCAAGTTTCAAACAAGTTCACTTGTAAAGTAATATTATTTTTAGATTATAATGGAGCCCTATATATTCAAGAGGAAATGTCCTGTAAGTAGTTATGCTTGCCTTTAAACTGTGTTATTTTCTACTATGCATCAAGGTTTGTTAGAGGGCATGTTTGGCAACATTTAGGAGCCTTGCTTGCAGTCTAGTATGTACCTTTTTCCATTCGTTGTACACTAAGGAGGGAAAGGCCTTTGGATCAGATTCTTGACAGGGTCTATTGAACAAGAATTTTTGTTTGCTCTTGGAACAAATTTAATTAATAGGCAAAAACAGATCACTGGGCAATCATTGAAGTTGTTCCTTTCTTTAAAGTCGCTTCCCTAACCCATCATTTCCCTCTTATTGTGCAATTTTTGTTCAATATATTTAATGGGCACTCAAAATTCAAGTGTGGTCTACATTCTATACTTTTATTGTAGAATACATAATTTAGATCACCTGTGTATCCCCAATGCAGCATTCTGTCTGGAGTGCCTAATCTATTCCTCATTACTAGCCAATAATAGAATGCAAGTCTTGTAATAGCTTGAGAGAATCAGATGATTTTCCCCAGTAGATTTTTATTTTTATTTTCTTGTTTCTAGTCTTGCTGCTTCTACTTTCTTAAGTTTATTGTTGATGAAATTTCTTGTCCATGAAAGGGACTCTCACCAGAGTTACTCCACCTTTAGGTTCTTTACAATTAGACCAACCACTTCTTGATTGTGGCTTGCCACTTATTGGAATTGATTCTTCAGACCAACCATATGTGCTGTCAAATTGATGTCTTCAGCTTTCTTTACATTCCAATCACTTCTGCATTTGTGCCAATGCCCTGCTTTTATCAGCATGGATTAGAAGGCACACCTTTAGATTTACCAATTGCTAATGAAATATATGTATCCATAGTAAAGCTGCAAAATTTCTCAGCCCAATACAGAATTGGGCTATCCAAACTTTGGTCATGTTGAAACTAGACTACCTTTGTCCTTGACTGAACCTCAGCTAGCCTGCTTAGTCTATGTTTTATGTTGGTTTGAGCTCATGCTTGTTCACAACCTAAGTAAACTTTATTAACTTGCTAAAATCAACAACATAAAATCTGTTAATTTACTAATACAAATTGCCAATCCGAAAGCATAATTCTTTGACACTGATGTTTGTTTAATCCATTGTTGCTGTTATTATCATCATCACATCATAATTATAATTTTACCATAGATGTCTTCTAGTTTAAGAATCTGAAATGTCAGATTAAGAGATAATTCAGTCATCATGATAAGTGAATTTTTGTGGCTGCTAAGCAGTGTGTGGGATGGCTTGTGCATGAAGGGCTTTATACGGACAAGCCAATGGGGCAGAGCTATTTCTTCTGTGTATGGGAGCTCTTTCGCTTTGCCATTCCTTCTGCTGGAATGGTTTGGTAATTTTTTTTTTTGGTCTGTCAAGAAAATGGTAGTCTTCATTTTTTGGCTACATGTATTAAGTCTCTTAACGTTATTTTGTGTGCCAATCATTTTACTGAACTTCTAATTTCTCACTGTATGCAGCTTGGAAATTACTTATTTGTGCTACTAGCCTCCTACATACCACATGCATTTGGAGCCACAGAAAAGTTTGCTCTATACGTGTTTCCTTACGTCTGAACTTATCTAAGCATGGTATACAATTGTTTTGAAAAGAATGCATCAAACACATTGTAGCACTCGGGCTTCTAATGAGTTGGGAGGTGGGAATCTACAAGCAGCTAAAATGACTTTCAAGATTGTAATGGTTCTTGTAGTTGCAAAGGTGGTTATCATAGGCATGATTCTCTTCTTTTGCCACTATGTTTTGGGCTATGCCTTCAGCAGTGAGAAGGAAGTTTTGGATCATGATTTGTCTCTCAATAACCTTGGATGGCTTACTAGCAGTACTTTCAGGTAACTTTCTCACATTTCTCTCATGTAATGGGCATTTACTGGGTGCAAAACTTTTGAAGTTCTAACTTATTTATTCAAGGTATACCATCAACTGAACATATATTCATTATTCAGTTTAGAATAATTTCTTTAGAATTTAGAAGTTAACTAATAGTAAATAAAATATAAAAATAAATAATGAAAGGTATCAAACAAGTTTGCTCTTGAATAATTTTCTGTTTTTGGGTTATAATAGTTGTGGCCTAATCATTCAGTATCTTTCTTCAAAACAGACCAGCATATCAAGACAACGTAGAAGTTGCAATCTTCCTTGATGCATTGCCATAAACCCTGCAATTCTATTTTCTACTTTGCATCAGGGGTTGCTAGAGGAAGTGGCTGGTAGCATATAGGAGCCTATGTCAATCTAGGGGCATGTTATCTGGTTGGGGTTCCATTAGTCGTCGTTTCGGCCTTTATTGTACACTGAAGAGGGAAAGGCCTGAAGATTGGACTATTGACATTGTGTACTGTACAAGCATTTCTATTTCTACTTGCTCTTAAAACAAGTTTCACAAATTGGCAAAAACAATTTATTATTGCCAAGAAAAAAATCTCCCTTTCTTTATAATTGGTTTTTCTCACACCAAAAACTACAATTCATGTTCAACTTGATCATATAATATGAAAATTTGGAATCTTATAATTATTATTTTTTTTTTTGGAATAACTCGTGTCTGATCTATATGTTTTAAATTTGGTGATTAGTGAAATATTTTAGGCTAATCAGACTAAACCAATTTTGAAATCTTAGTTGGATTTATGCTGATATTTCAAGCATCAAAAGCAAGAGAGGATATTTGATGGTAATTTTTAGTCTGGACTTGAGAGTGGATCAAGTTTAATGGACACAATATATTATTTTTGATTCTAGAGACTATATAATTTGGCTAATCCAGCTTTCAAAAAAAAAAAATTTGCTAATCCCTACTTTCATCCAATTGTATAGAAACGCACATTTTTGCTTTATGAAGGAATTAAAAAAATAATAATAATAATATCATTATTCTACCATCTGGCACAGTTTGAAGGCCGAAATCATTTTTATTTTTATTTTTATTTTATTTTTTTGTCTTTCCAAAGTTCTTTTTGTGAAGATTTTGGGCTTTTGGGGAATTAGGGCTGGAGTCTTTAGTAAGATAATAATACAATTTGTTGGTGAGTTTCAGTTAGCTTAACTGGTTAAATTTCAAATAAGAGTTATCTAGGCTTTGATCTCTGCCTACACCAAAAAAAAAAAAAAAAAAACAATTTTTTAGGCTTTCCTCTGCAAATTATTTGTAAATTACTTTCCCTTTCTTTTGCTTAAATTTCAGTTGATTCTAGGCAAATCTACAATGAATATGATTGACACTAAAAACACATTGGAAACATTTTAGTCCAGAATAATTTATCTTGGGAATTATTGAATAGTTTCAAATCTTTCCTGCTTTTCTTGTCCATTTGGTGGGCGGATGTTTGTTTTTTATTGTTGGGTAAATAAAGTATTGGGTAAGTATTATTTTTTAAACCAAATACTTTAGGGGAGTTTCAAATCAAACCCCATAATTTCGTTAGTTTCAAATCAAATTCTAGATTGTTTCAATATCTATAAGTTAGAAATTCATCAATGCTTAGAAAAGAGCACAGTCCTTGCACAGAAGCAACAAAACAAGTTGAGTCCTCTTTTCATATGTAATAATGCTTCATTCTAGATAGATGAAAGAACACAATGAAGCAGTGCGCTAAGGACCAAGTTGAGTCCTCTATTGAATGCTATCAGATGATCATATGGCAAGATATACCTACAGAGAAAGCAAATAAGGAAAGCTGGAAACCAACTCCAGAATTTTTTGTGGAAAGTACCACTAGTGTGGTGCTGAAAAGCTCAGATTAAAGAGTTTTAAAAGTTTGGGTATCACTGATTCCTAAAGTCAATCAAACAGTGATAGATGCTTTAGCATTTAGACAAGCTATACTCCTTGACCTTGTTAAAAATGAAATTTTCAATAATGTTATTGTAGAGAGAGAAATGCTAGTAGCTCTACAGGTAGTTCAAGCTATTCCAAGAAAATCCCAGTTGGTCATAGTTTCTGTAAATGGACTTTAGAGCATGATTTTGAAGGGCCTTTGTTCCCTAGCAGCTTTCATGGAGATACGATTTAAGCCCTGTTGTATACTTGTATGTATGATTCCTCTGGGTGTTGTTAGCTTTTTATAAAGCTTCATTTTGTGAGGAAAACAAAAAAGAAATTAAAATCCACAATCCAACTAAAAAAAAGTTTAGGGTTTATATTGACACAATTTTAAAAGTTTAGGGCTTAATTTTAAATTAGCAGAATCATCAAGTTTAATTTGTAATATAGTCTTATTATATACCACCTATGGTTTTCTTCCCAAAGAAAAAGAAGGAAAAAAAAAAAAAAAAAAAAAAAAACTCCTCTGGTTTAATTTTAAAATTATAAGATTTAATTTGAAATTACACTTAAAATATAATGTTTTTTTTTTATAGAAAAATACAACGTCTTAAATGTCCTATACTCTTAAAAAAAAAAAAAAAAAAAAAAAAAAACCCTCAATTTTCCAAACAAGTAGAGATGAAACTCTTCTAAAAAAATTGAGATGATTTTTTTTTTTTTTTTTTGAGAGAAAGGATTTTACTGATGGATGCCCTTAGGGCATCTATTAATAAATTATCTTAGGAAACCATTTTATTATGGAAAAAGAAAAAAATAACTAACTTTTTTACAATTTTTTTTTTATATTTTTCATAAAAGTGGTATTAAAACTTAAAATAGTTCATTAAAAAATGTTTTATAGGCATCCATTAATAAAACCTGTGGGGCCCCAATCATTAACTACTCTGGCCCACTCTATACCCGGCCCAAGGCCCACGCCGAGGATGATACGAAGGGCGAGGACAGTGGGAAATAGCTTAGGTCGCCTAAGGGTCTCGCCGAGGATGACACATCCTCGGCACACCGACTTCGCTAAAGGGAAAATATCCCTCGTTCATTGAACATATCTCACCAACATTCTAGCCCCTTTAATGGTGAGGTGACCTGAAAGCTCTAAAGCAGCAGTCACTTCAACTATTGTAAAGCCTGCAAAGGCGGCTGGGAAATAATATAAAGCCTGCAAATACAGGTGATGGGACAATCCCCTATACATAGAAGCTCCGATAATTGACAAGTGGACGGTGAAGATTAACAAAAACAACCACGCTATATAATCAAGAGATTTCCCAACATAGAGAGGGGGGAAAAATGATAGGAAAAATAGATCCTCGGGCAAAGCCGAGGACGAATATATTTCACAAACACTTAACCAAAGTGGTGAATATCCCCACAAACATTCATTCAAAGGCTCTATAAGGCCTCTTACCGATATTTAACCAGATTGATGGCCTTTATCTTCATAAAAGATACGCGATAAAGTCATTCTGTTATTACCCAGGTTGGTCTCACACCATTCGTTGTTCGTATCGTTAATGCCTAGCCCGTATACCCACCTCTCTACAAGTTTTATTGTTGAGGGTCCATTACAAATTACCCCCTTACAAAACCATTTTGCTTAAGGATAAAATTTAGTTACAAAATTGGTTGTAGCTTAAGGCTACAACCTTACTCAATATCTTTTTATTGGAGATGAATTTTGACAAATCTACTATTGAATTATATTTTTTTTCTCATATCTTTCATATTTGCAAATTTTTAGAAAATTAAAGATTAATAACTATGTCATCAATACATTGTTTAAATTGCAAGTTTTTATAGTTTAAAATTATACATAAAATATAAGTTTATAAATCATATAGTAAATAATATCCGAATGACACAAAATTTAGCATGGGTATTAAAATCATAATGAATATGCAATCCAACAACTGGAGTTTCAAAATAGCTACTAATGTTAATTTTTTTAAATGTAAGTTGTAATTTTATGTTACAACTAATTTTATAACTAAACTACGATAATTTAAAATTTAAAATTAATGATTAATGGAATAATAGATAGCTTAAAGGCACGTTAAACGGGCCCTTCTATAAATTCAGCTTATTCTTAACTTGATTAACCGGGCCCTTCTCACAATCACTTTTCACTCGCATTCATCACTTCAAATTGTTTTCTTCTTCACTAATTTATGTATGTTCCTTTTTTTTCTTCAGTTCTATCCATATTGTGCTTCAAATTTTATCTCTATATTTCCTATGGCTTCCATGAGAACTCAAGGAGGGTCTACGTCGTCACCATCATCTTCTTCTTCTTCAACACCTCAGTCTCAATGGAAATACAAGGTGTTTCTCAGTTTTAAGGTCCGTTTGGATACAACTTATTTTTGTTTAAAACTGAAAACTAAAAACAGTGTAACAAAATAATTTTTACATGTGTGAATAGTGTCGTAGAACTCATTTTTAATGAAAAAGTTGCTAAAAGTGAAGTTTGTGAGTTCCGTAAACAGTGCACGGGACCTACGAATGTGATGAAAAATGGCTGAAAAGTCAAATATATACGGCTATTGTTCATGAACAGTAGCATGAACAGTGAAATTTGTCCCTCTGAAATGCGTGCTATAGAAAAAGAAAAACGCAAACGCAAAACGCAACAAATGTCGGATCCAAACAGTCACTTAGAAAAAGCTTTTGCTGAACCCTAAAAATGTGGATAGCTGCTTTGAGAGAAGTGACCAATCTCTCTGGTTAGTATTTACAAAATAGCTAATTTTCATTACTGATTTATTTCTGTTGATATTTAAATGACAAGTCTTTTTTTCACATACGATGGAAGTATATAAATTGCTATTAGAATGTAGCATAAAATGCATGGATTGAAACATTACAAAACATATGAAGAAATACCTAAAGAGAAAGCAAATAATGAAACCTGGAAACCAACTCCAGAATTTTTTGTGGAAAGTACCACTAGTGTATCATAAATTCCTGTAGGTATTTCATTACAAATAAAGAAAAAAATAACTAACTTTTTTACAATTTTTTTAAAAAAATATTTTTCTTAAAAGTGGTATTAAAACTTTCTAAAATTTTCTCAAAAAAAAAAAATTTCTAAAATGGTTTATTAAAAAATGTCCTATGGGCATTTATTAATAAAACCATTTTACTTAAGGACAAAGTTTAGCAACAAAATTGATTGTAACTTAAGATTACAACCTTACTCAATATTTTTTTATTGGAGATGAATTTTGACAAATCTACCATTGGATGACATGTTTTTCTCATATCTTCCATGCTTGCAAATTTTTAGAAAATTAAAGATCAATAGCTATGTCATCAATAAATTGTTTAAATTGCAAGTTTTTGTAATTTAAAATTATATATAAAATATAAACTTATAAATCATATAGTAAATAATATCCGAATAACACAAAATTTGACATGCGGATTAAAATCATAAAGAATAGAGAAATGATATGTCCACAACATTTTCACAACATTTTTACAATAAATTCTAAGTGACAGGTTGTTACTGGTTGTTATTGTTGGGGTAAAAAAGTAATCTTAATGTTAAATTCAAATTTGAACTAATCACAACTAACCACCTATAAATTGTTGTAAAAATATTGTGGACGTAACACCTCTCTAAAAAATATGCAATCCAACGATTAGAGTTTCAAAATAGCTAGTAATGTTAATTTTTTTAAATATAAGTTGTAATTTTAAGTTACAACTAATTTTATAACTAAACTTTATACATGGTTAAAAAAAAAAAAAAAAAAAAAAAAACCTTTATGCTTTACATAATTTAAAATTTAAAATTAATGATTAACCGGGCCCTGCTATAAATTTAGCCTATTCTTAACTTTATTGACCGGTTGCCGGTTTCAGCCCAGCGTTGATTCTCTCTCCCAATCACTGCTCCTGTTTTTCATTTCCCAAATCACTTTTCACTCGCATTCATCTCTTCAAATTCTTTTCTTCTTCACTAATTTATGTATGTTTCTTTTTTCTTTAGTTCTATACATATTGTGCTTCAAATTTTATCTCTATATTTCCTATGGCTTCCATGAGAACTCAAGGAGGGTCTACGTCATTACCATCTTCTTCTTCAGCACCTCAGTCTCAGTGGAAATACAAGGTGTTTCTATTGTTTATTATCTTCATTATATATATTTTTAGGTAAATTAGTATTTGAGTTTTGCAATTTGACCGTTCTACAATTTAATCCTTAAATTTTCAATTATTAAATTTAAATCCCTAAAATGAGACTGTTACAATTCTGTCCAAATTAATAGATATTGTATCTTACAAGTAGTTTTTTTTTAGGAAATATATTCTCAAGCTTTACTCTTATACTGCTCTATGGATTTTGCTAAGGTAGATTGTTCAGTCCTATTTCGGAATCCTATTTGTAATTGTCCAAGCATTATGCTAATTTTCATTTTCATGTGCTGCAAATTCTAGAGAATTCTGCCAAATAAATTTTTGACATGTGAAAACTATAGACTGCATACTTCTTTTGGCACGTCTAACGTGATTATTGGAGCCATGCCTTCAAAAACAGTCAAGAAGCAACTTTAATTACACTCATTAGGAATGGGTCAATAATTATGGTACCATACTGACTCAAGGTTTTTACATATATACATATTATAATTGACATGTCTGCAGATGATGATGCCAATGTTCTTTTCATACCTTGATTGACTGTAAAATAAGGAGGAGGATTTTCATTGGATGAATTTCAATTGAGGCTACTGATATTGAATGTGCACAAGCATTTCTGTCAATCTAACTGTGTTTTTTCTATTTCTTTTTTTTGGATAAAAATCCTGATATGTTGTAATGAATTTATATATTGTGATGATTTGGAAATGAATTCGTGTGACATATCCTTCTTTCATATTGAGAATATAGTCAGGATCTTTTCTTTTCCTTTCCTTTTTTCCCCTTTTTTGACAGGTTCTAGTCAATATAAGATATGATATATATATGGTTTCAATTATTAGGTTTTCATAGGATGAAGTAAAGTTAAATTGAGCCTACTGCTATCGGATTGCCTACAAGCTATACTTTTAGGTACCTTTCTCACATTTATCTCATGTAGTGTATTTAAGTTAATCTATATGAGAGCATGAGTTGTTAATCTATACGTGCTGTCATATTGGTGGCTTCAGCTTTCTTTAAATTCCAATCCCTTCTGCATTTGTGCTAATGCCCTGCTTTTATCAGTGTAGATTAGAAGGCACACCTTTAGATTTACCAATTGCTAATGAAATATATGTATCCATAGTAAAGCTGCAAAATTGCTTAGGTAAGGTAGGTGGCTCAATCCTATTATGGCATCCCATTTGAAGTGTCCAAGTATTATTCTAATTTTCATATTCACCTTGTGTAGTGCTGGCAGAAGCAAGAGAAATTATCCTCATAAATTTTTTAAACGTGAAAACTAGAGATTGTGTAGTCTCTACCATGTCTATACTTCATAATCATTGGTGACATGCCTTCTAGAAAACGCAAGGAGGGACTCCAATTATACTGATTATTAATGAGTAAATTGCTATTATTTTTTGTTTTGATTATAGTACCATACTAACTCAAGTTTTCACATATATGCAGATGATAATGATTAACATGTCAGCAGAAGATGACACTCATGTTCTGTTTAAACTTTGTCTAGCTGCTAAATGGGGAGGATTTTCTGGGGAGGATTTTCACAGGAGGATTTCAGTTGAGGCTATGGCTACTGGATGTGCATAAGCATTTATGTCAGTCTGACTGGTATGTTGTATCAAATTTGTATATGGTTTTGGTTATAATGATTTGGAAATGTATTCAAGTGACATATCCTTGTATCTTGTTTCATATAGACAGTAGAGCCAGGATCTTTTCTTTCATCTTCTTCTTTTTATTTTTTATTTTTATATGGTCTCAGTTATGATGATTTTCCTAGGATGAACTGATGATGTTCATAACTGTTATTGGATAGCCTACAAGGCACAAGCTATACTTTCAGGTGACTTTCCCACAAGCTATTACCTTTTTTTTTCCCCATACACTGTAGCGTATTTAAGTTTTTTTTTCTTTTGATAAGTAAGAAAGGTGTATATTCAAAAAACTGTTTTATGTAAAAAAGCACAAAGCAAATCAAAGATTACAAAAAAGGAAAGAAAAGCAGAAACATAAAGGAAAAACTAATTACAAAGAAAAAGAGAGCTAAGGAACGAAGAGAGTGTAGCGTATTTAAGTTGATGTCTACGAGAGCATTATTTGTGAATTTTGGACAAGTTTAGAAGCTATTTTGTTTTATCAATCATGCCATATGATCAGCTAATTAAGCATTAATTCAATCTCCATTCTAGAATATTTCCTTGCAATTAAAAGGTCAACAAACACTGTTGAAAGCGTCAAACAAGTTCTCTCTTGAAGTAATCTCTTTCTTGGACTTGTCTAGTTGATAGTTATGGTATGGCCATCTTCAAAATAAATCAGCAAATCAGGCCATTGTGGAAGTCATGATTCTTCTTTCATATTGCTAGAGGTATTAGCTGGAAACATACGGGGAGAATATGTCAATCTTGGAGCATATTATCTGGTTGAGAGTCAAGTAGGTGCCGTTTTGGTCTTTATTGTATCCTCAAAGTCCTTTGGATTGGATTTAGAGAGAGGGTCTATTGTAAAAGTATTTCTAGTTGCTTGTGGAACAAGTTTCACAAATTGGCGAAAGAGGATTATTAGTACCAAAAAAATCTTACTTTCTACGTAGTTGTCCCCCCCCCCCCCTCTCTCTCTCTCTCTCTGTACAACAATTTATTTATGTTTAAATTGATCATAAGCATGAATATTCCAAAGCTTTTAAATGTTTCAGATTAGAATAACTGGTGTCAAATCTATATTTCATTAGAATTGGTGGCAATTGAAATGTGCTAGGCTCATAGACTAAACTGGTTTTGAACGCTTATTAATTGGATTTTTATAGATGTTTCAGGTGTCAAAAGCAAAGGAAATGATATTTGAGGGAGAATCTTGTAGCAGATAACATAATATAGAGAGAAATTTGTGTTTTTTTTGAAAAAATAAATTGTAACTAAATAAATAAGTAATAATCATATCATATCATATACTATATATCATAGCAGAAGTTAAGAGAATGTTGATTCCTACAATTAAGCAGGTGTGGACAAATAGGATTAAAAAGCGATACGTTACATTGCTTGGTAACGCTACAACACCATTTAGAAACGATAAATTATAATTTTTCACAACGTTAAAACATTGTTGGGAGCCTCTTGGTATAAAAGGAAATTAACTGCTTCAGACAGAAAAAAGAAAGATTGCTACACGGAGAAAAAAAGGATAAAGAGAGACCGAGAGAAAGAGAGACAGAGAAATAGAGAGGCAGAGATAGAGAGAAGGGCGCCACCCAGATCTTCTGCCAGCACCGTAAGGGCGCCTTCCGTTTCTCCTATTCGGATACTTTCTTTTCGCTTCCTTTTCAATTTTCTTAACACCTATGCTTGCGATCCAGAGATAGAGAAGGAGGAAAAAATGAACCTTGCGATACAGAGATGAGAAGAGACAGACATTGAGAGAACTACCACCGGTAAGTTTTTCTTTTTTTCATTATTTCTTAGATCTGGGTATGGGTATGAAATATGACTTAGTTTTGAGAAATTTGGTTGGATTGATTTTTATTTCAGTATTTGGGTAACATTAGGTTTTGATTTGATTTTTTGAAATTTGGGGTTATATATGATTTAGGTTTGGAGAGGGCAAAAACAGAGAAATGAGAGAGAAGGAGAGAGTTCTCCATTCCCTCTTCAAACTTAGAGCACCGCTGCAAGCACAAAGGGAAAGAAAAATCTATGGGCATCAACACTGTTAGGCTACATGTCTGCCACCATCAGATCGTGGGAATCGGCTTCCGTACGATTTTCATTTTTTTTTTTTTTAGATTTGGGTATGAAACATTACTTTTTATTGTTTTTTTGTTGGATAGATTTAGATTTGATTTTGGTTTTGATTCTTTTTTGTTTCGGGCTTTTGGGTTCTCCATGAAAATATTTGTTTTCTCAATTTTTCCATTTTTTCCCTATTTTGGATTTCAGCCTTTCCCTGTTTTCTAATATCTGTGTTCATAGTTTTTTTTTTTTTTTTTTTCTTTTTTCTAGGGTTTTGATTTGGAAAACCGGTTTTGTTGTTGATTCATCACCAACAGCAAAACTTTTATCCCTATTGAAAAATATATGGGTTTAGTAGAAGGAAGGCATGGTTTTTTTGCCCTTTTTTTTCCTATTCAATTACCGATTCAAATTGTATAAAACTATTCCCTTTTTTTATTTGGGAAATTATGATTCATTCATTCATTCTGTTCTTTCTTTTATAGAGATACACAGCTTAGGATGGAAGGATTAAGCAAAAGTGAGGATATAAGGATCAATGGCCATGGAATATACAAATATATTTTTTTTTTTTATAAGTAAAAAGATGTACATTCAAAGAGCTACCTAATGAAAAACAAAAGGTAGAGTAAGGAGTACAGAGAAGGAAACAAACAACAAGAAAAAACAACAAAACAAACATAAGCCAACATAAGAACTAAGTACAGAGCAGAGAATTAAGGAACAAAGGGAGAGAGTCACTAGAGGTGATTCCCCAAGCCCTAGTCCAATAAAAAAGAGAACCACTAAAGAAAGCGAGCAACTGATTATCGGATTTGTCCGTATCCTCAAAAGTTCGCCAATTCCGCTCCCTCCAGATACACCACATAAGGCACAAAGGAGCTAAATTCCAAATGCTAGAAGAATGCTTTCCAAACCAATTCCACCAACCAAAAAGCGTATCTGCAACCGATCTTGGCAGAACCCAAGAGATCCCAAAAGTTTTAAAAACCAAGCTCTACAGCAGATAAGCTTTTTCACAATGAAGAAGTAGATGATTCACCGTCTCCCTATTACTACGACACATAATGCACCGGTCAACAAAAACCACTCTACGCCTCAGAATGTCTCCTGTAAGAATCTTCTCCCAAGTTACAGTCCAAACAAAGAAAGAGACGCGCGGAGGAGCCTTAACCTTCCAAATACCTTTCCAAGGAAAGATAATAGGCAAAGGACAACGAAACTTGTTGTAGAAAGAGCGGATGTCAAAATCCCCCTTCTTTGTCAACATCCACCTCATACGGTCTCCAAGCTCAGAACGAGGCAAATTAGAACCCAAGGTACGAAGGAATTCATCCACCTCACCCATCTTCCAATCATTTGGATCCCTTAACAAGCGAACATTCCAGCTTCTCTGAGCCTCCATCCCCAACCTTTCAAGAGACAAGGACACCGATGCCTCTCTATTAGAAGCAATCCCATACACTAATGGGAAGGATTGATGGAGTGGTAAGTCCCCACACCACCTATCTGTCCAAAACTTCACTCTATCCCCCACCCCTACTTCAAACTGAATGCATTTACTAAACACCTCCCAACCTTTTTGAATACTTCTCCATAAACCGCACCCATAGGCACCCCTACCCAGCTTAGAAGACCAACCCCCCACTCTTCCCCAAACTTCGAAGCTACAACTCTCCTCCAAAGACGAGTCTCCTCAACTCCAAACCGCCATAACCATTTTCCTAGTAAGGCTTTGTTGAAAGTGGTTATTTTCCTAACACCCAGACCACCGTTCGCCTTAGGAGCACACACCTTATCCCACCCCACCAAGTGAGCCTTCGAATCCCCCCACAAGAAGTCCCTTTGCATCTTCTCAATCTTATTCGCCACATGCGATGGAATGGTAAAAAGAGACAAATAATAAGTAGGAAGGCTAGATAGCGTACTCTTAAGTAATGTCAGTCTTCCACCTTTCAACAAATACAGCTTCTTCCACCCAGCCAGCTTCCGCTTAATTTTCTCCAAAATTGGATTCCAAATAGAGGGAGACTTATGAGGAGCCCCTAACGGCATACCTAGATAGGTCATAGGCAAAGTCCCAATCCTACAACCCAAAATCTCTGCCAAGGCATGCACATTATTAACCTCTCCTATTGGAACCATCTCGCTTTTTAGAACATTAACCTTCAAACCTGTCACAGCCTGAAAACAGAGGAGAAGCATTCGAATGTGAAGGATCTGCTCCTTTTCCGCATCACAGAAAAGAATAGTGTCATCCGCAAACAGAAGATGAGAGACACATTCCCCTTCACCCCGTCTACCATCTGCCTTAAAACCCCTGATCAAACCAATGCCTTCAACTCTTTTCAGCATTCTGCTTAAAACCTCCATAATAACCAGAAACAACATAGGAGATAGCGGGTCCCCTTGTCTCAAACCCCTCGTGCTCTTAAAGAAGTCAGCTGGAGTTCTATTAACCAAAATAGAGAAATGAACAGTTGAAATACAAGTCCGGATCCATCTACACCACTTCTCCCCAAAGCCCATTCTCTTCAAGAGATCTAGTAAAGCCTCCCAATTCACGTGATCATAAGCTTTCTCGATATCAAGCTTACAAATAACCCCCGGAGTCTTACTCTTAACTCGGTTATCAACACACTCATTAGCAATGAGAACTGAGTCAAGAATTTGTCTACCTCCCACAAAACTATTCTGGGACTCAGAGATCAGTTGGTCTAAAACCGTCTTCAAGCGATTTGCCAAAACCTTAGACAAGATCTTGTACAAGCTCCCCACTAAGCTAATAGGCCTGAAATCTCGGATATTGGAAGCATCATTCTTCTTAGGAATTAAGGCTATGAAAGTAGCGTTCAGAGATTTCTCAAACTTACTTTGGAGATAGAACTCCTCAAAAATTGCTAGAACATCTCTTTCCACCATTCTCCAGCAATTGTGAAAGAAGGCCATGGAAAAACCATCTGGACCTAGGGCTTTATCCCCAGCCAACTCATTAACAGCTAGAAGAACCCCCTCCTTCTCAAACCTCCTTTCAAGCCAGCACCTCTCCGACCCATCTATCTGATCAAACTCCAAACCTTCCGCAAAAGGCCTCCACTCCTCTGTCTCCTGATACAAATTTTTATAAAATTGAACCACTTAAGCAGCCACCTCAGACGACTCCTCATAAACCACCCCATCCACCTCCAAAATTCTTAGATGGTTAAACCTTCTACGGGAATTAGCCATCTTATGGAAGAATTTAGTATTATTATCTCCTTCTTTAATCCATAACATTCTTGATTTCTGTCTCCATGAGATTTCTTCCAAAGAGAGAAGACTCTCTACTTCGGATCTCACCACAATTCTCTCGCATGACTCTGCATTAGAGAGGCCAAACTCCCCTTCCTTGGCATCAAGCAATTTCAAAGCCTCTAATAATTGAGACTTTTTGCGTCCGACATGACCAAACTCCGACCGGTTCCACTGAATGATATCTTCTTTTAAGGCCTTCAATTTTTTGGCAAACACAAAGCTAGGAGTACCAGAGAAAGAATGCCGATTCCACCAAGAGTGAACTCTATCAATGAACCCGTCCGTCTTTAACCACATATTCTCAAACCTAAACGGACTTTTCCCCCTCGCCATTCCCCCTACCTCCACCAGAATTGGGAAATGATCTGAAATAGGACGAGGTAAAATCCGCTGGATCACATCCGGGTATTGCTCTTCCCAATCATGAGACACCAACACTCTGTCTATCCTAGACATCGAAGGCTGATCAGAGCCGCTAGACCAGGTAATACTCCCTCCCTCCAAAGGCAAATCAATCAAATTAAGATCCTCAATGAACCCCGAAAAAAGTTCCATAGCCGGAGTACGACGGGAGTTACCCGACCGTTCACTTGGGAAACGAACAATATTAAAATCCCCAATGCAACACCAAGGAACGTTCCAATATTGGTGAGTACCAACCAACTTGTCCCACATGAGTCCCCTCGCATTATTATCAAATGGGCCATAAACCCCAAAACACGCCCAGGTAAAGCCATCCTCCACCCCTTTCCACAGAACAGACACAGAAAAGGAACCCAGAAGAAAGTCCAACCTCTCCAATACCCTCCTATCCCCCATCAACAAAACCCCACCCGCCATCTGGACAGCATCTAAAGCCACCCAATCCACAAAGGGACAGCTCCACAAGCTGCCGACCATTTGTCTGTCCAAGCCAGATAGCTTGGTCTCTTGAAGGCAAATTACATCACACTTCCACTCACGCAATAAATTTTTCACAACTGACCGTTTCCGACAATCATTCAAACCCCTAACATTCCAAGAAAGAATTTTTAAATTCATAAAGACACGAAAATCCCAACTGATGAAATAGCTCAGCAACCTACACTCTACTTGTCATCATAGTTAACCGAAGATTGCAAGTTCCTCAGCTCTCTCTTCCCTCTATTCTTTTTAATGAGAGCTTTTCTAGGAATTGCAACTTTCCTGTTCAACACTTTGACATCCTCCGTCTCCTTCTCAATCTTTTGTAACAAAGCAATACATAACTTCTTATGTCGACTCAGAGGAAGCCCCACCAGCTTACTAAACCAGGAAGTCTGTTCTTCACCCAACTAGAGATATCTAACGTATCCACACATTCTAATGCCTCATAATCACAGTCCAACTCAGCTGCCAAAGGCAGCCCAAAGGGAGTGATAGACCTCAAAGGGATTGATAAGCTATCCTCTCCTCCCAAACCCATATCTGAATTATTCAACTCTTCCACCACCAAAGCACTCTCCCCAGGGGCATCACCCACTGCCTTCGTGGGTATCACACCCAAACCCAAATCAGAATTGTTCATCTCTTCCATCACTAAAACTCCCTCCCCACTGACCTCACCCACTGCCTTCGTGTGAAACACACCCAAACCCATTTCTGAGTTTTCCAACTCTTCCACCACCAAAACTCCCTCCCCAGGGGCATCACCCACAGCCTTCATGGGTGTGTCCACAAACCCAGCCCTCGAAAAGCACAAAAAGAAGCCAGAGAGGAAGAGAAAAGAAGAGAGAAGATCCACCGGTGACCGCGAAATCGTCAACTCAGACTTACCCGGTGAAAAAGAAGGCTCATCAGAGCTGCTTTCGGCAAAAGAAGGGCCACTGGCCACCATCGGAGGCTGAGAACCCCAGCCCAGCACCACCGGCTCAAGATCGGAGCACTGGGAACAAGCCATGGAGCTCGCCTCCTTCATCGAGCTCTGGGTTGGTCTCTCTTCTCCAGACCGAGAGCTCTCTCCCTCTTCAAACTGACTTGGGCCAGAGCAATTAAAATAACCCACACCTGGGCTTGGCAGCAATGGGCTTGTGGCAAGGCCCAAGTCTTGTTCAGCCTGTTTGGTTTCCTTTGCAACCCATTTAAGGGCCTTAGTACCTCTTATATTGCAGTCCGAAGCCATTGCATGTGATTCTCCTCTGAAATTCTTTTCTCCCACTTTGTTTCTGTCCCAGGAAACCCGCCTCCTCCCTATCACATCAACCTCCACGATAAGACCTCTTCCTGACCAGCCATATCTCCTAGCATCACTCTTCTTCATCTTTTCATAATCTTTTGAATTTAAACTTGAGCTTGGGAAACGTAACCTCCTGTCTGCCAGATATTGCTCACCAACCTCTGCCTCCACATTAATGCTCTGCTTCCTCCTGTCCCCTCTCACCACCTCCATCTTATCAGCCTTACCCACCGGAAGAACCCCCACTTTGGCACCTTGAAGTCTCAGATTCACCCCCTTCTTTTCATCCAGCTGCTTAAGGTGCTTGCTAACCTCTGTTCTTCCATGGAAGCCTTGCACAACTTCAGCAAAAGTTCTAGAGTTTTGGGCTTCCAAGTTATACCTCTGCACCTGAGGAAAAAAACTTGGAGGACCAAAACCAGCCAACGCATAATGGGAGGGATTCAGCAGCTTTCTTAGTTCAAGGCCAAAGGCCCTCCAACCAAACTTCTCTTTGCCTTCAGGGATAATAACTAACCTCCTACATCCACCCACTTTGAGTTCAGTCAGTAGCAAGAACTGACCAAAAGAGTTGAAGCTCCTTTGGAGAGTAAAAGCAGTGTCCCCATCTCTAAAAATGAAAAACTGCTTGGAACTCTTCCCAACAACAAAGTCTTCAATGTTATTCATCAGCCATATTACTGCATTCTTACCCATGAAAACTGATCTCATAAAGAATCTGCCCCTCTCAAAGATCCTTAGCAAGAAGTAACGGCCCCCTTCCTCTAAAACTAATTTAAAGGATTTGGACTCAATGAAGAAGCTATGAACTCCCCCCATAATTTCTAGTAACCCACACTTGCACTAAGAATCTGGCATTTAATCTGGTTCCTTTTTCACGCGAGTGCTTGTTCTTTTTTTATTTTTTTAACCTTTGGGTTGGCTTTATATTATAGAAATATATACAGTTGAGATGGGAAACAACAAAGGCGAATTCATTCCTCTTTTTCATTTGGGTTTGATTCTTTATTTATTTAATTTCATTAATTAGTAGTGTAGATTTTACAACTTGCAAATTAGAAGTGAAATTTCAGAATACCATGCCACATGTTTAGTGGGGTGATTGATTTTCTCTATTTGGTAAACCAAATTTGGTTCAACAGCTGGAGTTTAATTCTGTTTTGATTGTTTATTATTATTTTAGATTGAGAAGGCAATAATTGTATTATCATAAAAAAATAAAAAAAAAAGTATGAAAAGCATAACATGGGTTCCTGTAGGACATGATCCAAGCCAACCCGATGGCTTATGCTCTAGGAAAAAAATATATAGCTACGGTAAAAAATATTTGATTTTGTTGGTGGAGATTGTACATTGCTTTTCTATGGAAAATGAGAAATTGTTTTGTGCATTGGGGAGACTTTTGCTACTTTCTCCTTACTACAGGAGGATGGGCTGCTACACACTGCCTGTGGGACCCCAATTATGTTGCTCCCGAGGTATCTACCTACAACTTTGTAAAATAGCAGAATGATTTTGTGCAACTCTATGTTCAATTTATCTCATGTAATATTTTTGTTTCAGGTTCTACATGATAAAGGTTATGATGGTACAGCATCTGATATTTGGTCTTGTGGGGTCATTCTCTTTGTACTTATGGCTGGGTACTTGCCATTTGATGAACCAAATCTCTTAGCTTTGTATAGAAAAGTAAGACTTTACAGATTTTGCATCCTCTTTTCATATGATGAAATCTGGTTAAACTCATCAATGTATTGATATGAATTTCAGATTTCCAAGGCTGAATTTGTGTATCCATCATATTTTTCACCTGGTGCAACAAAACTGATAAAGCGTATTTTTGATTGTTTTAAATACCCATAGAAAGCCTCTAGTAGTCATCAAACAGTGTTATTTCAATTGTTTATTAATGGATTGCCTTTAATGTGTTTGATTATAGTTGTGAATAACTCTCACACTACTCTGTTTCAAATTAAATCGTCTTGAAGCAACCAAGGTTTAGAAGATGGGACACTTCAAGTCTTGAAGGATGGGGTTTCAACTTAGTCGAAGGTGACGCAAATGCAAGGAATTGGTGAAGGAAGGTACTGCTATTGCTAATGTTTCTTCATACATTTAGATTGTTGTTCCATTCCTCAATATATTTGTCTCTTTCAGTATATGTTGTCAATGTTGATCTTAAGGTTAGCAGCTGTGGTTTTTGAAATAAAGTGACCCTATGAGACCTTTAGTTGGTATTTTAGGCCATCTTGAATACTTATATTAAAGGCTTTTTTACCTCAAGGTTAGCAGTTGTGGTTTTAGAATAAAATAGCTCTATAAGTCTTTCAGTTGGTATTTGTTGGCTGTCTTGACATCAATGCAATACTTAGCTTAAAGGCATTTTTAATGTCTATATTACTATATATGCATTGTTGTTGGTGTGCTGCCCTATTATGGTTTATGAGAGAAATAATGATTGGCTCTAGCACCCAATGAAGGCAGATGGGCATAATCTGTTTTGACCTTGGTAAAATTATTGATTAATCTAATTAGATACTTCCCAAAAATACTTAGCATTAAAAGCCAAGGAATCAATGCCTTTTCACAAAAACCAGTTGAACCAGCTCTCTCTCTGCTTGATGATTTTTTTAGCTAGAACAAACATGCTGGTCCAATATATGTGAATACCAAACAACAAATGACAAAACATTGTATGTCCATGAATTGATTCTCACCAAAATCTTATCTATTATAGGGCTACAACTTATCGCCCATAGCTTCAAACAATTTGATAAATTGGAATTGGTTTGTTATCCATTTATGCTTTTGACAATATTTGATTCATGATAATTATAGCTACTAAAGTTTTCTTAATTTCTATTTTAGGATTTTATAAAGTTACAAGAAAGGATAATTTTAGAGATACCTCAAGCCAAATAGCAACATAATTTGCTTTCGGAAGGTTTAATTGTTCTCTCTCTCCATGAGATATAAACATTTTTATGTATTTTCCTTCTTTTGTACATGTTTATGACACAAGTTGTTATCCTCTAAGGTAGAGGAAAGCGATGTACTTTATGGAATGTTAATTTATTGCGATGTATTTTATGGAATGTTAATTTATTGTTCAAAACTTTGGTAGTTAAAAGGACTAGAAAAACTTTATTTTATTTTTTTGTCTGCAATATTATAGATCCATATTTTAAAATCTCTTTTCCTTAAATCAATGGTTGTGTTGTAATTCTTAACTAAATTATTTGACCCATGAAATTTATGACTATTTATGTTTTCTATGTTAGTGTTTTAGCTTTGCTTGAACTTGCAAGAAGGATAATTTCAGAGATATCTAAAGGCTTCAACCAAGGGTTTGCATCTAAAAGATATAAATTTTTTTTTCTCCCTGTGGGATCTAAATGATCACATAATAACTTTTAAAGTGGAATATAGACTTCACAAGTCTATTTGCTCAGTGTTATATACCTTAAGTGAACAAATATTGGTCGCCTTAGTATAAATTTTAAGTCGAAAAGAAAAAAGGTATTCTGCATATGCATAATAGATTAGGTTGTTAGTTAATTTTCTATTATATATACGAGGAAATAATCTTATTTTAATATATATATATATATATATATATTTCTTTGTTACTTTTTTTGGAACTTTAATGTTTAATGTTACAAACTTCTTCATCTCTACCAAAGCCCCCAACTCCTTAAAGTCTGCAACAGTTTCTATACATATGAATTAAATATTCTGTAAACTATCTAAAAAAGAAATTTTGAGCCCATTAATGGTGATTATCATTTCTTAAGCATTCATTTATATGTCAAATTTTGAGAATAGTATAAATTATTAATTAATCAAATTTAGACTAGCAAAATAAACCAATTCCATTTCTTATGAAGTTAGTTCATTTCTTTTAATGGCAGATTATTACTTTCTTCAGTATCTCAATACTATGAACTTTGTTTTTCCTCCCCTTATTTTTTATAATGGCAAATTATTATTTTCTTTAGTGTCTCAATACTATGAACTTTGGTTTTTTTCCCCTCTTTTTCTTAATTCCATTCAAAGTTTTAGAAGAGGTGCTTGAATCAAATGTGTTTGATTGGGTTTTACAAATTTTTGTAGATTAGCTTTGATTTTGGGAACATAAAAATTTTCTCACTATTAATGTGCAGGTATAAAGAAAAGAGATGAGATTCTGGAAGGAGAATTCTTGAGTCAAAAGATTGTCATAGCATTGAGCAACAGTGATAGCTATTGTGGTTGCTATAGTCTTCTGTGTAAATTAAATGCCTAGAACATAGATAAATGTGGCAATAGTATTTATTGAATAGTGTATGATCAACAAGATACATTAGAGGAAAAAGTGGATTTGTGTAGTGAGGCTGATTTACAATTTAATACAATTTAATATGAAGTTGTATGTAAAATTGAATATGGATTTTGGCTTTGAGCCAGTAAAAATACAAAGGTTGCCATTGTCTTTGCAAATAGTTTTTCCATTATTTTTAATGTTGCTTTAGTTTTCAGCATTACTTTCTTTAGAAAATACTGTTTTTTTTTTTTTTTTTTTTAATGTCAATTCCTTTGTCAATCTCCTTTTTTATTTTTATTTTTTTTAGCCTTTTCTTGGTGGGCAAATTAGTCTCTCACTGTAAGGAAACTAAACAACTGTATCAATTATTGCATATTAATGAACTTTGCATATAGGTCAAATAAAAATACAAATTAAGATCTCCAAAATTTACATATAGGTATGGGAATTTTAAGAAAATAAATAAAAGAACTAATTAGCATTTTAATCAAAATTGTAAGCAACTTAGCATCAACGGAGCCAATTGTTGGCATTTAAGGGCCTTGACAGCCCTTCTCTTTTTCTTATGTTCTTTGCACAACTTTTCTTTTTTGTATTTCTCTCTCTTTTTCTGCTTACTTTCCCCCTTTTTTTTATAGCTATATATATATATATATATATTTTTTTTTTTTTGGGCTAAATTTTAGTTGACTGTAGGTTTTATTTTTAATTCTTCGGCTAAATGTTTTCTAATTGGAGATTTTTTTTTTTTTTTTTTTTTATAGGATCTAACCGCAGATTGGTCATGAATAAATGCGCCATTTTATCGGGTTTGGATTTGTATATAATCCGATAGGAATTGACATGTCACACACACACACATATATCTATTTTATAGAAAGGATTTGATAATCAATATATTGGTTGGCTTTAGATTTGCAATTTATAAATAATGTCATGTTACATTATTGGATGACATCTTTTCAGAAAAAAGTAGGTGAAGTATATTGAGCTAAGTGTAAATTTGTCTTTGAAAATATTTAAAAGTCAAAAAACTATATAAGTTTTGATTGCCTTCTAATACGTAAAATGATTCTGCGCATTGCGCGGGTTAAACACTAGTAATAATAATTTCTTGGCCGTTCTTTTCATCAACATTATGTGACAATGTAAATAATATAATTATGGTGCAATGTAAATGATGATTAATAAAAGATCTTGCGAGCATTGGTACCTTTCCCAGTTACTTGTAATGAAGCACATATATAGGTGGTGTTACTTGTACACTAGTCACTAGATGTCCAAAATGATTGTGAACCGTAGCGGTTTAAGTACCTTACAAACTATAGCCATATCAATTAAGCAGTTATCAATGCGCCTATGTTAGATTAAGCTAATCATGAATCATAATGGATTGGAACAAAATGTACAACCCACTGATTTGGTAGAGATTCTCAGTTATACAAGCCAATCACTTGTTATCAGTTATAACAAGGAGTGGCTAAAGTGGGTTGAAGTGAAAGGCCTCTTGATATGGAGAGAGATTGAAAAAGCTATAGCATTGATGTGTAGTAGATGATGCCATTAGTATTGATGTGTGGGAGGATCTTTGGATTCTATGGGTCTAGGGATTTGAAGCCAAAACAATTGGTAATTTGGATTTGCAAAGCAGTTTTTAATTGTAGCTGATCTTGTATACCATGAGGCTCAAGATTCGAATGAGGCATCACTTAGTACTAGTGGGACCCACACTATGCACAAGAATATGTAATTATTTTATAACGTTATATAATACATAATTTATTTTCTAAAATATTTTTAAGATTATTTATTAAAATTAGTCAATGTATTTTTTTCATAAAAATATTTAATTTTAGGTGTATTAAACTATTAGTTCAATTGTTTACAAAACCTACCAAGGGCACCAATTTTTTTACTAACTTAAATGATGCTATATTGCTTTCTTTGTCAACTAATGAAAATTTTAGTGTTCACTAAAAATAAAAAAAATTATATATATATTTTATTTTCTTTTTGTTTAAAATTTTCATATAATCCTATTATATGCTAAAAAATTTCAACTTGTGGTCCTCTATTTTAATGTTGTATTTAATCTCAAACGATTACATTATCATCTAATTTTATAGTTTTATTTCCATGATTTTGATTTGTCTTTTTGAATACATTGCTTAGAGCATTAATTTCTCTCTCTCTCTCTCTCTCTCTCTCATGTGAGTTCTGTCTCCTCCGCCTTTTGCTGCTTATTGCAACCACCATCTTGGTGGTGATTTTTTTCTCACCACGAAATTACTAGCATGTCCTATTTTAGAATCAGTGACTAGGGCGGTTGTTGTTGTGCCATGCTAGAAGACTTCAAAAGTAAAAGGGGAAGGAATTTAAAAAGTAAAAGTGTTGTGGACTTAATGAAAAGTAGAGAATTTCACTAATTGGATGGAATCAGCTGCTCCTGAAATATATGTATCCATAGAAAAGCTGCAAAAATGTTCAGCTCAATTGAGTATTGGGCTACCCAAACTTTGGTCAGTGGAAACTAGACCTTTTTTGTGCTTGACTCAACCTTCGCTAGCCTGCTTAGTATATGAGCTTTATCAGCTTTCCTAAAATCAACTATCTAATATATGTTAATTTACTTATGCATATTCGCAATCCAAAACCATAATTTGTTGTCATAGATGTTTTTCATATCCGTTGTTGCTGTTGTTGTTATCATTATTACATCATCATTATTATTATTATTATTTTACCATTGATGTCTGGTAGTTTGAGAAACTGATATGCCAGAGTAAGGAATATAATTCAAACATAGTGATAATTGAATTTTTGTGATTGCAAATCAGGGTGGGAAAGGCTGGGGCTTTAGAGACTTAATGCAGACAAGCCTATGGGGCAGAGTAATATCAAAAGCTAGGAATTTATACTTACACTGACATCTTCTCTTATTCTAGTTTGTATCCCAATATCTATCCTATGAATTTTCATAAATAAGCTACTAATACTCATAGGCCAAGATCCTTCAATCTCACTATAGCACACGTTGATGCAAGACAACCAGAACAAAACTGAAACAACAATAAAATAAATGGATATGACCTAGGAGTCAGCACCTAGGCCTTGCTTGGAGTCAGCACCAAGCGGGGAAACCACTAAAAGTCAGTACCTAGAGTGAACCTAGAGTCAGCACCATACCGAAAAAGAGACCAAATGGCCATTTTTTTCATTCATCAAAATATCAACTACCTCCTCAACGAGTACAATAGGTTGCTTATAAAGGATTGCTAAACCCTAGTTCTAATTGGCTATGAAACTCTAATGGTCTTATTACAAAAATAACCTTGCTTCCAAATTAAAATACTAATAGCGCAATAAACTAATAGGACCTAAAACATAAAAATACAATTGACTTGCAAACATAAATAGTACTAAATAATAATCTTCTTGCGTCGCCCACATCACATGTACTCCATATGCCTCATCCCTAACTTGTTTTCATACACTATACTTCAATCACTAACTCACTACTTCCAGACTCAAGAGTCTGGTCCTTCCAATGCTCTTTAGTTCATGTGCGACTCTTTGTTTCCATATTCCCCCTTGTTGGGCTCTAGTTTCTAAATTAAAGTTAGGATGTATTGGAGCTACAGTATTCACTGGTTCATCATATTGGTTGAATGTGTTCTTGCTTGGGATACACAATCCAAACAAGAGACAATATCTTATAACACGGATTTATGCAGCCCTCCTCTCACAATAGGTGAGCCCTACACACTTGTGGTATCCATACATTACAAGGAGGCATTCTGTAGATTCGCATAATAAGATATAGACACCTCTCATAAAGAAAGAGAGAGAACTTTTTTATATGTATCATGTGTGTAATTGCATGAATAACAACAAAAATTTTTTTTTTCTAACCTTAAGCACAGTGGATAAACTATAATATTGAAAAAAGCATTAAAGGTAAAATGGTTTAACCTAAAGGCAAGGAATAATTTGTATTTTATAAAATAATAAAAGTAGGACTAAAACTCATTTTCATTCTTAAACTTTCAGCAAGAAAGCAATCAGCAAAGCGCATCCTAATTCACCATCTATTTTTTGTGTTGGTAGAGCTCAAGCTTCTTGACAAGCATAATTGAACTTGATTAACTTGACTAAAACTAACAGCCTAAAATCTGTTTATTTACTTGTACAAATTAGTTAATCAAAAGACTAATTCTTTGTCAAATGCATATCAAATCTATAGTTATTGTTGTTGTTTTCATCATTATATCATTGTTGTTATGTCACCATAGATGTCAGCTAGTATGAGAATCTGATATATCAGATTAAGGAATATAATTCAATCATGATGATAAGTGAATTTTTGTGACTGCTAAGCAGTGTGGGATGGCTGGTGCATTAGAGACTTTATGCAGACAAGCCTATGGAGCAGAGCAATATCAAAAATAGGAATTTATACTTGCACCACCATCATCTCTCTTATTCTGGTTTGTATCCCTATATGTCCTATGGATATTCGCAGACAAATTACTAATACTCATAGGACAAGATCCAGCAATCTCACATATAGCAGACATATTGTGTATGCCTCATCCCTAACCTGTTTGCATAAGCTATACTTCAACCACTAATTCGCTATTACCAGATTCAGAGCCTAATCCTTCCAATGCTCTTTAGTTCATTTGCAGCTCTATGTTTCCATATACATTTTTGTTGGATTCTCGTTTTTAAATTAAAATTAGGAAGCAGTGCAGCTGCATAAGCCTCTGATTCATCATAGTTGTTGGATGTGCTTATGCTTGGGGTATACATGGAGTACTCTTCTGCTTGTGATAAAACTCGTGCCGTATTCTCAAAGGATGTCTTCTTCCGCATGAGGGAGTTATTTCGCTTTGCTGTTGCTTCAGCTGCAATGGTTTGGTGATTTTCTGTTTTGTTCTTTCTTTCATGATTTTTGTAGTATTCATTTTTTGGCTGCATGTATTAAGTCTCTTAGCATTTTTTTGCGTGCCAATCATAATCCTCTTGATGGTGGTCGTTTGAGGGTCTTATTTTGCTTTCTGGGCTTTTACCTAATCCAGAAGTGGAGACTTCAGTGCTTTCGCTATGGTATGCTTCTTTTCCATATTTACTATATGAGATTACAATAGAATGCTTCTAATTTTTCACTGCATGCAGTCTCACAATTACTAATTTGTACTACTACACACCATATGAATTTGTGGCAACAGCAAGGTTTGCGGGGTTTGAATGAGTTGGGAGCTGGCAATGCACAAGCAGCTAAATGTCTGTTATAATGGTTCTTGTAGTTGCAGAGATTTATTGTAGCCGTGATTCTCTTCTTCTGCCATCGTGTTTTGGTCTATGCCTTTCGCAGTAAGAAGGAAATTGCAAATATGTGTCCTTTGCTTTGTCTCTCAATAGTCATCTTTTAGGTAACTTTCTCACATTTGAGTTGGAGCTAAACTTTTGAAACTTATAACTTCTTAATTCTTATCAATTCACGTGATACTATAGCTGTACTATCAAATACACATTAGTTCATTATTCATTTAGAATATTTCTTTGCAATTAAAAAGTTAAATAATGGTGTATAAAGATTTAAAAAAGCTTACTCTTGGAAGTAATCTTCTTTCTGGGTTATAAAATAGCCTTATGTCTTTATTAGGAAATGTTTATGTAGTATTTATGCCATAGTCATAACCATCATAATCATATTGTGTATATTTCTTCAAAATAGATCAGCATATGATAACAACATAGAAGTTGTGATTCTTCCTTGATATTACTTGCCATTAACTCACAAAGTTATTTTGTGCTATATATGCATCAGGGTCCCTAGAGGAAGTGGCTGGCAGGATATTGGAGCCTATGTAAATCTTGAGGCATATTATCTGGTTGGGGTTCCAGTAGGTTGATTCAGCCTTCGTTGTACACTTGAAAGGAAAGGGTCTTTGGATCAGAATACTGACAGGGTCTACTGTACAAGCATTTCTGCTTGCTCTTAAAACAATTTTCGCAAATTGGGAAAAACATGTTATTAGCACAAAAAAAAATTCTACCTTTCTATATGTTTGGTTTTATTTTTACACCTTTCTACAACTAAAATTCATGTTCAACTTGATCATATAGTATGAAAATTGAGAACCTTATAACTATTTGTGACTGAAATAATTGGTGTCCAATTGAGTTGGATGGACAAAATATTAGACTAAACCATTTTCAATGCTTAGCCGTATTTACGTTGATGTTTCAGGCATCAAAAGCAAGAGAGAGGATATTTGATGGAGATAATTAGTCCAAACTACAGAGTTTGTTGAGTTGAATGGACAAGATTTTTTATTTGTATAAGATGTTACCAAGGAATCTAGTTTGGCTAATACTAATTTTTATCCAATGTATAAAAGGAAAACACAATAATATCACCATTCCATTTCTCACAACTTGAAAGAAGAAAAATGGGAACTCTTTCCAATGTTTTGGTTGTGGAAGATTTTACAGTTTTAATATTTAAACCTCTTTTTGTAAGAGTGAAGATAGAATTGCAACAACTTTTTGTTACATATATGTATCCATAATTGTGTGTGCGTGTGTATATCTATAAAATTCAACCGAAGGAATTGTTCACTCTTATGTGTCCGCCCATAAGAATGAATAATATCTTATATTCAACTTGAAACATTAGAGGAGCATTGTGTTTGGCTAAACAAACCTACTGTATTAAGTCCTCACAACTGTGGCAAGGGGAAGCACCATACTGTGATTTGATGTAATCTTTCATTATTCTATTCAATAAAATTTCTACCTCTATTTGGGGAAAAAAATCATGCTTGTTTGAATTATGGTGAGATCCGTTATAAATGTGAGAAAATTGAGTACTATGTCATAGGTGCCTAATAATTTTCTGGATAAGGTAAAAATGAAATAAACTATACAAGGTACATCTTTCTAGAAGAAGAAAAAAAAAAAACAGAAACCAATTTTCCCAAGTTCAAACAAGGAGACTAAAAATGAAACTTCTACGTAAAAGAATCGGCTTTAGATCCAATGCATTGGATATTTTGGGATTTGAACACTTGTCAAATAATTATCACGTATTCACATCTTAATAAAATTTCAATTATAAGCTCCATTTCTGGTTACCACAAAATTACCCAATGTTAAGACTAAGCAAAATAATCTAATAATATTACGTGCACGAAATATTTTTTGAATAGCAAATGATAAATAAATATAAACAAAAGATGAAGAAGGTAGCAGAAGTAGAGAGAGTTTCGAATGGCTTTTTGTTTGTACTTTTAAAAGTTTTGATAGTATCAAGTATTGGGTAAAATCTAAAGATAATTTTTATATTTTACCATAAATTTTAACTAAATAAAAAATGTTTTATTTTTTTATTTTTTATCTTCTTCTATTCTCTAAACTAGGAAACTATAGAGGAAACTTTCTTGTTAATGGAAATATCTCATACGCGGTACACCCCAATACATTTGAAAACGTCTGTTTCACACGCTTACACGCATGGTTCACACACTCACCAATTTTGCACAGAAAATCATAATTTTCAACTATTTCAAATCACAATTTTAGTTCAAAAATTGCATACTTTGTATGTAAATGAGTATGTGTTTCTTAAAAGAAATTTAAGCCAATTCAGAGGGTTGGTCGAGTTGGTTAGACTCTCGGTTTCAAGGTGCTTGTACTGGGCTCGATTAGGTGTGCTCCTAAGTTCGAATCCTGCTACTTGCACTTTGAAAAGAATTTTCTAGACCAACGCTTTATTCTTTCTTAAATCCACCAGCGTGTACAGTAATTAATCTCTAATAGAAAGTTTCGAAAATAAACCAAAAAAAAAAAAAAAATTTTAAGAGAGCGTCGTAGTCATAGCTGAACCATTTTGAATGCTTAGTTGTATTTATGTTGATGTTGATGTTTCAGGCATTAAAAGCAAGAGAGAGGATGTTTGATGGAAATATTTAGTCCAGACTTCAGAGTTTATTGAGTTGAATGGACAACCTGAAAGTGGAAAATAATAAAGTGCAATAAAGGAAAGGAGTAAAAGTGGGGGACTGCCCTTGCTCGTTTTGGCTCTGCTAGTAGTGATGTAGAGATGTTTTTTGTAATCCCTCCTCCCATGCTTGTACCGCTTTTGGATTCGGATTCGTTGGGTTCTTATCACCCACGAATGTGTACAGCCTTGGCTGAACCTTCTATTTAGTTTAATGTTATTCCAGGTTACCAAAAAAAAAAAAAAAAAGTGGGGGACTGGTAATCAATAACTGGTACCACGCAAAAGGTCTGAAAAAAATAATGGGAAAAGGAATAAATTTCTTTGAGGGTGGCCCAAAATATGTTGTTGACTTGACTGAGAACAGGGTACCTGAAATTGTGAGAACACTCGGAAAAAGAAAAAAAAATAATGAACAGAGTACAATCAATTATTTAACATGCACAGTTTTAGAAATAGTATATTAGTATATAATTAAAAATTTTAAGGCTAAATGATAATTTTTTTAGTAAAAAAATTAAAATGAAAATTAATCCAATCTGCCTATGAAATTGGGGTTATATTAAGCTATTAAGAATTTTTTTTTTTTAAATATTCAATTTGCTCCCTATGCTCATAGGACAATGTGATGCTCTTCTAAGTCCTTGCTTCTTTTCAATATCTTGTTTTAACTGCATATATCTCACATTGTGGCAATTATACATGTAAAAGAATTTTTAGTAGCCAATGTAGATAAATAATTGTTAGAAATGGAGAAGGAAACAAATTAGGTTATGCAAATTATACGTACGAAAAAGTAAATAAAAGTTTAAGATGGAGAAGAAAGAGCAATAGAATTTTCAAATTGTATTAAATGATGTTTGTTTATGCTTATAGAGTAAATTGAATATTTAAAATTGATAACATATGACAGTTAACCCACATCTCAAGATGGTTCAAGCAGTGACATTTTAACAAATGTGTTGTGCTCTCTATAATAACTCTATCAAGGCTCCAATGATACTATTATTCTTACTATCACGTGGTGTGAGGCCGATGACGTTGAGTCCACATTCCTCCCTAGAATCCTCCTATTTTACTAAAAAAGAAAAATGAGGTATACTTTGTCCACCTCTATTGATTTAAATAATAATAATAATAATAAAAAGCAAGAAACAATAAAGCTAAGGAGTAAGAAACTGGGGACTGGATAAAGTGCAAGACTAAAACACTTATAGAGCATCAGTAGCCGGGTGTGTAATAAACCCCCAAAAATTGTATTCTACCATTTGAACACCAAAATGCAAGCTTTATTCGGTCTTGGGTTGTTAAATTTTTTTACAATCTTGCTACAATACCTTCCTAAATTGAGAAAATATTGTAGCAAGATTGTAAATACAAAAAATATTATTTTATTCACTCTCTCTCTTTTGAATCTCTTTTTAAATGTGTTGTATATTATTTTAATGTGTAGATGTATTATTTGATTGTGTTGCAAAAGAAAAAAAAAATTTTCTTTTGTTATACTAGAAAAAATTTCTATTCTATCTTAATCTAACTGTATATGTATGTGAAGTTCTCTTTTGGAGACTCGAACCCCGCCCTTATCCCCCACACCCCACAAGCAGTTATACTTGTGGAGTGACCAACGCATCAAGGGTGTGCAGTAGTGAAAAATAAAAGTTGAAATGTTAGGTGTATTGTAAAATGGTATATTATAATAAATAAAGTAAGACGTAAATGCACTTTTAGTCCCTATATTTTGCATCTTTTTCATTTTGGTCCCAATATTTTCATTTCATCACTTTTAGTTCTTAAATCAATTAACGCGTTCCATTTTAGTCTTTACCGTTATTCACTTAACAAAAATAATTTCTGATATGGCAAACGAAGTGCATTGTTAGTACATTAAAATGCTAATGTAGCCAATAAAATAATATTAGAAAATGCTACATCAGCATAAAATAATTATTAAAAAAGAAACATAAGCATGCACGTCAACTTTGATTTTGAAAATGAATTTATCTATTTTAACAAAATAAAAAATGAAAAAAAAAAACAAAATTAGAACCTCTAAAATACACATGAATTCAGATTTGGTCTCATCTTAAACATGAACAAAAAAGAACACAAAACCAAAATATTCAATGACGTGAACACAAACCTAGAAAAAATAAATTTACCGACAAAAACATAAATTTCCCATCTCAAATCTGCAACTGGTTGCCTTATCTCCTTTCCCTAGATCTCTCCAGCAACGCTCTCGCTGGATCGATCTTGCCGAAGATTGCAGACTGTAAGTTCTTTAACTGCTTGATTTTGAGTAATAAATGCCTCTCCGGTTCGATTCCATACGGTCTCGGTCGGTTGAACCGATTGAAGATATTCTCAGTCGCGAACAACGATCTCTTTGGTTTGGTACCGGCCGATTTGGCAAGCTTCGACAATTTGAACTTTGACCGCAATGATAAACTCTGCGAGAAGCCTTTGGGTTCGAAGTGTGATGGTCTGAGTAGCAAAAGCCTCGCCATTATCGTCACTACTGGTGTTGTTGGCGCCGCCGTGTCTTTGTTTATAGGGTTTGTGATTTGGTGGCGATTCTTCGTTAGGTCTAGTAGTGGAAAAGGCAAAAGCTATGGTTTTGGTAATGGTGGTGGTTTTAAATGTGATAGTAGTTGGGTTGAGCTACTTAGGTATAATAAGCTAATATAAGTCTCTTTGTTTCAAACCAATTGTCAAAGTTAGGCTATCGGATTTGTTATTGCAACAAACAATTTTGTTTTTTTCATTTTTTATTTTGTTAAAATAAATTAATTAATTTTCCAAAATCAAAGGTTGATGTGGATGTTTATGTGTCTTTTTTAATCATTATTTTATGCTGATGTGACATTTTTTAATATTATTTTATGATAATGATACGTCTACAGCATTTTTACAATAAATCTTAAGTGGCAGGTTGTTACTGGTTGTTATTGTTAGGGCAAAAAAGTAATTTTGGTGTTAGATTCAAATTTGAACCAATAATAACTAACCACTTATGATTTGTTGTAAAAATATTATAGACGTAGCACCTCTCTTATTTTATTGGTCATGTTAGCATTTAATGTATCAACAATGCATTTCGTTTGTCATATCAGTAATTTCTATTAAATAAGTAAAGGTAAGAATCAAAATGAAATGTGTTAATTGATTTAACGACTAAAAGTAATAAAATTAAAATGTAAAAATTAAAATAAAAAAGATACAAAATGTATGAATTAAAAGTACATTTACTTACTTTTGAGAGAGAAAAATTAAATTTTTTTGAAACCGGACGTTAATTCTCAAAAAGAAGTAAAGGGTATAAGCGTGGTCGATTGACTGAAAGACAGATGGCCAAAACTTCGTGGTTCCTCTGTTTTTTCTTTAATCGAATATTATCTTCATCTCGTTTTTTATAATTTATTCTTCGTTTTTCCAGGAATATGCCTGTATACATTAGGAAAATGGAATCGTCTGACTTGACTCAAAGCAGAGGATGTGAATGCTCATTAATTTCTTTGACCAAGAAATTAATCATACATGGTAGGAACGGCTTTTCATGCACACATAAATATCAAAAAAAATATCATTTATTTATTCTCCTTGGAGAGTTAATGCTTTGGGCAGCCTCTAATTAGCAGCAGTTTTAGGAATATTTTTTAAGGGGTCGTTCAATTTACGTTGAAGAGGTTGTCAAAAACCTCTTTATAAATAACATATACATATATATATATATATATATATATATTTTTTTTTTTCATCTTGATCACTAAGGTGATTATATGAAATTTGTTCTCCTAACCCATGATTCAAAGAAAATTTTTTCAAGTTATCTTAAAAAATGAATCTTAGTTAGGAGATGAATCTTGTAGTACACATAATTTTTTTATTAGAAAAAATTTATACATAATACCAATAAGAAAATAAATAATAAATTATATGTTCGTTGAGCATATTGTTTCTTGATATAATGAATATATTAATTATTGTTGTTAAGATTAAATCTTAAAAATCATCTATTGTCTCTTACTATAATAAAATTATTAATTATTAATGTTGAGTGAGCTTTAATTATTACTGCTTGGAATACTTTAATTTATTATTTATTACTTTTTGTCTTTACTCTTTTTAATTCTTTTATTTAACAATTTAACTCAACTTAGATAACTTATTGGTCTTTATAATTCATTAAAAATAATTTGTGTTGTGTCTTTTGTATTACTCTATTAAGAATTTAATAAGACAATTCAATCATTAAAAAAAAAAATAGTCTTCATTTAGAATATTTTCTTTGCAATTAAAAAGTTAACTAATGGTGTGGAAAGATTTAAACAAGTTTACTCTTGGAAGTAAATTTCTTTCTGGATTAAAAAATAGCCTTACATCCTTAACAGGAAATGTCTAGTTAGTAGTTATGCCATAGTCATAGTCATAGTCATAATCATCATAATCATATTGTGTATATTTCATCAAAATAGATCAGCATAAGATGCCAATGTAGAAGTTGTGATTCTTTCTTGATATTGCTTGCCATTAACTCACAAAGTTATTTTGTGCTATATATGCATCAGGGGTTGCTAGAGGAAGTGGGTGGCAGGATATAGGAGCCTATGTAAATCTTGGGGCATATTATCTGATTGGGGTTCCAGTAGGTGTTGTTTTGGTCTTCGTTGTACACTTGAAAGGAAGGGGTCTTTGGACTACTGTACAAGTATTTCTACTTACTCTTAAAACAAGTTTAACAAATTGGGAAAAACAGGTTATTAGTACCAAAAAAATTATTCCTCTCTATATATTTGTTTTTATTATTACACCTTTCTACCACTAAAGTTCATGTTCAACTTGATCATATAGTATGAAAATTGAGAACCTTAAAACTATTTGTGACTAAAATAATTGGCGTCCAATTGAGTTGAATGGACAAAATATTAGACTAAACCATTTTGAATGTTTTTTTTTTAGTGCAACCATTTTGAATGCTTAGTTGTATTTATGTTGATGTTGTTTCAGGCATTAAAAGCAAGAGAGGGGATGTTTGATGGAGATATTTAGTCCGGACTTCAGAGTTTATTGAGTTGAATGGACAACCTGAAAGTGGAAAATAATAAAGTGCAATAAAGGAAAGGAGTAAAAGTGGGGGACTGGTAATCAATAATTAGTGCCACGCAAAAACTCTGAAAAAAGTAATAGGAAAAGGAATAAATTTCCTTGAGGGTGACCCAGGAAAAGTTGTTGACTAAACTGAGAACAGGGGACTTGAAATTGTGAACACTGACTCACGGAAAAAGAAAGAACAGAGTACACTCAATTATTTAACAGACAGAGTTTTAGAAAAAGTATATTAGTATATAATTAAAATTTTTAAGGCTAAATGATAACTTTTTTTAGTAAAAAAATTAAAATGTAAATTAATCCAATCTGCCTCTGAGATTGGGGTTATCATAAGCTATTAAGAATTTTTTTTTTTTTTTTAATATAAAACTTGCTCGCTATGCTCATAGGACAATTTACACTGTTAAAAAATAAATAAATTCATGCTCTTCTAAGTCCTTGCTTCTTTTCAATATCTTGTTTTAGCTGCATATATCTCGCATTGTGGCAATTATATACACAAAAGAATTTCTAGTAGCCAATGTAGATTAATAATTGTTAGAAATGGAGAAGGACACAAATAGGTTATACCAATTATATGCGCGAAAGATTAAATAAAAGTTTAAAATGGAGAAGGAAGAGCAATAGAATTTTCAAATAATATTAAATGATGTTTGCTTATGCTTATAGAGTAAATTGAACATTTTAAAAAAATTTTGATAACATCTAACAATTAACCTAACTCTCAAGACGGTTCAAGTAGTGACATTTTAGTAAATTTGTCGTGTTCTCTACGATAACTCCAAGAAGTCTAGTTTGGCTAATACTAAATTTTATCCAACGAATGAAAGGAAAACACAATAAAATCACCATTCCATTTCTCACAACTTGAAAGAAGAAAAATGGGAACTCTTTCCAATGTTTTGGTTGTCGAAGATTTAACAGTTCTAAGATTTAAACCTCTTGTAAGACTGAGGATAGAATTACTACAACTTTTTGTTATATATATGTATCCATAAGTGTCTGCATGTGTATATCTATAAAATCAAATGCATACAAAAGTGCAAGTCATAAATAATGACAATATATTCAACCGAAGGAATTGTTCACTCTATGTGTCCTCCCATAAGAATGAATAGTAAAATCTTATATTCAACTTCAAACGTTAGAGGAGCACTGTGTTTGGCTAAACATGCCTACTGTATATTTTTTTTTTTTGGGTTAAACATGCCTACTGTATTAAGTCCTCACAACTATGGCAAGGGGAAGCTGTGATTTGATGTAATCTTTCATTTTTCTGTTCAATACAATTTCTACCTCTATTTGGGGAAAAAAATCATGCTTGTTAGAATTATGGTGGGATCCATCATAAATGTGAGAAAATTGAGTACTATGCTACATGGACCTAATAATTTTCTCAATAAGAAAGGAAAAAATAAAAATAAACTATACAAGGTACGTCTTTCTAGAATAAGAAAAAAAAAAAAAAACAGAAACTAATTTTCCCAAGTTCAAACATGGAGACTAAGAATGAAACTTCTAAGTAAAAGAATCGGCTTTAGATCCAATACTGGATTTTTTGGAATTTGAACACTAGTCAAATAATTGTCACGTATTCACATTTCAATGAAATTTCAATTATAAGCTTCATTGTTGATCACCACAAAAATTATCCAATCCCTTTTAGTTATTTATTTATTTATAATTTTAAAGAAAGTAAAAAACGATAAAGGAGAGGATTAAGAAAGTGGGGGAATCATTATCAATAAATTGACTTTCATGTAGAAGTAGCCAGCAAGTTCGACCCTTCTGCCACGCCAAACAAAAAACAAAGGAAAATAGGCATTCAAGAATTAAGACTAAGCAAAATAGTTGTTGATTTGACTTTAAAACAGGGGATATAAAGAAGTTGTAAAAACAAACACACGGAGAAAGAAAGCACAGGGTCCATTCCTTTTTTTTTTTTTTTTTTTTTTGATGAACTTTAAACTTTTTTTTGATGAACGGGTCCATTCCTTTATTAAACATGCACGAAATAGTTTTTAAATAGCAAATGATAAATAAATATCAACAAGAGATGAAGAAGGAAGCAGAAGTAGAGACATTTTTGAACGGCTCTTTGTTGTACTTTTAAAAGTTTTGATAATACTAAAGTATTTGGCAAAATTTAATGATAATTTTTATATTTTACCATAAATTTTAGCTAAATAAAAATGTTTTTTTTAATCAATTCTGAAAACGAGGAGATTAGGTAGGTAACTTTCTTGTTAATGAAAATGTCTCATACATGGTATGCACCACCACTTTTGAAAATGTCTATTATTTCATACACTTAAATACATGGTTCACACACACTGCTTTTACACAGAAAGTTACCATTTTAGTTCAAAAAATTGAATGTGTTTACTTTGTAAGTAAATAAGCGTGTAATAGACGTTTCTTTAAAGAAATTTAAGCACAGCTTCGTTAGACACGGCTGATAGCTGGTTACCACGAAGCTACCATGTCCTTCAACATCGATTTAAAAAAGAAAAAGAAAAAGAAAAAGCAATAAAGGAAAGGAGTAAGTGGAGGGTAATCAATAACTCGGGCCACCTCTGAAAAAAGAAATGGGAAAAGGACTAAATTTCATTGGGGTGGCTCAGGAAAAGTTGTTGAATTGACAAAGAACAGGGAATTTAAAATTGTGAACACACGGGAAAAAAAAAAGAACAAAGTACAATCAATTATTAAACATGCGAGTTTTAGAAAAAGTATATAAGTATATACAACTTATATACTTATGTCTAAGGTGTGGTTGGGATAGCTTAGATACAGCGCGTTTTGTGTCTGTGGGTTTTTTTTTGAGTTGTGATTGTTGATTTTTTTGTGTAAATAGTACTCCTTCTATCTCATTTTTTTTGTTTTGTTTGAAAAGTTAAACTTTTTAAGGGAACATCATTTATTGTCTTGTCTATCTTTTAAAAATATATAAATTTTCAAAACTACCCTTAAAAAAATTTATCAAAAAATTAAATTAGTAAATTAATAGGGGTATAATAGGAACATTAGTAAATTAATGACTTTTATTTTTAGAAACAGGACAATATTTTGGGACATCTCAAAATGGAATAGAGGACAAAAAAAATGGGACGGAGGTAGTATATATTAGTAGATCTCCTGTACTATTTACGAGACGTACAAACCTCACTTTTCAATAACATTTTCATTAAAAATGGGTTCTACTATTCAAACGTTTAAAAATTATTTTACTACAGTATTTTTAGTTTTTAGTTTTCAGCTGTATCCAAACGGACTCTAAATGATAACTATTTTTAGTGAAAAAATTAAAATGAAAATAATCCAATCTGCCTCTGAGATTAGGGTTATCATAAGCTATCAAGATTTTTTTTTTTTTTTTAAATATTCAATTTGCTCCCTATGCTCATAGGACAATTTACACCTTTAAAAAAAAAAAAAAATTCATGCTATTCTAAGTCCTTGCTTCTTTTCAATATCTTGTTTTAACTGCATATATCTCACATTGTGGCAATTATATACGCAAAAGAATTTCTAGTAGCCAATGTAGATAAAAATTTGTTAGAAATGGAGAAGGAAACAAATTAGGTTATGCCAATTATATGTGCGAAAGAGTAAATAAAAGTTTAAGATGAAGAAGGAAGAGGAATAGAATTTTCTAATTGTATTAAATGATGTTTGTTTATACGCATAGAGTAAATTGAATATTTTAAAGTTTTTTTGATAACATTTGACAATTAACCCAAATCTCAAGACAGTTCAAGCAGTGACATTTCAACGAATGTGTTGTATTTACTACGATAGCTCCATTAAGGCTCCAATGGTACTCGTGGTGTTACTTTTACCAACACATGGTGTGAGGTCGATGACGATGAGTCCACTAAAGAAGTAAAGGGTAAAAGTGTGGTTGACTGACTGAAGGATGGATGTAAAATTATGAACAGTGAAAACACACAGGATTAGGAGATATAACAAATTCCAATTGAGTGTTGAAATATAATATAAAGTACACTATTTAATTTAAATACTTAAGTTTACGAGTTTGGGTCAAATTATATTATAATAATTACTCATTATTTTCATTATCATTTAATATAAAATTTTACTTACACATATGTACTCAACATATTTCGTACATATAAAAATTGTCAGAATAACCCATAATAGACAAATATCAATTAAATTGGAGGCTTTGGATTCTTACTTTTACTAATATTCATTAATGAAATTTCTATTGCACTTTCAAAAAAAAAAAATCAAATTATATTATAATAATCATTCACTATTTTCATTATCATTTAATGTGAAATCACGTACCTACTTAACATATTATATATATATATATATATAAAATGTATGAATAACCCATAATAGACAAATTATAATTAATTTTTTTTAATAAATAACAATTAGAAATGAAGAAGGAAGTTTTTGATAAAAAATAAATAAATAAAAGAGATGGAGATGAAAGCAAGAGCAAATAAATTTTCAAATGACTTTACGTGACCTTTGTAGAGTTTTAATAGTATGGAAAAATCTAAAAAAGAAAAAAAATAGTATGGCAAAATCTAATGATAATTTATATATTTTACCATAAAATTTTAGCTAAATAAAAAGTGTTTATTTTTGTTTTTTCCTTTTCAATTCTCTAAACAAGGAGACTTGGGAGGAAACTTCTTGTAGGTATGGAAATCTCTCGTATGTAATATGCCCCACCACATCTGATTGAATTCAAAGAAATTTTAAACAAAGCTTCATAGGCATTATAGCTGGATACCGCGAAAATACTGTGTCTCTATACTGTTCCTTCTGTACCGATTTAACAAATAATTGTATAAATAAAAAAGCAATAAAGTGAAGGGTAAGAAAGTGGTGTAATCAATGACTTTTGTGCCATGCTAAAAAAAAAAAATAGAAAAATGAAAAATGAAAAATGAAAAAAGAAAAAAGAAAAAAGTAGTAGTGGGAAAAGGCATTTGAGACTGGCCCAGACTTGATTTAAAACAGGGGATATTGAAGTTGTGGACACAAACACACGGAGAAATAAAGAACAGAGTCCATTCCTTTATTAAACAACCAACAGACATCTAACACCAATTGGATCTGCCTCTGTTTCAACTTGGGTTTTCAGCATTACAATTTACAATCAATCACCACTACTATACTCTAATTTCAATTTCCAAATCTGTAAGTTGTCCTTTTTCACACATACTCGTCCCTTTCATTTTTTTTTTCTTGAAATGAAATATCCATATCAAATTGCTTTCTTCTTCTCATTACCAATGAAATGAATGAATAAGCAACAAACAAAAGTTTGCTTTCTAAGATTAGAGTTTTCATAAGAGTTCTTAAATTCCCTAGCAATTTTTTTGATCTATTAATTTATCTTTGTCTCATTTCCTATAGTAATTTTCAGTGGTCTCTCCTTTGCGAAAAAAAGAAGAAGAAGAAGCAAAAACAGGAGTGTTTTCAGTAGGTTTTGGAGGCCATCGCTGCTGTAATTCCTTTTCACAAATGGGTAAGTTCTCACTTTTAAGTTTTAACGCACAATCCTCTCTTTTTATTATTATTATTATTATTCTTTCACTCCCTGCCTGAAATTAAAATCCCACTTCACATCGTTTTCTTCTTCCTTAATTTAATTATTTAATTTTCTTTATTTTTAATTGGTTGTGCTCATTTATCTAAATTTCCAACAGCTTTAGTGGAGCTTAAAAGAGAGTCATCACCGTCACCATCTTCTTCTTCAACACGTCAGCCAAAATACGATGTATTTCTTAGTTTTAGGGGTGAGGACACCCGTACTAATTTTACTGATCATCTATATGTTACTTTGAAACGAAAGGGGATTATTACTTTTAGGGATGAAGAAGAGCTCAAGAAAGGAGAACGTATTTCTGAGCTCTTCAAAGCAATTGAAGAATCACAGTTTGCTATCATCATTCTCTCAAGAAACTATGCATCTTCTACGTGGTGCTTGGAAGAGCTTGCCAAGATTATCAAATGCAGGAAAGAAACGAAACTAATAGTTTTGCCAGTTTTTTATGATGTGGAACCGTCTGATGTACGGAAACAAACGAGAACTTTTGAACAAGCTTTTATTGATCACCAGAAACGCTTTGAGGATAACATAAAGAATGTGGAAACATGGAGAACTGCTCTAAGAGAAGTGGCTGATATCTCCGGTTGGCATCTACAAAATAGGTAATTTCCATGAATTTCAAATGATAAGCTTCTTTTAATTACCATGAAGCATAAAATTGGCTAAGAGAATATATCATAATATACATGGATTGAACTACATCATGGTGTACTAGTTAAAATTCTGTTAAATTTTTAGGAACAGTAAAAGTGGTTGTGAATCTAGGCTTAGGGAAACTCTGTGAAAAGATCAAAATGGAATTACTTGATTCAAGAATATATTTATATATATATATATATATATGCTGACATTTTTTTTTTTTTTTTTTGAGAATCAAATCTGCTGACATTAATTTTTTATATTATATTCTTTTTGAATATAATATAATACTTGATATGGAGATGGCCTATAGCCAGATCTTTTGCTTCCTCTTATTTAAGTGGATAAAGTTTTCTTATTGTTTGAAAAGTCGTCCAACAGAACATAAAAAGGTTTCCAAAACATTTTTCTTAACAAATAACTTTGCAACGTTAAAAACTCTCCAAACTCCAAAGACAATTCCTCTCTCATCACGGTTCAACTATTGACCGCCATAAATTGGCAGTGGACCGGTATTGACTATCTGTGAATTTTTCCCAAATGCTTTTTTTTATTATTATAATTTTTCGAATAAATTCAGACTTTAGGGTCAATATTAACATTTGAGGCTCCCAAATGACCCAAAAAGTACACAATGTTTTATTAGCTCGTTTTAATATTGCAACCAAATACATGACAATGAGTCAATTTTCTGACAAATATTTTTAGTCAAAACAAATGGAGCATTTATTTTATAGGAAAACTTTTATAAATTCTTCTTTGGCCCCTTAAGAATTAAAGTCATTCAAAGTGAAATTTTGGAGAATTATAACACTTTTATAACTCAACATGATGCAACCATCCAAAATTAACTTTTGCCAAGTTATGTTTTGGATTCAAGTTTGGCATGCCAATTTCATAAAGATTTAATTTTGGCTCTTCATTATTTCGGTTATAAACAAAATTATCAAACCAATTTATCCATTTTATTCCCATTCCCAAACCAATTGTTTTCATAATTTAATTTGAAGAAGTATAGCTTTGAGGAGTTTATCATTGATATTAGGGTGCTTTTGAATGATTTTAATCAAAGAGAAACATAACATACCTTTGGGCCTCAACTAAAGAAGTAAAAAGCTTGGGTTTGTGTTGGCACAAAGGTATAAATCATTAAATTCTATTTTTAATTAATAGAAACCAATACCTCCTCTTCACTCATTTACCTGGTATACAAAGCCTTTTCAATTGTCTACTTAAAAAATTTTGAGTATTGCCATTGTTATTAGTATTTTGTACTCAAGCGGGTCTTAAACATTTATATTTAGCATGTTTAACTTAAAATATTCCAATGAGGTTTCTCTTAGCAATCAAGCATGAAATGAGATGCTTAATTTTTTGCTTGATCAATGTGTCTCTTGATGAAATAGATTTTGGATTTCGTGGATCCAATATCATTTCTAACCTAAGAAAATTAGTGGACTAATTCGGGAAAATATATCTCCGAAGGAGTATCTTTGCCTAATATTTTTCTTTCTCCCCTAACATTCTATAATTGGTTTGGACCATCATTTTATTATTTTCTATCTTCATTTTATTATTTTCTATCTTCTTTGCAGGCATGAGTCTGAAATTATCCAAGACATTGTGAAAGGAATTATGGAGAAATTGAGTTCTAAATCCTCAAGCATTAACGAAAATTTGATAGGAATAAATTCTATGGTGGCAGATTTGATCCCTTCGTATGTAGGTTTTGAGAACGATATTTACATGATGGGGATTTGTGGTATGGGGGGTCTGGGAAAAACAACTCTTGCTAGTGCTATATATTACAAGTATTCTGATCATTTTGAAGGTTCTAGTTTTATTGCCAATGTTAGGGAAAGATCAGAAAAAGGTGAACTACATAAATTACAACAACAATTGCTTGATGAAATTTTGGAGGGAAGTAATACAACGATCTACAATGTTCAAGTAGGAGTTAAAAAAATCAAGAAAAGTGGGTTACGTCATAAAAAAGTTCTACTTGTCCTAGATGATGTTAATCACAAGGATCAATTAGAAAAATTGGCAGGAGAGCATAACTGGTTTGGGTTGGGGAGTTGGATCATCATAACAACTAGAGATGAACATGTGTTGGTCCAACATGGAGTGCTTAAAATTTATAAGGCTAAAGGATTAGATGATGATGATGCCTCAACACTTTTTTGTTCGAAAGCCTTCAAAAAGGAGCAACCCAAAGAAGATTATATGCAGCTCTCCAAGAAAGTTGTAAAATATGCTGGTGGCCTTCCATTAGCTCTTGTTACTTTGGGTTCCTTTTTGGTTGGAAGAACTGTAGAAGAGTGGCAAAGTGCATTGGATAGTTTTAAAAATACTAAAGGAGACATATATGATATACTTAAAATAAGTTACAATGGACTAGAGGAAACTTGGAAGGAGATATTCTTAGATATTGCATGTTTCTTTGGAGGGCAGAAGAAAGATAAAGTAATACAAATATTAGAGAATTGTGGTTTTGATGCAAGAATTGGTGTAAGTGTTCTTGTGGAAAGATCTCTTTTAACCACGGGTGCCTACGGACGTTTGGAGATGCATGATCTACTAGTAGAAATGGGTCAAAAAATTATTCGTTTTGAATCAGGTGGAAAGATTAGAAAGCAAAGTAGGTTGTGGCTAATCAAGGACTTGCTTCATGTATTGGAGAATGATATGGTAAGAAAAATGAAAAAGCTATAATTTTATTTTGAATAGGATTGAGTAGGTATAGTAACATAATTTTGTTCAATAAATTTTTCTTGTAAAAAAAAAATCCCAATAGGTAAGTGGTTACCTAAGTATAATATCTCTTTGTAATTGTTTATAAAATTAAATTAAATTATCTTGATGTAATGAATTAATCGATCATTCATCTCTGGGTTTATGAATTTTAAACAGATTAATAAGAAAAAAAGACTTAAAAAAAAAGATGTAATACAATCTATTAATAGGACTTTATATGTAGTACATTTTACTATCAACAAATGATGTTGCACTACGATCTATTAGTTACTAATGGGACTCTTTCAAATTTGTTTGGGTTAGTTTTATGAAAATTCATGTTTTGAAAACTTTAGAAGTTGTGATTAGAAAATGTCTTTTTCAAAATGAAATTAAGTGTTTGGTAAAATATGTAGAAATTATTATTGATATGAAAAATTGCAACGTGAAAATGCAATTTTATAGTGATTTCCATGAGTTGCTATTTGAAAACGCAACTTTTTTCCTATTATAAAAATGTAATTTTCTTAAAATCACAAAGTCAAACACCAATCTTATTGCATTTTCATTTAAATTTCTCTTTTTCTCCACTAAATTGCATTGCCAAATGGTATATAATTTGAAGTACATTTTACTATTTTAAAGTATTACATTTGGGGTTGGAACCCACCACATGGGAGGAGGAATAAAAGAAATATATATTTTAGAGAGTTTTATATATGAAAACTTAGGGAGTAGATATTTTTTTTTTATCTCCTTTACAGCTTTAAAAACGGTATAAAACTTAAATAATACTATTATTCTTATCATTTCATTAAGCAAATCACCAAGCCTTTGCCCTTGAAATCTTAGGCAACAGAAGCAATTCAAGCCATAGGTGTTGAAGGCCGGAAAGAAGATTTCAACCTTGAAGAATTTTCTGAAGGGTTTTCAAAGATGTCTAATCTTAGGTTGCTGATAATTGATGACTTGAGTCTTCCTAATGACCAAAGACATCTTGCTCTTCCTAATAATAACCTAAGATGTCTTTTGTGGAGAGGCTGTCCTTTTAAATGTTTGGCATCCAGTCGCAAACGAATGGCGTTTGTTCAACTTAACTTGCAGTTCAGCAAATTTGAGTATCTTTGGAAAGGAGAAATGGTAATTTTGTCCTTTTAACTGCCTTTCTATTATTATTTATTATTATTATTTTTTTAAGTGTAGCTACAAATACAAATACACTCCCGCTGTATTTACAGCTTCCTCCTTTCATTTATAAAGCTGTTTTAATTTAAATGAATTCTTTATTTATTAAATTAATTTCCATGTTTAATGAAAACTCTTTTTTTGGGAACAGCTTTCAGCCAAGTTAAAGTTGATTGATCTCAGTCATTCCGAAAACCTTATTCAGACACCTGACTTTTTAGGTGTTCCGATACTTGAGGAACTAAACCTTTCTTACTGCTCTCGGTTGGTTGAGATCCACCCATCTATTGTACACCACAGCAGGCTTAGGTATTTAAATCTGCAACACTGCAAATCTCTTACGAATCTTCCCACCATGTCTGCTGAAATGCAGTCCCTTATGCTTCTTAATCTTTCTTATTGCTCAAAAATTGGTTCGTTTCCGAAATTTACTGGAATTATGAAAAGCCTATCGGAACTCAATTTGCGTGGGACTGATATTAAGAAAGTAGCACCCTCATCAATCGAGTGTTTGACTGCCCTTACTTTATTAGATCTAAGTTTCTGCTTCAATCTTGAATGCCTTCCAAGCAACATGGATAATTTGAGGTCTCTTGAAACACTCAATCTTTCTTGGTGCGGTCAATTGGTTGAGATCCACCCATCTATTGGACAACTCAGCAAGCTTAGGTATTTAGATTTGCGATACTGTGAATCTCTTACCGATCTTCCCAGCATTTTTGCCGAAATGCAGTCCCTTACGGTTCTTGATCTTGATGGTTGTTCAAAATTAAATTCATTTCCGAAATTTACTGAAGTTATGAAAAGCCTATCGGAACTCTATTTGGGTGGGACTGCCATTAAGAAAGTAGCACCCTCATCAATTGACTTTTTGACTGCCCTTACTTTATTAGATCTAAGCGAGTGTGGAAATCTTGAATGTCTTCCAAGAATGGATAATCTGAGGGCTCTTGAAGCAATAGATCTTTCTGGAAGCTCAAAACTAAAATCTTTGCAAAGGCTTCCATCAACTGTAAGATATAAAAATATTGAAGGTTGTTCTTCCCTAAAACCATCACCAGCACTGGTCAAACTGAGTATTTGGTCACAACCTCTCTCCCAGTGGCTTCCGTATGATCATGAGAGCGGGAGTCAAATGGCATTTACAATATTGTTATATTTCTTACAGGTAATTTCCTCTCTCTGTCTCTCTGTCTCTCTCTTGAATTGTTAAATAATAATAGTTAACGATAGTTGTGTTTTGGGTACAAGTACAGGGACTCCTTTGTCGTAAAACCGTTTATGGAACTTCTTCCAAAGGGGAAGGGGATGGATCTATAACTGAGTTTCAGATAATTATGCCGTCATGTTCAACTAAAATAGTGGGGAATTCAATAAGCATAGAGCTGCCTTCAAATTGGTATAATAGTAAATGGATAGGATTAGCTCTCTATGCATCACTATCAGTACCAGATGTAGGGTGGAAAGATGGTATTAGAGCTCGTGTGATAGCCCTTAGTGATATGCCTCAAAATCACTGTGCCTCTGAACTTGTTACTACCACGATGTGTTGTGGGGATAGTATTTGCCTATTGTATTTTTCTCGTGATGATTGGTGTGCTAAAGTTGGGACTGGTGAATGCAGTCAGATTAAGGTTATAATTGAGACCGATAAAGGAACCATTGATGTGTGGGAATGTGGGTTCAGTTTGATATACAAGCAAGATGTGGACGAGTTCAACCAAACAAATGCACAATGTTTAATTGAGAGCTTTGGGAAAGGATTCATCTATAAATTAACTGGTAATGACCATCTCAAACATCCCTCCCATTAATGTCCAATCCTATTTATCTTATTTTCTTCCAAGCTACATGGTTTTGTCGCTGGTAAGTATCTCATGTTATTTTTTTTTCTTGTTTTGGCTTGCCATGCACAAACAATCCCAATCATCCTATACTTTCTGAGTTCTTGAAAATTAAACTTCAATTTTGCCACATGAGTTTATTTCCAGTTGTCTAAGCCTCTACATCATCATCACTTACAAGAAGCTTAATAATTAGTAAAACATTAGGCAAGTAGTTGAGAATATGATCTAGATAGGAAATACATTCTCAAGCTTCCCCCGTTGCATTTGTCTAAGAATTTTGCTAATGTAGATCTTTAAATCCTAATTTGGCATCCAATTTGTAACTATCAGATACTGTATTATTCTATTTTGCATATTCATTTTATGTTGGCAAATGCAATACAACTTTTCTTGACAAATTTTTGAAACATATAAGCTAGAGATTGTATAGTATTTCCTTCCTTACCGTGTATATTCTTCATAATCATTGGTATCATGCTTCCAAAACAGGCAGGAAGTAAACTCCAATTAAAGTCATTAGTAATGAGTGAATTGTTATTATTATACTAACTCAAGTATTCACATATATGCAGTCAGTGATGATGATGATGATGTAAATACAGTTGGTGGTATATACAACAGCATAGAGACGGTGGAAACATGGAAACCTACTTTAAGAGAAGTGGTTAGTATCTCCGGTTGGCATTTGCATCAACAAAATAGGTAATTTCCATGAATTTCAAGTGATAAGCTTCTTTCATATACCGTGAAGCGTATAAATATTAAATAGCTATGAGAATATATCATAATATGCATGAACTGAACTACATCATGGTACACTAGTTAAAATTCTGTTAAATATTTGGGAACAATAGAAGTGGTTGTATATATATATATATATATATATATAGAAGAGGATTCCTCTCTTTGAACTGTACGTTTATGTGGGTCAAAAATGCCTTCATTAATGAAAGGTAACTTCTCTTAGAAATATGATCATAAATGTCAAATAACAAATTTCATTTTGAATTCAAAAAGAGAACTCTTAAAATTTAAGATTTTTTTCTTCACATTCTTATTTTTATTCTCTAAAATTTAGCATTTTTTGTTCATTTTTCATCAAAATAAAAGTAGAACACCCCAATTTAAAAAATAAAAAATAAAAAACTAAGGGAACTCCTAAAATTTATTCTTCTTTCCCTTCACGTTCATTTTATTTTTCCTACCTAAACTTTTCTTTATATCATTACACCACTTTCATACGCACGTTAAAAAAAGAAATTACAGTTATTGCTTATCTCTAAAGTTTATCATTTTTATATATAGTGTTTTAGAAATATATATATTTTTTATTTTTCAAAAAAATAAAAATGATAAACTTTAGAGATAAGCAATAACTGTAATGAAGATATTTTTCAACCACATAAAAGTATAGTTCAAAGAGAGGAATCCTCTTATAATGAGTAATGTTACATTCACCACAATTTTACAACAAAACCTAGGTAGCAAGCTATTATTAGTTCTAATTTGGACCCATCATTTATATCATTTTTTTACCCACTAATTAACAATTTGTCACCTAGAATTTGCTGTCAAATTGTTGTGAATATGTTATGGGCGTACTAGCATTACTCTTTTATAATTGGTTTGGACCATTACTTAATTATTTTCTATTTTGTTCACAGACATGAGTCAGAATTTATCCAACAAATTGTGGAAAATATTATGGAGAAATTGAGTCCAGAATTCTCGGGCATTACCAAAAACATTGTAGGAATAGAATCTATCATGGCAGAATTGATCCCTTTGAATTTAGGTGTAGGAAACAAGGTTTACATGTTAGGGATTTGGGGTATGGGGGGGATAGGAAAGACAACTCTTGCTAGAGTTATTTATAATAGGTATTCTAAATTCTTTGAAGGTTCTAGTTTTATTCACAGCATTAGGGAAAGATCAAAACCTTCTTTGCTTGAATTACAACAACAACTACTTGAAAACATTTTGGGGGAAAGTCATAAAAAGATATGGGATGTTTATGAAGGAGTTGACATAATCAAGAGAAGGTTATGTCAGAAAAAAGTTCTACTTGTCCTAGATGATGTTAATTGCAGTGACCAATTAGAAAAATTGGCTGGAGAGCATGACTGGTTTGGATTGGGTAGTTGGATCATTATAACAACTAGAGATCAACATATGTTGATAAGTCATGGAGTGTTTAAAGTTTATTGCCTTAAAGGATTAGATTATGATGATGCTTCAAAACTTTTTTGTTCAAAAGCCTTCAAAAAGGAGCAACCCAAAGAAGGTTATATGCAGCTCTCCAAGGTAGTTGTAAATTATGCTAGGGGCCTTCCATTAGCTCTTGTTACTTTGGGTTCCTTTTTAAATAGAAGAACAACAAATGAGTGGCAAAGTACATTGGACAGTTTAAAAAATATTGAAGGAGGTATACTTGATATACTTAAAATAAGTTATGATGGACTAGAGGAAATGTGGAAGGAGATATTCTTAGATATTGCATGTTTCTTTAGACAATGGAAGAAAAATCAAGTAATACATATACTAGAGAATTGTGGTTTTAATGCAAGAATTGGTTTAAGTGTTCTCGTGAAAAAATCTCTCCTAACCGTGGATGACAATGGATATTTAGGGATGCATGATCTACTAGTAGAAATGGGTTACTATATCATTCATTTGGAATCAGGTGGAAAGCTTCGAAAGAAAAGTCGGTTGTGGTTTGTTGAGGACTTGCTTCATGTATTGAAGAACAATATGGTAAGAAAAATGACAAAGCTATAATTTTATTTCAGTGAATAAGATTGAGTAGGTATAGTAAAATAATTTTGTTAAATAAAATTAGTTCTTTAAAAAAATTCCAAGAAGTAATTGGTTACCTACCATTTATGTAATGAAATGAAGAATAAAACATTCATTTAATCACCAATTACCATGTTTTCTTATATTTTGAAAAAAAAAAAAACTCTTTGTAATTGTTTATAAAATTGCATTTATTTTTGTTGATGTAATGAACTGATCATTCATCTCTTGGTTACTGCCTAGAACAAAAGGCTATCTTAACATATCTTTTTTTAGGCTTTATTCTATTTTTCCATCACTTTTAAAGTAATGTTGTGATTTCCTTCCCCTTCAACACCCAACCACCCCCCCCCCCCCCCCCCTATAGTACCTTTTACTATTAACGTATGATGTTGTGTACGATATATTTAGTTACTAGTGGGACTCTTAGTATCAGTTTGGGTTAATTTTTTGAAACTTTAGGTTTTGAAAATTTTAAGTGTTTGGTAAAAGATGTAGAAAGTATTGTTGATATGAAAAATTGTAGTCTGAAAATGTAGTTTTCTGGTGATTTCCTTAAGTTGCAATTTGAAAACGAAACTTTTCTGCTATTATAAAAAATTTTAAAATTTTCTTAAAAAACGCAAAGCCAAACATCAATCCTTTTGCATTTTCATTTAATAATTTCTCTTTTTCTCCACAAAATCACATTGTGCAGTACATTTGACTATTTTTAACTATTAAATTTGAGGTTGGGCCCACCATATGGGAGAGTCTTAAAGGGGAGGAGGAACAAGAAAACTTTTTTAGAGAGTTCTATATATGGAAAACTTATGGAGTAAATATATATATATATATATATAGATTAAATTCTATAAGGATGGGGTGTAAAACCTATGTTTTACACCATCTAATAAGTGATTGCCACATTAGTATTTTACTTATAATTTATTAAAATTCAATACATCCTACTACATCTAATAACATCTCGATAGATTTCCAATTTGGTTGGATTTATATATGGGTATTAGAATTGATTGAGTGTGATTGTGTTTATTCTTAAATATGGATAAGATGATGTGGCATATTGGGATTGGAAGGGTAAAACATGAGTTTTACGTCCAATCCTTATAGAATTTAATCTCATAGAATTTAATCTCTATATATATATATTTATCTCCTTTATGGCTTTAATGCTGTATAAAACTTGAATAATTCTAGTATTCTTATCATTTGGTTGTGCAAATCACCAATCATTTTCTTTCAAAATCTTAGGCAACAGAAGCAGTTCAAGCCATAGTCCTTCGTTACAAGAAAAATGATTTTAACTTTGAAGAATTTCTTGAAGTGTTATCAAAGATGTCTAATCTTAGATTGATGATAATTGCTGAGAGGGACTACTGCTTCTATGACCAAGGACATCTTGCTGTTCCTAATGACCAAAGACAACTTTTTGTTCCTAATCAACTAAGGCATCTTTCATGGAACTTCTGTCCTTTAAAATGTTTGTCATCTAGTTCCCAACCAAAGCAGCTTGTTCAACTTGACTTGCAGTATAGCAGAATTGAATATCTTTGGGAAGGAGTAATGGTAATTTTGTTCTTTTTAACTACCTTTCGATTATTTTTTATTATTTCTCTTTTTTTAAGGGTAACTACAAAGACAAATACATTCTTTTAGTGAATGCTCCTTTCGTTTACAAAGCTGTTTTAATTTAAAATAATTCTTTACTTATTATTAAATTAATTTCTACGTTTAATGAAAACTCTTTTTATATTTTTGGTAACAGCTTTCAGTCAAGTTAAAGTTTATTGATCTTAGTGATTCCCGAAACCTTATTAGGACACCTGACTTTTCTGGTGTTCCAATACTGGAGGAAATAAATCTTTCTGGATGTGTTAGTTTGGTTAAGATCCACCCATCTATTGGACAACTCAAAAGGCTTAGGTATTTAGATCTGCGGTACTGTGAATCTCTTACCGATCTTCCCAGCATGTCTGCTGAAATGCAGTCCCTTGCGGTTCTTGATCTTGATGGTTGCTCAAAATTAAATTTGTTTCCGAAATTTACTGGAACTATGAAAAGCCTATCGGAACTCTATTTGGATGGTACTGCTATTAAGAAAGTAGCACCCTCATCAATCGACTGTCTGACTGCCCTTACTTTATTAGATCTAAGTTTCTGCACAAATCTCGAATGTCTTCCTAGCAACATGGATAATTTGAGGTCTCTTCAAAAACTCACACTTTACGGATGCTCAAAAGTAAAATCATTGCCAAGGCTTCCATCAACTGTAAGATTTATAAATGTTGAATATTGTAATTCCCTAAAATGGACACCAGCACAGGTCAAATTGAGTAGCTGGTCACAACCTCTCTCCCAATGGTGTTCGTTTGATGAGATCGGCAGTCGATTGGAATTCACAATATTGTTCCATTTCCTACAGGTAATCTCTCTCTCTCTCTCTCTCTCTCTCTCTCATTGTTTAATAATAACAATTAGTTGTGTTTTGGGTACAGGAACTCCTTTGTTGTAAAATTGTTTATAAAATTCCATCATATTTAACTCATCAAAGTGAAGGGAATTCAGTAAGCATAGAGCTGCCTTTGAATTGGTATAATAGTAAATGGATAGGATTCGCTCTCTGGGCATCAGTATCAGATATTATAGCGGGGAAATATGGTATTAGAGCTCGTGTGGTAGCCCTTGGTGATATGCCTCTGAATCACTGTGCCTCTGAACTTTTTACTACCTGGATACATTGTGAGGTCAGAATTTGCCTATTGCATTTGTCTCGTGATGAGTGGTTTGCTACTGTTGGGAATGGTGAATGCAGTCCGATTAAGGTTATATTTGAGAATGATAAAAGAACCATTGATGTGTGGGAATGTGGGGTCAGTATGATATACGAGCAAGATGTGGACGAGTTCAACCAAACAAATGTACAATGTTTGATTGAGAGCTTTGGGGAAGTATACATCTATAAATTAACTGGTAATGACCATTTCAACCATCCTTCTCATAATGTCCAATCATATTCTATCTTATTTTCTTTCTAACTATACATCTGGTTTTGTCACTAGCAAGTCAGTCAAGTCATTTTTCTTTTTCTTCTTTTGGCTCACCATGCGCAAGCAATCCCAATCACCCTATACTTTCTGAGTTCCTTAAAATTGAACTTAAATTTTGCCGTGAGTTTATTGGCAGCTGTCTAAGCCTCTATATCATCATCACTTACAAGAAGCTTAATAATTAGTAAAACATAATTCAAGTAGTTGAAAATACGATCTACATAGGAAATACATTCTCAAGCTTCACCCATTACATTTCTATAAGGATATTGCTAATGCAGATTTTTCTATCCTAAGTTTGCATCCTATTTGTAACTATCAGATACCATTCTATTTTCCATATTCATTTTGTGACGGCAAATGCAATGCAACTTTTCCTGATAAATTTTTGAAATGTAAAAGCTAGAGACTGTATAGTATTTCCTTCCTTACCATGTATATTCTTCATAATCATTGGTGTCAAGCTTTCCAAAATAGGTAGGAAGCAAACTCAAATTACACTCATTAGTAATGAGTTATTATTATTATTATTATTGTTATTATTATTATTATTATTATACTAACTCAAGTTTTCACATATATGCAGTTGGTGATGATGATGATGTAAATACAATTGGTGATGATGATGTTGTATATACAGTTGGTGATGATGATGAAGATAATTATTATGATGCATATATAATTAGTGATGATGAGTATTATGATGCATATACAGTTAGTGATGATGATGAAGATGATTATTATGATGCATATACAGTTAGTGATGATAATGATTAACATGACTGCCAAAGATGACACCTAGGTGCTGTTTATACTTCGACCATCTTTTTTTCATTGGATGAATTTCAATCAAGGCTTAGGCAATTAGATGTGCACATGCATTTCAATTAGCCTGACCATGTTTTAATGAATTTGTATTTGGTTCAGTTACAATGATTTGGAAACTTCTTCAAGTGACATATCTGCACATCTTGTTTCAAAATGAAAATGGAGTTGAAGATCTACTTTTACAGGGGATCTAGGTATAGACAGATAATGAGTTATATGGTTTTACTACTAATATTTCTTGTTTGATGAATTTCAAGTGAGTTTAGTGCAATTGGAATTACTTCAGGAAACTTTGTCACATTTCTCCCTTCTATGTGCATTTTAGTTAACGTCTATGAGACAGTGATTTGTGAATTTTGAAGCAGAACTTTAAGATTATAAGTTTTTATCAATCTAGCTATGGTATGAAATAAGCATTAATTTTAGTATTCAGTCTTGAATATTTTCCTTGCAGTTCAAAAGTCACAAGTTTCAAATAAGTTCGCTTGTAAAGTAATATTATTTTTAGATTATAATGGAGCCCTATATATTCAAGAGGAAATGTGCTGTTAGTAGTTATACTTGCCTTTAAACTGTGTTATTTTCTACCATGCATCAAGGATTGTTAGAGGGCATGTTTGGCAACATTTAGGAGCCTCGTTTGCAGTCTAGTATGTACCTTTTTGGCGTTCATTGTACACTTGGGAGGGTAAGGCCTTTTGATCAGATTCTTGACAGGGTCTATTGAGCAAGCATTTCTGTTTGCTCTTGGAACGAATTTAATTAATAGGCAAAAACAGATTAATGGGCAATCTTTGAAGTTGTTCCTTTCTTTACAGTTGCTTCCTTAACCCATCATTTCCCTCTTATTGTGCAATTTATGTTCAATTTACTTAATGGGCACTCAAAATTCAAGTGTGCTCTACATTCCATACTTTTCTTGTAGAATAAATAATTTAGATCATTACCAACCAACAATAGAATGCAAGTCTTGTAATAGCTTGAGAGAATCAGATGATTTTCCCCAGTTGATTTTTATTTTTACCTTCTTGTTTCTAGTTTTGCTGGTTCTACTTTCTTAAGTTTATTGTTAATGAAATTTCTTATCCAAAAAAGGGACTCTCACCAGAGTTACTCCACCTTTAGGTTCTTTACAATTAGAACAACCACTTCTTGATTGTGGCTTGCCACTTATTGGAATTGATTGTTCAGACCAACCATATCTGTTGTCAAATTGGTGTCTTCAGCTTTCTTTACATTCCAATCACTTCTGCATTTGTGCCAATGCCCTGCTTTTATCAGCGTAGATTAGAAGGTACACCTTTAGATTTACCAATTGCTAATGAAATATATGTATCCATAGTAAAGCTGCAAAATTTCTCAGCCCAATCCAGTATTGGGCTATCCAAACTTTGGTCATGTTGAAACTAGACTACCTTTGTCCTTGACTGAACCTCAGCTAGCCTGTTTAGTCTATGTTTTATGTTGGTTTGAGCTCATGCTTGTTCACAAGCCTAAGTAAACTTTATTAGCTTGCTAAAATCAACAACATAAAATCCGTTAATTTACTAATACAAATTGGCAATCCAAGAGCATAATTCTTTGACACTGATGTTTGTTTAATCCATTGTTGCTGTTATTATCATCATCACATCATAATTATAATTTTACCATAGATGTCTTCCGGTTTGAGAATTTGAAATGTCAGACTAAGATATATAATTCAGTCATCATGATAAGTGAATTTTTGTGGCTGCTAAGCAGTGTGTGGGATGACTGGTGCATGAAGGGCTTTATATGGACAAGCCAATGGGGCAGAACTATTCCTTCTGCATATGGGAGCTATTCTTTCGCTTCGTCGTCCTTTTGCTGTAATGGTTTGGTAAACTTTTTTTGTTCTCTGTCAAGAAAATGGTAGACTTCATTTTTTGGTTGGACGTAAAGTCTCTTAACATTTTGTTGCATGCCAATCATTATAGTAGGCTTCTAATTTCTCACTGTATGCAGCTTGGAAATTACTTATTTGTGCTACTAGCATACTACATACCACATGCATTTGGAGCCATAGCAAAGTTTGCTCTAAATGTGTTTCCTTACGCCTGAACTTATCTAAGCACTTGGGCTTCAAATGAGTTGGGAGGTGGGAATCCACAAGCAGCTAAAATGACTTTCAAGATTGTAATGGTTCTTGTACTTTCAGGTAACTTTCTCACATTTCTCTCATGTAATGGGCATTTACTTGGAGCAAAACTTTTGAAGTTATGACTTATTAATTCAAGGTATACCATCAACTAAACATTCACTCATTATTCAGTTTAGAATATTTTCTTTACAATTTAGAAGTTAACTAATAGTAAATAAAATATAAAAATAAAGAAATAAAGGTATCAAACAAGTTTGCTCTTGAATAATTTTCTATTTATGGGTTATAATAGTTGTGGCCTAATCATTCAGTATCTTTCTTCAAAACAGACCAGCATATCGTGACAATGTAGAAGTTGTAATCTTCCTTGATGCAATGCCTTTAACCCTACAAATCTATTTTCTGCTTTGCATCAGTGGTTGCTAGAGGAAGTGGCAGGTAGCATATAGGAGCCTATGTCAATTTTGGGGCATGCTATCTGGTTGGGGTTCCATTAGTCGTTGTTTTGGCCTTTGTTGTACACTGAAGAGGGAAAGGCCTGTAGATTGGACTATTGACATTGTGTACTGTACAAGCATTTCTATTTCTACTTGCTCTTAAAACAAGTTTCACAAATTGGCAAAAACAATTTATTATTGCCAAGAAAAAAAATCTCACTTTCTTTATGATTGGTTTTTCTCACGCCAAAAACTACAATTTATGTTCAACTTGGTCATATAATATGAAAATTTGGAATCTTATAATTTTTTTTTTTTTTGGAATAACTCGTGTCTGATCTATATGTTTTAAATTTGGTGGTTAGTGAAACATTTTAGGCTAATCAGACTAAACCAATTTTGATATCTTAGTTGGATTTATGCTTATGTTTCAAGCATCAAAAGCAAGAGAGGATATTTGATGGTAATTTTTAGTTTGGACTCGAGTGGATCAAGTGTAATGGATGCAATATATTATTTGTGATTCCAAAGACTATATAATTTGGCTAATCCAGCTTTCAAAAAAAATTGCTAATCCTTATTTTCATCCAATTGTATAGAAATGCACATTTTTGCTTCATGAAGGAATATTATATCATTATTCTACCATTTGGCACAGTTTGAAGGCGGAAATCATTTTTATTTTTATTTTTTTTGTCTTTCCAAAGTTCTTTTTGTGAAGATTTTGGGCTTTTGGGGAATTAGGACAGGAGCTTTCTTAGTAAGATGATAATACAATCTGTTGGTGGGTTTCAGTTAACTAAGCTGGTTAAGTTTTTTATCATCAAATAAGAGTTATCTAGGCTTTGATACCTGCCTACACCAAAAAAAAAAAAAAAACAATTTGTCAAGCTTTCCTTTGCAAATTATTTGTAAATTGCTTTCCCTTTCTTTTGCTTAAATTTCAGTTGATTCTAGGCAAATCTACAATGAATATGATTGACACTAAAAAACCATTGGAAATATTTTAGTCCAGAATAATTTATCTTGGGAATTATTGAATAGTTTCAAATCTTTCTTGCTTTTCTTGTCCATTTGGTGGGCGGATGTTTGATTTTTAATGTTGGGTAAATAAAGTATTGGGTAAGTAATAAGTATTAGTATTTTTTAAACCAAATACTTTAGGGGAGTTTCAAATCAAACCCTATAATTTCGTTAGTTTCAAATCAAATTCTAGATTGTTAAAATATCTATAAGTTAGAAATTCATCAATGCTTGGAAAAGAGCACAGTCCTTGCACAGAAGCAATAAAACAAGTTGAGTCCTCTTTTGATATGTAATAATGCTTCATTCTAAATAGATGAAAGAACACAATGAAGCAGTGTGCTAAGGGCCAAGTTGAGTCCTCTATTGAATGCTATCAGATCATATGGCAAGAAATACCTACAGAGAAAGCAAATAAGGAAACCTGGAAACCGACTCCAGAATTTTTTGTGGAAAGTACCACTAGTGTGGTGCTAAGAGGCTCAGATGAAAGAGTTTTAAAAGTTTGGGTATCATTGATTCCTGAAGTCAATCAAATAGTGATAGATGCTTTAGCATTTAGACAAGCTATCCTCCTTGACCTCGTTAAAAATGAAAATTTCAATTATGTTATTGTAGAGAGAGAAATGCTCTACAGGTAGTTCAAGCTATTCCAAGAAAATCCCAGTTGGTCATAGTTGGTGTAAATGGACTTTAGAGCATGATTTTGAAGGGCCTTTGTTCCCTAGCAGCTTTCATGGAGATACTATTTAAGCTCTGTTGTATACTTGTATGTATGATTCCTCTGGGTGTTGTTAGCTTTTTATAAAGCTTCATTTTGTGAGGAAAACCAAAAAGAAATTAAAATCCACAATCCAACTAAAAAAAAGTTTAGGGTTTACATTGACACAATTTTAAAAGTTTAGGGCTTAATTTTAAATTAGCAGAATTATGAAGTTTAATTTGTAATATAGTCTTATTATATACCTCCTATGGTTTTCTTCTCAAAAAAAAAAAAAAAAAAAAAAACCTCCTATGGTTTAATTTTAAAATTATAAGATTTAATTTGAAATTACACTTAAAATATAATGTTTTTTTTTTTATAGAAAAATACAACGTTTTAGGTGTACTATACTCTTAAAAAAAAAAAAACCCCTCAATTTTCCAAACAAGGAAAGATGAAACTTTTCGAAAAAAATTGAAATGAATTTTTTTTTTTTTTTGTTTTTTGTTTTTGAGAAAAAGGTGAGAGGAAAATTTTTTTTTTTTGAGAGAATGGATTTTACTGATGTTAGGGCATCTATTAATAAATTATCTTGGGAAACCATTTTATTATGGAAAAAAAAAAAAAACTAAAATTTTTACAATTTTTTATATTTTTCATAAAAGTGGTATTAAAATTTTCTAAAATGATAAATTTTCACAAAGTTTAGTTATAAAATTGGTTGTAACTTAATGCTGTAACCTTACTCAATAACTTTTTATTGGAGACGAATTTTGACAAATCTATCATTGGATTACATTTTTTTCTCATATCTTCCATACTTGCAAATTTTTAGAAAAATTAAAGATCAATAGTTATGTCATCAATAAATTGTTTAAATTGCCAAATTTTTGTAATTTAAAATTATACATAAAATATAAGCTTATAAATTATATAGTAAATAATATCTGAATGACACAAAATTTGACATGTATATTAAAATCATAAAAAGTATGTAATCCAACGATTGGAGTTTCAAAATAGGTAATAACTAGTATTATGCCCGTGCGATGCACAGCTTAATAAAAAATATTTTGATAATATAATTAAATCTAATAACAAATGAAATGAAAAATGAATTAATTCAAAATTTAAGATTAAAAAATAAATTGTACTTGTACCGTTAAAAGAAATTTAGTTTTTATTTCTTATTTTGATATTTAAATAATTTGTTTTAGTGTTGATTTCATTCAAATGGTAATAAGTTATATCAATCCTAAACCAGTATATGTATCCATATGTAACATTCTAAATTAATAATAAAGTCTAACTTAATGTAACATTCTAACTTACTAATAAATAAATATAACACCCTAACTTAAAGTAATGTTTGTAATTGTATTGTGTTTTAGCTTTTAAGAACACACACACACATATATATATATATATATATATTTTTATCATTAAAAGAAAACACAGATATTAATATTACACATGAAAAAGTAATGAATTCAATAACTGAAACGGTTGAAAAAAAATTTAAGCCAGAACTTCAATTCATTAATGAAAAAATATCCAAAATTTTGAGCTTAAAAAAAAGCAGAGTTAAGTAAAGATATAATTACATAGAAATTTGGACGGATGAATTCTCTCATATCCGATTTCATATTTGACAACAAATTTTGCTTTTAATTGAAGAATATAGATTACATGGAACAAAGCACCAAACAAAAGCCATAACAAATTAAATCCATTATAAAATATTGATGTGAACAACAAATAATCATGTAATACGAAATTAAAAAATACAAATATATTGCTTTTTATATTGACTTCTAAAAAAAACACTAAAAGGTGTGATCAAACATAGAATTTCAATTTATCTATAAAACTTGTTGATAAAAATCATATTATATATAATAAAAAAGCAACAAATACTCACCAAATTGTTTGAGTCATCAGAAGGATCCAAGGGCTCAATTCTCCACATCAAAACCCTACAATGCAAAGTCACCACACAATTATTAATCATTCATTTTTATAATAATATTTTTATCATAAGCTCTACCATGATTTATTACTTTTTATCGTTAGTCCAAAACACTAATAGGGTTATAAAAGGAGTCATGATGTTTACAAAAAATGTATGTATATGAATTGTTCTTAAGAGAGAAAAGAAAGACTTACCTCGCTCTTATTAACCTAATCATAATAATGCTTGATTTCTTCATCGGTCATTTCACGCTTTACTATATATTCATATACTTTGCCATCAATTATGACCGTTTTTTCAAACTTACTGCCCATCCCTGCAATCGTAGTCTAGGCTGAATTGGAGATCGGTTTCTGGGTTTCTTGATTTCTTCTGTGTGCAAAAGCGTACATGAGAGTGAGAATGAAAGGAGATTGGTAGATAAATCATAAAATTGTTGTGTTGTGGAGTTGTGGGTGTGCTGTGCTCTTCTTGGGCCAAAAATTAGTAGTATTTATAGTCAACTCTTGGATGTATTAGACTTTGAATGATAGACAATCTCTTTTTAATTTTTCAATATTTATCTTTCCTGGATGTATTAGAATTTGAATGATAGACAATCCCTTTTTAATTTTTCAATATTTATCTTTCTATTTTAATTTTTTTTTTAAACTTGGTAATTGTTAAATTTGATTTCAATTTCGATATGATTGTATGGTACGAATTTCTATTTCTATTTACTATATATTAACTATTGGATGTAGCCCAAATCCAAATGCAAACAATTTTAAGAAATCCAACGATTTCAAATAACATCACACACCCATCAAAGAATGTAAGAAAATAAATCAAATAATCAAGTAATAATTTAAAAATAATACTTTTAAATTTGTTACTTTATTATTAGGAAATAAATGATGCAAGATAAATGTTTATCCCCCCAAAAAAAAAAAAAAAAAAAAACTAACGTAAGCTAGTAAAATTGTTACTTTATAAAATTAAAAAAAAAAAATGAAAAGAAGAAGAAGAAGTTTATCAGAACACTTATTATTATTTTATCTAAAGAAGTTGATAAAGATGAAAGATCAAAAATTTTTTTGTTTTTATCTAAAAACTTAAGTGAATGAATTTATTGAAAAATCTAAAAAAATTTATGCAATTTGGTGAAGTCACTTGGCGCAATCACAGGATTTAAACCCAACTTTTATTATATATAATACTAGCCTCTGAGCACGCGCTCACGCGCGTGCTCAAAGGCTCTTCTATTTTTTGAGTAAGGGTTAATTTAGCCTCTGAGCGCGTACTCAGAGGCTAGTATATCATAAAGTTTATAAATGCATATAAAACCAAAGTAATGGTAAGTGTTCACAGTGAGCCAAATTAACACCAATCAGATTTTTTGGTCTACAAACTGAAACTTGTATACAGAAAAATCACCAAAACTCTCTATCTCAAATTCATTTTCTCTTGAACACAAACTTTTTGATTTTGTAATATGTAATACATGACACACATATGACATAACATAAAATAAAATGTATATACTTGAATTCAAAGCCAATAGCAAAAAAAAAAAAAAAAAAAAAAAAAAAAAAAAGAAGAAAGTTAAAAAAAAACACACTCACTCACAAAATTTGTAAAAACCCATACCTCTAAACACTCACCCCACCAATTAACCCCCCTTGGCTGGAACTCAAATTCTGCTCCCATATTTGTGCAATGATGAAATCCCAAAGCAGCCTCCATTATGGGTTTATGACCATATCAAATTAGTCACTATGAACACTAACCAAGAATCCTCCATAGCCCACAAACCACTGTCAACCTCTCTATTCAATTAAATGTTTGAAACCTTTTTTTTTTTTTTTTTTTTTGAGAATGAATTAAACGTTTGAAACTTGAAAGGGTGGAGAGCTATATATTTTGATAACGGTTTAAGTTGGGATAGATTTTTAACTTCTTTCAGTTTTTTTAATAAGTAGTAATCCGAAATTCTTGTTAAAGATCTAAACGTGGTTTTTTTTTTTTTTTTTTTTTTTTTTTAAGAATTTGAATTTCAAAACATATACATGTGTTGCATTTTTTTTTAAAATAAAATTTTGGACGTGGTATTTAAAATTTTATGAATTTGTTTTTAACTTCAGTTTTTTTAGCTGTAGTTATCCAAAAGTTTTCTTAAATATTTGAAAGTAGGGTTTTTTTTGGGGATAAATTTGAACGTGAGTATTTTTTTTTTTTTTTTGATAGAAGTTGAACGTGGGTTTGATTCATTTGAATGTGGTATTTGAAATTTTTTGGATTTCTTTTGGATATGATTGACTTCTACTTTTTAGTATATTTTTTCTTTAAAAAAAAAAAAAAAAAAAAAGGCCAAACGTGAGATGAGATTAAGGGAAACCGGGTATTGAAAAAAAAATTAAGTTTTTTTTTTTTTTTTTTTTAATGCAAAGAAAAAAAAAAGTTAAGTCTTGATAAAGGAAGGGGAAAAAAAAAAAAAAAAAACTGAAGAAAGAAAAGTGTAAACGTGAGTAATGTTTGGAGTTAAACGTGGGAGTTAAATATTGCCTATTTTGTAGGCAATATTTTAGTGCAAGTTAGACATATATTTTACCAAATTATCTTTTAGTTTTATCTCTACTTAAACCTAAAAAAATAAGGGTATTTTGGAACAAAAAAAAATTCAGTCCAAACAGGTGCAGCCCCTTAAATAGTAGTATAGATAATAATAATATGATATGATATGATGTTAATTTTTTTAAATATTAATTGTAATTTTAAGTCACAACTAATTTTGTGATTAAATTATCCTTTTAAGTAATTTAAAATTAATGATTAATAGAATAATGGATTTTATAGGCACGTTAACCGGGCCCTTGTATAAATTCTCCCACACAGCAGTTAGCGGAAGTCATCTTATTCTTAACTTTATTGACCGGTTGCCGGTTTCAGCCCAGCGTTGATTTCCTCTGTCTTTTGCTCTCTCCCAATCACAATCACTGCTCCTATTTTTCATTTCCCAAATCACTTTTCTTCTTCACTAATTTGTGTATGTTCCTTTTTTCTTCAGTTCTTCTATACATATTGTGCTTCAAATTTTATCTCTATATTTCCTATGGCTTCCATGAGAACTCAAGGAGGGTCTACGTCATCGCCATCATCTTCTTCAACACCTCAGTCTCACTGGAAATACAAGGTGTTTCTCAGTTTTAGAAAAAAGCTTTTGTTGAACCCAAAAAATGTGGAAAGCTGCTTTTGAGAGAAGTGGCCAATCTCTCTGGTTCGTATTTACAAAGATAGCTAATTTTCATTACTGATTTATTTCTGTTGATATATAAATGACAAGTCTTTCTTTCATATACGATGGAAGTATATAAATTGCTATTATAATGTAGCATAATATGCATGGATTGAAACATTACAAAATATACTAGTTAAATTTCCGTTGCAATCAGTGCTTATACTATTAAATTTAAATCCCTAAAATGAGACTGTTACGATTCTGTCCAAATTAATAGATTTTGTATCTGTATTTCTCATTAATTAATCAAAGATTACACAGACTACACATATATACTAGTTTGTACAGGTGTGAACGCAAAAACAACTAACTACCAGAATTAACAACCTATCACACGTGCAGCTACAGGACTAACTAACTGGTTCACGTGTTAACACTTTAGGAGGCACCTGAACAGACTAAGCTACAAGTCGTTTCATCACTTTTCTTCATTTATTTTGATCTGTCGTTTATGCTCTGTTATATAATCAGCAGCTCTGCTCTTGCTACTGATCTTGGTAGCTTCAGTTTCATCTAAACTCTGATACTCCCCCTCAAAAGCAGCAGGTGTATGAATATTAAGCATCCCCATCTTTCCAAAAAGAGTTGAAAATTGATTGTAATTCAAAGCTTTAGTGAGTAGATCAGCCAATTGACAGTTTGATCTAACATGATTCAGCTTAATCACCTTCTCCAACACCTTATCTCTAACCACATGACAATCAATTTCTATATGTTTTGTCCTCTCATGGAAGACTGGATTGGAACCGATGTGCAATGCAGCTTGACTATCACAGAATAATAAAGCCTCCTTTTCATGATTTACTCCAATATCTTTGAGAAACTATAAAATCCATACTATCTCACATGTTGCCACTGCCATGGATCTGTACTCAGCTTCAGCTGAGGATCTTGATACTGTGGAATGTGGATTGCTTCTTTGATTTTCATGATACCAAAGAATCACCAATGAAGATGCTATAGCCAGTCATTGATCTCCTAGTGTCAGGACATGCAGCCCAATCTGCATCTGCAAATCCTTTTAAATGCAGGTCTGTGCTAGAAGAAAACATGAGTCCTTTTCTTGGTTCACCTTTCAAATACTACAACACTCTATGTGCTGCATCCAAATGTGTTCTCCTTGGCTTAGACATAAACTGATTGAGTTTATGGACAGCAAATGTAATGTCAGGTCTTGTGATTGTTAAGTACAAAAGTCTGCCCACAAGTCTTCTGTAATAACTGGGATCCTTAAGCTCTTCTCCTTTATACTTGCTTAGTCTTAAATTGTGCTCCATAGGAGTTTTAGCACACTTACAGCCAAGCAGTCTTGCATTATTGAGTATCTCAAGAGTGTATTTTCTTGACAGAGAGCAATTCCTTTATCTGATCTTGCAACCTCTAAACCAAGAACATTCTTCAAATCACCCAAGTCTTTAAGTTTGAACTTATCATCCAGCATGACTTTGAATTTATCCACTTCTGCTTTGTCATTGCAAGCTATCAAAACATCATCTACATAAACCAAAAGAATCATGAAAATGTCACCATGCCTTCTGGTAAACAAGGAGTAGTCAGCCTTGGACTGAATAAAACCAAGCTCAATCAAGGTACTTGAGAATTTGGCAAACCATTGCCTAGAAGCTTGCTTGAGGCCATAGATGGACTTATTGAGCTTGCAAACAACCTCTCCCTGGCTATGAAACCCTTGTGGAAGAGCCATAAACACCTCTTCATCCAAATCACCATGAAGAAAAGCATTATTTACATCTAATTGACTGAGAAACCAACCCTTAATGGCAACAACAGCAAGAAGGACTTTGACAGACACCATTTTAGCTACTGGTGAGAAAGTCTCAAAGTAATCAATGCCCTCCTTTTGTTTGAATCCCTTAGCCACCAACCTGGCTTTATATCTCTCAATAGAACCATTAGCCTTATACTTGATTTTGTAAACCCACTTGCAGCCAATAGCTTTCTTACCAACAGGCAAGGGTGTTAAAGTCCAGGTGTTATTAGCTTCAAGAGCTGCTATTTCAGCAGCCATGACAGCTTACCATTGGGGATCAGACACAGCTTGGTAGTAGAATTGAGGTTCAACAAGAGAGGAAATAGCACAACAAAAGGTCTTATGGGATGGGGAAAGATGATGATATGAGATATGAGATGAGAGGGGATGAGAAGTACCTAATTGGGAAGAAGACAAAGGCTGGATAGATGTAACTTGATTGCAGTGAAACTCCTGTAAATAAGAAGGTCTTTTGACAGATCTAGTGGACATTCTAAGGGAAAGAGGATCCGTAATGGGATCAAGAGGTGCTTTTGGTACCTCATCAAGAAAGTCATCATCAATAGTATGATGAACTTGGATAATGGAATGAGGAGGAAGAACAGGAGTGTTGGAGTGTGATATAAGTGGATCATCATGTAAAGAAGAAACAGAAGGAACACATGGCAAAGGTAATGAATTGAAAGGAATAGAGTGAGTGGAAGATGAAAAGTAAGGAAAAACTTATTCATGGAAAACAACATCCCTTGAAACAAAAGTAGCATGAGTATCAAGATCATAGAGTTTATAACCTTTGATATTACAAGGGTAGCCAAGAAAAACACATCTTCTTGCCCTTGGTGAGAATTTGGTTCTAGTTTGAGCAATGGTAGAAGCAAAACAGAGACAGCCAAAGACTTTTAAGTGATTATATTCAGGAGGCTTATGGAATAACATTTCAAAAGGTGTTTTGTCATTTAATAAAGGAGAGGGAAGTCTATTTATGAGATATGCAGCAGTCAATACACAATCACCCCAAAAAGGCTAACGTACACGAGATTGAATTTGTAAAGCCCTGGCAATGGAAAGTAGGTGTTGGTGTTTTCTCTCCACAACAGAATTTTGTTGTGGGGTGTAAACACAACTATGTTGGTGAATAATGCCATGGGAACTAAGAAAATCAGTCATGGCAAATTCTTTGGCATTATCAGTTCTAATGGATTTAATATTCTGACCAAATTGTGTGGCAACCATAGTGTAAAAAGATTGAACCAAATGCCTAACATCACATTTGGATTTCATTAGAAACAGCCAAGTAGCTTGGGTTGCATCATCCACAATGGTCAAGAAATATTTGTAACCATCTAAAGTAGGAATAGAATAAGGACCCCAAACATCCATATGAACTAAATCAAAAGCACAAGCACAGATTTTATTATTAAAAGGGAATGGTAATTTTTTAAGCTTGGCCATAGGACAAATCTGACAAGCCTTATTACAGAAAGAATGTAAAGAAGGAATGGTATGACCTAAAGCTTTAAGTTTCATGTCTAAAGGGTGTCCTAATCTGGCATGCCAAAGAAATGAAGATGCAGAACCTGCAGAAGCTGATGCAGAACCTGCAGAAGTTGATGTAGAGAAAGGAAGAAAAGAAGCATTGAACTTGTGATAGCTTAGATAATTAGCAAGTGAAGAATGAGGAGTATGCTGGAGACTATCACACTGCAACAAGTACAACCCATCAACAGCCTTGCCCACCCCAATCGTTTTCCAAGATGAAAGGTCCTGAAGAAAACAATAATTGGAGAGGAAAACAAGACAATAAGGCTGAGATAATGTGAGTGTGCTGACAGATAGCAGGTTAAAACTAAATGAGGGAACACAAAGGACATTAGTGAGAGTGAGTGAAGAAGAAAGAACAACAGTTCCAACATGAGTGACTTGAGCTGATTCCCCATTAGGAAAGTGAACCAAAGACTGTATAGTAGCAGTAATTGAAGTTAATAGATCAACTGAACAAACAAAGTGATCAGTAGCTCCAGTATCCAATACCCAAGTCCATTTATCATAATTTCTTTTGTTTACTACTTGTGCAGAGAAAACACTATGAGATGGATCAATACCTGACACTGGAGCACTAGCAGGTGTAGAAGATGATGCTATATTAGCCATTGAAGTATCTTTGACTGGAGCAGAAGGTTCAAGTGATGAAGTAGAAGCTCCAAACATGGCAAAAAGTTGCTGATACTGTTCAGGAGTAAAGGCAGTTTGTTGATGCAGTGGTGAAGCAACTGAAGAAGTAACATTTGAAGATACTTGATGAGCCATAAAATGCTTGTTCTTGAATTTAAATCCTGGTGGAAAACCATGCTTTTTATAGCATTTGTCTTCTGTGTGACCAGTCTTGCCACAATGTGTGCAAGTTGGTCTCTCCTTCCCTTTGCTAACAACACCACCAAGAAACAAACCAAGATGTTCATTTGACAACTTAGCAGCTAAAGCAGTAGAATCAACTTTAGCAAAAGATCCATTGGGCACTGATCTTTGTGTCTCTTCTTGAATTAGTAAGGAGTAAACCTTACTAAGAGATGGAATAGGATCCATAAGTAGGACTTGAGAGAAAGAATCATTCAACCCCATTAGGAATTTCATGACAGATTCTCTTACTTGTAGATCAGTGAGCCTCTTGTTAATATTGCCAATGCATTTACCACAGGTGCAAGTAGGAAAGGGACTAAGATTCTGCAACTGATCCCAAAACACCTTCAACTGGGTAAAAAAATCAGTGATAGACATCTCACCTTGATGAAGCTCTGCTATGTCCTTTTGAAGATTGAAAACTCTAGGTCCATTTGTCCGAGCAAAGTGATTCTTCAGGTCATTCCAGATTTCTAAGGCTGTATCTTCATAAATGATGCTTGCTTGGAGTTTTGGTGAGACTGAATTGGTTAACCACGTGCCAACCATATTGTCACATCTTATCCAAGCTTGCACATTTGAAGGAGTCGATACCAATGGTGATGAAAGAGTCAAAGTCTCATCAATGAACCCTAATTTATTCTTGGTGAGTAAAGCTTTTCTCACTGCACGAGCCCAAGCTGCATAATTCTCTCCACCTATCAATGGCTGTGTGACAAGAATTAAGCTTGGATTCTCCGCAGGATGCAAGAACAGAGGGTTATCCATTGGGGATTCTTGTGAAGAAGGAGATGGATTCTCAGACGTGGAAGCATCTGTAGAACCATTTGCATTTGTAGCAGAAGCCATAGATGACAAATGAAGAAAGAATCTCCCAAGAATGAAGTTTTCTCAAGAACAGAGAAAGATTTTCTTGGGAAAATTGAGAAGAAAGAAAAAGAAAACGAAACCCTATAGGAATTTGGGAATTCGCTCTGATACTATATCACAAAATCAAAGATTGAAATCTGTATTTCTCATTAATTAATCAAAGATTACACAGACTACACATATATACTAGTTTGTATAGGTGTGAACGCAAAAACAACTAACTACCAGAATTAACAACCTATCACATGTGCAGCTACAGGACTAACTAACTAGTTCACGTGTTAACACTTAAGGAGGCACCTAAACAGACTAAGCTACAAGTCATTTCATCACTTTTCTTCATTTATTTTGATTTGTCGTTTATGCTCTGTTATATAATCAGTAGCTCTGCTCTTGCTACTGATCTTGGTAGCTTCAGTTTCATCTAAACTCTGATATACAAGTAGTTTTTTTTTAGGAAATATATTCTCAAGTTTTACTCTTATACTGCTCTATGGATTTTGCTAAGGTAGATTGTTCAGTCCTATTTCGGAATCCTATTTGTAATTGTCCAAGCATTATGCTAGTTTTCATTTTCACCTTGTGCTGCGAATTCTAGAGAATTTTGCCAAATAAATTTTTGACATGTGAAAACTACAGACTGCATACTTCTTTTGGCACGTCTAACGTGATTATACTTTAGAATCATTGGAGCCATGCCTTCAAAAACAGTCAAGAAGCAACTCTAATTACACTCATTAGGAATGAGTAAATAATTATGGTACCATACTGACTCAAGGTTTTTACATATATACAGATTATAATTGACATGTCTGCAGATGATGATGCCAATGTTCTTTTCATACCTTGATTGACTGTAAAATAGGGAGGAGGATTTTCATAGGATGAATTTCAATTGAGGCTACTGATATTGAATGTGCACAAGCATTTCTGTCATTCTAACTGTGTTTTTTCTATTTCTTTTTTTTGGATAAAATCCTGATATGTTGTAATGAATTTATATATTATGATGATTTGGAAATGTATTCGTGTGACATATCCTTCTTTCATATTAAGAATATAGTCAGAATCTTTTCTTTTCCTTTCCTTTTTTCCCCAACTTTTTTGACAGGTTCTAGTCAATATCAGATATGATATATATGGTTTCAATTATTAGGCTTTCATAGGATGAAGTAAAGTTAAATTGAGCCTACTGCTATTGGACTGCCTACAAGCTATACTTTTAGGTGCCTTTCTCACATTTATCTCATGTAGTGTATTTGAGTTTATCTATATGAGAGCATGAGTTGTGAATTTTGGAGAAGTTTCAAAAGCTATTACTTTTTTTTTTTTTTTTTCTCAATCACACAATATGATCAGATAAGCATTAACTCAGTCTTTATTCTAGAATATGTACTTACAATTAAAAAGTCTACAAATACTTTTGAAAGCTTCAAACAATTTCACCCTTGATGTAATCTTCTTCCTGGGACTTGCCTACTTGATAGTTACGGGCCTTATGGCCTGACCATTATATTGTTAATGTAGAAGTTGTGATTTTTCCTTTATATCACTGGAGGAATCCGTTAGCAACATAGAGGAGCCTATGTCTATCTTGGAGATGTAATCTTCTTCCTGGGACTTGCCTACTTAATAGTTACGGGCCTTACGGCCTAACCATTATATTGTTAATGTAGAAGTTGTGATTTTTCCTTTATATCACTGGAGGAATCGATTAGCAACATAGAGGAGCCTATGTCTATCTTGGAGCATATTATCTGGTTGGGACACCAGTATGTGCTGTTGTGGCCTTTGTTAGATCCTTAAAAGTCCTTTGGATTGGATTTAGAGACAGGGTCTATTATACAAGCTTATTTATTTATATTGCTAAAATGTACAAGCATTTTTGTTTTCTCATGGAACAAGTTTCACAAATTGGCAAAAGCAGGTTACTAGTACAAAAATTCTTCCTTTCTACAAAATTGTCCCCCCACCCTCCCTCCCTTCTTCTAATTCATCTTCTTCTTTATACTGTAATTTATGTCAACTTTATCATATAGCATGAATTTTCGAAGCCTTCTAACTATTTCAGACTATAGTAATTGGTGTCAAATCTTTATTAAAATTGGTAGTAATTGAAACGTGCTAGGCCTTTAGAATAAATTAGTTTTGAATGCTTAGTTGGATTTTTATTGATGTTTCAGGTTTTCAAAGCTAGAGTGGGGATATATCAGTGAGACTATTTTAGTAGAGAAGATAAAAATAGAGAGCAATTTATGTTTCTACTTTTTTAAGTTAATTGTTAATGAAATTTCTCTTTCTTAAAAGAAGAAAAATTAAAAATATAAATTAAAAAACTGCAAAACAAGTTACTCCACCTTTAGGTTCTTTACAATTAGACCAACCACTTCTTGATTGTGGCTTGCTGCTTATTTTACTTGATTGTTCAGTCCAACCAGACGTGCTGTCATATTGGTGGCTTCAGCTTTCTTTACATTCCAATCACTTCTGCATTTGTGCTAATGCCCTGCTTTTATCTGTGTAGACTAGAAGGCACACCTTTAGATTTACCAATTGCTAATGAAATAGATGTATCCATAGTAAAGCTGCAAAATTGCTTTGGTAAGGTAGGTGGCTCAATCCTATTATGGCATCCCATTTGTAAGTGTCCATGTATTATGCTAATTTTCATATTCACCTTGTGTAGTGCTGGCAGAAGCAAAAGAAATTATCCTCATAAATTTTTTAAATGTGAAAACTAGAGACTGTGTAGTCTCTACCATGTCTATACTTCATAAACATTGGTGACATGCCTTCTTGAAAACACAAGGAGGGACTCCAATTATACTGATTATTAATGAGTAAATTGCTATTATTATTATTATTTTTTATTATAGTACCATACTAACTCAAGTTTTCACATATATGCAGATGATAATGATTAACATGTCAGCAGAAGATGACACTTGTGTTCTGTTAATACTTTGTCTAGCTGCTAAATGGGGAGGATTTTCACAGGAGGATTTCAGTTGAGGCTATGGCTACTGGATGTGCATAAGCATTTCTGTCAGTCTGACTGGTATGTTGTATTGAATTTACATATGGTTTTGGTTATAATGATTTGGAAATGTATTCAAGTGACATATCCTTGTATCTTGTTTCATAAAGACAGTAGAGCTAGGATCTTTTCTTTTATCTTCTTCTTTTTATTTTTTATTTTTATATGGTTTCAGTTATGATGATTTTCATAGGATGAACCGATGATGTTCATAACTGTTATTGGATAGCCTGCAAGGCACAAGCTATACTTTCAGGTGACTTTCCCACAAACTATACCTTTTTTTCCCCCATACACTGTAGCGTATTTAAGTTCTTTTTTTTTTTTTTTTTGATAAGTAAGAATGGTGTATATTCAAAAAGCAATTTTATGTAAAAAAGCACAAAGCAAATCAAAGATTACAAAAAACAGAAAGAAAGGCAGAAACATAAAGAAAAAACTAATTACAAAGAAAAAAAGAGCTAAGGAATGAAGAGAGTGTAGCGTATTTAAGTTGATGTCTATGAGAGCATTTGTTGTGAATTTTGGACAAGTTTAGAAGCTATTTCGTTTTATCAATCATGCCATATGATCAGCTAATTAAGCATTAATTCAGTCTCCATTCTAGAATATTTCCTTGCAATTAAAAGGTCAACAAACACTGTTGATAGCGTCAAACAAGTTCTCTCTTGAAGTAATCTCTTTCTTGGACATGTCTAGTTGATAGTTATGGTATGGCCATCTTCAAAATATATCAGCAAATCAGGCCATTGTAGAAGTCATGATTCTTCTTTCGTATTGCTAGAGGAATCAGCTGGAAACATACAGGGAGAATATGTCAATCTCGGAGCATATTATCTGGTTGAGAGTCCAGTAGGTGCCGTTTTGGTCTTTATTGTATGCTCAAAGTCCTTCAGATTGGATTTAGAGAGAGGGTCTATTGTAAAAGCATTTCTAGTTGCTCGTGGAACAAGTTTCACAAATTGGTGAAAGAAGATTATTAGTACCAAAAAAACTTCCTTTCTACGTAGTTGTCCCCCCCCCCCCCCCCCTCTCTCTCTCCAACAATTTATTTATATTTAAATTGATCATAAACATGAATATTCCAAAGCTTTTAACTGTTTCAAATTAGAATAACTGGTGTCAAATTTATATTTCATTAGAATTGGTGGCAATTGAAAGGTGCTAGGCTCGTAGACTAAACTGGGTTTGAACGCTTATAAATTGGATTTTTATAGATGTTTCAGGTGTCAAAAGCTAAGGAAAGGATATTTGAGGGAGATTCTTGTGGCAGATAACATAATATAGAGAGAAATTTGTGTTTGTTTTGAAAAAGTAAATTATAACTAAATAAATAAATAAATAAAAATAATAATAATTTCTTGGCCTTTCTTTTCATCAACATTATGTGACAATGTAAATAATATAATTATGGTGCAATGTAAATGATGATTAATAAAAGATCTTGCGAGCATTGGTACCCTTCCCCCTTACTTGTAATGAAGCACATATATAGGTGGTGTTACTTGTACACTAGTCACTAGATGTCCAAAATGATTGTGAACCGTAGCGGTTTAAGTACCTTACAAACTATAGCCATATCAATTAAGTCCTGAAGCATGATGGATTAGAACAAAATGTACAACCCACTGATTTGGAAAAGATTCTCAGTTATACAAGCCAATCACTTGTTATCAGTTATAACAAGGAGTGGCTAAAGTGGGTTGAAGTGAAAGGCCTCTTGATATGGAGAGATGTTGAAAATGCTATAGCATTGATGTGTAGTAGATGATGCTATTAGCATTGATGTGTGGGAGGGTCTTTGGATTCTATGGGTCCAGGGATTTGAAGCCAAAACAATTGGTAATTTGGATTTGCAAAGCAGTTTTTAATTGTAGCTGAACTTGTATACGATGAGGCTCAAGATTTAAATGAGGCATCACTTAGTACTAGTGGGACCCACACTATGCACAAGAATATGTAATTATTTTATAATGTTATATAATACATAATTTATCTTCTAAAATATATTTATGATTATTTATTAAAATCAGTCAATGTATTTTTTTCATAAAAATATTAATTCTAGGTGTATTAAACTATTAGTTTAATTGTTTACAAAACCTACCAAGGCACCAATTTTTTTACTAAATTAAATGATGCTATATTGCTTTCTATGTCAACTAATGAAAATTTTAGTGTTCACTAAAAATAAAAAAATTATATTTTCTTTTTGTTTAAATTTTTCATATAATCCTATTATATGCTAAAAAATTTCAACTTGTGGTCTTATATTTTAATGTTGTATTTAATCTCAAACGATTACATTATCATCTAATTTTATAGTTTTATTTCCATGATTTTGATTTGTCTTTTTGAACACATTGCTTAGAGCATTAATTTCTCTCTCTCTCTCTCTCTCATGTGAGTTCTGTCTCCTCCGCCTTTTGCTGCTTATAGCGACCACCATCTTGGTGGTGATCTTTTTCTCACCACGAAATTACTAGCATGTCCTATTTTAGAATCAGTGACTAGTGCGGTTGTTGTTGTGCCACTCCAGAAGACTTCAAAAGTAAAAGGGGAAGGAATTTAAAAAGTAAAAGTGTTGTGGACTTATTGAAAAGTAGAGAATTTCACTATTTGGATGGAATTAGCTGCTCCTAAAATATATGTATCCATAGAAAAGCTGCAAAAATGTTCATCTCAATTGAGTATTGGGCTACCCTAACTTTGGTCAGTGGAAACTAGACCTTTTTTGTGCTTGACTCAACCTCCACTAGCCTGCTTAGTAAATGAGCTTTATCATCTTCCCTAAAATCAACTATCTAATATCTGTTAATTTACTTATACAGACTCGCAATCCGAAACCATAATTTGTTGTCATAAATGTTTATCATATCCGTTGTTGTTGTTGTTATCATTATCACATCATTATTGTTATTATTTTACCATTGATGTCTGCTAGTTTGAGAAACTGATATGCTAGAGTAAGGAATATAATTCAAGCATAGTGATAATTGAATTTTTGTGATTGCAAATCGAGGTGGGAAAGGCTGGGGCTTTAGAGAATTTATGCAGACAAGCCTATGGGGCAAAGCAATATCGAAAGCTAGGAATTTATACTTACACTGACATCTTCTCTTAGCACACGTGTACTCCATATGCCACATCCCTAACCTATTTTCATACGCTATACTTCAATCACTAACTCACTACTTCTAGACTCAAGAGTCTGGTCCTTCCAATGCTCTATAGTTCATGTGTAACTCTTTGTTTCCATATTCCCCTTTGTTGGGCTCTAGTTTCTAAATTAAAGTTAGGAAGTATTGGAGCTACAGTATTCACTGGTTCATCATATTGGTTGAATGTGTTCTTGCTTGGGATGCACAGTCCAAAGAAGAGACAATATTTTATAACACGGATTTATGCAGGCCTCCTCTCACAATAGGTGAGCCCTACACACTTGTGGTATCCACACATTACGAAGAGGCATTCTGTAGATTCACAAATAAGATATAGACACCTCTCATAAAGAAAGAGAGAGAACATTTTTATATGTATCATGTGTGTAATTGCATGAATAACAACAAAATTATTAATTTTTTTACTTTACTAAAGCACAATGGATAAACTATAATATTGAAAAAAGCATTAAAGGTAAAAACGGTTTAACCTAAAGGCAAGGAATAAAGTGTATTTTATAAAATAATAAAAGTAGGACTAAATAAAATAATAAAAGTAGGACTAAAACTCATTTTCATTCTAAAACTTTCAGCGAGAAAGCAATCAGCAAAGCGCATCCTAATGCACTATCTATTTTTTGTGTTGGTAGAGCTCAAGCTTCTTGACAAGCATAATTGAACTTGATTAACTTGACTAAAACTAACAGCCTAAAATCTGTTTATTTACTTGTACAAATTAGTTAATCAAAAGAATAATTCTTTGTCAAATGCCTATCAAATCTATGGTTATTGTTGTTGTTTTCATCATTATATCATTGTTATTATGTCACCATAGATGTCGGCTAGTATGAGAATCTGATATGTCAGATTAAGTAATATAATTCAATCATGATGATAAGTGAATTTTTGTGACTGCTAAGCAGTGCGGGATGGCTGGTGCATTAGAGACTTTATGCGGACAAGCCTATGGAGCAGAGCAATATCAAAAATAGGAATTTATACTTACACCACCATCATCTCTCTTATTTTGGTTTGTATCCCTATATATCCTATGGATATTCACAGAAAAATTACTAATACTCATAGGACAAGATCCAACAATCTCACATATAGCAGACATACTGTGTATGCCTCATCCCTAACCTGTTTGCATAAGCTATACTTCAACCACTAATTCACTATTACCAGATTCAGAGCCTGATCCTTCCAATGCTCTTTAGTTCATTTGCAGCTCTATGTTTCCATATACCTTTTTGTTGGATTCTCGTTTTTAAATTAAAATTAGGAAGCAGTGCAGCTGCATTAGCCTCTGCTTCATCAAAGTTGTTGGATGTGCTCATGCTTGGGGTATACATGGAGTACTCTTGCTTGTGATAAAACTCGTGCCATATTCTCAAAGGATGTCTTCTTCAGCATGAGGGAGTTATTTCACTTTGCTGGTGCTTCGGCTGCAATGGTTTGGTAATTTTCTGTTTTGTTCTTTCTTTCATGATTTTTGTAGTATTCATTTTTTGGCTTCATGTATTAAGTCTCTTAGCATTTTTTTGCATGCCAATCATAATCCTCTTGATGGTGGTCGTTTGAGGGTCTTATTTTGCTTTCTGGGCTTTTACCTAATCCAGAATTGGAGACTTCAGTGCTTTCGCTATGGTATGCTTCTTTTCCATATTTACTATATGAGATTACAATAGAATGCTTCTAATTTGTCACTGCATGCAGTCTCACAATTACTAATTTGTGCTACTACATACCATATGGATTTGTGGCAACAACAAGGTTTGCAAGTTTTGAATGAGTTGGGAGCTGGGAATGCACAAGCAGCTAAATGACTGTTATAATGGTTCTTGTAGTTGCAAAGATTTATTATAGCTGTGATTCTCTTCTTCTGCCATTGTGTTTTGGTCTATGCCTTCCGCAGTAAGAAGAAAATGGCAGATATGGGTCCTTTGCTTTGTCTCTCAATAGTCATCTTTCAGGTAACTTTCTCACATTTGAGTTGGAGCTAAACTTTTGAAATGTATAACTTCTTAATTCTTAGTAAATCACGCGATACTATTAGCTATACTATCAAATACACATTAGTTCATTATTCATTTAGAATATTTCTTTGCAATTAAAAAGTTAACTAATGGTGTATAAAGATTTTAAAAAGCTTACTCTTGGAAGTAATCTTCTTTCTGGGTTATAAAATAGCCTTATATCTTTATTAGGAAATGTTTATGTAGTGGTTATGCCATAGTCATAACCATCATAATCATATTGTGTATATTTCTGCAAAATAGATCAGCATATGATACCAATGTAGAAGTGGTGATTCTTCCTTGATTTTGCTTGCCATTAACTCACAAAATTATTTTGTGCTATATATGCATCAGGGTCCCTAGGGGAAGTGGCTGGCAGGATATTGGCGCCTATGTAAATCTTGAGGCATATTATCTGGTTGGGGTTCCAGTAGGTGTTGTTTCGACCTTCGTTGTACACTTGAAAGGAAAGGGTCTTTGGATCGGAATACTGATAGAGTCTACACTGTAGAAGCATTTCTGCTTGCTCTTAAAAACTATTTTCACAAATTGGGAAAAACATGTTACTAGTACAAAAAAATGTTCTACCTTTCTATATATTTGGTTTTATTTTTACACCTTTCTATAACTAAATTTCATGTTCAACTTGATCATATAGTATGAAAATTGAGAACCTTATAACTATTTTTGACTGAAATAATTGGTGTCCAATTGGGTTGAATGGACAAAATATTAGACTAAACCATTTTGAATGCTTTGTTGTATTTATGTTGATGTTTCCGACATCAAAACCAAGAGAGAGGATATTTGATGGAGATATCTAGTCTAGAGTTCATAGTTTATTGAGTTGAATAGACTAGATTTTTTATTGGTAAGATGTTCACAAGGAGTCTAGTTTGGCTAATACTAATTTTTATCCAACGTATGGAAGGAAAATACAATAATATCACCATTCCATTTCTCACAACTTGAAACTTTGAAAGAAGAAAAATGGGAACTCTTTCCAATGTTTTGGTTGTGGGAGATTTTACAGTTTTAATATTTAAACCTCTTTTTGTAAGAGTGAAGATAGAATTACTACAACTTTTTGTTACATATATGTATCCATAAGTGTGTGTGGGTGTGTATATCTATAAAATCAAATGCATACAAAAATGCAAGTCATAAATAGTGACAATATATTCAACCGAAGGAATTGTTCACTCTTATGTGTCCTCCCATAAGAATGAATAATATCTTATATTCAACTTAAAATATTAGAGGAGCACTGTGTTTGGCTAAACAAGAGTACTGTATTAAGTCCTCACAACTATGGCAAGGGGAAGCACCATACTGTGATTTGATGTAATCTTTCATTATTCTATTCAATAAAATTTCTACATCTATTTGGGGAAAAAAATTATGCTTGTTAGAATTATGGTGAGATCCGTTATGAATGTAAGAAAATTGAGCACTATCTCATAGGTACCTAATAATTTTCTCAATAATGAAGGTAAAATAAAATAAAATATACAAGGTACATCTTTCTAGAAAGAAGAAAAAAAAAAAAAAAACCAATTTTCCCAAGTTCAAACAAGGAGACTAAGAGGCCGTTTGGATTCGGCGTTTAGCATTGCGTTTTGATGAAAGTGCGTTTCTGTTTTTTTTTTTGGTTTTCAAGCGTTTCAGGTGTAGTGCGGCTATTGTTCATTGAACAGTAGCCGCATTATTTGACTTTTCAGCCAGTGAACAGTACACTGTGTACTGTTCACGGGTCCCACAAATATCTTTTTTTTAGCAACTTTTTCATTAAAAATGTGTCTCACAACACTATTTACACATTTAAAAATTATTTTGTTACAGTGTTTTCAGTTTTCAGTTTTCTGCTGTATCCAAATGAACCCTAAGAATGAAACTTTTAAGTAAAGAAATCGGCTTTAGATCCAATGCAATGGATATTTTGGAATTTGGACACTTTTCAAATAATTGTCACGTATTCACATCTCAATGAAATTTCAATTATAAGCTCCATCGTTGGTCACCACAAAATTACCTAGGGTTAAGACTCAGCAAAATAATTTGATAATATTACATGCACGAAATATTTTTTGAATAGCAAATGATAAATAAATATCAACAAGAGATGAAGAAGGCAGAAGTATAGACATTTTTGAACAGCTTTTTGTTTGTACTTTTAAAAATTTTAAGAGTATCAAGTATTGGGTAAAATCTAATGATAACTTTTATATTTTACCATAAATTTTAGCTAAATAAAAATGTTTTTTTTTTTTTTTTTGGTTTATCTTCTTCAATTCTCTAAACTAGGAAACAATGGAGGAAACTTTCTTGTTAATGGAAATATCTCATACACGGTACACTCCACCACATCTAAAAATGTCTGTTTCACACACTTATACACATAGTTCACACACACTACTTGTGCACATAAAATCACAACTTTCAAATATTTCAAGTTACAATTTTAGTTCAAAAAATTAAATACATTTATACTTGGTATGTAAATGAGGATGTGTTTCTTAAAGGATTTTACTTATGTTTCAATAAAACATTTCTAAAAATGGAAATTTATGCAGAGATTCGTAGTCATAGCTGATAGCCTGTCCTCCTCCATCGATTTAAAAAAGAAAAAGAAATAAAGGAAAGGAGTAAAAGTGGGGGACTGCTGCCACCGCCACGCAAAAGCTGTGAAAAAAGTAATGGGAAAAGGAATAAATTTCCTTGAGGGTGGCCCAGGAAAAATTGTTGACTTGACTGAGTACAATCAATTATTAAACGGGCAGAGTTTTAGAAAAAGTATATTAGTATATAATTAAAATTTTTAAGCTAAATGATAATTTTTTTAGTAAAAAAACTAAAATGAAAACAATCCAATCTGCCTCTGAGATTAGGGTTATCATAAGCTATCAAGATTTTTTTTTTTTTTTTAATACTCAATCTGCTCCCTAAGCTCATAGTATAATTTACACCGTTTAAAAAAAAAATCCATGTTCTTGCATGTCCATGCTTCTTTTCAATATCTTGTCTTATCTGCATATGTCTCACATTTTGGCAATTATATAAGCAAAAGAATTTCTAGTAGCCAATGTAGAATTGTAGATAAATAATTGTTAGAGATGGAGAAGGAACCAAATTAGGTTATGCCAATTATATCCACGAAAGAGTAACTAGTGGCTAGAGATAGATAAATAAAAGTTTAAGATGGAGAATGAAGAGCAATAGAATTTTCAAATTGTATTGAATGATGTTTGTTTATGCTTATAGAGTAAATTGAATATTTTTTTAAAAATTTGATAACATTTGACAATTAACCCAAATCTCAAGACACTTCAATAAATGTGCTGTGCCCACTATGATAGTCCCATCAAGAGTCCAATGGTCCTCTTGGGGTCTGTTTGGATACCGCTTATTGCTAAAAATTAAAAACTTATTGTTGAAAATAATGTAGTAAAATAATTTTTAAACTATGAATAGTGCTTGTGGGACCTAGTTTTAAAGTTATTGCTGCATTTTTCCCTACTTGCTGGTTCATGAACAGTGCGCAGGACCCAGGAAAGAAACGCAAAATGCGCATGCCAGCTGTTACGCAAATGCACGCTTGTTATTAGTCTTGCCATCACGTGGTGTGAGATCAATGACGATGAGTCCATACTAAAAACCTCATTTTTTACTATATATATATATATATATATATATCATGAGGTGTACATTGTCCACCTCTATTGATAATAATAATAATAATTAGTCGCTAACCCGTGCGATGCACGGGCTAGTTTTAAATAAAATGTTAGCATGTTAAGGTTTAAACATCTCTCTAATTTCAATTATTGAAAGATAAATTGGCTGTAATATTAGATGAAACATGTAATATTATGAAGTAATATTAAATATAAGATAAATACAAATATTATGAAGTAATAAATTACAATAATCATAATGTGCTTTTACATTTAGTTTAATAAGTATTAGAAAAGAACCCATGCAATGCATGGGAATGCTACTAATTGTTTTAATTAAAAATAAGTAAAAATTAAATCCATAATAGAAGGACGTGAAATTGTGCATAAAGGCAAAAAAATTTCCTTTGTTCCTATATGTCTTTAGTACCAAAATAAAAAATCCATTAAAACCAAATTGTGTCACAAATGGCTTAGCCATTTGCTCGTGTGATAGTGTTGTACTACTCCCAAATGACACATACACCACAAAATCATTTGATTGCTTGTTTAGCGAATCAAACAGCAAGGCATTCTTGGACAAATTACCTGTTTGTGTTACTATTGGACCAACTGGGTACAATGGTCTTTTTAATACATAAACAAATAATTTATCATCTCCCAAAGCCACAACTGTTTTAGGCTGAAGCATCTCCTAACAGTTTTTTATTTGCACATATTGGGAAAATGTCCCAATACCATGTTTTTTTGCTATGGCTTTTTTTTTTTTATTTTTCGATTTCATTTATTTCTTGTGTTCCACTAAATATTCAATGTATTCATTGTATTTAAAAAATGTTGAAGTAAAGTTGTATCTTTAAATAACTAAATATAAGAGTTTAATTCCTCTCTGTTTCAATTTAAAACCAAATTGTGCATAAAAGCAAAAATATTTCCTTTGTTCCAATACGTCTTTAGTACAAAAATCAGAAATCCATTAAAACCAAATTGTGCATAGAAAATGTTAGAGATTAAAAGACAACTTTAAAGTGTTTTTTGTATCTTCTTCTTTTGTTGCTTTGTGGTAGTCCCTGAATATGCACTTTTGTTTTCCTTGAGTACAGATGTTGGTGTGAGTTGCACATTACTTTGAACATCAAGTTTTTGAAATTTTGTAGAATCACCATCTTCTTCAATTGATAAGTTGTTGCTATATTCATTTGAAGTACCACTGATGTAAGCCTGACAATAGAATAGGTTGAGGAATGTATTACAACATATACATCTTAAATATCATATTTGTAATTTTGCTAAATTAAATAATACTTACTTTTGTCATTTTATCATATTTGTAATCTTGCTAAATTAAAGAATACTTACTTCGGTTTTGCAGGCGTTTTTAACTTTACAGTTCTCTCTTCATACCAAAGTTGAGCTCCACAATGTTCACATACTATTGTTGGAGGTCCTAAATCCAATGATTCTGTAAAGTTTCCTATGACAACAAAAACAAAAATTCACTTTTTCTTCCTAATTTTAAAACTCTTTTGGGAAAACTAAAAAATGTAGCACTAACGTTGTTTTCTGCTTTCATCATTAATGCTATATTGTCTACGTCGAATACTCCTTTCAAATGGCTCGTCATCTCTTGTTCTTATTTGGCCTAGGTTACATACTAATTATTAGGCTACATACTAATTATGAGTTTTTTAAAGAAAAATATTTTTTTAATATGTCAATATCATACCCCTTCTATTTCTCTTTTCAGATAAAATTAATCTTCGTCTCAATCTTGTATAGAAAGTAGACTCCATGCTTAGGGAATAAACTAAAAGCAAAGCATTCACAAAATTTGAATTCATAAATATAACTATATAGCAAAAACATATATTACAAATTAACAGTTAGATGTTATAGAAAGGGGAAAAATTGAAGAAAAATATAGCATTCACATACAATTTGTATAAAATATGATCATATTCCAATTTCAAATTCTCTCTACAAACATATTACCAATAAATATGCAATAAACAGTACATAATAAAGGAAAGACTGGTAAATACCTGACTTTCCTCATCTTGTAATTGTATTACCAAATAAGCCAAATATCAAAATGCTAAATCCCTACCTGAAAAACCATACGAATCCAATTTTAAGCCAAGAATCATTAATAGAAGACAAATAGTACAATGCAGAAAAAAAAAAAAAAACAGATTTAAAACAACAACCATATATTTGCTGTTGTACACATATATACAGCAACTTCTTCATCACAATGATAAAAGCAGATTTAAAACAGCAACCATATATAGAAAGACAAAAAATTATTTACTTTTGGATCTCAAGGAGAACCAAGGTAATTTTCACCTTCTTTTCTATAGAGGTGAATGAGATATTAATATCAACACAAGAATTTTCTAGGACATCGGGTTTGTAAAGGATAACATCTTGAATACTCCAAACACAACTATTTTTACACCAAATTTTATAATTTGTGCAATTATGAGTGATTTATAAAAAATTATAGATTCATATGACCAGAAAGTATCCACCATTTACAATCATATAAGTCAGCAAATATTGAAATTCAAATGAGTGATTAGGTGTGTCTCTAGAATCATTGAAAGGATAAGGATTGTTTTCATCTATCATAATACAAACAGTTAAAACAGAATTGTGTGGTCATGAGTTTGTTTGTGACAAACTTACCTTCATTAATTTTGAGCAAGAAGAACGCATGTTAAGAAGCTAGCTAGTGGGGTCCATAGCCCCCTGATTAAGTGTGTCTGATGTGCAGATGTGGTATTATTCATACAGGGCTATGATGATGATGGTCCATTTTGTGAGTTAAAAAAAAAAAAAGGCGCTATGCATGTATGATTCCTAGCTCTCTTCTTGATGTTTAATCAAATCCTGCATAGGGTCAGGGAAGTGTTATTTTGAAGATTCATGCTGTCTCCTTCCTATTCCTTACCTGAAGGTCTTACACTTTGGCCCCGATTATGACAACCATTTCACATGTTTTAGTTTAGGCTTTGTTTGGCTTAACTAACTTCTCACATTATTCGTATGTCATTATGTAATGTTGTATTGCGAGTACATCTCTTTCTTTCAAAACTAAAGCCAAATTTACAGAAGTAACAGAACTTCTTATCTATAAATTTTAAACCTTTATTAAGAAAATTAAGAAGAGTAACTATTAGGCCACACAATTTTTTTTCATAACTATTGACATGGCAAATTGTAATTTGAACAACATAATTTTCAAATAGATTTATTATTAACAATTTTTATTAGAACTAATCATAAAATATATCAACTCAACAATTGTGAAATAAGATTTGGACAAATTTTGTGTCGAAGAGTTATTGAATTGTGAAATGTTGTTAAATTAAATTGCATAGATTAAAATATTAAAACTGTACACATATATACAGCCAACCAAAAAAACAATCTTGACACACACAATGATACTATTTGATTTTTTTTTTTTATTAAAAAAATAAGGATTGCTATTTGGTACTACTTGGTTATCTAAAAGAGGTCTTTTTTGTGCATGGGTATATGTTAGTTTCTACAGGTTAGTCTTGTTAGATCCAAGTTTTTTTTTTTTGGGAGTTGCACAAAAAAAGATCAATTGCTATACCGGTGTATTTTTATGCTTAAAAAAATAACAAAGGACAAAGTCTAAGAGGTTAAAAATAGACAATAAAGGAACTTTGACTTGAGACTATTATAGATACAGCCAAAAAAAAAAAAAAAAAAAAAAAAAAACTCTTGACACACACAATGATCCTATTTGTTTTTTTTTTTTTTTTTTTTAATTTTAAATAAGGATTGGTATTTGTTAAATTTTTTTTTTATAAGACATATAATTCAGTATGAACAATGTAATGAATAACTAACCTCAACGTACTCCACAACAATTTCACTAAGATTATCAAGAAGCAAGCCGATAACTCCACCTCGCTCAGTTTTCACTAAACAAATTCAAACCCATAGCTCAGTTTCCACACAAAAACATATATTCAAATTGATTATCTAAGTGTGTGCACAAAAACTACAATTCAATCAACTCTAGAATACAAAATAGGCTGAGGTAAAAAATAAACCATAGCTATTCAATCAACTCTAGAATACAAAACCACACAAAAACAATTCAAATTGACCCTAGAATACAAAACCACACAAAAACATATATTCAAATTGATTATCTAAGTGTGTGCACAAACTCAATTACAAATACAAAGAGAAGCACAACTAAAACTACAATTCAATCAACTCTAGAATACAAAATACGCTGGGGTAAAAAGTTAAATGATGAAGCTGTATGCTAAAACTGGTATAACTAAACTAAAATTCAAAAAAAGCTAAGAAATCCACACTAAAATTAGATGTACATAGATTATCACAGAGGCAAAGCAACTTCTTCATCACAATATAAACCATGAAGCTGTATGCTAAAACTGATATAACTAAACTAAAATTAAAAAAAAAAAAAAAAAAAACTAAGAAATCCACTCTAAAATTAGATGTACATAGATTATCAAATAGGCAAACGAATTACATACCTTTAATCCTGATTCGAATGGAGGAAAAGAATGAAGAGAAAGGCAATAGCAATAAACCTAGAAATTGAACAGTCGTGAAAAAAAACACACTAATAAGAATCAACTATTTATAACATAATAGTTATAGAGTCCTAATAGTTATAGAGTTTGGATTCAGGGAAAAAAAAATTATAAGTTTATAAGATAATACCTTTGGGCCAGTTTCGACGGGCTGGGTTGGGTGTATTTCCGACTGACATAGTAGGGTCGGTTTCGAAGTTGATGGGCCATGGGCTGGACTGAGTTGGGGATCGGGTTGATGGGCCGTAGATCCTGCCGGAGAAGCAAGGGATACCGTCGGTGAAGGCGTTGACCGTAGTTTGTTGAGCGGCAGCGGTGGAGGACGGTGGAGATGACGTGCGGCGGAGAGAGATCAAGGAGGAGGAAAGGCAAGTCCTGGACCGAGTTAGCGATCGGGTTGATGGGCCGTAGATCCTGCCGGAGAAGCAAGGGATACCGTCGGTGAAGGCGTTGACCGTAGTTTGTTGAGCGGCAGCGGTGGAGGACAGTGGAGATGACGTGCGGTGGAGAGAGATCGAGGAGGAGGAGAGGTAGAGCGAGTTGACTCGGTGGGCGCTGATTCGGGAGTCGCGGATTTAGGTTAGGGTGCCGGGTTTAAGGTACTTGTGGAAAGCTCGGATTTGGTTGGTGAGGAAGAGGAGAGGGGTTTGGTAGATGCTCTGATTCTACGGTTCATGGTGAAGGAAGAAGAGGAGGAGAGAGAGAGAGAGAGAGAGAGAGAGAGAGAGAGAGAGAGAGAGAGAGAGAGAGAGAGAGAGAGAGAGTGGGCATTGAGGAAATGGAGTAGTGAAAGTAAAAGAGAGGCGTGTCGGGTTTATGAAGTTTTTTTTTTTTTTGGTTTTAATTTTTTAATTTTTTATTATATTTTTATATTATGCTGATGTGGAAAATTGTGGGAGCTCCAAAAGTTTTGGTTTTATATATATATATATATATATAGATAATAAAGCAAAGGAGTAAGATATAAAATTGTCCTAAATTATTTATATCAAATGAATAGTAGATATAACAGATTCCAATTGAGTATTGAAATATAATATAAAGTACACCATTTAATTAAAAACTATAGTTTACGAGTTTGGATCAAATATATATATATATATATATCTATATCTATATATATAATAATAGGTGAAACTGAGAGAAACTCAAATTGGAATTTCAAATTAGAGTTCTAATTTTGTGCCATGTGTTCTAAATTATTTATTCTTAAAGAGTTTTATTTCTTAATTTTAAAATCAAATGCGGGACCACATTATAAATATTCATCCAAGTGAGTTATTAAGTACAAAAATCAAAGAGTTTATAATAACTTAATCGTAAAAAAAAAAGTGCTTCAATATAATTTAAAAAATAGACAATTTACATTTTATACCTAATAATATCCTTACAAATTTTTTTAAAGAATTAACAAAATATAAAATAATTATCAATAGTATTTAAATTATATATATAGGAATTATATTATGCATCTTATTGTATATCTTTAAGTGTATCCATGCATATGCATGAGATTACAAGCTAGTCTATATATATATAATAATAGGTGAAGCAGAGAGAAAATTCAATTAGATTTCAATTGGATTCTCAATTTTGCGCCACTTGTCCTAATCAAAACTCAAAAAAAAAAAAAAAAAATCTAATTAGATTATAAATTTGACTCCAATTTTGTGTCATGTATCTTATTTAAATTTTCTAATTTTTGTGCCTAAATAAATGATGCACTAACATTTAACACGGAAGCCAAGAAAACCATAATGATAATGCTCATTAGCCTAAGCAAGAACATCTTACCTGCACACTTTTATGGAGATTATAAATTGGACTCAAATTTTGTATCATGTATCTTATCTAAATTTTCTAATTTTTGTGCCCAAATAAATGATGTATTAACATTTAACACGGAAGCCAAGAAAACCACAATGATAATACTCATTGGTCTAAGCAAGAACATCTCACCTACACACTTTTATGAGTGATCTCAATAGAATCTGGAGCTCTTTTAATCCCACAACCAGAACGAAGGAGTCTAATGAGAAAGACTATAAAAGTAAAACATCATCTCCTCCTAATTTCATATCGTCATCACATGTCTCCTCCTCTCTCAACCTCTACCAACTAGATCCACACACTACCCTCTCCTCCTCCTTACGGATTTCTCAAAGCAAGGCCGAGTTCAAACACAATGTTCAATCCCACTCTTCCTTGCTTCACACTCTCATACATTAGCGCTTCATTGGCGCCTCCAAGAAGATTCCATGCTCAATTATCAGTTTTTATTTTTTAATGTCCCTTTATATATTTTAAATAATAAAATGCAATATTCTCTTTTTTTTTATTCATTGTTTTATCTAATGCTATCCTATGTATGATAAACCAAAAAAAAAAAAAAAAAAATACCAATAGCATTACTTAAATAATAAAATGCAATATATATTTTTTATTGTTTGATTTAATTCTATCATCCGTGTGATAAACCAAAAAAAACCAAAACAAAAAAATTGGCCAATAGCATCATTATAATTAACCAGTCCCGTGCGGTAGCACGGGGTTACATACTAGTCTATATATATAATAATAGGTGAAGCAGAGAGAGTGTGAAATTGAATTCCAATTAGAACTCTAATTGTGTGCCACGTGTACAAACCAATTAGATTTCTAATTGCAAAATGTCAAATTACAATTCCAAATTAGAAGTCTAATTGTATGCCACGTGTACACACTAATTTCAATATTCAAATCTGAAATTGGAGTCCAATTTTAATCCATCTCTTATGAAACATTGTAATCCGCTTCTTTTTTCCTGAAATGCTAGGTTCACCTCCCCTTCTAGAAATCTGTGTTTTACATTAAGGCTAAATAAAACCTTTTGATATCAGACACGCCTGGTTCACCCTTCTAAAATAATCAAATGCAAATTAGAAATACGGCTCCCCACATATCCAAAACTCTCAGATTCAACACCTCCAAAACTCACACTTCGACCCCAACAACGCCCACGATGACTTCTTGGAGCCTTCGTGTTCTTGGCCTGACCTCAACCCCAAAACCCCGTAGGACCTCAAGCCCAGAGGCCTCTCCAAGATGTTTGATTATTTCTACAAGTTTCTCCATTTCTGGCCTCCTAACCTCAACGTTAACAAGGTAATTAAACCTTTTAAATTTTTGTTTAAATTTGTGTTTGGTTGATGAGAAAGTTGGTTCTTTTGTTGTTTTTTATTTTAATTCTGTTGTGGATTCTTTTGGGATGATCAAAGAAAACTGAATTGAATTGAAAGTTTCCACTTTTTCTTGATAAAATTTTGGATTGTAAAAGAATTTGATTTGATTTGTTTTGTTTTGTTTGCTGTTTGGTTGCTGATAAATTGGAGTGAAAGCCAAGAAAAGGAAATTAATGTTTTTGGGCTTTACCATGCGGTGGTTTTTGTGGGTTTGGTTTGCTTAAAAAGATTTGAAATTTGCAACTCTTTTGTTGTTTTATTTGGTTTTCTTGGCAAGCAAACAGGGGTTGTGTTACTCTTTTGTTTTTAACCTTTTCGTCAAAGTTCAAGCTTTTGATAGTTTTGATTAATATTTTGTGTTTGCTTAACTCACCAAGTACCCTGTCCCTCAGCAGAGGAGTAATAGAGAAAGAGTAATGAAGTACTCTTTTATGTTATACTGCAAAGTTAGTTTTATACACAGGAGTATTTTTTTTTTTTTTAATTTTTAAATGTTGGTAATTGGTTATTGTAGAATCAGAAAATATGTTTGAAAAGAATTACTGTGTATTGGTTTTGGGGTTCTTTTTAGTTCCCAATTGATTTCTTTATGGGTTTTTACCTTTTATTCTTTCACATGGTTGTTGGGTATTTTGACTGATTGAATGATTAGTTCATCAATTCAGTCATGGTGATGTGCCCATTACTGTTTCCATAACCTACTCATGCATTTGTTATTGTGGAAGTAAATTTGGACGTTCAATAGATGAGCGATTCTGAATTTATTATATTCTGGTTGTAGTTGTAGACATTTAAAGTCCTGGTAAATTAATCAGCTAGGTGTGTATTTTTTTTTTTTTTTTTGTTTTTGTTTTGAAGTAGGGTTAGCCGTGGTGCCAGCGCCGGAGCTGGCAAGTCTGGTCTGATACAGATGCCGCTTTCTTTGGGTGCCTCCGACGATGTCATTGATGGGTCATCATCTTTCAAGTCTCCCAATACGGTGAGTTTTCGAGTTTTGAGCTTGACTTTACAGTAAACGTTTGTGCTTTGAGTGGTATTAATGTAAATAGTGGTGAATTATGAAGGTGTTTTTGTTTAATTTACCAGGGATCAATGATGAATGCTTTTCAGCTGTGACTATTCTTATTTAATATTTTCTGGTTATTTGTATTTTTTGATTTCAAGTATTTTGGATTTATATTTGTCAATGTCAATTCCTTTCTCTACAGAGATGAGGTGGGTTCTTTCTAAACTTTTCTTTTTCAGGGTTTGTAGGTGGAAAGGGAAATCCTTGGAAGCAATCTAAGTCTGAGTAGAAGCAGTACTACCAGGTATAGTTTCTACTTTATTGGAACCATCACCGGTATTTTTTTTTTTTTTTTTTAATTGAATGTTACATATACTTTATGTTTGGATATTTGGTTGGATTGGTTTGATTTTTAGGTATTTGGGTTAGAATTTATTTTTTTTCATTTAGGTATTTGGGTTTGGATTTTTTTTTTCTATTTGTTTTTGTTTTAAATATTAGGATTAAAATGGTTCTGGGCTATTTTGTGATTGATTTTACAATGTGCATACTATGCTGCCAACCATGTCTTCTTTGCTAGATGTTGCTTCTCTCTTTACAACAATCTGAACCTAAACAAGTACGTATTGTTTTAGACATTTCTTATATGATTTATTCTATTCTAATCTATTTGTTTATAGGACTTCTACTAGATGTATCTTTGCATATATTTTTTTCTCCTCTAAAAAATTTAAGGTATTCTTTCAATTTTGATTTGTGCTTGAGATTTTTTTTTTTTTTGGGTGATTTGAATGAGTTCTTGATGCTGATTTAATATGTTCTGTTTTAGTTTTCGCCATTTGCTTGTCTGTTTTAGTTTTTTTGTTAAACAACAATAAAAGTTTCCTTCAAACGACTACCATGTGTTTTATAAATTAAAAAAAAATGATGACCATCTAATTTAGATGGTAATCTGTTCCACAAAAGCAAAAACACTTTGGCTGGCCATATTTATGTCACGTTAGTCACCCTGTTTGCTTACCACATGATTGAAAGTATTGCTACATTTCTTACAACATTGAACCCAATAGTTTTGTTGGCAAGATTGAGTGAGATAGAGCACTAAATACTACAAGCAGACCCTAATTCAAAGTCCATCTATTTGCTTTTTCAAATAGGTTATTTACATGCATGTGTAGTGAACGTCATCAATTTTACTTCCATACTCTAATATCATAAATTGCATCAGTAGCAGAATACATCAAGAATAGACACATACAAATGTTGGTTTTTGTCAGACGCATGAGTCATCAATTTCCATCAATTTACTCCACATGATCAGTATTTGTAATTCATGGCTCACTTGCATACTATTTTGTAAATTGGTAGAGATGCTAGCAAAGCTGGAAAAGAGGAATGCTCAAAGGCAAGCAAATAAGTAAACTACAGAACTTAAACTTCAGAAAATAGGTACAGTTTAGGGAGCGGATTAAAGTCTCTAGAATGCATTCTACCAGCAGTACTTTAATTGACTAATGTAACGTGATTGTTTCACTAGGATTTATTGGTCTTGGCCAATTTCAAAAACATAATCTTCTCAAAAAAAAGAAAAAAGAAAAAGAAGCTTGCATATAATATAAGTACTTTACACTTTATCTTTATTTTTTTTATTAGTCCATCATGACTATTAGCATGTTTCAGATGTTTGTGTAATCCTTTGGGAGTGCATTTCTTGCTAAGAGCTATAGGAGATTTTCTAGATAAATTACAAAAGAAATGTATTGTGAGATTGTGGTTACTTTGACAATGCTATTTCCATGCAATTGATAGTAATTAAAAGAAATTGTAATTAAAAATAGATAATTGGGATTTGTGAGATTGATTGATAAATTTGAGATTTATTTTTATTTTTGTTTTTGTTAAAGTGAAATATATTTTAAGATTTTGTGCATGTACCTTTGCAACATGATTTTACTCTTATATCATGACTTTTGTTGGCTTCCATTTTGATTCGACTGTTAGAAAGGAAGTAAGGGATAAGAACTAACGGCTAAGGAGGGCAACTAGAGAATTGTCATACAATTGGGGAACTCTCTTGGCAATTATATTGATGTATTTTTGACTCCTTATTTTCTTATTATTAATGCCAGATGATATGATTTATTTTTGGTATGCTAATAGGGACGATCAAATTTAGCATTTTATTCGAACTTTGTATATAATCATAAAGTTTTCAACGTCTGTTTGAAGGAAGAATTAATTTGATGCTCATACACTTCAAAAATATTGTGTTTTATTTCTTACAGTAGGGTTTTGTATTGTATGTATGTGTTTTATTAATATCTAAAATCTATATCTATTTAAATTGTCCATTGATTAATAGACTTTTTTTTTTTTGGAGAAATGATTAATAGACTAAATAGTTTAGCCAACCATATAAATTGAAGTTTCTACTTTTAATGTCCATTCTAGGGATGTAAGTTTCATTTTCTTAGTTATTTCAAAAATGTTTGAAATTCAGCTTAGACATTGTTGTTTGCAATTTATATTTGTCACTCAATATTTGATTCTTCTGGCAAGTAAATTCAAAATTAGAGGCCTAATTTTGTGCCACTTGTCCTACTAAATTTCTTAATTTTGTTGCAAACATTTAACAACATTGTGAAAACCAAAGAGCCCGATGAAGAAATCATGTTCAAAACACCATTTCACTATTTTACAATTTAGAAATCATGTTCAAAACACCATTTCAAAACACCACTTCAAAATTATTTTCACTATTTAATGGTTCAGAATTCATGGAATTTAAGGAAATACTTCAAATTTGGTATTGTGATTAATTTAAGCACAGCATATAATTTTTATTTTTTGGGTTTGTAGGTGAAAAGACAAATCTTTTGGAGCAGTCCAAGTTTGAGAAGGAGTAAAACGAGGTATAGTTTTCACTTTATTAAAATCTCTTGGAATTCGTATTTAAATGAGTGGATTGATCTTATATTTGGGTAGGTATCCCAATTTTGTGAGAAGAATTATTATTTTTTGTATCATTGCACTGTTATTTGGTGTTAAAGGTGAAGTAGAGAGAAACTTAAATTGCAATTCCAAATTAGAACTCTAATTTTGTGCCATGTGTCTACATCTATGTGGCGATCAATTCATAATTATCCTTCCAATTGTTCAATTAGAATCTGAATTTGAAGTTGAATTTTGCTCCATGTGGCTAAATGTATGTGGACCTATTCTCATTAAAACCACTTCTATGTATCGAGCCAAGTGAGTTACTGTGCTAATTAAGTTTTTCTTTGATTTTGCAGTCAAACGTGAAAACCTAAGAGTCTATTTTTGTACCCAATGAAATCACTAATTTCACAAGAGACAGGAGGGAGAGAGTCGTAGAGATTTCTTTGGAAACTTTCATCTAATTCTTTTAATAATGATTGTTTCCTCCTTTGGTTCAGACCTGCCAAGTCCAAGCACTGCAGCATTTGTGATCGCTGTGTTGCTCACTTTGACCATCATTGTGGATGGATGGTAAAATATCAAACTATTTTGTTTGTTATTTTTTAATATTTTGTAGTGAGATGGTTTGTTTTTTAATTGTTAAGTATTACTTTCAATTTCTACTTAGCTCTTCATTGGTGCAGAATAATTGTACAGGGGAGAGAAACACTGGCTACTTTATGGCTTTTCTTTTGTGGTGAGTCATATCTGATTTGCAACAGAGTTTATACTTTATTGATATATGCTATGGTAAATAGCCTTCTTTGGCTAAATAAAATAGTTCATTATTTTAGTTAGTGCCTCCTTCTTAGAAGATGTTGATAATGAGGTGTAGCAAATCTATCTCTACAGCTAATGTTATGAGATGGGCCTTTGAACAAAGCTTTAATTTTCTTCTATTTGGAAATTCGACCATTTATTCCTCATGTCCAAGATTGTGAGGTGATTAGGAAAAAGAAGACATACTTTCTATGCTATATAAAACTTTTGAAATTCATGGCACAGTAGTGGAGAAGTTCCAAACTATTTTCTTAACTTTCGTTCCAAGTTTTAAATAGCGTCAATCAGTGAGAAGTTTCCTTGATGTTTCTTCTATATTTTTGTATCAATTATTGTAACTTTATTTGAGATGTAAGGCAATATGTTGTATCTATTTGTTCTTCTCTGATTTTTATTTTAAGATTGTTTTTCAGGTTCTATTTATTTTACATGCTTCTTTAACGATTTGCAAGCATTTCCTTCTTTGCATATATGGAGCAGTTACCATTGGGTTGATTCTTGCTGGACGATTAAAAGAATTAAGATTTATATATACTCTAACTGGTAAAATTCTGATTTGCATTATATAATTTCAAGTTTATGGCTTAGTTGCATCTGAGCCTAAATGTGACATCTTTTTTCCCGTTTATTTGTTGCAGTTTATTATGGTGTAGAAAATTCTTTTTTAAGTTTAGCTCCACATGTTGTACAGGTGAGTGCTCTATTTCCCTACTTTTCCTGTCATGATTTGATATCTCTAGATTCCTCCTCAACTAAAGGTCTGCTATGAAGAAACTTAAAGGAGAAATAATCTTTAACTGCTTTAAGGGCATATTTGAATTCTTCTCTAGCCACCTAGCACCTCTCCCTTTATAAGTCCTTAGTGGAGGGTGAGGTCACGGGTTCAACAACATCACATAATGGTAGCTACATCAAATATTTTGTATTAAGATATTGATGACGTTATTTCCTGTCATATCCTAAAATGAGATATTTTAAATTCGAAAATATAGCCACCCCTTATATAAGTTATAACAGATATTGATTCTCATAAAAAAAATATATATATATATATATAAAAGATATTACATATATACTACTATACTATAAGTCAGTAATGCTGTTATAATTGCGCCTAGCACTCCTAAAGCATAAACTGCAAAACCCCAAAGCCAAGGCCCAAGGAGCATTCAATGAAGCGCACATCAAGTGTGCACTTTTGCCCCTTTTTGGAAAATCTCAAAGCCTAAAAAGTGTGCTTTTATTTCTTTCTTTCATATTTTTCTCATAAACCCTTTCAATTAGTCACTACATTTTCGTATTTTGTGCTTCATGATCTTTGACTTATAGTCATATTTTGGTTAAGCCATGTACTTCATTTTGATCATTGCTATTATAGCTGTCCAAATTTTGTAAAACACAGACAAATTCCTAAAATATTGCCTTTAAATTGTATATGATTAAATTGATTATCATGTTGTCCATTGATTTTTTTTTTTTTCAAATTTACTATATAGAAAATGTAAGAAATTGATATGGACTGTTTTTGTTGGTAACCTATAAGATAAAGGGTCTTTAAATAGCTTATTGTCTTAACAAAGGTCATCTATGTTTTTACAGTTTATGTCCTTAATTGGTGTGCTATTTTTCCTCCACAGGAGATTGTCATAAAATTGGGAAACTCTATTGCCAACGAACTCAGGCTTTAGCTACTTATTTCTTACCAAAGGCTAGCTCTTTTTTATTGTTTATGTTATTATTATTGGTCAATTATATTTGAGTTTTGCATTTGCTAGAGACTTTGCTTTGAGTTTGCTGGCAAGAAAAAGGGAAAGGTAGCTATGGTTCATGGGGTTTTGGATGGTTCACTGACTACATTGTTCAGTTTCAAAGCCAAAGAAGTTGATGGATTTAGCAATTTTTGGAGAAGTTTAATATGAACTAATTGTATTTGATTGATGACAATATAGACTTCATTATTATTCCTGTTTCTTTTTCATCATGCGGTTTAGTGGCTTGATGAAAGTACAAATTTTAAAAAAATAATGAATCTAAATATTTATGAGGATTGAAAAAATTAACTTAGGGAAAATAGTTTGTTTCCCATTGCTTTAAGTTTTACATTTAGTTTGCTTTAAAAATGTCCAATAGCATCACTTAAATAATAAAATGCAATATATATATTTATTGTTTTATCTAATTCTATCCTCCTTGTGATAACTCCAAAAAGACAAAAAAGAAATTGACCAATAGTATCAATATAATTAATCATTCCCGTGCGGTAATATCAAAATACAATATATACGAGTTTATTAATACAAAATATATATACTGCTAAATTTTGTTAATGAAATTTTCTGATTAATAATATGAATTTAGACTTAACTGAGCCTTTTAAACATGAATAAACTCATTATTAATATTATATCTATTCCCGTGCGGTAGCACGGGGCTACATACTAGTATATATTAATAGGTAAAGTTGAGAGAAAATCCAATTAGGTTTTAAATTGGATTACAATTGTTGTCTAATTTTGTGTCACGTGTCCTATTTAAGTTTTCTTAATTTTTGTTCTAGGAGAGTTAATGAGGTGCAAAAGACGAAGGATCTAATATAAATAAATCATAAAAAACTCAATAAACAAAAAAAACAAAATAAAGAAAGAGTAAACTCATGTGTATATCGAAAAGAAATTTAAAAAAAATAATAACAAAAGAGAAAGAGAGAGAGTATAATTTGAATTCATATATGTATGTAATTGTAATTTTTTTAATTGTACTGTACATATGCATGAGTTATACACTAGTTATATTATAATAATTGCTCACTATTTTCATTATCATTTAATATAAAATTTTACTCACACCTATTTACTCAACATATTATATACATGTAAAAATGGCCAGAATAACCCATAATAGACAAATAAAATTAAATTTTAAATCCTATAAAAAAACAATTAAATTTTAAAAACAATTAAATTTTTAAAAAAATTTAAATAAATAATAAAGTAGAAATGAAGAAGGAAGTTTATCAAAAATATATATAAAAGAAAAAAGAAAGGAAAAAAAAAAAAAAAAAAAGAAAGAAAGAAAGAAAGAAGAGAGATGAAGCTGAAAGCGAGAGCAAATACATTTTCAAATGGCTTTATCTGAGCTGTGAACTCTTTATTAAGAGTTATAATAGTATTGCAAAATCTAATGATAATTTTTTTTTTCGTCCCTTCTTCAATTCTCTCAGCCACTCATTATTTTCTGCCTCACTCTCTCTCAGACTCTTGATTCCTCTTCCAACTTTTGTAAGCCAACACTCCAATTTCTCTCTACTATTTTTATCACACAAATTTTAGTATCACTAATTTTTATCTTCATCTCCCTCACCGAGTTTTTTCTTTTTATCTCCAAATCCCTCACCGATTTTTTTTTTATTTTTTTTTATTTTTTATTTTATCTCCATCTCCATCTCCTTCATCTTTTTTTTTTTTTTTTTTTTTTTTTTTTTTTTTTTTTTTTTTTTCACTCTCTCCTCTCTGTTCTCATCTCAGAACTGAAGCTATGACGGTTTGGCTTTAGGTCTCTCTATGGTTTGAGTCATCTCAGAGCAAAGCGGGTTTAAGTTTCGTTTTGGGTTTTGTATTTCGGTGTCGCCAATTCTCTTAGTTTCTCCGATTCTGTCTTCGTCTGCATACATGTAAGTTCTCTCTTAGGTAATTGTGATAGCTATTAAAAAAGTACTCCCTCCGTCCCATTTTTTTTTGTCTCCTATTCCATTTTGAGATGTCTCAAAATATTGTCATGTTTCTAAAAATAAAAGTCATTAATTTACTAATGTTCATATTATACCCTTATTAATTTACTAATTCAATTTTTTAATAAGTTTTTTTAAGAGTAGTTTTGAAAACTTATACATTTTTAAAAGGTAGACAAGACAATAAATGATGTTTCTTTAAAAAGTTTGACTTTTCAAACAGGACAAAAAATTTGGGATGGAGGGAATAATATTTTAAGAAAAAAGTTTCTCTGCAACCTGGTTGAAGAATTTCTCTCCAACCTATGACGTGTCTCTCTCTAATAATGACACCTGTTCCACTCATTAAGACCCAAATTCAACAGCGGACTCCCGTTAACTCACATTAGCCACTCTCCATTAATGGACTGCACTATATTTCCCTCAGCTGTTGAATTTGGGTCTTAGTGGGTGGGATAGGTATCATTATTAGAGAGGGACACGTCACAGGTTGGAGAGAAATTCTTCAACCTAGGTTGTAGAGAAACTTTTTCCATATTTTAATGTGTCAAAATGACAATTTTTTTTGAACACCTGAAGCTAATGCCCTAAGAAAGTGCGGTAAATTAATGACTTTGTGCCACGCTAAAACACTTAAAAAAAAAAAAAAAAAAAAAAAAAAAAAAAAAAAAAAAAAAAAAAGAAGGGAAAAGACATTTGAGATTGCCCCAGGAAAAGTTGTGGACTTGACTGAGAACAGGGGATGTGAAATTGTGAACACAAACACAAGGAGAAAGAAAGAACAGAGTACAATCCTTTTTTAAACAAGCAATTATCATCTAATACCAATTGGACACAACTTAACCCCAAATTTTCGGCTGACAAATTAATTTCACAAAATAACATATTTATTTTCATTAGCTCTAAATGAGTGTATTTTTTGTTTTTCTATTTTAGTTGTGGTTCTTGATTTACCAATGTATTTCCAATGACCATTTCTAGATTGGGAATCTTTTCTAAATTCTCCAACACAGCCCCTATTCAGTTTAACACCAAAAAAAGGAGGAAAAATAATTGACACTTGTGAGTTTTTCGCATCCCCTTACTCCCAATTATTGAGATATTTAGTAAGAAAGGAAAAATTAAAATGACATAATAAATGCTTAATACTAGAATATGTAGCTTTATATACCAGCACTGACATAATAAATGCTTAATGCTAAAATATATAGTTTCATACATAATCATAGTTGATTTAGCAATATATATATAGGACAAAATTTAGCTACAAAATTGATTGTAGCCTAAAACTACAAACTTACTCAATATCTTTTTATTTATTTTTTTGATAATCACTCAATATATTTTTATTGGATGTGAATTTTGACAAATTCACCATTGGATTACATCTTCTTCTTATATCCTTTATGTTTGCAAAATTTCAAGAAAATTAAAGATCAATAGCTATGTCATCAATAAATTTTTAAATTGCAAGTTTTTGTAATTTAAAATTATGCATAAAATATAAGATTATAGATTATATAGTAAATAATATCCGATTGACATAAAAATTGATACGTGTCTTAAGAACGTAAATAACATGTAATTCAATGGTTAGATTTTCAAAATATGCAGTAATATTTATTTTATTGAGTGAGTTTGTAACTTAAGGCTACAACCAATTTTGTAGCTAAACTTTGTCCATATATATATAATCACAATGAAAAATGATGTCTACAACATTTTTAGAATATTTTTACAACAAATCCTAAGTGGCAGGTTGTTTCTGGTTGTTATTGTTAGAGTAAAAAAGTAATCTTAGTGTTAGTTTCAAATTTGAACCAATAATAACTAATCATCTGTGATTTGTTATAAAAATATTGTAAAATTATTGTAAACGTAGCATCTCTCAATCACAATACATGCCTAATAATAGCTATCACAATTACCAGATTTTTTATTTAGACAAAAAATAAAAAAGCCATAAAAGTAATAATAGTTTGTCCATATGGGACCATAGATATTATTTTGAACTTTAAACAGTATTTCATAACTGGTCGGCACAAGAGTATGTAGAAAGTAGAAAAGTTGTGCACTTGACTTAAAACAGGGGAGGCGAAGTTGTGAATAAATTCCTCTCGTCTCCCTCTCACTTCTAGTCTCTCGCTCACAAACAAACACGGAGAAAGAACAGTAATCATTCCTTTACTAAACAGGAAACTATCTCACAGGAATTTAATCGCGTTATTTCAGGAGATTTTCGATCGGTAAATTCTCAATTTTCACTCATATTCATCACTTTTTTCTTTCCTTTCACCAAGTCATTGAGATGAAAAAATCCACCATCAAACTGTTTTCTCTTTTTCTTAATTTACTTTCCTTTTAATATATTTCTCTTCATTTTAATTGAATGTACTTTTTTTCCCCAGTTTTCAATATTATAGTTCAAGATTTATCAGTTTCCATGAGCACTCAAGGAGCCTTAACGTCGTCACCGTCTTCTTCTTCAACACCTCAGTGGACAAACGACATTTTTCTCAGTTTTAGAGGCGAGGACACCCGTGCAAATTTTACGGACCATCTATATGAAGCTTTGAAAACAAAGGATATTTGGACTTTTAGGCTGCGTTTGTTTTGGGTGAAAACCACTTCCAGAAATGCTTTTCTGTAATTTCGGGTGTTTGGTTGCGCACGAAAAATCAATTTTCTGAAAATCATTTTCAGTTGACCATGAGTCAAGGGTGAAAAGGATTTCCGGTTTTATTTTCACTTCAAATAAAAATTTTTGGAAAACAGAGAAGAGAGCACGAAGAGAGAGACCCAGCGACCTTCGACCCAGAGAGAGCACAAACCGCCACTCCAAGCCCAGAGCCCATCGCCGGCAACCTTCGACCCATGAACCCACCAGTCGCACCGCACCGGCGAGACCCAGCGAGTCGCACCACGCCGGCGAGACCAAGTGAGTCGCACCGCAACGATTCGATTGAACCCAGTGGCTTGACCACAACGATCTAACCGAATTTGATGATTTTTTTCCTTTGGTTTTGTTTTTTTGTGGCTTTTGATTGCCGAAGTTTGCTACCGTGGGTAGTTTTGGTGGTGTGTGGTGTTGGGATTTGGCTGTGATTTTGAAATTTTTTGTAATAAAATTTGTTTGGATGCTGAGAAAATAGGTGAGAAAATGTGTAGGAAAATAGCATTTTCATAATAGCATTTTCATAATAGAACAAAACACATGAAAATATTTTCTACAACAATTTTCATAATGCAACCAAACACTTGAAAATCTTTTCATTTCCCGAAAATAGCATTTCTAGAAAATAGACTATTTTACGAAAAATATTTTACGGCAACCAAACACAACCTTAGGGACGATGAAAAACTTGAGAGAGGAAACACTATTTCAAAGGAGCTCTTGAAAGCAATAGAAAAATCGAAATTTGCTATTGTCATTTTCTCAGAAAACTATGCATCTTCGAAATGGTGTTTGGATGAACTTGTCCATATCGTCAGATGCATGAAAGAGACAGGATTGAAAGTTATGCCAGTTTTTTACCACGTGAATCCATCTGACGTACGAAAACAAAGGGGAACTTTTGCTCAAGCCTTTAAAGAACACAAAAAATGTTTTGGGAGGAGCTTCCTAGAAAGGTTGAATAAGTGTAAGAGCAAAAAGATGAAAAAGTGGAGACCTGCTTTGAGAGAAGTGGCCAATATCTCTGGTTGGGATTTACAAGATAGGTAATTTGGGATTTACAAGATAGGTAATTTTCATGAATTTTTTTTCCTTTTGTTATTTAAATGGGAAATCTTCTTTCATATAAATAGTTTTTATAACATGGTAGGATAATATGCATGGTTTGAAATATTACAACATATATTAGTTAAAATTTTGTTATGCTATTAGAAATAGTTTGTGACCCTGTCACCCCTTCTTTTTGTAACCCTTATTTCGGACTTAGGAAACACTCATTTGCAATAATTGAAAACGAACTACTTTTTTATTAAAAAAATTTATGATTTGATAGTTACAACAAAGGCAGGATTTGAACTGATGTCTTAAAAACACTAAAATATATAAACTAGTTAGGTTACAAGACTCTCAAAAAAGGAACTTCTTGATTTAAGGACAAAACCATTCTTTTTCTTTTGATTATAAGGACTTGACTTTCCACGAATTATAAATCTATTGAGATTGACTAATATCTTCATTATATTTGTATTTGGGTAAATTACAATTTACTTTTGCTATTTTAGAAAATTAATTTACAAAATTTCAATTATTAAGATTTTGTCCAACTTAAAGTTTGGACTAAATGAAACTATTAGGATTCTGTCCAACTTAATAGATTTTTTATTTTATAGACAAATTTTCCCTCAATTTCATTTCCTTTTTCCTCTTCGTCTTCCTCCATTCGAGCATGATCGAGCACTGGGTCAGTGTTGCCATGCTCGATGCCTGATTCATCTTCTCCATTTTTCTAACTTTTCTACTTTTGTTATTGTTTTTCACTCTTTTTCAAGGAAAAAAAAAAAAGGAGAATTTAATATAGTTGGAATTGTGAGGGATTATTTACTTATTTCTTCAAGCTAGTCCATAAAATTGCTCACAATTCTCACACGTGTGCAAAAAGTCTTAATTTAGATGGAACCCTAATAGTTTAAGGATTTAAATATGAGAAATGCTATGTCTACAACATTTCTACAACATTTTTACAACATTTCCTAAGTGGCAGGTTGTTATTGGTTGTTATTGTTGGGGCAAAAAAGTAATCTTAGTGTTAGATTCAAATTTGAACCAATAACAACTAACCACCTGTGATTTGTTGTAAAAATGTTGTAAAATTGTTGTAGACGTAGCATTTCTCTTTAAATATAGTAATTAAACTTTGTAACTAAATTGTGAAATGGCCAAACCAAAGTGTAAATTGTAATTATCTTTTTTGTTTTTTCGATTCCGTTGGTAAGATAAGTTTACCCACATACTTCTTTGGTCAAAGTCTACCAGCAAAAATGGTTGACTAGAATCAATATATTATAGAGTTCTTAGAGTACCCGATCAAGTAGAGTTTTTTTTTTTTTTTTTTTTTTTTTTTTTTTTTTGAGAAATAATTATAACATGCTGCTAACCCCGCATATCAAACCCTTTCCCCCCTAGACCTCCAAGCACTTTGTGTATGGGGAGGTGCCAATTCAGCTACAAGGCCTTTGGCAAGTAGAGTTTAATATTGATCATTCATTATATATTAATGTTACGTCCATAATAATTTCACAACATATTATAGATGACAAATTGTTTTTGTTTTTGTGGCCCATCATTGATATCACATTTTTACTCACTAGTAATAACTTTCTATTTAAGATTTGTTATAAAATTATTATAAAACTGTTGTGAATGTATCATTTATCTATATTAAATGGTGTAGAAAATAACATTTTACTATGTTAGTATTCCATTAACAGGACCATTAAAATTATGGTTTACAAAAAAAGAGGTAAATTACAAATTTGGTCCCTAACTTTTATACTTATTACTGGTTATGGTTAGAGGCTAAATTGACACGTTTGAAATGATAGTGACCAAATTGAAAAACAATGTAGAGGTTAGGGACCAAACTTGTACTTTAACCCAAAAAAAACCATTCCCTCCCCCTCTTCTTTGGCGTTCTGGTTTACACCATGGATCTGATATTTCTTCAACTGTAAATTCACAATTAAATTGACGGAGTGGAGAGTCATGGAGCAAAAGCTTCAGGATTGGTGTCACCAGTCATGGTAATTTGCGAATGGAGAGAGCCCAATACTAACTTTGTCGGTTGATTCGGCTCCAATCTCATCAGCCGTTTGTTTCTAGTGGGAAGCGACAAAGATTTCTAAGCTCCCCCATATTCAACTGTTTTTGTTATTAACTTGACTCTTTAGGAATTGATTAAGCAAGTAGCCATTTGCTCCTTGATTATTATTATTATTTTCAGGATTGTTTGAAATCAGATCGCCATGGGAAGTGGGGGAGGGGATGATTTTTTTGGTCTTCCTTTGCAAACGTCATCGAGGTTTTTTCCTTTTTCTTTTTAATAGGAAAAATTGAGGTTGACTGGTTTTTTTTTTTTTTTGACTGGTTGAGTGTGGGATTTTTGTCGGTTTTATTATTATTTATTATTCATTAGTTTAAAAGTTTTGTTAGTCAATTGCTGAAGTGTCATAACCTAGACCATTTATTATATAATGAATGGTCATGATTAAACTCTACTTATATAGAGTACTTTACTACTATTACTTTTGCTATTATTTTTACTGGCATGTAACATATGCAAATGCATAAATCCATTTTAAATTAAATACAAGTTTTATTATAGAAATATAAATAATTAGTCAAATTATTAAAAAAATAGCATATAACACATGTATACGTATAGATATATTTAAAATTAAATAATTTTTATCATAAAAATATAAATAATTGGTTAAATTATTTTTAAAAAAAGTAAATGTAATTAATCACATATTAAAATTCTTACCTAAATTTAATACTACTTATGATCATTTTTTTTTTTTAGTTTTTAATAAGATAGAACGTGTGGTAATTTTTGTAATGTGGTAATTTTTATTGAGTATATGTGATTTTTTTTTAATAGTTCATTAATATTAGATTTTTAGTATTTTGCACTCATTAACTCATTTAGCACAAAAATTAAAAAACTTAAGTTAACACATGACACAAACTTAAGTGGATAATTATGGTGTAATTTCCACATAAATTTAGACACATTGCCCAGAATTAGATTCTAATTTCAAATTCTAATTGAATTTGTTCTAAGTTTTACCTATATATATATATATATATATATAGAAGAACCCGATTTGAACTCTTAGCCCAAAAGGTACATGGACTTAGGCCCAAAAAGTCCAAAATAATAAATTTGTAGAGAATGGGTTGGAAAACTAGGTTTTAATGAGTTAAGCAACAAGTAAACAGATCTTAGTGACAAAGAAAGGGAGAAAACAAGCTTTCAATAAGAAAAAACGTTCTCGGCCGAGTCCGAGGAGACTAATTCTTATGTATTTCCTTTTGAAGCTTGATTACAAATCTGGTTCTAGATTGCCACAGTGTTTCTCTCTTGATTTTTCGATCCCCCTTCCTTCAGGGGTCTCTTACATTATATATCTCCCTCCTAGTGATCTTGGTCTTCCACTTGTTGATCATTCAAGCCACTACTTGAGTGCTTGTCCCATCAGACACCCTCTTTGGCTTTTTGTAAGTTATGGTAGTTAAGGTAGCACTGTTCAAGGGTCTTCTCTACATAAATGCGGCTAGTAAGTTAGTTGCAGGGTATACAATGCGGTGACAGCAGTTTTTTCTTAGGCATCTTAAAGCTTCTACTTTCTGGTACACTTGAGAAGTATGCCCCTGCCACTGGAGCTTCCTAGAAGGTCGTCTTGATTATTAGGATCTACATCAGATTCGTGTATAGCTTATTCGAGGAGGTATTCTTCCTCGGACCACCTTCCCATTAATATCATGCTCATGAAGTTATGAGCTTAAACCAATTACTACTATTTAATCGTTCTCGGATCACCCGTGTGCGCATCGAAAGCGAGACCACTGGGCTGGACTGGGACTCACTTTGGCTGACAACTTATTTGTGTAGTGGGCTTGGGTTTCCTACACTAGGTTGTTCTCAACACTGAGACCCAATGAGGTCACTTTTCTCTCTTATCCTGCTTGAAACACTCCCCCCTTTTTACTGTCTCTCTCTCTCTCTCTCTCTCTACTTGGCTTCTTTTTCTCAACCTCCAACCAACCCTTCTCGTTCCTGTGTTCCTCCTATTTATAGCTTAAACTTCGTGGAGTGGCCATGATTATCTTCAGGTTCAGTGCACCAAGCAGTCCAATGCTATCGCTCATAAGTGGGTGGTTAGGTGGTAGTGGGAGGCGGTGCGAGTGGCCTGAGAACTTGTTTTTCCCCCCCTGCAGGCATCCTCATCGGAGGCGCTGTCTGCAGAGCTGCCAAATATGTAATGGACGGGGCATTTGTTGGTTGTTCGTATATGCTCAGGGGATAGGATAGAGGATTTGTCGAGAAACGTTGAAACGGCACTGTTTGGGCCTGCGACCTGTGGGGCTTTGGAATGGGATTCTCGGCAGAAAAAGGATCGTGGCCCATGGGCCATTCATCCATACCAGGCTCTCAGGCCCAGATGGGCTTTGGTGCAGGGTATCGTACATTAGCCCCCCCTTGATTCTTCCCAGTCCTCGGGGGGGGGGGGGGGGAATCAAGGATCCCAAGGGGTGGCAATCCATCCGGGAAACCGAAGAGTCAGTATCCGTCAATTGAGGAGCGTGTTAATGCGCCCCTTAAAAGACACGTCCAAACTTGACTGATGGCTTAGCCATCATTATTGTCTGACGGTTCATAAACTGAGGCGTCATACGTGTGGCAGTTAAGGCGGCGATCCACGTGGCTTCCCGTCAGCGGATCATTTAATGCTTATTATCTTGCTTTTCTGCTCCTATAAATAATCGTGCTTGTCACTTTCATTCACTTTTGCATTTCTCACAATTCAACCTTTTACTCTGCCGAGCATTATTCCTTCAAGGTTCATCTCTTAGCCCAGAACACACCTCCTCCTTAGAGCCCAGTAAGTTCCTCTCCTTCTTCTTCTCTTTCCTGTTGGTTCCATTTCATTTTATTTTACAGTAATCTTAGCATGTCTTTTCTTTTTAGCATTCTTACTTGCAAAATGGGCTACTCTCACCTCCTTTCTTTTGCCCAAGCCTTGGCTAGTTTTAGAGCCGCCTTCAATATTCCTAGGGATGTTGATACTGCCTACTATAACATGGGCGATATTGACATTCAAAGACGCCGTGGTGTAAACACGGCTTTCTTTCCCTTGATGGCCATTCTAGAGGGTGGCCTTAGGTTCCCGGTTGACCCCTTGATCCTTAGTACCCTTAGATTTTACGGCCTTTGTCCCAACCAACTCCCTCCCAATTTTTACCGGGTAATGAGTTGCGTGAGTAGGTTGAACTAGTTGTACGGGTTACAACTAAACCATCATGACATTAATTTTATGTATAGTTTGTGTGGCAATATCGAATCGGATTATTACCTAAAAACTAGAGACGTAAGGGTACGGCTCATTTCGTGCCTACTAGACTCAAATAGAAATTCGGCTAAAGACTTTGTACGGGTGAGCGGCAGTGGCGGCTTTAGGAATTTTGTTTAGGGGGGTCATTAAAAAATTTGAATAAAAAAAGAACTTGAATATATTGAGTTATTGACAAAAAAAATTAATATATGAAGTTTTACAATTTTCTTCTACAAATTCTCAAATTTTTAATAATTGTTATATGATAGTTCATTATGAGTATCTATTGCCAATGTGGGCAGCTATGAGCCTATGAATATTTTATTTTGTTAAGTTTATCTAACATTTTTATTTTTATGCAATTGTTATTATCTATTTGTTATTTTTTTTTATAAAAATATTTTAAACTAAATGACTAAACTAAACTCATTAGCTTTGTATTAATTATTGATGCATAGAACCACACTAATTCATACATAAAATTATGCACTACATATTTACTTAACCAATCAAATGCTTAGACAAACACTAACTTTACAATTTTTTTTCTTAAATTTTACTAACTTTATAACAAAAAGTTATTATAACACGATAACAATACACACACATGTAACAAACCATTTCTATTTCCTAATTATTAAATTATATTATATTTATATTGTACACACAAACGTCCCACACATCATAATTCACACAAATAGCATTATAATAAAAAGTAATGCACACAAACAATATTAGACACACTCGCACACATAATATAAATTTATAAAAAAAAAAGTGACACTTATAATTTACAAACACTTACTTTTTACTTTTAGAGTTTGAAATACTTGTAATAAAGATGTGCAAAATTTAATTAGAGTGTGCAAAAATATTTTTAAAAATAAATTAAAGTACTAAGCTAACAAAAAAAAATATTTTTTTATATATAAATTTTTTTTTTTTTTTGAAGTCAGGGGGTTCATTTGAACCCCCTGAATATAGACTAGCGCCGCCCCTGGTGAGCGGCAATTGGTTTGCCAAGGAACTCCCATGCGCATTTTCGCCGCTTGATGTTGGTCGGTACCCTGTGTTATCTATCTGATTTCTTTTGATTTTGGTCTGTGTATAATTACTAATTCTTATTTCCCGTGTAGAGAGCAAAAGGTTCAAGCCGGATCTCCGAGTGGTACATGTTTGGGACTTGAACTTCGTTCTTAGGTCGGAGATTTTTGTTCACTCTGACGAACAACTGCGAGCGTCTCACCTTATCCTCAGCGTAGATCCCGTTTACTCAACATGGTAGGGGTTTAGCCAAGCCTTGTTAGTTGACAGCCCCCTCCTCTCCTATATAGACGTCCCGCATGCGGACTTCCTCCCCCCAAAATTTACCGTTGGTGAAGCACGTGCTCTCAGTCCTAGGTTCATTTGTTTGGATGAGCGACCACCCATTCGTGACGACTCGGCTGAGCGCGTGTCACGAGCGCGTCGAGAGAGGGCTCATGAGCAAGTTCAGCAAGAAAATCCAGCTCCGCCCGAGAACCCTGTAGAGTTCGGGGCTCCCGTTCAGGAGGTTGAAGGCGCAGCCGCAGAATCAATCAGCTCCTTTGAAACAGAATCCGACCAAGGCAACGCCATGGTGGTAAAAAAAAAATGACAATCAACCGCTTCGTCCCGAGCGCCCAGCCAGCCATGCAGCAGCAATCCTTTGGCTAAGATCCCACTCCTCCCGCTGCCCCTACAGGCCATGCTCGAAAGAAGCAACGCATAATTGAGCAGACGCAGACAAGCTTGGGCAATGTGCCTTTCAGGCCGCCACTCCGGCCATCAACGGGCATTGTAATCCGAGAGTAGGCAGCACCCCTTGCGGTAAACTTGGCATCTACTTCCCGGGATTCGGCAGAATGGCAGCCCTCTTTCCAGCTCAACGGTAAGCCCCTTCCTGCTATAGCCAGTATACGGATGTGGGAAAAGGGTCACGGGGGTCGTGTTGCTCAGAGTCTGGCATGTGGCCTTCTTCTACCCGAAGACGTGCACGCCTTCTCGGTAGGGATGGATTAGTCTTTAGGAAGGCGACTGCAGTGGCACACCATAGCGGTAATTGCTCCGTCCTTTTTCACTGTTCTCGGTTTGTGACTCATTCTTATACGTGTACTTTCTCTTTCCCCTCATAAATGTTATTATTGTGGGCAGGCCGCGTAGCTATCGTACATCATGGACGGGCGGATGAAGGAGCTTGCCGAAGATGCCGAGCGGGAAAAAGCTTTGAAGGATGTTTCCGAGGCCATAGCCAAGGAGAAGATGAAACTTGTCGAGGATGCAGTGGAGAGAATTGCTTCAGCAGAGAAGGCTCGGGCTCTGGCCGAAGGGAGGTCCACGGAGCTTGAAGTGCAGTTGGGAGGAACCGAGCTTAAGCTGGCAGAGGCCCAGAGCTTGAACGTTATGCTAGAGGGACAATTAGCTGATTCGAAGGCAGCGTTGGAAGCTTGTGAAAGCAAGTGGTACGACGAAGGGTTTGCCGATGCGGAGAATTCGGCAGAGCCGGTCATTTGCTAGGCTCATCTGCTCGGTTTTGAAGAGGGTTGGTTTGCCACCCTTTAGGCCATGGGGGTGCCCGAGGATTCCTCTCTGAGGGATCGCAGCAAAATCCCCTTCCCGAACTCCTCAACTGCCGCGCCAAACGCCCCTTTCGTGATTGATGAAGAAGAGACCACGAGCATGAGGGAGCTGGTGAATGCCATTGATTCTCATGCGGAGCCGATTGATATAGAGGCGACTAGCCATTCTCAGGCTGAGGGGAATGCCCAGTTGCCAACTTCTTCAGTCGACCAGCAACCTCCCGAGGACCCATCTTTTGTTCAAGCCGCGGATCTCTAAAGTAGACAGCCGTACCTGGTTTCTTGCATTTTATTTTTCCTTTTTCTTTAAAATGTTATTTGAATTGGATTGCCTACGTCATCGGGCTGTGGTGAGGGAACAATTTATTTCCTTTAAACTTTTATTTGTCTTTTGAGTTACCGGGTTTTGGCAACCAAACATCAGCTTAATCTTTAAATGCTGCTCTAAGTTATGTTTGTGAATGCTTTACTATGGGATGCTTTCATTTGACCGAGCGATCTATCTTCATCGGTTGCTTTTTTATAGTTAGGTCCACCTTGCCCGGCAAAGAAGGTTCCACGTGCTCGGTGATAAGAATCGAACCGAGGGTCTGGCCTCTGTCCTTAGAAGTAAATAAGGTTTCCACCTGCCCAAGGATAAGAATCGAACTGAGGGTCAGGTTTCTGTCCTTAGAAGTAAATTAGGTTTCCACCTGCTCGGCGATAAGAATCGAACCGAGGGTCAGGTTTTTATCCTTAGAAGTAAATTAGGTTTCCGCCTGCTCGGTGATAAGAATCGAACCGAGGGTCAGATTTCTGTCCTTAAAAGTAAATTAGGTCTCCACCTATCCGATGATAAGAATCGAACCGAGGGTCAGGTTTCTGTCTTTAGAAGTAAATTAGGTTTCCACCTGCCCGGTGATAAGAATCAAATCGAGGGTCAGGCTTCGGTCCTTAGAAGTAAATTAGGTTTCCACCTGTCTGGTGATAAGAATCGAACCAAGGGTCAGGTTTCTATCCTTAGAAGTAAATTAGGTTTCCACCTGCTCGGTGATAAAAATTGAACCGAGGGCCAGGTTTCTGTCCTTAGAAGTAAATTAAGTTTCCACCTGCTCGGCGATAAGAATCGAACCGAGGGTTTGGCCTCTGTCCTTAGAAGTAAATAAGGTTTCCACCTGCCTAGTGATAAGAATTGAACCGAGGGTCAGGTTTTTGTCCTTAGAAGTAAATTTGGTTTCCAGCTGCTCGGCGATAAGAATCGAACGAGGGTCAGGTTTCTGTCCTTAGAAGTAAATTAGGTCTCCACTTGCCCGGTGATAAGAATCAAACCGAGGGTTAGACTTCTGTCTTTAGAAGTAAATTAGGTTTCCACCTGCCCGGTGATAAGAATCGAACCGAGGGTCAGGTTTCTGTCCTTAGAAGTAAATTAGGTTTCCACTTACTCGGCGATGAGAATCAAACCGAGGGTTAGGTTTCTGTCTTTGGAAGTAATTTAGGTTTTCACCTACTCGGTGATAAGATTGAACCGAGTGTCAAATTTAGAACAATGCCAATATGCACGAACAAACATCATTTCTCTTATTAACAAAACACATACACACAAGACACCTAAACTTTAGTGATAGTACTTTTTCAGATTGTGGACATTCCACGGTCTGAGCAATGGTCTCTCGTCTAGGTCTTCTAAGTAGTAAGCCCCGGTGTCGGCCACTGCGGTCACTCTGTAGAGCCCTTCCTATGTCTGCGCCAATTTCCCTGCACTAGTATCTTGCATGTTTCCCACGACTCTTCTAAGAACCAGATCCCCGGCTATAAATTCCCTCGTTCTTACATCTCGATTGTATCTCCGAGCGAGCTTCTGTTGATATTTCGCAGGCCGTATGGTCACCATCTCACGGCATTCTTCCAACTTGTCCAAGCATTCCACCATCATCTTATCGTTCTGGGCAGGATTAAACCCCGCGATTCGTGCACAGCATAAGCTTACCTCGGTTGGTATAACTGCTTCCGCCCCGTACGCGAGAGAGAAAGGAGTCTCCCCGGTGGATCTTCTGGGAGTTGTCCGGTAAGCCCATAAGACTTTGGGCAGCTCCTCAGTCCAGTTCCCTTTCGCACCCACTAGCCTTTTCTTCAGCCCATCTACAATTATCTTATTCACAGCCCCGGCCTGACCATTGCTCTGGGGATAAGCTGGAGTCGAGTACTTATTTTTTATACCAAGTTCATGACAGAATTCTTGGAACGCCCGATTGTCGAATTGCAGTCCGTTGTCTGATATGAGGGAGTTCGACACCCCAAACCTTGTTACTATATTCTTCCATACAAATTTATTCACATCAACGTACTGTATGTTGGCCAAAGCTTCCGCCTCCGCCCATTTGGTGAAATAGTAGACGGCCACAAGCACGAATCTTCGATTTCCCATCGCACGGGGGAATGGGCCGATGGTATCTAGCCCCCACTTCGCAAAAGGCCAAGGACTGCTGATCGGGTTCAAATGATCGGCAGGTTGATGGATTAAAAGGGCATGCTTCTGACACTGTTCGTATCTAAGTACATACTCGGCGGTGTCCTTCTGCATTTGAGGCCACCAAAACCCTTGAGTCATTGCCCGGTGCGCCAATGAACATCCCTCCACGTGGCCGCCGCACACCCCATCATGTAGTTCCGCCAAAAGCTTGCCCACCTTCTCTGGGTGTAAGCACAACAGGTACGGTCCTCCGTACGATCTTCGGTACAAAGTCCGGTCTTTAGACAGCCAATATCGGGGAGCCATTCTACGTATCTTGTTGCCCTCCTTTTCATCACCTGGGAGTCGGTCCTCTGCCAGAAAGTCAATGATGGGGTCCATCCAGCATGGCCCAAGGGTTTTGATGGCTGCAACTTCGATCCCCGCACTTTTCGAACCATTTGACACCTTGACGCTCGGCTCCAAAACCAGCTCGACTTTAATTAGCTGGGGTATCTCTTCGGCTACCGACGATGCCAGCGTGGCGAGGGAGTCGGCGTGTCTGTTTTGAGTCCGGGCTACTTGGAATACCTTGACCGTGCTGAAGCTAGACATAGCCTGTTTCACTTGTCCCAGGTATGCTTTCATCCGGGGATCTCGGGCTTCGAAACTGCCTTGCACCTGATTAACCACCAGACGCGAATCTGAGTATACCTCCACCTCCCGAGCATCAAAGCTCGAAACCGTCCTTAGTCCAGCCAAAAAAGCCTCGTATTCTGCCTCATGGTTGGACACCTTGAAACACAACCTAAACGAGTGTTCCAACCGTATTCCTTCTGGGGTGATTATGATGACCCCCGCACCGGCCCCCGTGTAACTTGATGCACCGTCCATGAACACCTTCCACGGGCGAACCTCTAGATGGCAAACTATCTCCACACTCCCCTTTGGCGAAAACTCGCGATGAAATCCGTAAGGACCTGCCCTTTCACCGAGTTTTGTGGTCTGTACCGTATGTCAAATGAACCAAGTCTAGTTCCCCATTTTGCTATTCGGCTCGTGAAGTCTGACCTTTTCAGTAATGACTGTAAGGGATACTCGGTCAAGACGTATACCGTATGATCCTGAAAGTAGTGCGGCAACTTCCTGGTGGCGTGTATTAGGGCCAATACAAGTTTTTCCAGGGGTAAGTTTCTCGTCTCGGCATCAACTAGAGTTTTGCTGATGTAGTAGACGGGCTGTTAGATTCCTTTGTCCCTTAGTAGCACAGCGCTCATGGCGTGTTCGGATACTGCCAGATACATGAACAAATCCTCACCTGGTTCTGGTGCCATAAGCATGGGTTCCCGCGGCAAATAATCCTTAAGATCCATAAAGGCTTTGTCGCACTCTTCACTCTAGTGAAATCTAGTCCATTTCTTCAACAGCTGGTAAAACGGTCGGCAGCGGTCCGCGAATTTGGAGATGAATCGGTTAAGGGCAGCTAGCATCCCGATCAACACTTGCACTTCTTTTAGGCTGTTCGGTGGCTTCAATCTCCTTACAGCTTCAATCTGGTCGGGGTCGACCTCAATTCCCCAGCTAGTGATTAGATACCCTAGGAATTTTCCCGCCCCTACACCGAATGCACACTTCTCGGCATTGAGACGCAACTTGTGCCGCTGAAGGACCCTAAATACTTCTTGAAGATCCTCCATATGCCGGGAAACCTGCTTGCTTTTCACCACCATGTCGTCAACGTATACTTCAACCGTTCGCCCTATCATGTCTTGGAACATCCTTGTCATCATTCGTTGGTACGTGACCCCGGCGTTCTTTAGTCCGAAGGGTATCCTCGTATAATGGTAATTGGCCTCCGGGGAGATTGATGCCGTTTTCTCTTGATCCTTAGACACCAAGGCTATCTGGTGATACCCCTGAAAAACGTCTAGAAAGCTCATCCTCAGGTGCCCATACGTGGCGTCCACCAGCTGATCAATTTTTGGCACGGGGAAGGGATCTTTTGGGCAAGCCCGGTTCAGGTCGATGAAGTCCACGCAAACCCTCCATTTGCCGTTCTTCTTTCTTATAACTACGGTGTTAGCCAGCCAATCCGGGAAGAATATTTCCCTTATTACCCTAGCATCCTTCAATCTTCGGACTTCCTCATTCACCGCTTGTATGTGCTCCCAGGACGATCTCCTCGGCTTCTGCTTCTTAGGAGTGAACAAGGGGTCGACCCCAAGTTTATGGACTATGAACTTGGGATCTACCCTCGGCACTTCATACGGGCTCCATGCAAACACATGCACATTCTGTATTAGGACCAACAACATTTCTACCCTTTCCTGATCATCCATGCTTTCTCCAATATGGAAGTACTTATCTGCATCCGGCAATACCTTCACCTTGACCATCTTCTCGACACATGCGTCCCCCTTCTCCCATGAATTCTGTAATTGCTATAAGGGGATTCCCGATGAAGGGCAACTACGCTCGACCTGCTCCTTCTGGTCGGTCTGCTCTTTCTTGTAATTGACTATGGCGACCAAGCATTGCCTGGCTGCCCACTGGCTTTCTCGCACCACAGTGATACCATGGTCAGTAGGAAACTTCACCTTCATGTGCAGAGTGGATGGGACAGCCCCCATCGCGTGGATCCACGGCCTTCCTAGTATAGCCGTGTATGGAGAGAACGAAGCAAACACTATAAACTTCACCACCACCTCCTTGCCTTCCATATTGACGGGCAGAGATATCTGCCCCTCGGGAACCACCACTTTACCGTCGAACCCAACCAACGGCGTGCTATACTTCAAGAGATCCTTATTCTTTAACCCGAGCCCCCTGAATAGGTTCGGGTACATAACCTCAGCGCCACTTCCCTGGTCTATCATTATTCTCTTCACAACGAAACCTCCTACGCGGGCTGTGACTACCAACGCGTCGTCGTGCGGTTGAATCGTCCCTTCCAAATCGCTATCATTGAAAGCGATCGGCTCTTAGGTCGGTTTTATCTTCTTCACGGGAGGCGGCACGACTGAGCTTCCTCCTGTTGAGGCCACAGTCAACATCTCCTTTACTCCAGTTGCAGTGTGGCCCTTAGGGGCAACGTGGATGACCTCAATTATCCCAAGAGGAAGTGGAAGGAGATTCCCTCTCTGCGGGGCGCCTTGCCCTATCCCTCGGTCTCCTGCATCCGTCACAAACTCCTTTAAGTGTCCAGCCTTGACCAGCTGCCCGAGATGGTCCCTCAACACTCGGCATTGCTCGGTTGTGTGGCCCCTATCCTTATGGTAAGTGCAATACAAATTCTGATTCCTCCTAGATGGGTCTCCTCCCATCTTGTTCGGCCACCTGATGTACGGTTCGTGCTTAATCTTGTCAATGATCCTATGCACTGGCTCTTTAAACGTTAAATTCACCTCCCCTACTTGTGCTTCTGGTTCTTGTATCCTCAAGTTTCCCCAGACTCTAGGCGGAGAGATGTTCTGACGAGGGCGATTAACCATGGGCGCCTTTCCCTTGCTTTGGAGTTGGTCGTCCTCCAACCGTTTGTATTCTTCGATGCGCCTCATCAGTTGTTTCATGTCTTCGGGGGGTTTCTTGGTCTTCGATTCCCGAAGTCCGGAGTCCTTGGGCAGGCCCATCCTGAAAGTGCTTGCAGTAATCTTTTCGTTCCCTTCGCCGATCTCATTGTAGAGCTCCCAATATTGGGCAGCGTAGCTATGAAGTGTCTCCCCCACCCTCATCTTCATAGACAATAACGCATCCATTGGTTATGGAACTCGGCTGCATGTCACAAACCATATTCCGAACTCCTGTATCAACTCAACGAAGTTATGAACAGATCCCTTTCGTAACCCGTTAAACCATCTCAGTGTGGTAGGGCCGAGACTTGAGGGAAAAACCTTACACATCAGTGCGTCATTGTGGGTATCCAAGGACATCATCTGGATATAGTGGCTGACGTGCTCTATGGGGTCCGTTTTACTGTCGTAAGAGTTGAACGGGGGTCGCATGAACCTGTCCGGCATTGGTGCCTGCTCGATGCCAGCTGAAAATGGTGACCTCACAGCTTTCCATAGTGCACGTCTCATCGTATCCATGGCTGCATTACGGGGCTATCGCTCTTCTAGGGAATCCAAGCTTCGGTCTGCATACCCCCATGACCGCGAACGATCTCGGCGGGCTTGGGATTCCCGTAAACGTGAACGTTCCCTTCGCCGATGAGATTCCCATGAATGGGATCGTTCGCGGCGACGGTCGGATCTAGATTGATTGGACCCTGTCCCTTGATGATTATCCCCGGAATCGGACCTTCTCTCCTGCTAATCCTGGTCCCTTCTACGGTGCATATTCTCTGCTTCCAATTCCAAATCTCTCACTAACCTACGCAACCGTTCAAGCTCTTCATCTCTATCATCGTGCTGTCTGTGCCCTGATGCTACTGATGCAGTTCGCTGCATTTGGAAAGATCCCTTACCGAGACCGGACCGCTCTTCCTCCCGTTCATGATTCCTATCTTTGAGCTGCTTCTGCCTCCGTTCTCGCCAAGAAGATCCCGTCGAACCACTTTCTGCACCACTTACGGAATGTCTCCCAGCCATTCCCTCGCGCAAGTCTCGTCGGAACCACGGCTTTGTAGGAGATTCCCACAGACGGCGCCAATTGTGCGCACCGAAAGTGAGACCACTGGGCTGGGCTGGGACTCACTTTGGCTGACAACTTATTTGTGTAGTGGGCTTGGGTTTCCTACATTGGGTTGTTCTCAACACTGAGACCCAATGAGGTCACTTTTCTCTCTTATCCTGCCTGAAACACTCCCCCCTTTTTATTGTCTCTCTCTCCCTCTCTTTCTCTCTTTACTTGGCTTCTTTTTCTCAACCTCCAACCAACCCTTCTCGTTCCTGTGTTCCTCCTATTTATAGCTTAAACTTCATGGAGTGGCCATGATTATCTTCAGGTTCAGTGCACCAAGTGGTCCAATGCTATCGCTCATAAGTGGGTGGTTAGGTGGTAGTGAGAGGCGGTGCGAGTGGCTTGGGAACTTGTTTTTCCCCCCTGTAGGCATCCTCGGCAGAAGTGCTATTTGCAGAGTTGCCGAATATGTAATGGACGGGGCATTTGTTGGTTGTTCGTATATGCTCGGGGGGACGGGATAGAGGATTTGCTGAGAAACGTTGAAACGACACTGTTTGGGCCTGCAACCTGTGGGGCTTTGGAATGGGATTCCCGGCAGAAAAAGGATCGTGGCCCAAGGGCCATTCATCCATACCAGGCTCTCAGGCCCAGATGGGCTTTGGTGCAGGGTGCCGTACAACTCGTGTTCTCGGCCAAGGCCTAAGGCCCAATACCGAATTTGGGCTTTTACCCCTACATATATATACATACATATATATATATATATATATACCATAAAGGGGGAAGGGGACACACGGATGAAGAGGGAGAGACGGAAGCACAGTAATAATATAGTGAAAGTAAATGTAAACAAATAATGTAAGAACAATATTAAGGCGGTAGAACCAGCCAAGCAGTATATATCAAAATAATTCAAAGTAAATAAGAGCAATTAATGAAAGCAATTTAGAACTGTCCAGTATGGCGGTAATCCGTCCAAGGTGGTGGTAGCAACAAGCAGTAAAATGAACATTAACTGAAAATACTTCTTTATTGAAAGTAGGTAAACACTTACAGTAGTAATAGTCAATACAAGATCTCAACAGTGGAGGTTAACAGTTACAAAGCTTGAACTAGTCCTAGTTACAAGGTTTGTAACTTTGTATGAACAAGGTTATGGTGAACAAGGTTGTAGTCAACAAGGTTGTAGTTAACAGGATAATAGGAGAACTCTCTCAAAGAAGGCTTCTAGAGAAGTTCTAACAAGATATCACTAAATGGCTCTTGAAAGTTCTAATTCTCTCAAGAAAATTCTGAGTTTAACATAAGGGACAACCCCCCTTAAATAGGCAAAATTCGGAGTGAACAGTGTCATGAATAGTAACAGGTGAATAGTAACGGATGAATAGTGACAGGTGAATAGTGACAGGTGAATAGTGAAAAAGTGAGTCTTTTTCTTTTTTGACTCCAAGTCATGGAGGGAACATGAAGTGATTAGGAGCATCTTACGGAAAGGTCTAGGCCTTCATTTTTAGGTCTAGGCCACATCATTTCTGCCCTTAAAAGAAGCCATCAAAAGAAGCCAAATTTGCATTGTGATGGGAATCTTCAGGAGCATGCAATACTTCCAACATGTGAAGCATAAAATCAGCAAAAACTCTAACAAAGGTCAATAGGAATATTTCTTCACTAGGCATAAGATCAGCAAAATCTCTGACAAAGGTCAATAGGAATATTTCTTTGATCATTACTAGCAAAATCTCTGACAAAGATCAATAGGAATATCACCATGTACGCATGTAGTTGAATAGTGGCCATTATGCTGGCTAGGCAAATAAGGAGAATCAATCAATCATCATCATTTTTAGCATAGGAAATAACAATAGCATCTTGGCCGTTTGTGCTGGCCTGGCAAATAGAGAACAGTAGTGACAATAATCTGAGGACCACACAATTAATTAGTAGAAGGAGCATCGGATGGATAACCATCAAATGGATCAAAAGGGCCTTATGGAGAACCACATTCGTGCTCATGGTAAATAGCATATCGGTTGCAGAATCCACAATATAAAATTGGCTCATCCATTGGTCTTCTTCCTGGGATGAAAAGGCTCTTTGGATTACAATGATCTGCAATACGCAAATGAGCAATAGCATCAACATGTGGCCTGGGGCCAAAAACAGAAATTCTATCAGTGCTTCCCATGAAATGATAATCCTTCCACAGGTTCTGAGCAACTTCAATAATTTGATTATTAAAATAGTTTCCCCAACATTTTGCAAGAGCATAAGGATCATTGAAGGACAAATGAGGATTTCCTTCAAGCCATTGTCCCTGATGAGTATGACCATTGATGAGAATAAGATGTTTCGAAGGCTGGACATTCATCCAGTTATTTCTTTCCCATCTAGGCAAAGTACTCCAACATCTGATGGAAATAGTGGGACCAGTAAATTTTTTAATGGCATCTTGAATAATTTGAGGAAGTTGACTGGCTTGATAATGGTTTGTTAATTTTAGAAATCTGACAAAGCCATATTCAAACATATGGGAAAGCCAGTTAGGATCTCTATCATCATCATCATCAGCAGCAAAGTAACCATCATCATAATTAATTAGGAGACCAGGAAATCGGTGTGGGTTTTCATACACTCTGAGAGTACTCCCAAAGTGTTCTTCCCAGTCACACTGGATAAACACATTATCACCTTCATCAAGTTCATCAGGATCAGGAATAGTGGCTGTGACAAGTTTCTTGAAACATTTGTACCATAAGTCGAAAGACCTGAACATAGCCTTGCTCTTCAGTATACGTGATTGTATATCTGATGGCAAGTTGGCAAAAGCACTTCTTAACATAGATTGGGACTTAAGGCTCAATCTAGAATAACCAGTGCCCATTATAGTCATTTTATCCTTTGAATGGATATCCTCTTTGCCAAAGAGTTGACTAGTGTAAGGATCATTTGTAGTATTTGGATGGTAAACAAGTTGGCTTCTAAAAGCCCCAATTTCTGAAACAAGGTTTGAAGCAAGGTCAATATCTGAAGCAATAGGGTTTTCTGAAATAAGGTTAACATAATGGCTTAGGTAAGCCTCATTCTGAGCAGAAAGGTTAACAAGGTGGATTTCAAGGGCTTGGAGGGTTTTCTCAAACAGTTTATAATGGTTTTGGGTAAAAGCAGAATAGAGGTTATCAAGAATAAATTTAACGGAATCTGGCAACTCACTATAGACTCCATTATGAAATTGCAAATTTCTAGATAAAACTTCTTGCAAAGCAATAACCATATCACCACTGGAATATGACACCGTTGCCGGTACATACCCTTGAAGGGATGTTGATCCACTGGGTTTTACTCCAGAAGATGCGCCTTCATGCATTTCATTTTGGAAAAAGTCCTGTGCAGGAGCTTTTCCCTTGTTTTTCCTCTCAGGCGAGGGAGCCATAATAATCCACTTATTAGTGGTATAAATACTAATATTATCCCACTTAGTAGTGGTATTTATCCTCGCACCAGTGCTCGATTCCTGCAAAGAATCATTAGGAATATTAGAGTCATTGGTAATAGTAGATAATTTGGCACCACTAGAGTTACCTTCAAAATTGTCTGTGAAGCATGTAGCAGGAGAATCATGAGACAGGGCTAAAGCATCATCAATTTCAAGATTTGAAACAAATTTAAATTTTACTTTCTGTCCAAAAGGATCAGTAGTAATACCATCATTATCAACAAGGAAAGGATACAAAGCATTTATAAATGGCAAACCAAGAATCACTTTATCAGTCATATTTTTAACAAGAACAGAAGGAATCTTGAAACAGACATCATCATGGCAAATATGAGCATTGTTCAATTCATATTTGATTTTCATTTGGGAACCAGTAGCAGAAACCAATTTTTCAGTTGATTTCTCAAAATATTTCGGAGGAATCAATCCTTCCTGAATACAATTCTTATCAGCACCAGAATCAATCATAGCAATGACAGTGAAATAATAATCATGGGAAACAAAAATCTTCACTTTTGTGAACCATTTTGGTGGAAGAATTTTGTTAATACTAACAAGACTAGGTTGAGTATCAGCAATACCTTCATCAGAAAGAAGAGCCTGTTGACTGGATTCATCTCCATTCTTGTGCTCATCTTGTTCATTATCAGACTCATTTTGATCTATTTTCAACATTAACAGTTCTTGTTTGAGATTATGATTATCACTTTTAATATTTTTAAGTTCAAGTTTTAATTCATTTATCTCTTGTTTAACAGTATTAATTTCACATTGGAGATCATTAACAGTTAAATCTTTGGATTTCTTCTTATTAAATCTTTCCAAAGTTTCTTCAAAACTTATTGTTGATTTAAGTTTTTTACCAGTTACATCTTTTAACAAGTTTTTCTTGAACTTATCCAAATATTCTTTTTGTAGCTCAGGATTTTCAATTTGACCAATCAGTTTGATTAACAAGCTTTCATTTTCTTCACCTTTAGTGAGAACATTAACAGATTTAACAACATTACAACATGAATCTCTACAACCAAGTTTAATATCAGGAGAATCAGAAAAATCATCAGCAGAATGGTAACAAGAATCAGAAGAAGAAAAATGATCTTCCAAAGAATCAGACGAATTATTCGATTCAAGGATTCTGAATAATTCTTCTTGATCATTATCATCAATTTTCAACATGTTAAACTTGTTTTTCAACTTACCAGGTTTTTGTTTACAATCTTTACTAAAATGACCAGGTTTTCCACAATTGAAACATTTACCTTTACCTGACCGCTGGTTAACATGTCTTTTAGAAACATTTTTCGTTTTAGCATAAAAATCATTAAAATTGGTTTTATGTTTTTTATGGTTATAATTTTTGTGGCTTTTATCATGTTTTTTACCCTTTTGCCTGGAAGGAGCAATAGAGGGTAAACCATATTGTTCACAAAAATTACCCATTTCATATTTAGCTTTTCTCTTATTTTTTAATTGGTGTTTTAACAGTTTTTCATCATTGCACATATTAATTCCAAGTTTTTTAATAGTGCTTAAAATATCACCATAAGTTAAATTATCATAGTCAATAGAACCATTTTTACCAATTAATTCTTGTTTTACCTTATGAGCAAAGATAGGAGGCAGACCGTCAATAAACTTTTCTTTCCAATAAGGCTTGAAACAGTCCTTTCGCTGCATCACTCTGGAAAGGAAAACATCTTGGTACCATCTATAATCAGACATAGTAGGGCATCTCAAATTATTCAACAAATCAGAAATTCGAGATGAAACATTAGATGGAGTACCAACAAAATGTTTGATAATAGTATAAATCAAGGTATTAACACCATCAGGAACACCTCGACCAATACGATCATCAAAAATAGGCAAGCCATCATCATTCTTTTTAACAGCATGTTTAATAGAATCTCTGGATTCTTCTGTGAGATATGAATCCCACCATCCACGAAGAGTACCAGAAAAGCAAGTAGTAAGCAAGTCAACAATTTCAGATTGTTCAAAATCACGATTATTTTGGTAAGCAGTACCAACCATGGACATATGTCCCATTTTGTTAATAATTTCTTGTTCAGAAAAACCATCAATATTCCACTCATAAATTTTATCAGCAGAAACAGAAAACTGAGTTTGAAAAGCTCTTTCTTCAAACTGCATATCAGGAGGAGTCGGTTTTGAATACCAATTCCTAGTAAGAAACATGGGTTTGGAATTTCTAACAAATCTTTTAATTTCAGGTAAACAGTCATCAAAAACTTTTTTAGCAGGAACAGAAGAAACAGAAGAAACAGTATCAGAATCTGTATCATCAGAAACAATTTCATTTTTTGAAATAGTTCGAGCAACAGGAGTACTTGAAGAAGTGCCTTCAGTTTTAATTTTCAAATCAACAAGCATTTTGTCAACAGTTTCAAGAAGTTTAGACTGAGAAGTTCTAAACTTGAATTTGTTATCATGACTGGGCAAATTAATCAAAGGTTCCTCAGTCTTGATAAAAACAGGTTTTTGAACAGAAGCAGATTTGTCAACAGAAACAGTTTTTTCAGCAATTTTTTCTTCAATACGGTCAAGTTGTTGACCAATAACATGCAAAGACTCATTAGTAAAATTGTTTTGTTCAATAAGGCTAACAATAGGAGTTTGATCATCAGCAATTTTGAAAGGAGTAGCTTTAACATCAGTTTTGTCGGTAGTCACCAAAATAGTCTCAAGAGGTGGATGACTAGATCTGACAATGGTTTTGTCACTTTTAACAAAATTAGATTTCTTTATCACATTCAAATAATTTTTGAAAACTTCATCTTTTGAAACATAATGGTTTTCAAGAAAATCAAAGAACAAAATATGTCTTTTCAACTGATTCATCTTTTCTAACCATTTTCTTTTAACACGGTTTTTCTCAGACTGAGCAAAATCATTTTGGTAAATTTTTCTTTTTGTCCTATTTTTAGGAAGCATAAATTCATCAAACAATGGAGCCAAGTCAACTGTGAAATTTTCATTCAAAACATTCAAAACTCTTAAATGGTTAACAACAGGATTTTCAATAGGAGGGAAATCAGAATCAGATGGACAAATAGAATTAGCATCATCTTCTTCTTCGGTAGCAGGTTTGCCATACGGAGAGGAAGATTCAGGCTTAGCAGAATAGAAAACAGAGCTGATTTGGGATTTGTCACTAGAAATACCTTTCAACTTTAAATCAGTGGGTTTTTCAAAATTCTTTTGCAAAAACTCATTGACATCATGATCTCTTTTTGAAATACTTTCAGATCCAGCAAAGGAATGTCTTCCTTTGTTGATCCTCAAGGGTTGATTGTTTTGAAAACATATTTTAACAGTACCATCAAGATATTGTTGAATATTTGTGAGATCTAGCTCATCAAAAACAGGTTTAGGAACAGGGGATTCTTGATTCAACAACCATTCAGTAGGAAGGTTAATATCTTGCCATTGAATCATTTTTGGAACTTGAATTTTAGCATCAGGAGTTGAACATGTGATTAACATTGTTTTCCCAGAGGGTTCTCTAGGATTCAAACAACAAGGATTTAACTGTGTACCCAAAAGTCTGTAATAAATACGGTAAATCAAAGCAAAGGGTTTACTACCTTCATCCATGATATAACCAGAAGAAGCAATATTCAAAGTCAAAGATTTAACAATATTAGGATCATCCAAAGCCAAAGTAAGATCAGGATAACAGTTGAAGTAAACAGGACCATCATACAAAGAAGCAGTAATCATACCAAGAATGCTATCTTTAAAGACCTTAAATCTAGCATCACGTAAACACATGAGAATAGAAGCATTAATACCCTTTCGGGTGAGTGGTTTAACAGCAACTTGAACCAAACCAATATGCAAATAACTGAGTTTTTTAGCAATGAAATCATTAATATTTTTCTTGGAAAACAAGCAACATTTTTCATGCATTTTTGAAATAGAAAATATTTGTTCAACAGTTTTAACTTTGTAAACAGGATGAAAAGTGGACTCAGCCCAACTAGTTTTGTAAACAGTTTTAGTATCAACTTTGGGAATGTTCCATTTTCGGAAATCAGGGATCTCATGATCTTCAACAGTGTGATCTTCTTCATTCACAATATCAGGAGGACAACCAGTCCTGGAGCTGACAGAGGAGTTGGATCTCCACAACTTATCCATATTATCCTAGTTTTAACACTCAATTATCATGTTTTTCTCACAACCGTTGCATTTCGTAACACATACCCTAAGCAACCCTATACCACACACATGCCCTACACGCCCTCCTGGCTCAAACGGGCCTTACAGTCAGGTTCTGGGAATTCACTTTACACCTAGGGTGGCGCCAACGACGGCAAGAAGGGAACACAACAACGAAGCACCAAAGGTTCGGACAGACACGGACAAGAGGTAAAGAACACAACACACACTATCACCGGCCAGAAAAGAGTGGCTCTGATACCATAAAGGGGGAAGGGGACACACGGATGAAGGGAAGAGACGGAAGCACAGTAATAATATAGTGTGTGTAAATATAAAGAGCAAAGTTAGAACAATAATAAGGCGGTAGAACCAGCCAAGCAATATATATCAAAATAATTCAAAGTAATTGAAAGCAATTAACAAAAGCAAATTAGAACCGTCCAGTATGGCGGTAATCCGTCCAAGGTGGCGGTAGCAACAAGTAGTATAATGAACATTAACTGAAAATACTTCTTTATTGAAAGTAGGTAAACACTTACAGTAGTAGTAGTCAATACAAGATCTCAACAGTTGAGGTTAACAGTTACAAAGCTTGAACTAGTCCTAGTTACAAGGTTTGTATGAACAAGGTTATGGTGAACAAGGGTTGTAGTCAACAAGATAATAGGAGAACTCTCTCTAAGAAGGTAAACTCTTTCTAGAGGAAGTTCTAACAAGAAAGTTCTTGAAAACTCATTAAAAGTTCTAATAAGTTCTGAGTTTAACATAAGGGACAACCCCCCTTAAATAGGCAAAATTCGGAGTGAACAGTGTCATGAATAGTAACGGATGAATAGTGACAGGTGAATAGTGACAGGTGAATAGTGAACAGATGAGTCTTTTTCCTTTTTTGACTCTAAGTCATGAAGGGAACATGAAGTGATCAGGAGCATCTTACGGAAAGGTCTAGGCCTTCATTTTTAGGTCTAGGCCACATCATTTCTGCCCTTAAAAGAAGCCAAATTTGCATTGTGATGGGAATCTTCAGGAGCATGCAATACTTTCAACATGTGAGGCATAAAATCAGCAAAGTCTCTGACAAAGGTCAATAGGAATATTTCTTCACTAGGCATAAGATCAGCAAAATCTCTGACAAAGGTCAATAGGAATATTTCTTTGATTATTACTAGCAAAATCTCTGACAAAGATCAGTAGGAATATCACCATGTACGCATGTAGTTGAATAGTGGCCATTATGCTGGCTAGGCAAATAAGGAGAATCAATCAATCATCATCATTTTTAGCATAGGAAATAACAATAGCATCTTGGCCGTTTGTGCTGGCCTGGCAAATAGAGAACAGTAGTGACAATAATCTGAGGACCACACAATTAATCAGTAGAACGAGCATCGGATGGATAACCATCAAATGGATCAAAAGGGCGTTGTGGAGAACCACATTCGTGCTCATAGCATATCGGTTGCAGAATCCACAATATAAAATTGGCTCATCCATTGGTCTTCTTCCTGGGATGAGAAGGCTCTTTGGATTACAATGATCTGCAATACGCAAATGAGCAATAGCGTCAACATGTGGCCTGGGGCCAAAAACAGAAATTCTATCAGTGCTTCCCATGAAATGATAATCCTTCCACAGGTTCTGAGCCACTTCAATAATTTGATTATTAAAATAGTTTCCCCAACATTTTGCAAGAGCATAAGGATCATTGAAGGACAAATGAGGATTTCTCTCAAGCCATTGTCCCTGATGAGATGACCATTGATGAGAATAAGATGTTTCGAAGGCTGGACATTCATCCAGTTATTTCTTTCCCATCTAGGCAAAGTACTCCAACATCTGATGGAAATAGTGGGACCAGTAAATTTTTTAATGGCATCTTGAATAATTTGAGGAAGTTGACTGGCTTGATAATGGCTTGTTAATTTTAGAAATCTGACAAAGCCATATTCAAACATATGGGAAAGCCAGTTAGGATCTCTATCATCATCATCAGCAGCAGCAAAGTAACCATCATCATAATTAATTAGAAGACCAGGAAATCGGTGCGGGTTTTCATACACTCTGAGAGTACTCCCAAAGTGTTCTTCCCAGTCACACTGGATAAACACATTATCACCTTCATCAAGTTCATCAGGATCAGGAATAGTGGCTGTGACAAGTTTCTTGAAATATTTGTACCATAGGTCGAAAGACCTGAACATAGCCTTGCTCTTCAGTATACGTGATTGTATATCTGATGGCAAGTTGGCAAAAGCACTTCTTAACATAGATTGGGACTTAAGGCTCAATCTAGAATAATCAGTGCCCATTATAGTCATTTTATCCTTTGAATGGATATCCTCTTTGCCAAAGAGTTGACTAGTGTAAGGATCATTTGTAGTATTTGGATGGTAAACAAGTTGGCTTCTAAAAGCCCCAATTTCTGAAACAAGGTTTGAAGCAAGGTCAATATCTGAAACAATAGGGTTTTCTGAAATAAGGTTAACATAATGGCTTAGGTAAGCCTCATTCTGAGCAGAAAGGTTAACAAGGTGGATTTCAAGGGCTTGGAGGGTTTTCTCAAACAGTTTATAATGGTTTTGGGTAAAAGCAGAATAGAGGTTATCAAGAATAAATTTAACGGAATCTGTTGACAAAATGCTTGTTGATTTGAAAGTTAAAACTGAAGGTACTTCTTCAAGTACTCCTGTTGCTCGAACTACTTCAAAAAATGAAATTGTTTCTGATGATACAGATTCTGATACTGTTTCTTCTGTTTCTTCTGTTCCTGCTAAAAAAGTTTTTGATGACTGTTTACCTGAAATTAAAAGATTTGTGGGAAAACCCATGTTTCTTACTAGGAATTGGTATTCAAAACCTACTCCTCTTGATATGCAGTTTGAAGAAAGAGCTTTTCAAACTCAGTTTTCTGTTTCTGTTGATAAAATTTATGAGTGGAATATTGATGGTTTTTTTGAACAAGAAATTATTAACAAAATGGGACATATGTCCATGGTTGCCACTGCTTATCAAAATAATCATGATTTTGAACAATCTGAAATTGTTGACCTTCTTACTACTGGCTTTTCTGGTACTCTTCGTGGATGGTGGGATTTATATCTCACAGAAGAATCCAGAGATTCTATTAAACATGCTGTTAAAAAGAATGATGAAGGCTTGCCTATTTTTGATGATCGTATTGGTCGAGGTGTTCCTGATGGTGTTAATACCTTGATTTATACTATTATCAAACATTTTGTTGGTACTCCGTCTAATGTTTCATCTCGAATTTCTGATTTGTTGAATAATTTGAGATGTCCTACTATGTCTGATTATAGATGGTACCAAGATGTTTTCCTTTCCAGAGTGATGCAGCGAAAGGACTGTTTCAAGCCTTATTGGAAAGAAAAGTTTATTGACGGTCTGCCTCCTATCTTTGCTCATGAGGTAAAACAAGAATTAATTGGTAAAAATGATTCTATTGACTATGATAATTTAACTTATGGTGATATTTTAAGCACTATTAAAAAACTTGGAATTAATATGTGCAATGATGAAAAACTGTTAAAACACCAATTAAAAAATAAAAGAAAAGCTAAATATAAAATGGGTAATTTTTGTGAACAATATGGTTTACCCCCTATTGCTCCTTCCAGGCAAAAGGGTAAAAAACATGATAAAAGCCACAAAAATTATAACCATAAAAAACATAAAACCAATTTTAATGATTTTTATGCTAAAAAGAAAAATGTTTCTAAAAGACATGTTAACCAACGGTCAGGTAAAGGTAAATGTTTCAATTGTGGAAAACCTGGTCATTTTAGTAAAGATTGCAAACAAAAACCTGGTAAGTTAAAAAACAAGTTTAACATGTTGAAAATTGATGATAATGATCAAGAAGAACTATTCAGAATCCTTGAATCAAACAATTCGTCTGATTCTTTGGAAGATGATTTTTCTTCTTTTGATTCTTGTTTCCATTCTGCTGATGATTCATCTGATTCTCCTAATATTAAACTTGGTTGTAGAGATTCATGTTGTAATGTTGTTAAATCTGTTAATGTTCTCACTAAAGGTGAAGAAAATGAAAACTTGTTGATTAAATTGATTGGTCAAATTGATAACCCTGAATTACAAAAAGAATATTTGGATAAGTTCAAGAAAAACTTGTTAAAAGATGAAACCAGTAAAAAACTTAAATCAACAATAAGTTTTGAAGAAACTTTGGAAAGATTTAATAAGAAGAAATCCAAAGATTTAACTGTTAATGATCTCCAATGTGAAATTAATAATGTTAAACAAGACATAAGTGAATTAAAACTTGAACTTAAAAATATTAAAAGTGATAATCATAATCTCAAACAAGAATTGTTAATGTTGAAAATTGATCAAAATAAGTCTGATAATGAACAAGATGAGCACAAGGATGGAGATGAATCCAGTCAACAGGCTCTTCTTTCTGATGAAGGTATTGCTGATGCCCAACCTAGCCTTGTTAGTATTAACAAAATTCTTCCCCCAAAATGGTTCACAAAAGTGAAGATTTTTGTTTCCCATGATTATCATTTCACTGTTATTGCTATGATTGATTCTGGTGCTGATAAGAATTGTATTCAGGAAGGATTGATTCCTCCGAAATATTTTGAGAAATCAACTGAAAAATTGGTTTCTGCTACTGGTTCTCAAATGAAAATCAAATATGAATTGAATAATGCTCATATTTGCCATGATGATGTCTGTTTCAAGATTCCTTCTGTTCTTGTTAAAAATATGACTGATAAAGTGATTCTTGGTTTGCCATTTATAAATGCTTTGTATCCCTTCCTTGTTGATAATGATGGTATTACTACTGATCCTTTTGGACAGAAAGTAAAATTTAAATTTGTTTCAAAACTTGAAATTGATATTAATGATGCTTTAGATTTGCCCTATGATTCTCCTGCTACATGCTTCACAGGCAATTTTGAAGGTAATCCTAGTAGTTCTAAATTATCTACTATTACCAATGACCCTAATATTCCTAATGATTCTTTGCAGGAATCAAGCACTGATGCAAGGATAAATACCACTACTAAGTGGAATAATATTAGTATTTATACCACTAATAAGTGGATTATTATGGCTCCCTCGACTGAGAGGAAAAACAAAGGAAAAGCTCCTGCATAGGACTTTTTCCAAAATGAAATGCATGAAGGCGCATCTTCTGGGGTAAAACCTAGTAGATCAACATCCCTTCAAGGGTATGTACCGGCAACGGTGGCATATTCCAGTGGTGATATATTACTGAAGAACAGTGGTGATATAGTCCAAACTGAAATGCATGAAGGCGCATCTTCTGGGGTAGAACCTAGTGGATCAACATCCCTTCAAGGGTATGTACCGGCAACGGTGGCATATTCCAGTGGTGATATAATAATTGCTTTGCAAGAAGTTTTGTCAAACAATTTGCAATTCCACAGTGGAATTTATTCTGAACTTCCGAATTCTATCAAATTCATTCTTGATAACCTTCAAGCTGCTTTTATTAAAAACCACCATGATCTTTTTAAAAGCACTCTCAGAGCCCTTGAAATCCATCTTGTTAACCTTACTGCTCAAAATGAGGCTTATCTAAGCCACTATGTTAGCCCTGTGTCAGAAAATCCCCTTGCTTTAGAAAATAACCTTGCTTCAAATCTTGCTGCAGAAATTGAGGCTTTTAGAAGCCAACCTGTTAACCATCTAGAGGCTTTTAGAAGCCAACCTGTTAACCACCCAAACACTCCCCACACTAGTCAACTCTTTGGCAAAGAGGATGTCCATTCAAAGGATAAAATGACTATAATGGGCACTGATTATTCTAGATTAAGCCTTAAGTCCCAATCTATGTTAAGAAGTGCTTTTGCCAACTTGCCATCAGATATACAATCACGTATACTGAGAAGCGAGGCTATGTTTAGGTCTTTTGGCCTATGGTTTGAATACTTCAAAACACTTGTTACAACTGTTGTTCCTGATCCTGCTAATTCAGATGATAATGGTGATATCCTTGAACAAACTGATTGGAAAAAACACTTTGGAGTCAGTCTCAGAGTGTATGAAAAGAGACACCCATTTCCTGGTCTCTTAATTAATTATGATAGTTCATTTGTTACTGATGATCCAGAAGGAGATAATGATCGGGATCCCAACTGGCTTTCCCAAATGTTTGAGTATGGCTTTATCAGACTCATAAAATTAACCAGTCTCGGCCAAGCCAGCCAACTTCCACAAATCATTCAGACTGCTATTAACAATTTTGAAAGTCCCTTTGTTTCCATCAGATGTTGGAGTACCTTGCCAATGTGGGAAAGAGATAACTGGATGAATGTCCAGCCATCAAAACATCTCGTTCTCATTAATGGGCACTCTCACCAAGGACAATGGTATGAAGGAGATTCTCACTTATCCTTCCAAAATCCCCATGCCCTTACAGAATGCTGGAGGAATTATTTCAATAATCAAATTCTTGAAGTTATGCAAAGCCTATGGAAACATTATCATTTCATAGGAGGCACAGATAGAATTTTTGTCTTTGGTCCCAGACCTTATGCTCCTACCATCACTCATACGCACATAGCAGATCACTGTAATCCAAGGAGTTTTATTGTTCCAGAGAAAACTCCAGAGTTTGAGCCACTGCTATATTGCGGATTCTGCAATCAGTATGTTATTTACCAGGAGCATGGATGTAATGATGATCCTCCATGGGGTCCTGATGATGATTATCCATCCGATGCTTCTTCTATTGATTAATTGTGTGGTCCTCAGATTATTATTGCTACTGTTGATGCTTCTTCTACTGATCAATTGTGTGGCCCTCAGATTATTGTTGCCACTGTTATTGTTGCTACTTTTCCCTATTTGTCTAGCCAGCATAATGGCCACTATTCAACTACATGCGTACATGGTGATATTCCTATTGACCTTTGTCAGAGATTTTGCTAGTGACGTTCAAAGAAATATTCCTATTGACCTTTGTCAGAGATTTTGCTGATCTTATGCCTAGTGAAGAAATATTCCTATTGACCTTTGTCAGAGATTTTGCTAATTTTATGCCTCACATGTTGAAAGTATTGCATGCTCCTGAAGTTTCCCATCACAATGCAAATTTGGCTTCTTTTGATGGCTTCTTTTAAGGGCAGAAATGATGTGGCCTAGACCTAAAAATGAAGGCCTAAACCTTTCCGTAAGATGCTCCTGATCACTTCATGTTCCCTTCATGACTTGGAGTCAAAAAAGGAAAAAGACTCATCTTTTCACTATTCATCTGACACTATTCACCTGTCACTATTCACCTGTCACTATTCATCCGTTACTATTCACCTGTTACTATTCATGACACTGTTCACTCCGAATTTTGCCTATTTAAGGGGGGTTGTCCCTTATGTTAAACTCAGAACTTTCTTGAGAGAATTAGAATTTTCAAGAGCCATTTAGTGATATCTTGTTAGAACTTCTCTAGAAGCCTTCTTTGAGAGAGTTCTCCTATTATCTTGTTGACTATAACCTTGTTCACCACAACCTTGTTCACCATAACCTTGTTCATACAAACCTTGTAACTAGGACTAGTTCAAGCTTTGTAACTGTTAACCTCAACTGTTGAGATCTTGTATTGACTACTACTACTGTAAGTGTTTACCTATTTTCAATAAAGAAGTATTTTCAATTAATGTTCATTTTACTACTTGTTGCTACCGCCACCTTGGACGGATTACCGCCATACTGGACGGTTCTAAATTGCTTTCACTAATTGCTCTTATTTACTTTGAACTATTTTGATATATACTGCTTGGCTGGTTCTACCGCCTTTATTATTATTCTAACTTTGCTATTCTCATTTACTTTCACAACATTATTACTGTGCTTCCGTCTCTGTTCCCTTCATCTGTGTGTCCCCTTCCCCCTTTATGATCAAAGAAATATTCCTATTGACCTTTGTCAGAGATTTTGCTGATCTTATGCCTAGTGAAGAAATATTCCTATTGACCTTTGTCAGAGATTTTGCTGATTTTATGCCTCACATGTTGGAAGTATTGCATGCTCCTGAAGATTCCCATCACAATGCAAATTTGGCTTCTTTTGATGGCTTCTTTTAAGGGCAAAAATGATGTGGCCTAGACCTAAAAATGAAGGCCTAGACCTTTCCGTAAGATGCTCTTGATCACTTCATGTTCCCTCTATGACTTGGAGTCAAAAAAGAAAAAGACTCATTTTTTCACTATTCACCTGTCACTATTCACCTGTCACTATTCATCCGTTACTATTCACCTGTTACTATTCATGACACTATTCACTCCGAATTTTGCCTATTTAAGGGGGGTTGTCCCTTATGTTAAACTCAGAACTTTCTTGAGAGAATTAGAACTTTCAAGAATCAGAAGAAGAAAAATCATCTTCCAAAGAATCAGACGAATTGTTTGATTCAAGGATTCTGAATAATTCTTCTTGATCATTATCATCAATTTTCAACATGTTAAACTTGTTTTTTAACTTACCAGGTTTTTGTTTGCAATCTTTACTAAAATGACCAGGTTTTCCACAATTGAAACATTTACCTTTACCTGACCGCTGGTTAACATGTCTTTTAGAAACATTTTTCTTTTTAGCATAAAAATCATTAAAATTGGTTTTATGTTTTTTATGGTTATAATTTTTGTGGCTTTTATCATGTTTTTTACCCTTTTGCCTGGAAGGAGCAATAGGGGGTAAACCATATTGTTCACAAAAATTACCCATTTCATATTTAGCTTTTCTTTTATTTTTTAATTGGTGTTTTAACAGTTTTTCATCATTGCACATATTAATTCCAAGTTTTTTAATAGTGCTTAAAATATCACCATAAGTTAAATTATCATAGTCAATAGAATCATTTTTACCAATTAATTCTTGTTTTACCTTATGAGCAAAGATAGGAGGCAGACCGTCAATAAACTTTTTTTTCCAATAAGGCTTGAAACAGTCCTTCCTCTGCATCACTTTGGAAAGGAAAACATCTTGGTACCATCTATAATCAGACATAGTAGGACATCTCAAATTATTCAACAAATCAAAAATTCGAGATGAAACATTAGATGGAGTACCAACAAAATGTTTGATAATAGTATAAATCAAGGTATTAACACCATCAGGAACACCTCGACCAATACGATCATCAAAAATAGGAAAGCCATCATCATTCTTTTTAACAGCATGTTTAATAGAATCTCTGGATTCTTCTGTGAGATATGAATCCCACCATCCACGAAGAGTACTAGAAAAGCCAGTAGTGAGAAGGTCAACAATTTCAGATTGTTCAAAATCATGATTATTTTGGTAAGCAATACCAACCATGGACATATGTCCCATTTTGATAATAATTTCTTGCTCAGAAAAACCATCAATATTCCATTCATAAATCTTATCAGCAGAAACAGAAAACTCAATATATATATATATATATATTATTATTATTATTATTATTATTATTTTCTTTTTGTCTAAGATAGAATTCTACTTTAGCCTGATCTAACTCAAAAAGATTTTGATCCAATAGATTTTTCATTATAATGACAAAAAAAAGAATAATTATATGATGAAGAGTCAATCAATTGATAATTCTAGTGATACTTAAATTTTATGGACAAACATTCAACAATTTCTCAAGCTTTGACCCTTGATTTTAAGTCAATTGAAGTCCAATTTTGGAGATATTTTTTTTAGAGTCAAATTTTTTTTTTTTTAAATTTTTATGGAAACATTTATAACTCTTTTAATAACCCAATGTAATGCTTTAATGATCCAAAATTACCGTCTTCCAAGTTTTAGATTGGATTAAGTTTATGGTGGGCATGTAAGTTTTTTTTTAAAAAAAGATTTAGTTTTGGCTTAATCATTGTTTTGGGTAGGGGTGGTAAAATTGGATAAGACCCACGAACTCAACACGACACAACACGAAATTAGTAGGTTATGAGTTGAGGCTTAATAGGTTTGTGTTATATTGGGGTTGACATGATTAACCCTTTTAATAAATGGGTTGAGTTAGTGTTTAACCTATGGAACCTGTTTGACTCGTTTAATTAAATGACATTTTACTAATATATCATTTAAACCCTAGGTATGTAAACTTATCAGTTGTTGTCGTTTACTTTCTTTGACATAATGTGATTGATTATTTGTGATATTGAGATATGCTTTAGTTTTGAATGATTATTTGTAATGCAGTTACTTGATAGTTCTGAAATTTATATTAAAAATATTTATTTGTTTTTTTTTTCATTTTGATAAAATTTGATAAACAGATCGACATAATTGACCCGTTTAATAAATGGGTCGTGTTAGGGTTGTGGAATTTTGACCCGTTTAATAAACATGTCAGGTTAGTGTTGACCATATAGTCAGATACTCATGAGTTGACACGACACGAACCCGACATGCGAACACAAATTGCCACCCCTAGTTTTGGGTTAAATAAAATCCTTAAAGTGACAAATCAATTGTTTACATAATTTTATTCAATAAAAAATGCCTGTTTGAAATATAATTGATATAATATACAATCCTTATATGGGTAGTTCTATCCAGGCTACTTGAGCTAATGAATTCATGTGTTTGGCCAAGGAGTATTCTTGTCTAATGTTTTTCTTCCTCAGGGTTTTATAATTGGTTTGGACCATCACATAAATATTTTTATCTACTATGCAGGCATGAGGCAAAATTTATCAAGAAAATTGTGAGACATATGATGAAGAAATTGGGTTTAGAAATCTCAAGCACTACCAAAAACTTGGTAGGAATAGAATCTAGTGTGCAAAAATTGATCTCTTCATATTTTGGTTTTAAGAATAATGTTGGCATGATAGGGATTTATGGTATAGGGGGGCTGGGAAAGACAACTCTTGCTAGACATGCTTATGATAATTTTCGTAAACATTTTAAAGGTTCTAGCTTTATTGCCAATGTTAGGGAAGACTCAAAAAATCTTGGTTTACATCGATTACAACAGCAGCTTGTTGCAAACATTTTGGAGGAAAAAAAATATAGTCATAAAAAATGTTTAAGACTTAGTTAACATGATTAGCAAAAGGCTATGTCGTAAAAAAGTTCTACTTGTTATAGATGATGTCGACCATGTGGACCAATTAAAAAATTTGGCTGGAGACCATAGTTGGTTTGGAAAGGGGAGTTGTATCATCATAACAACTAGAGATGAAAGAGTGTTGATCCAACATCGAGTGGTTGAAAGACATAAGCCTAATGAATTAGATAGTGATGATGCTTTAAAACTTTTTTGTTTGAATGCCTTCAAAAATGAGCAACCCAAAAAAGGTTATGTGAAGCCCTACTGGAATGTTGTAGAATATGCTAATGGCCTTCCATTAGCTATTGTTACTTTGGGTTCCTTTTTTTTTGAAAGAACAATAGATGAATTGCAATGTGCATGGGAGGGTTTTAAAAAAACTGATAGAACAATATTTGATGTACTTAAAATAAGTTACGATGGACTAAAGGCACAGTATTTGAAGGATATATTTTTAGATATTGCATGTTTCTTTAGAGGGAAGGAGAAGGATCAAGTAATAGAGATATTAACGAATTGTGGACGTCTTAATGCAAGATATGGTATAAGTGTTCTCATGGAAAAATCTCTCCTAACCATGGATGGCAACAAATGTTTGAGGATGCATGATCTACTGCAAGAAATGGGTGAAAAAATTGTTCGTCAAGAATCTGGTGAAAATCTTGCAAAGCAGAGCAGGTTGTGGCTCAGTGAGGACTTGCTTCATGTATTGAAGAACAATATGGTAAGAACAATGACAAGACTATAATTTTATTTCAGCAAATAAAATTGAATAGGTATAGTGATATAATTTTGTTCAATAAATTAGTTCTATTAAACAAAAAAAATTCCAAATAGGTAAGCGGTTACCTAAGTTTTTAAGTAACGAAATAAAGAATAAAGCATTCATTTACCATGCTAATATATTGTTAATAACGATTTTTTTTTTAAAAGATTTTGAAAAAAAAATTCTTTGTAATCTATATCTATATTTATATCTAAAAGATGAAGTTTAATATTTATTATTAATATGCTTGTGTTGCGCCACCTCATCCACCACGTCTTTAGTAATATAATTACTCTTTTTCTTATTTATTTTTGTTCCTAAATTTTGTTGATAATATTAAATATATAAATAGATTGATTTTACACATTCATTTTGGGCGGTTTTAACTTTACATATAACTTTGATTTTACATATTCATCTACTTTAATTTTGATATTTATAACTTAAAAATAAAAACAGATGAATAATCAAAAACCAAAAACAATGTCTATACATATCTATCTATAATATATATAATATGGAAGCTTTGTAATAAATTTTACAAATCTCTTTTTGCACTTTGTCATTAGCATCCTTTAAAAAAAAAAAAAAAAAAAACTTTATTCAACATTTCATTGTCTTCTTAGTTCAATCTTTCATCTCCTTCAATCATTGTCTTTTTAAAATTTTCATTTGATTCCTTTATAAATTTTTTAATTTTCTCCATCTTAAATTCTATTGTTTCTAAATTTTCTCAATCATTGTCTTTTTAAATTTATAACATTTCATCTACTTCAACCATTTCTCTTCCATCTTAATTTTCTTATAAATTTCCTTTTACTTTATTTCCACCTCTCTCCCCTATTCCTTCCAAGTTGTTCATGGCAAAAAAGGTCAATACTCTCTCTCGCTCTCTCTCTCTCTCTCTCCATGGTGGATTCTTTTCTCATTTCAACCATTTTTTCCCACTAATGATGCTTTTTGTTATTATTGATTTAATCATCACATCACATTTGTTTCTCTTTTTGGCAAATTTGTATTGACTTTTATGCATATTTTATGTATTTTGGTATTCTAATTAGCAATTTCCGATTACACGTCTTTTTCTTTATTCCATTGTTTTGATTTTATTTAGGTTAATAATTAGTTGTTTTGCAAATTAGAATTTGATTGTTATAGTAATCCATTTAGATGTTAAACTATGAGGCTTTACTAAGTTTTGTATATTTTTTAATCCTGTTGGGAGGACAAATTTGTAGTTTTTATAGAAAAAGTACTCTTAATAGTTGTATTAGAAGTAACTTTATATTGCCACTTATTTTAACATTTTTTTAATATAAAAAATCATTATGTAGGCTTTATTTTCTTTTTCATCACTTTAAAAGTAATGTTGTGATTTCCTATTTTTTTCTCCTATTGGTCTTGAATTTCTAGAAGGTAGAGGTGCACCTTTCTAGTTTTAATGTATGAATTTTAAATAGATTAATAATTAAAGAAAGGACTTTAAAATAAGATGTAATACAATCTATGAATAGGACCTTTGTAGTACATTTAACTATTAATAAATGATGATCTAATAGTTACTAATGGGACTCTTAGCATTTGTTTGGGTTAGTTTTTTGAAAATTTTAGAAGTTATGTTTTGAAAATGTGTTTTTTAGAATGAAAATATGTATTAGGTAAAATAGCTAAAAAGTATGGTTAATATGAAAAATTGCAGTGTGAAAATGCAATTTTTTGGTGATTTCCATGAGCTGTGATTTGAAAATGCAACTTTTCTTCTGTTGTAAATATGTAATTTTCTTTAAAACGCAAAGCCAAACACTAATCTTATTGCATTTCCATTTAAATTTCTCTTTTTTCTCCACAAAATCACAATGCCAAATGGTATATAATTTGAAGTACATTTTACTTTTTTTAAGTAATACATTTGGGGTTGGACCCATCATATGGGATGGGCTTTAAGGGGAGGAGGAATAAAAAGAAATATATATTTTAGAGAGTTTTATATATGAAAACTTAGGGAGTAGATATTTATTTGTCTCCTTTACAGCTTTAAAAACGGTATACAACTTGAATAATTTTAGTATTCTTTTCATTTGATTGAGCAAATCACCAATCCTTTGCTTTTGAAATCTTAGGTGTTAGGACATATGTGTTTTCACTTGTTAAGAACATATGTCACTTATTTATGTAAATTGGCTAATCCTTTGACAAAACGCACTCTACTTGTAATTGGGTAGTTCTAGGTGTTTTTAATACTTCAAGAAACAAGGTTTCAAGGTCAAGTGTTGAAGTCATCAAGTCTGTCCAAGAAAAAGCAAGCTGAAGTGCAATTTCATTAAAGCTCGACACCTTCTCGATAGCTACCTCGACACCTGCTATCTGTCGAGATTTAAAATTTCAGATTTTCTGATATGATTTTCTTGGGATCCGTGAATATGCTTTTGGGCCTTCTTTTCTCCAAACCCTAAACATATAAAAGAATTGTTTTAAGAGCCGTCAAGTGTGACACAAGTTGCAAACTCATTGAACAATCTCTGTTCAAGCAAATTGTGATAAAAAGATGAAGTTCTTGACCTAGTTCATCTTCTCTGAAGAAGTTGCTGTGTATTTGCACCATAGGGTTTTGTGACCAAGCATCTTCCTGATCTTCATCGTGTAGGATGAACTGAAGAACTTTGCAGCCAACCTTTCTTCCTTAAGTTGGGGTTTTGAAGTCGCGTATTGGGATCCATGCATTGGTTAGTCACGTACTTGGGAGCCGTGCATCAAAGGTGGGAACTGTTGCTACAGATCAAGTCCAATTGGGTATTGGGGTAAGGGTTCAACTGTAGGTTGGTAAGGTACTTGAGATTCATTTACTTGTAACCGCTTGATTTGATAATAGTAGAGTTTCGGAAATGGTGACCTGAAAATCACTCGGTGGGGTTATTGCCGGAAGTTTTTCCCCATTCGTAAACAAATCATCGTGTCATTTAATTTTCGCTGCATATTTAGTTATTTGGTGATTTGTTTATGCTTCCACATATTTGCATGCTAAATTGATTAATTAATAACTTGGCTAATTAATTAATTGGTTCAATCACAAAGGGTCATTCAGATTATGGCCTATCAAGTGGTATCAGAGCAGGCATACTCTGATTAGGTTTAATCTTTGCTGTGTTGATCCATTGACCCCTGTTGTCATGGTTATAACCGGTTTGAAGAGATCCTTGTTTTCAAATACATCTTGTTTTTCTAATCACTATTTGTTTGAGTGTCTCAGAAAATACAAGTCTAAAAGTTATTTGAATTCTTTTATAATGACTATTGGAAAGGATCTCAGTATGGCTAAGAAGAAACTAGACTGCCTCAGAATAAAAATGTGCAAAGGAGTTCGTTTGAGAAGAGTAAAAGTTAAAGGCTTAGCTCATCATAAGCAGTTGAGTGAAAGAACCATTCCCTCTGATTTGTCATCTAAGCATGAAGTGTGTTTCATGATGAAGTTTGCTTTCAAAGTAATGGATACATGTCTATGGTATCTTGATAGCGGTTGCTCAAGACATATGACTGGAGATCGATCTCTCTTCAAGATCTTTGAGCCTAAAAAGGGTGGTAATGTGACTTTTGGTGATGGAAGCAAGTCACAAATTAAAGGGAAAGGAATCATATCTCTACCAGGACTGCCAGACATTGCAAATGTTCTTTTTGTAGAAGGTCTAAGGGTGAACCTATTGAGCATAAGTCAAATATATGATCAAGACTTCATGGTGCTATTCTCAAAGGGAAAGTGTCTTGTCATGGATGAGTCTGGAAAGAAGCTCATTAGTGGGGTTCGCACTCTGGACAACTGCTATGGATTGGTTCCCGATGCCGATATAGTGTGCAATAGCATTCGTTTGCCAAATGAAGATCTATGGCATCAACAAATGGGACATGCTAGTTACAAGCATCTATCCATTGTATCTAAGCATGAATCAGTCTTGGGGATACCAAAGCTTAGCAGAATAAGCAATGTGGTGTGTGGACTATGTCAGCTTGGGAAACAGACAAAAGCTAAGCTTCCGGGCATTCAAACTTCAGCTACCTCCAGACCATTGGAGCTTTTGCATCTAGATCTTATGGGTCCAACCAGAACCGAGTCTCTTGTGGTAAGAGATACATCATGGTTGTGGTAGACGACTTCACTAGATACACTTGGGTCATCTTACTCTGATCCAAGTCTGATGCTCCTGAGCACATTGAGGCTTTGTGCACAAGACTGCAAAATGAAAAGAGCTTAAAGATTGATCGAATTCGAAGTGACCATGGTAAAGAATTCGAGAACTCATACATGGAGTCTTTCTGCATAAGATTAGGCATATCTCAAGAGTTCTCTGCTCCTATTACGCCTCAGCAGAATGGTGTGGTAGAAAGAAAGAATAGGGTTATTCAAGCGATGGCCAGAGCCATGTTGCATAACAAAGATGTGGCTCGAAACTTATGGGGAGAAGCTGTAAACATTGCTTGTCATACGGTTAATAGGGTGTACTTCAGACCCGGTACCAAAAAGACTCCCTATGAGTTATGGAAAGGAAGAAAGCCAAATGTGAAGTATTTCAGGATATTTGGAAGCACTTGCTTCATCCTTAAGGATAGAGAGAAAGTGGGAAAGTTTGACTCTCGAAGCGATGAAGGCATATTTCTGGGATACTCGTCCACAAGCAAGGCTTATCGGGTATACAACAAGAGAACTCTGAAGGTAATGGAAACAGTAAATGTGGTCATTGATGAGTCTTTTGATTCCAGTTCTGAGAAAGGCATTGAGGAACTCTCCAAAGAAATTCTTCCTTCTAAGCCTAGGGAAGTTCAAGATATTGTTGAACCAGAGCCTGTGTCCCCAAGTACTCCTAGTATTGTGGAAGACTTTGTAGATGCTCCTACTTCACCAGATTCTGAGTCTCATGAAGAAAAATGACCCTCCTCTAGAATCAAATTAAATCATCCTCCTGAAATTATTGTGGGAAACATGAATGAACTCACATTAAGGAAACGTACACTCAATAAATGTGTTGCTAACTTTGTGTCTTATTCTTGTTATTTGTCACAGGTTGAACCCAAGAAAGTTGAGGAAGCACTACAAGATGAAAGTTGGGTCGAAGCAATGCATGATGAACTACTTCAGTTTCAAAGGAATGATGTTTGGACTCTAGTACCTAGAGCAGAAGGTGAGCACATCATCGGTAAAAAGTGGATATTCCGCAACAAGACTGATGAAGAAGGCAATGTGATTCGCAACAAGGCTTGACTTGTGGCTCAAGGATACTCGCAAATGAAAGGAGTAGACTATGATGAAACATTTGCACCAGCTGCCCGAATGGAGTCAATCAGAATTTTGCTTGCCCTGGCATGTCAGCTGAATTTCAAACTCTATCAGATGGATGTAAAGACTGCCTTCTTGAATGGGTTACTCAAAGAGAATGTCTATGTGGCTCAACCAAAAGGGTTCATTGATCCACACTTTTCGGATCATGTGCTGTATCTTAAAAAGGCACTTTATGGGTTGAAGCAAGTTCCTAGAGCCTGGTATGATAGACTCACACAATATCTGGTGTCACATGGGTTCATAAAAGGAAAGGCTGATCAAACTCTCTTCGTCAAAAAGGAAGATGGTGAGTTGATAGTTGCTCAAGTCTATGTTGATAATATCATCTTTAGGTCGACTAAGGATGAACTTGCTCATGGCTTCTCAAAACTCATGGAAGCCAAGTTCGAGATGAGCATGATTGGAGAGCTGACTCACTTCCTAGGACTACAGATTTGCCAACAAGATTCAGGTATATTCCTTTCTTAATCTAAATATGCTAAGAATCTTGTGAAAAAGTTTGGTTTGGAATCTGCTAGTTCTGTTAGAACCCCTATGAGCCCAAATGTTAAGCTCACTGTAGACTTGTTAGGCAAGAGTGTTGACCCCTCTCTTTATAGAAGCATGATAGGTAGTCTTCTTTACCTTACTGCTAGTAGACCTGACATTAGTTACAGTGTTGGAATGTGTGCTAGATATCAGGCTAATCCCAAGGAATCCCACATGACTGCTTTAAAAAGAATTATTAAATATGTCAAAACCACTGCTGAATTTGGTGTATGATATAGCAAAGACACTAATGGTGTTTTAGCTGGGTACTCTGATGCTGATTGGGCTGGTAATGCTGATGATAGAAAGAGTACTTCGGGGGGTTGTTTTTATGTGGGTAACAATCTTGTCTCTTGGATGAGCAAAAAGCAGAACTCCATCTCATTATCCACTGCAGAAGCTGAATACATTGCTGCCGGTAGCTGCTGCACCCAACTCCTCTGGATGCAAAAACTCTTTCATGATTATGATATTTGTCAAGAGCATCTCACCATTTACTATGACAATACCAATGCCATAAATATCTCTAAAAACCCTGTTCAGCATTCTCAAACCAAACACATAGAGATTCGACATCACTTCATTAGGGAGCTTGTCGAAAATGTTACTCTCACTCTTGAGTTTATCCACACTAATGATCAGAAGGCTGACTTGTTCACCAAACCTCTTGACAGCAAACGTTTTAAATTCCTTCATCAAAACATTGGTGTCATCTCCATGGATTGATCTTCTTCTCTTGTTCTTCTTCCTCATGCATTTGCATCTAGTTTTATACTTTGTTTTGTTTAACATGTTTTTGTGTGTTTACTTTCAGTTTTGTTTACTTTTGTTTTTAAAATAAAAATAAATAAAAAAAATTGAAAAATCAGAAAAATACAAAAACAGTTTGTTTTGTGTACTTTGGTACTTGTGTACCTTGGATGGCCATTGAAACAAAGTTTCTAAACTTTGTATCTTTTGTAGCTTAGATGAGCATCTCTATGCACAACTAAGCAAGTGAGCTTTATGGCTCTTGTTTGTGATGAGTAAGATTAAGTTATCTCTTAAAGCTTAACACTCATATCACTATTTTTGACGGGTAGGACTAGAAAATCCTAAGAGAAAGGCATAAATAACCATCTCACCACTGTTGCCTGCTAATCATAATAAGACACCTGTATGCTTCGGCATAGCAAAAGTGCAGTGTCAAAGACATTCGTATGCTTTGGCATAGCAAAAGTGCGATGTCAAATGCTTAACATCTTGGGTATTTCTTTTCTCTCTTTTATATGCCTATGTATGGTATGCTAAAATAAAAGAAAATATGCAAAGAAAATAAAAAGCAAAAAGATAAAAAATGCTTTAAATATGGTTGCAAGCGTGTATTCTAGGAGATGTGGGAGTTATAGGATGTACCTCGAAGGTGATAGTCCCCATTAAACAGTTATGATTGTGTGTGAGTTAAAGTTATTTTCTCATATCTCAAATCGTCATAACATGTATACACATATGCAATCTTGCGATATTTTTCACACACCACACGCAATATTCTTTGCTACTTTTGATACATGTGCAGGTACAATGTGATTTGGCCATCACAAAGGTTTTACATGTGCTAATGTATGCTCACTAAACTGTCTTAACTTGTTTTTGAAAAATAAAATTGGTTAGACTTGTTGTGTGTGTGTATGTGTTTTTGAGGATCCATGAGCTTAAATTTTTGTTGAGAGATGATTTTGAGAGCTTTATATGTTGAGTGGATCTTTGGTTGAGGTGTATGATGGATTGCATTCATGTCTGTATTTTTCTTTTCTCGAAAAACTGTTTTTTCAACCTGTCTTGACACCTTCTTGATACCTGGTTATTTGTCGAGCATCTCAGGCCTTTTTCTTATCGCAATCTCGACACCTCTTCAACACCTAATGGATCAATCAAGAAAGTTCCTGTCTCCTCGATACCTTCTCGATACCTAGTCGATCGATCGAGATTCTGTACTTCGAAATTGTTCCTTATTCCTCGATACCTCTCAACACCTGAAGCTATCGAAGGTAAAATCCTCGACACCTCCTCGATAGCTTCCTCGATACCTCTCGACACCTCAGCTGTTGAGATTTACTGAGGTGTCTATAAAAGGACTTTTCACGATTTTTCACTCATTTCTCGATCTCTCTCGATCTGTCCGAAGGCTTTTCATCTCCCAATCACTTTTCTCTCACTCAAATCTTCATATCCTCTTCATTTTTGGCCTTCCCTTGGTTTCAATCACTTGGTAAGTTCATTTTTCCCTTCCATTTTCATTCATTGCATGTTTTGAAACCTAGTTTTTGGGATTTTTGAAAATTTTTGGGGTTTTTCAAAATTGATGAGTTTTTCTTGAAGTGTTGGGTTGGGTTTTCATTTAAATGCTTTCAAAATGACATACATTGCATTCCATGTGCATTAGAATGACGTTTACATGCATTTAGATGTGTGCTTTATGCTGTGTGCTGGTAGGATTGGATTGGGCTGAGCCCATGATGCCTTTTGCTTTGCATGTCACATGCTCATGCATTCCCATGCATATGTTCTTTTTGTTCATCATTTTTGCTCTGTTTGAACTGTGTTGGGACTTTTCTAATTGTCTCCCTCTCTATCTCTTTCTCATTCTTTTACGTTAGTAGTGTCTATGGCACCCAAACGTAAATCCACTCCTGCTTGGAACTCTCTGCGTTCTGGAGCTTCCTCTTCTTCTGACTCTGCTCCTTTTAACCTTCGGTTCCGTGATAGGGATGCCTACAAGGCATTTACGGAGAACTTTTCTCGATGAGGTGTTCATTCGGAACGCCAAGTCATTCTGGCGGACTTCGCTGACACTGACTTTCCCTCTGTCATTCACAGTAGGGGATAGGAGTCACTGTGTGACGTCCTGATCACTTGCCCTATCGTGCTGATTTAGGAGTTTTACTCCAACATGCACGGGATAGATCGTTCAGTACCTCTCTTTTTCACTCGTGTTCGAGGTACGCGCATCCCTGTCACACCGCAGCTAGTTGCGGATGTGCTTAGGGTTCCTGGGATAGAGTTTCCTGACTATCCTTCTTGTGAGTGTTTGAGGACTGTGTCCAAAGATGAGCTCATCTCTGCCTTTTGTCAGCGCCTTGCTGATTGGGGTGAGCATCAGTACACATCATGTAGGCCTTTTGCTAAAGGTCCTAGATTCCTAAACATGGTGATGATGTTTGTACTCCATCCTCTCTCTCACTACAACTCTATCACAGAGCCTCGTGCTCGATTTTTGCTATCTCTTTTAGAGTATCTTACTATAGATTTTCCTTCTCACTTTATTCTTTCTATCATAGATGTTCATCTTAATTCGGTGTCCCGTGATAAGCTGATCTTTCCTTTCGCTATCACGAGGATCTTACGCCATTTTTCCATTCCCTTTCCTGTGTTCGACCACTTCACACACATTTGTGCCATAGATGCCGCTACCGTAAAACGTAGTGAGGTGCAGCTTAGGTCGCGACAGACAGATTCCACTCCTCCCTCCCGTTCGGCTCCATCCAGATCAGCTCTATCTACATCTGCTCCTTCTTCCTTTATGGGCGATGTATCTCTAGGAGACATTATGGCGCAGCTGCAGCGCATGGACACTCGCCTTGATACACTCTCTGCTGAGTTGTATCAGGTGAATGTTTATGTTGGTCGTATTGCACGATAGCAAGCGACCATGGGTGGTTTTGCTCCAGAGGCTACTCCTTCACCACCTATTCTGGCAGCTTCAGATGATGAGGATGATGATGATGATGATGATGATGGAGATGCTAGCTCTACTGATGAGATGTCTACATGACACTCTACCCTTTGTCACTCGTGACAAAAAGGGGGAGTAGTTTTGAGTTATGAGAGTAGTCATCTTAGGGGGAGAGTTAGTATAGGACATTTTGATAGGGGTGAGTATTGATATTCTTGAGGGATGTAGTGAGGTTTTGATGTATCTTGTCTTTTCTATTCTTTATAGTTGCATTGATCTTGTATATGAGGTCCTTTGACCATTTTTACATACATTGTACTTATACTTCTTTATATATGTGGATGTATGTTTCTTTCACCTCTCTCTTCATGTGTTGTTTCTTCTCTATCTTTATACATATGTTCATTATATTTGTATGCAATCTATTATTTCTGTTTCACACAAGATGCCTTGATGAGTTTTGTTTAAAGTGTTTCAGAAATACAGGTTGTCAAAGTCTACTTGCCATAAACTCTCTTCTTGCAAAGTTTTTCAAGAGTTTATGTTATGATAGATTTTATTGTATTCAACAAGTGAATATGAGTTTAGTGATTTATGACTTCTCTCATATGTTCATTTGCTTGTTGTGGTTTTGTCATGGATTGCCAAAGGAGGAGATTGTTAGGACATATGTGTTTTCACTTGTTAAGAACATATGTCACTTATTTATGTAAATTAGCTAATCCTTTGACAAAACACACTCTACTTGTAATTGGGTAGTCCTAGGTGTTTTTAATACTTCAAGAAATAAGGTTTCAAGGTCAAGTGTTGAAGTCATCAAGTCTGTCCAAGAAAAAGTAAGCTGAAGTGCAATTTCATTAAAGCTCGACACCTTCTCGATAGCTACCTCGATACCTGCTATCTGTCGAGATTTAAAATTTTAGATTTTCTGATATGATTTTCTTGGGATCCGTGAATATGCTTTTGGGCCTTCTTTTCTCCAAACCCTAAACATATAAAAGGATTGTTTTAAGAGCCGTCAAGTGTGACACAAGTTGCAAACTCATTGAGCAATCTCTGTTCAAGCAAATTGTGATCAAAAGACGAAGTTCTTGACGTAGTTCATCTTTTCTGAAGAAGTTGCTGTGTATTTGCACCATAGGGTTTTGTGACCAAGCATCTTCCTGATCTTTATCGTGTAGGATGAACTGAAAAACTTTGCAGCCAACCTTTCTTCCTTAAGTTGGTGTTTTGAAGTCGCGTACTAGGATCTGCACATTGGTTAGTCACGTACTTGGGAGCCGTGCATCAAAGGTGGGAACTGTTGCTACAGATCAAGTCCAATTGGGTATTGGGGTAAGGGTTCAACTGTAGGTTAGTAAGGTACTTGGGATTCCTTTACTTGTAACCGCTTGATTTGATAATAGTGAAGTTTCGGAAGTGGTGACCTGAAAATCACCCGGTGGGGTTTTTGCCGCGAGGTTTTTCCTCATTCGTAAAGAAATCATCGTGTCATTTAATTTCTGTTGCATATTTAGTTATTTGATGATTTGTTTGTGCTTCCACATATTTGCATACTAAATTGATTAATTAATAATTTGGCTAATTAATTAATTGGTTCAATCACAAGGGGTCATTCAGATTGTGGCCTATCATTAGGCAACAGAAGCAATTCAAGCCATAGTCCTTCGTTACAAGGATAATGATTTTAACTTGGAAGAACTTCTTAAAGTGTGATCAAAGATGTCTAATCTTAGATTGATGATAATTGAGGAGATAGACTACCTGTATTACCCAAGAGTACATCTTGTTGTTCCTAATAACTAAAGACAACTTTTTGTTCCTAATCAACTAAGGCATCTTTCATAGGACTACTGTCCTTTAAAATGTTTGTCATCCACAAAGGAGCTTGTTCTACTTAACTTGGAAGTATAGCAGTGTGAGAGACCGTGCCCCCGGCCCCCTTTTTTAGAATGTTGGGCCAAATCCACGTGAATGGGTGGAGTCGTGTTATTGTCTCTCAAAATGAAGGTTCGACTAGTTATATTTTCCCCTTTAGATTAAGGGTTTTACAATGGAGTCGCCACTTATTGAATTGTTAGAATAAATAAGAAAACCATAATTGAAAATTTTATCATTTTATTAATTTGAGATTGAATTTACATTGATCATAGGAAAATACATGACTTTGGTCCTAAATACAATCTAAGAAAAAATACATGGCTTTGTTTCCTAGTTACAATTTAGAAATTGAAAATTATAAGGATAAGCATTTGATCTATTAACCCTTGATCTAAGTTCGGAGGCTATGTTACAAGGTGGGAATGCGTTAGGCACCCACCTTGCCTGGTGAAACCGATCTTCTAGACTATGGTGGCCAACATTCATATCACATCATCCAATATGTTATTAATCAATTTGCATGTTGAATTTAAAGTGTGTGCATGTGATAAACCCTAATTCAATTTATTAAGCATTTCATTTGGATTGACAAATAAATTCTAGTGAATGTGTGTATATGGTGATATCCTTGATTCAAGGACTTGAAAGAATTATGAAGCAAACATGTTTTTCATATTTTTGATATGGATTTAAGATCAAAACTAGTGTTATGCATGAACATGTGATGAACAATCAAGAACATGTGAAGAACACATAAGAATATTTAAGAACATTCAAACATATTCAAGAGAATTTAAATAATTACTATCATGCTTTAATCCTAAATTCTCATTATGGCAACACAATAAACAAGTTAGGGAAAGTGATTATACCTTCATGTAAGATCCATACGGTGGAGGAGGAGACTCTTGGTAGAGGTCCTAAGGGTGGAGGAAAAAAGAAAAACTAGAAGAGGGAGAGTAAGTCTCACTCAATACCTTGAGTCTCAGGAAGACCAAGATATGACAAGACTACTCAACTTTACTAGAACTCAAGAGAGGAGAAAAGAGGGCAGTTTTTGGTGTCCTTTGAAATGAAGGAGGGGGAGAGTTTATATAGTAGTGGTAGAGGAAATATGATTGGAAGGCTATTTAATGAGAGTTAACAAAGAATTGTGAACCTAGACCTCATTTTAGCCTTGGGGAAAATGTGGTGCATTAAATGAAAAGATTGGTGGGAGTGAGGAGCAAGCCAAAATTTGGTTTTCCCGTAACTGCTGTAACAGCTTGTGGAGCCAACTTTGAAAAATCATATCTGACTCAATTCTAATCGGAATTGCCTCGTTCTTGTGCTCAAATTGAAGCCCCAGATGTCTAGTTTCTGGAAACATTAACCTCATTCATAGATTCAAAATATTCTGGGAGATATTGATGAAATGGTGAGCAGAAGTCATTTGTTAGAAAATGGTTTTAGCACAATTAACATTAATAGGTCCCAAATTAGCTCCCAATTAACGTTAAATGGCTCCAATCACTCCCATTTCAGACTTAACTAGTATGTAACCCCGTGCTACTGCATGAGACTGGTTAATTGTAATAATGCTATTGGCCAATTTTTTTTTTTTTTTTTTTTTTGCTTTGTTTTTGTTTTTTTGGGTTTATCACACGGATGATAAAATTAAATCAAACAATGACAAATATATATTGCATTTTATTATTTAAGTAATGCTATTGGTCTTTTTTTTTTTTTTTTGGTTTATCATACATAGGATAGCATTTGATAAAACAATGAATAAAAAAAAAAGAATATTGCATTTTATTATTTAAGTGATGCTACAGTGAAGAAAAAAGAAAATGTTGCATTTTATTATTTAAAATATATAAAGGGACATTAAAAAATAAAAACTGATCATTGAGCTTGGAATCTTCTTGGAGGCGCCAATGAAGCCCTAATGTATGAGAGTGTGAAGTAAGGAAGAGTGAGATTGAACATTGTGTTTGAACCTGGGTTTGCTCTGAGAAATCTGTAAGGAGGAGGAGAGGGTAGTGTGTGGATCTAGTTGGTAGAGGTTGAGAGAGGAGGAGACATGGGATGCCGATGTGGAATTAGGAGGAGATGATGTTTTCCTTTTATAGTCTTTCTCGTTGGACTCCTTGTTCTGGTTGTGGGATTAGAAGAGCTCCAGACTCTATTGAGATCACCCATAAAAGTGTGCAGGTGAGATGTTCTTGCTTAGGCCAGTGAGTATTATCATTGTGGTTTTCTTGGCTTCCGTGTTAAATGTTAATGCATCATTTATTTGGGCACAAAAATTAGAAAATTTAGATAAGATATATGACACAAAATTGGAGTCCAATTTATAATCTCCATAAAAGTGTGCATGTAAGATGTTCTTGCTTAGGCTAATAAGCATTATTATTGTAGTTTTCTTGGCTTTCGTGTTAAATGTTAATGCATCATTTATTTGGGCACAAAAAATTAGAAAATTTAGATAAGATACATGACACAAAATTGGAGTCAAATTTATAATCTAATTAGATTTTTTTTTTTTTTTTAGTTTTGGTTAGGACAAGTGGCGCAAAATTGATAATCCAATTGAAATCTAATTGGATTTTCTCTCTGCTTCACCTATTATTATATATATAGATTGGTTCCAAATTTACTCTAATTAAAAGATAATTACACAAATTACTCATTGAATAATTAATGTTTAACTATCTAATTAATTAGGTGTATACAACCTTACCATAAAATGTAGTCCTAACCAATCAAATTATGACACATCATCGATCTCAAATTGATTACACCTATAACCAATTGAAATCAATTGTTCATAATCACATATAGTCGGACTCAATTTGTGATAGTACATCTTAGCCATTAAAACTTGATTTGATGATAACTTTTAATCTGGTGGTCCGATTAGGGCTTATGACCAGTCAATTTGATCGTTACAACATCAAGATCATACATTTTACCCTCCATGTGAGGTTAAATGTGGGTTGCAAAATGGGGTGTCAACAGAATGCCCCTCATTGGCAGAGCTTGAAAAGTGAATGTCAATGTATGAAAGAGACACCTAACTTTGCAATCAATATTTAACCGTGGTGAATGTATGATGCATGTAGATAAAAATGTAGATGGTCATGTTATGGATCAAAATGTGGACCGAATCTCGAGGGAGATTGCCTACGTACCTCTTGGTGGGAGGATCAAGTTCAAACGTAGTTCATGCATGCAATTTTTTTTTTTTGAATGAGTACAAGACATGCTTACCTGAGGTCAAGAAAAAAAAATAAAGGACCAAAGATCCTGGCTCATGTTTTCAGAGGACCTAGGATCTTGGCTCATGTTTTCAAAGGACCAAAGGTTCTGGATCCTGGCTCATGTTTTCAGAGGACCTAGGATTTTTGGATCTTGGCTTATGTTTTCAGCGAACCAAGGGTTTTTTGGGCTTTGGCTCAAATTTCAGAGGACCAAAGGTTTTTGGGGCTTTGGCTCATGTTTTCAGAGAACCAAAGGTTTTGGATCCTGGCTCATGTTTTCAGAGAACTAGGATTTTTGGATCTTGGCTCATGTTTTCAGAGGACCAAGGGTTTTTTGGGTTTTGGCTCATGTTTTCAGAGGACCAAAGGTTGTGGATCCTGGTTCATGTTTTCAGAGACCTAGGATTTTTGGATTTTGGTTCATGTTTTCAGAGGACCAAGGGTTTTTTGGGCTTTGGCTCATGTTTTCAGAGGACCAAAGGTTCTGGATCCTGGTTCATGTTTTCAGAAACCTAGGATTTTTGGATCTTGGCTCATGTTTTCAGAGGACCGAGGGTTTTTTGGGTTTTGGCTCATGTTTTCAGAGGACCAAAGGTTCCGGATCCTGGCTCATGTTTTCAGAGACCTAGGATTTTTGGATCTTGGCTCATGTTTTCAGAGGACCAAGGGTTTTTGGGGCTTTGGCTCATGTTTTCAGAGGACCAAAGGTTTTGGAACCTAGCTCATGTTTTCAAAGACTTAGGATTTTTGGATCTTGGTTCATGTTTTCAGAGGACCAAGGGTTTTTTGGGCTTTGGCTCATGTTTTCAGATGACCAAAGGTTCTGGATCCTGGCTCATGTTTTCAGAGACCTAGGATTTTTGGATCTTGGCTCATGTTTTCAGAGGACCAAGGGTTTTTTGGGTTTTGGCTCATGTTTTCAGATAACCAAAGGTTCTGGATCCTGGCTCATGTTTTCAGAGACCTAGGATTTTTGGATCTTGGCTCATGTTTTCAGAGGACCAAGGGTTTTTGAGGTTTTGGCTCATGTTTTCAGAGGACCAAAGGTTCTGGATCCTGGCTCATGTTTTCAAAGACCTAAGATTTTTGGATCTTGGCTCCTGTTTTCAGAGGACCAAGGGTTTTTGGGGCTTTGGCTCATGTTTTTAGAGGACCAAAGGTGATGGATCCTAGCTCATGTTTTCAGAGACTTAGGATTTTTGGATCTTGGCTCATGTTTTCAGAGGACCAAGTGTTTTTTTGGGGCTTTGGCTCATGTTTTTAGAGGACCAAAGGTTCTGAATCCTGGTTCATGTTTTCAGAGACCTTGGCTCATGTTTTCAGAGGACTAAGGGTTTTTTGGGCTTTGGCTCATGTTTTCAGAGACCTAAAGGTTCTAGATCCTTATTCATGTTTTCAGAGACCTAGGATTTTTGGATCTTGGCTCATGCCGATGTGTGTGGGCCTTTTACCCTTGTACATGCAAAATAAATATTTTCTATTAGTAACAGAGTCATTCATTGAAAAGAATTCGGCATACCTGGCGAATGCCCCTAGTTTAGGACATATTCCACGCTTTGATGAATGTTGATGGTGGATAACTGACTTGATGTTGCACCACTGGAGAATATGAAAGAGGATCATAGCTTTCTGTTCCTGAAGATGAATTTAATGAAGAATTTTTTTTTTTTGGGAAAAGATTGGAAATCCTGAATTTTTAAAGGAATTGAAAATTTTGATTAATGATTTTTTTTTTTTTTGAAAATTTTGGAAATCTTGAATTTTTTCAAAGAATTGGAAATTTTGACAGATGAATTTTTTTTTTTTTTTTTGAAAATTTTGGAAATCTTGAAGTTGAAGGAATTGAAAATTTTGACTGATGAGTTTTTTTTTTTTTTTTTTTTTTTTTTTATGAAATATGAAGATTTGTTCATTATCAAAAATTGAAGAAGATGAAGATAAAGATGGAGTAATATGAAGATAAATTCATGATGATTTTTTTTTTTTTTTGGAAAAACCTATCATTTGAATGAGAGTAACTTTGGCTGGAAGTTGATGTGGATTGCTGGATAAGTCCTTGCTTAATTCCTGCAAAAAGATAACTTCAATTAGTAATGGATTTGTTCATTGATATGAATTTGAAGTACTTACCCAATGCCCCTAGTTTGGGCATATTCCATGCTTAGAGTGAAGCTGAATTTATTTGATGTTGTGACCATTAGGGTACATGAAAGAAGATCATGGTCCGCCATCCTTGGTTCCTGCAAAAAGACTTTCTTTCTCTAGCTTGTTAGAAACCAGTTATTGTGAAGACTTGTACACAATATAAATAGGCCAATGCTCCAAGTTTAAACATGCTTAATGCAAACAAATGGGCTTAACCTAACATGCACCTAAACAATTTTGTCACATTGTTTTGACTTTGTTCTCCAACGTTGTTTAGGTGAATGGGACCGGGCCTCTGCAAGGCTGCCTACGTACCTCTCTCATAAAGGATCAGGTCAAGACGTAGTTCAAGAGAACTGGATTTTGAAAAAGAAAGATTTTTTTATTTTTTATTTTTATTTTTTGGAACAAGATGTGATCCTTTGAACAACCATTTTAGAAAATCATAGTGTTTAAGAACCAAACAAATCTCTTTGATTAGGAAGAATCAAGATCATTAAACTCATATAATCAAATTTGCTTCATCCTTTTGAACATCGTCAGATTGAGTCTCCAAAGGCAATCAAGAAATGAAACGTGATAATATTTATGAATCACATTGTTGGGTGCAAACAAGGAGAGTGCTCCAGGTTTGGAAGTTCTTTTGAGTCATTTTGAGGATTTGAGAAATTTTGTCCTCGGATATATCATCCTGTGGGGTTTGACAATTTTAAGCATTTTTCCTTTTAAATTCAAGAGAAAATAATATTAAAGCTTAAGATGTGCCTACAATTAGCAACACTTCAAGGAGGTCTTTGCTCATGGGTTGTAATGTAGGCTGGATTTGAGTTATAAAATGAAAGATATAAAAGGCTCAAAATTTCCTATGTTGTTTCCCCCAAGTATGCATTATTCAAAAATCAAGTATTAGAGGAGTTTTACCAGTTCTTCTTTGTCATCTTCTCACTAGTCTTCATTGGTCACTTGTATCAACAATCGTTTTTATGCTCATTCCTCTTGAATCATACCTCTAGACTTTCATTTTGTAAAATTCTTCTCTTTTTAGGTTGCATCTTCAACTTTCCAACTTGGTAGGATTTTCCAATTTTTTCTTTTCTTCTTCTTCTTTTCTTTGGCCCTAACTTTTGCCTAGACCGCCCTTTTGGGTTTTCAGCCTAGCGGGCTTTTCTTTTTTTTTTTTCTTTTTTTTTTTTATGCCTTAGCTTTTGCCTAGACTGCCCTTTTGGGTTTTCAGCCTAGCCAGCTTCTTTTTTTTTTGGTCTTTCATCTCTTGATTGAATGAACTTTTGGGGACATTTTGCCCTCCTTGTTTTTCTCAGATTAATGATTTTTGGCCATTTTGATGCACTTTCTAGACTCCTTTCTTGCCTCGATGCACTTGCGCCTTTCTGTGCTTGATGAATCTTTCCTTTTTTGATGAAATCTCTTTTGGATGCATCTTGTATTCCTCTTGGTGTGATGAATTTTAGGCTCTTCAAACTTGATGCACATTTTTGTTCTCTCACATTGATGGAATTTCATTTCTCTTTCCTTGATTGAGTGAAAGCTCATTTTTCTTTGATGATCTCTTATCTTTAGCTTAATGAATTCTCTACTTGTCTTTCATGTCCTCTAAGAGAGCTTTATCAATTAGCTTCAAAGCTCAAGGTCAACTCCTCCTTAACATGAGTTTTAAGCATGCATACTTTGAATTTTCCCACCCTAGGTTTAGATTTTAGTGGGTTCATACGAAAAAGAGGCTAAGTGTTTAAAGGCTCAAATGGGCTAGCAATGGATAATAATCATTCTAGGTATTAAGGTATAATCTTGTTTTACCAAAGACGGCCTCCTATCCCTAGCAATGCTTGCCTGTAGGCACAGTGACTTGAGCTCTTTTAATAAATTCCTCTTAAAAGAAAAAGTATGAATGCTCTATTGGAGACACAAAAGTTTTCAGAAATTTGGAATGAATGCATAAGCCTTTTGAATTTTCTGATGGATAGATTTTCTTTGATTGCCTTGTAAGACTATTTCTTCTTTTATTCAAAGTAATTTAGCAAAAGTGTTTACACAGATCAAATGAAATCAATCCCTTCTCAGTACAAGTTGATTGTTCAAGCCTTTAAACATCTTAATTTAGAAAAAGTTGTGTCCAAGGGATCCTCATGTACCATTTTGAAAAGAAGACTTTAAAGAATCTTGAAATCTTTGAAAGAAAAAAAAATGGATCGTTTTGAAAAAACCACTAGGAAGTCCAATGCCCCTAGTTCAAAGAAATTTTTTTTTTTTTTTAAATGACTTAAGGGCTCAATGCCCCTAGTCCAAGGACTTTTTTTCATTTGAAAATTTTTCTCTTTTTTTTGGGAAAGATTTGGAAATCTTGAATTTTTTTTTTGTTTTTTGTTTTTTTCTTAATATATATACATGAACAAAGCTCATTAAATGCTACATGAAAATTTTGAATTCAAAGAAACATAGAAACATGGAATAAACAAACAAATTTTAATCTTAACCATGATGTTGCAAACCAAATGTGGAGTGAGGCAAAGTTGGGCCACTTGCTTCTTCTTGGTCCATTTAGGATGCTTGATGTTTAGTGTGCTTGAACCTTGATTATGATGAAATGGCTTGGGCTTGCACTTGAAATGCATGCATCTTGTGAGCTTTTGGCTTTTGATGTTGATCATGCGTATACACCTTTGATGGGCTCAAGTATTGGGCTTAGAATGATTCAAGAAACAATTTTCGGTTTTCTTACTAAGTAGAGTTCAATCACAAGCCTTTGGGCTTGAGCTCATTCATAGCATACAAGGTTCAAACAATTATGATGGGATCAAGCGTTGGACTTGAGTCATCATGCTTCAAACAACGGCCAAACAAATGCATGATGAAATGCAATTTACATGGACCAACCTAAAGGTAGATTCTATGGGTCATTACAACATGGGTAGAAGGTAGGTTAAAGGTTCCCACAAGCTAGGACGTTGTATCTCCCAACTTGTGATGCCAAGAGCGCCGCGTTGGTCCGAACGGTACAGTTTGTCCTTATGAACCACCATGGTATAACCATAATGATCCTTGTCTCAGTAGGTGGTAGGTTCACCGCTGGGTATGCAAGTCTCAGGAAGACCACAATCCACGGTTAATACTACCGGGCTTCCGGGCTAGCACACAAATAAAATAAATTTCATTCAAGCAAATGATGCATGACATGCAAAATATTGACATATTAGACATGTTATATACAAAAAAGTAATAAACAAACAATGACATGGTTGGCCATCATAACCTAATTGAAGCTTAGCCCTCAATATCCTCGGTGGAGTCGCCACTGTGAGAGACCGTGCCTCCGGCCCCCTTTTTTAGAATGTTGGGCCAAACCCACGTGAATGAGTGGAGTCGTGTTATTGCCTCTCAAAATGGAGGTTCGACTAGTTATATTTTCCCCTTTAGATTAAGAGTTTTACAATGGAGTCGCCACTTATTTAATTGTTGGAATAAATAAGAAAACCATAATTGAAAATTTCATCATTTTATTAATTTGAAATTGAATTTACATTGATCATAGGAAAATACATGGCTTTGGTCCTAGATACAATCTAAGATAAAATACATGGCTTTGTTTCCTAGTTACAATCTAGAAATTGAAAATTACAAGGATAAGCATTTGATTTATTAACCCTTGATCTAAGTTTGGAGGCTATATTACAAGGTGGGAAGGTGTTAGGCACCCACCTTGCCCGGTGAAACCGGTCTTCTAGACTATGGTGGCCAACATTCATATCACATCATCCAATATGTTATCAATTAATTTGCATGTTGAATTTAAAGTGTGTGCATGTGATAAACCGTAATTCAATTTATTAAGCACTTCATTTGGATTGACAAATAAATTTTAGTGAATGTGTGTGTATGGTAATATCCTAGATTCAAGGACTTGAAAGAATTATGAAGCAAACATGTTTTTCATATTTTTGATGTGGATTTAAGATCAAAACTAGTGTTATGCATGAACATGTGATGAACAACCAAGAACATGTGAAGAACACATAAGAACATTTAAGAACATTCAAACATATTTAAGAGAATTTAAATAATCACCATCATGCTTTAATCCTAAATTATCATCATGGCAACACAATAAATAAGTTAAGGAAAGTGATTATACCTTCATGCAAGATCCATACGGTGGAGGAGGAGACTCTTGGTGGAGGTCCTAAGGGTGGAGGAAAAAAGAAGAACTAGGAGAGGGAGAGTAAGTCTCACTCAATACCTTGAGTCTCAAGAAGACCAAGATATGACAAGACTACTCAACTTCACTAGAACTCAAGAGAGGAGAAGAGATGGCAGTTTTTGGTGTCCTTTGAAATGAAGGAGGGGGAGGGTTTATATAGTAGTGGTGGAGGAAATATGATTGGAAGGCTATTTAATGAGAGTTGACAAAGAATTACGAACCTAGACCTTATTTTAGCCTTGGGGAAAATGTGGTGCATTAAATGAAAAGATTGGTGGGAGTGAGGAGCAAGCCAAAATTCGGTTTTCCCGTAGCTGCTGTAACAGCTTGTGAAGCCAACTTTGAAAAATCATATCTGACTCAATTCTAATCGGAATTGCCTCGTTCTTATGCTCAAATTGAAGCCCCAAATGTCTAGTTTCTGAAAAAATTAATCTCATTCATAGATTCAAAATATTCTGAGAGATATTGATGAAATGGTGAGCAGAGGTCATTTGTTAGAAAATGGTTTCAGCACAATTAACATTAATAGGTCCCAAATTAACTCCTAATTAACATTAAATGGCTCCAATCACTCCCATTTTAGACTTAATTGGTTCCAAATTTACTCTAATTAAAAGATAATTACACAAATTATTCATTGAATAATTAATGTTTAACTATCTAATTAATTAGGTTTATGCAACCTTACCATAAAATGTAGTCTTAACCAATCAAATTATGACACATCATCGATCTCAAATTGATTACACCTATAACCAATTGAAATCAATTGTTCATAATCAAATATAGTCGGACTCAATTTGTGATAGTACATTTTAGCCATTAAAACTTGATTTGATGATAACTTTCAATCTGGTGGTCCGATTAGGGCTTATGACCAGTCGATTTGGTCGTTACAACATCAAGATCATTTTGGTGAAATGAGTCCAATGATCTAATGGCTAGAATCAAGATGCATATTTCTAAAGTGAAAGTACCATTTTACCCTCCATGTGAGGTTAAATGCGTGTTGCAAAATGGGGTGTCAACAAGCAGAATTGAATATCTTTGGGAAGGAGTAATGGTAATTTTGTTCTTTTTAACTGCCTTTCTATTGCTTTTTATTATCTCTCTTTTTTTAAGTGTAGCTACAAAAACTAATTTCTACATTTAACGAAAACTCTTTTTATCTTTTTGGTAACAGCATTCAATTAACTTAAAGTTCATTCATCTTCGTCATTCCAAAAACCTTATGAAGACACCTGACTTTTCAGGTGTTCCGATGCTTGAGGGACTAGACCTTTCTTTATGCTATAACTTGGTAGTGATCCACCCATCTATTGGACAACTCAACCAGCTCAGGTATTTACTTTTGGAAGGCTGCACATCTCTTATCTATCTTCCCTGCATGTCTGCTGTAATGCAGTCCCTTACGGAGCTTAATCTTGCATATTGCTCAAAAATCCATCTGTTTCCGAAATTTACGGGAATTATGAAAAGCCTATCGAAACTCAAATTGTGTGGGACTGCTATTAGGAAAGTACCACCCTCATCGATCGAGTGTTTGATTGCCCTTACTCTCTTAGATCTAAAAGAGACAAATCTCAAATATCTTCCAAGCAACATGGATAATTTGAGGTCTCTTCAAACACTCAATCTTCCTTGTTGTAGCGAACTAAAATCGTTTCCAAGGCTTCCATCAACTATAAGATGTATAAGAGTGAACTGGTTTTCTTCCATAAAATGGTTACCAACATGGGGCAAACCGCGTATTTGGTCACAACCTCTCTCCCGATGGCTTCGGTATGATGAGCGCTGCAGTCGAATGGAATTTACAATATTTTTCTATTTCCTACAGGTAATATCTTTTCTCTCTCTCCCTTGAATTGTTAAATAATAATAGTTAACAATAGTTGTGTTTTGGGTACAAGTACAGGGACTCCTTCGTCGTAAAACCGTTTATGGAACTTCTTCCGAAGCGAAAGAGGATGGATCTATAACTAAGTTTCATATAATAATGCCGTCATTTTCAAATGAAATAGTAGGGAATTCAATAAGCATAGAGCTGCCTTCAAATTGGTATAATAGTAAATGGATAGGATTAGCTTTCTGGGCATCAGTATCACCTATATTGTCGATACCTAATTTTAGAGCTCGTGAGGTAGCCATTGTTAAAATGCCTCAAAATCACTGTGCCTTTGAACTTTTTACTACCCGGATAAATGTTGAGGTCAAAGCTATAAGTGGCTCCAATTTTTACCTATGTCTCGTGATGAGTGGTTTGCTACTGTTGGGAATGGTGAATGCAGTCAGATTAAGGTTATATTTGTGGGCTATCCATTGAATGTGAGCGAATTTGGGGTTAGTTTGGTATACGAGGAAGATGTGGACAAGTTCAACCAAAAAAATGCAGTGTTTGATTGCGAGCTTTGGGGAAGTACCCATCTATAAATTAACTGGTAATGACCATCTCAACCATCCTTCCCATTAATGTCCAATCCTTTTCTATCTTATTTTCTTTCTAACTATACATCTGGTTTTGTCATTGGCAAGTAAGTCTCCTCATTTTTATTTTTCTTCTTTTGGCTCACCAAGCGCAAGCAATCCCAATCGCCCTGTACTTTCTAAGTTCTTGAAAATTAAACATACATTTTGCCACATGAGTTTATTGCCAATTGTCTAAGCCTCTATATCATCATCACTTACAAGAATATGATCTAGATAGGAAATACATTCTCAAGCTTCACCCATCACATTTCTCTATGGATTTTGCTAATGTAGATCTTTCAATCCTAATTTGGCATCCTATTTGTAACAATCAGATATTATGCTATTTTACATATTATTTTGTGCTGGCAAATGCAATACAACTTTTCCTGATAAATTTTTGAAATGTAAAAGCTAGAGACTGTATAGCATTTCCTTCCTTACCATGTATATTCTTTGTAATCATTGGTGTCATGCCTAATAAAACCTGCAGAAAGCAACCTCCAATTACACTCATTAGTAATGAGTGAATTATTATTATTATTATTATTATTATTATTATCATACTAGCTTAGGTTTACACATATATGCAGTATGGGGGGGATGATGATGAGGATGATGATGATTAGGATGAATGTCATAAATTTTATGAATTTTTATAAGGTAGGTGGTTCAGTCCTATTATGGCATCCCATTTGTAAGTGTTCAAGTATTATTCTAATTTTCATATTCACCTTGTGTAATACTGGCAAAAAGCAAGAGAAATTTTCATCATAAATTTTTGAAACGTGAAAACTAGAGAGTGTATAGTTACTATTAGTACTTCCTTCTCTACCATGTCTATACTTCATATAATCATTGGTGCTATGCCTTCCAGAAAGGGCAAGGAGGAACTCCAATTATATTGATTATTCATGAGTTAAATATTAGGGTAAATTACGTTTTACCTACTTGTGGTTTAATCGAAATTTAAGTTGCCTACATTTGGTTTGAAATTTGACACTTTACCCACCCGATGTTTGATCAAGATTTAAGTTGCTTACTTGTAATTTGAAATTTAACATTTTACCCTTTATCCACCTAAGGTTTGATCAAAATTTAAGTTGCCTACCTATGGTTTGAAATTCCATAATGCAAGTGTTCCGCTAGATTCTTTTTTATATTATTTGATCTTGTATTTTTATATATATATATATATATATATATTTTTTTTTTGTGTTTTTTAAGGATAGAGACATAAAATTGAAGTGAAATTACATATTTAGCTATATTTTTAATAGAAGCGGGTTACGAAACTTTAACTAAGCTAACTTCAGGTGGGTAAAGTATCAAATTTCAAATCACAGGTAGGCAACTTAAATTTCGGCCAAACCACAGGCGGGTAAGTTGTAATTTGCCCTAAATGTTATTTGTATTATTATTAATTATGGAACCATACTAACTCAAGTTTTCACATATATGTAGGTGATAACAATTTAGGTCTCTAGAAGATGACGCACATGTCTTACTTATACTTTGACTGGCTACTAAATAGTGAAGATTTTCTTAGCTTGAATTTCAGTTGAGGCTATTGCTACTGGATGTGCATAAGCAATTCTGTCAATATGACTGTTTTTTTTTTAGTTGAAAATCCTCGTATGTTGTATTGAATTTGTAAATGGTTTCGGTTATAATGATTTGGAAATGTATTCAAGTGACATATCCTTGTATTTGTATCTTGTTTCATAATGACTGTAGAATATGGTCTTTTCCTTTCTTTTTTAAAGGAGTTTTAGTCTGTACTAGTTATAATGATTTCTACAGGATGACGTTCAATTGAGCCTACTATTATTGGATGGTATACAAGCTATACTTTCAGTTAACTTTGCACAGTTCTCTTGTGTAGTGATTTTGATTTAATGTCTATGAGTGCATGAGTTGTGAATTTTGTAGACGTTTAGAAGCTACTACTTTTTATCAATCACGCTATATATACAATTAGCTAAGCATTAATGCACTCTTCATTCTAGAATATATCCTTGCAATTAAAAAGTCAACAAACACTGTTGGAAGCTTCGAACAAGTTGATAGTTAATGTAATCTTCTTCGATTTTTTCAGGGATTTGTCTAGTTGATAGTTATGGCCAAACCACTATATTGTTAATATCTTTCTTCAAATTAAATCAGCATATCAGGCCAATGTAGAAGCTGACATTGCTAAAGGAATCTGCTGACAACATATAGAAGCTAATGTCAATCTTGGAGCATATTATGGAATGTGAATAATGATTAAAACTTGACTTGTAATGAAGCACATATTTAGGAGCTGTGACAGAAGGGACTTTCATATGTGAGTAGTCAGCATTGCATTGATTGAATGGTATGTACACTTCTAAAATGATTGTGAGCTGCAGCAGTTCAAGTACATTACAAAATATAGCCATATCATTTGAGAAGGTACCAAAACACCTTCAATATTAGATTAAGTTAACATGAATCTAATTTAAAATTAAAATCTACTAAATTGGCAGACAAAAACTTCGACTAGCCCAAACAAACTTTTTCTAATTACCAAAAGAAATAGTATAAACAGAGCTCTGTGAATTTTGGATGCCAGTTGTTAAACAGCTGAAGTTCCCCTGGCTTGCATACACGGTTTCATTTGCAGCATAAGAATTCATATCAAATTAATTAATATATGATACAGCAGCTGTGTGAGACAATCTATCTCTACATACACTCTGGCTTCTTTCAATTTGCAGTGTGAAAAAAAGGGGAGCTGATGTCAGAAAATTTTGATGGATATGGCAGGTCTGTTAGTTGGAATACATGGGATTTGATTCGGCGGCCTAAGCAAAAGTGGGGAACTGGGTTTCAGAAAGTTCAAACAATTTAATCCAGCCATAATTGCCAAACTAAGTTGGATGCGATTGCTTTTGACCAAGACATCCTTTGTTTCAAGTGTTAAGAGGCAAGTATGGACATATGGCAAGAAGTGGCAAAGGTGGTTGAAGGGAAAGGACTATTGATATGGAGAGGTCTCGAAAATGCTATAATAAGTGCATGATATGTAGGTGATACTAATAGCATTGATATGTGGGAGGGTCTTTGGATTCCATGGGTCCAGAAAATTAAAGCCAACCCAAATCTGGATTTGCAAAGGATTCTTTAATTGTAGATGATCTTATAAACCGTGAGGCTTGAGGTTGGGATGAGGCATTGATAAGTAATAGTTATGGCCAGTGTGATGTATGTAATTATTTTGTAATGCAATATAATAATATATAATTTATTTTCTAAAATATTTGTAGTATCATATATTAAAATTATTCATCTATTACAAATATCTTCTCAAAAAAATATTTAATCTTTAAGTGTATTAAACTATTAATTTAACCATTTACAAAACCAACCAGGGCAAGTTATTTTTTTTTTTTATACTTAAATAAACAATACCATACTGTTTTCTTTCTCAACTAATGAAAATTTTTTGTTCACTAAAAATAAAAAAACTATATATATTTACCGTTTTTAAAAATTTTCATTTACACCTATTATGAGCTTTGCAAAAAAACTCAACAATGATTATTATTTTGAATAAGGAGACTTGGAGGAAACTAGGTCTCTCATACACCCCCACCCCACTTCAACCCCCCCCCCCCCCCCCCCCCCTTCTTCTTCCCAAACTACAGCTTCATGTATCTGCATGATCCAAAAAAGTCAATTTGTAATTGCTAGGAGTACTACCAATCTTATTACATTAATTGAGCTCAAAATTGATGTGTAATGCAATTCAAATATTCATATAGTTCTCTCTCAAAAAAAAAAAAAAAAAAAAAAACTCGTAGTAACTTCATTTATTTATTTTATATAAAGCTTGTAGTAAATGGCATCTGAAGAAAAAAAAAAAAAAAATTAACACGGTGCTTCATATGGCTATTAGCTGGTCACCACGAAATTACTCATAGTGTGAGAAGTAGAGAATCAGTGGATAGAGTTCTAATTCTATGAAAAATGATCATTGTTTCAGAAGCTTGGTCCTTAAAGACATTCTTATTTCAGGCATTGCAGATTTGCCACAAGGTTGTGGGGAAAACAAGTCTCCGTCAAGAATCCAAATTAATTGAAATTGGTGAATTAAAGTATATAAAGGAATTTGACATATTCTTTCATAGTCAGAGAAAATAAATATATTCCCGATTAGTTCCTAAATTTGACTTATAGAGAGACAATCTTCAAAAACGTGCTTAGGGTCTTGGGGGTATTATAATAAGCAAGTGCCATCTAAGATGATATTTCTTAATCTCTCATGCCACGTCAAGAGTGATTTGGTAGGTTGACTCGAGGGTTTCTAAAAAAATCTATTCTAAGGAGCCTAAGTTAAAGAGTCAACTTGATTGGAAAAAGAGGGCTTTGCCAAAGCCCTAATGATTATTAAGATCTATTGAAACAAAGTGATAGATTGTGCTGGGGGAGGCTTAGTGGGCCGAGTCAAGCATCTTATAGAGGCGGAGGTAAGGTTGGGTCAAATCTTAGTCAATCTGTTGGCACTGGACTACCATCTTTTAATGGAATAAAGTTGCGACCTTACCATAAAGTATAGTTTTTGGTGTAATGGCTAAGTGCTTGTACCTAAAAAATTGTATCAAGATTCCAATTCTCTTGTGTATCCCAAATACCTACAAGTCTGAGGTCCATTTCCTCCCTGCCTAGTGGTTCCCAAGCCTGTACAATGGTCATTCAGTAAGTTAATAGACATGCAATTTTTTTATTATCTGGGCCGAGTCCTTACTACATATCTCCTTTGTTTCACATAAGCTAAGCCCAAATGAAATGACAGACTTCCGTTTTGTGGTGTGATAATTCAAGAGACATTTCCTGTTGAGTGTTGATGCCCAAATCTCCTCATACAGCCCAGGTTCTTTTAGCAAGAAGGGCCTTGTTGCAGTATGAGGCTTGCTTAATTCCTAGCCTCCTTATATCTTTGGTTTGGGTAGTTATGTCCTAACCAACTAAGTTTAGTTAAGGTCTTTTTTTTTTTCTTTTTTTTTTTTCCCTTCAGTTTATGCCACCACAAAAAATGTCTTTAATTTGTCAATTTCAAAGGTCTATTCCTAATTTTTTTTCTTAACACAAAATTATAGACATTCCTATTTATGCTATCGCTAACAATAGAAACACCAAGAAATTTTCAAGTTGGGTAAAGTCACAATTTCAGTGCAAAATATGTGTGTGTATGGTTGTATGAGGTAAGGTGTGTGTAAATTTTATCTATTTTCAAAACTCAAGACTAGCAAGGAATTTTTTTTAATCAATCTTGAGGAGAAATAAAATTTAAATTTGCTGAATTTTTTTTACCCTATGGTTTTACAGAATTCATTTAGAACCCTTTTAGTTGCTTGAGAATTCTTCACAATGGCTTCTGTAAATAGGACAAGATCATCTGTAAAGAAGAGGTGAGTAAAAATTGGACCACCTAAAAGATCTTATGCCCACCCAATTCTTATTGGCCACTCACCTCTAGATTAACCAAACCAAGTACTCCATGCAAATGATAAACATATATGGGAAGAGCGGGCCGCCATTGTCAGATTCCTCGAGAAAATTAGAAGGAATTCCATTTTTACCGTTCACTAAAATACCAAGACTAGAGTATGACACACGAGGCATAATAAGCTTTATCCTAGGCAAAGGAAAACAAAAAATGATAGACTATGATTACGGAAGCTCCATTCTGACTGGTCATAAGATCAATTTTTAATAACATACTATTTGCCCTGAGTTATTCATGCGGAGAGGACATCAACAATATCATGCCTAAGTTTCTTTGTAGAGTGCAAGTATAGAATGTATATGAATGAACTTTCAAAGTCTATACTGTAACTTCAAAATGTAACTCAACACCAACTCTCTAATTCCGGGCGAAGAGAGGGTTTAGTTACAAATTATGTTAGTGAAAACGAAGTTAAAATGTCAATTTAGCAAGATTGGTTTATCGTTTACCCTAATTTCAGTCGAATAAGGGTTAACCAAACTCTTTTTCTTTTTAGTTTGCTCAAGTGAGAATGAAGTTGCTCCAACAATCTTATGAAACTGACTCTGAATGCCTAACTCAGCTATTTTGAATATAATGGTGTTAACACTTATTTAGACACAAAAATATGCTAACACACCCTAAATCCTACCTCTAAAGTCCTTCATGCATGCATCACAATGATCAGAAAAAGGGTACATCAGAAAATCCATCTATACCACCATTGTTCATGCTTCAATTTCAAATCCGTTCTTTTTATCCAAATGCTTGGCGAAAAGACGGTAATAGAAAAAAGATTGGTTCTTATTGTCATCATTAACATGGTATTGTCCAAAATGAGTCAGAATTGGTCTGAAATGATTTCCATACGATATTGTGACTCCCCTATAAAACCTAAACAGACTCTAGAGTTGGTCGGGTTTGATATCATGCACTATAATAGCTAAAGTTATGTAAACGTCCTCATTCAAACCAAAACAATCTTTATATTTTTACCAGAGGCATAAGTCAATACCTCATTACTCTTTCTATTGATTACAGTCCATAATAAGTTCTCCCATACGAACCCATATTTGATCAACAAGACATTGGCACTTTTCTCTATCTATTTCAAAGGATTTAAATTGAATGAGGATTTCCCATTGTTTTCCATAGAAACCCAAACTAACTAGAAAAAGAAAGCCTTTTACAGCACTTTGTAGAATGCCACATCACATTGAAAAAGGTGAATTGGTTAAAAATTATCTTATGCCGCGTGGATTTAAGTCTTGCCACGTGGGTGGTACAAGAATAGAAAAATCATTTCCTTGAAGATGGAAGATTAATAGTCCCTCCAAAATGAAATATAAAAATAGAATAATGAAAAAGAAGTGGATAACAAATCAAATAAGGAACTTATTCATTTAAATAACAATCCAATTCTATTACATCAAACCATTAATAATAAAATATAAATCACACCACACCCTTCCAAACAAGTAGGCAATAACCAAAAAAAAAAAAAAAGTAGCCAATATGGAGTCTTTTGGGTAAATATTGCTAAATTCGAAACATATTTGCGCTATAGGTACTGTGAGAACTTATTTAGAGAATTGAGGAGAGAGATTGAATTTCGGCAACAGTGTTGCCGAAATTCCAACAAAAGTATGAGAGAGAAAGAGAAAATGGGCGGAGAGAGAAAAAGTTGAATTACGGCAATGACATTGCCGTAATTCGTTTCTGCCCAAATTTCTGCCTGAATGTGTGAGGAGTGCTCGGAGTGTGAGTGGCCAAAAAGAAAGTAATTGTGGCAATGGTATTGCCGAAAATGGGAAGGAAAAAAAAAATGAATGCCAAAATCTGGAGAGGAATTAAGAAAATATAATGTACTACGTACACAATATTTTTACAATATTTTCACAATAAATCACATGTAACTAGTTATTATTAATTCAAATTTAAATTTAATATTGAGATTACTATTTTAATCCAACAATAACAATAAATAACAACCTGATACTTAGAATTTGTTGTAAAAATATTATAAAAATATTGTAAAAATTGTGTGCACTTATCATTTCTTAAAAAAAAAAAAAAAAAGTTTCAATGGGCTTGTGGCAATGGTATTGCCGAAATAGTGAGGGATTTTTTTTTTGGCAATTGTGGCAATGCCATTGCCGAAAATGGGAGGAAAAAAAAATTGTTTCGATGGGTTTGTGGCAATGGCATTGCCGAAATAGTGGGGGATTTTTTTTTTTTTTTTTTTTTTTTTGTGGCAATTGTGGCAATGCCATTGCCGAAAAATGGGAGGGGGAAAAAAATTTGTTTCAATGGTTTTGTGGCAATGGCATTGCCGAAATAGGGAGAAAAAATTTGTGGCAATTGTGGCAATGCCATTGCCGAAAATGAGAGGAGAAAAAAAAAACAATAATAACAATTCAGTACAGGTATCTTTAATCTTTAGCCATGCATGCGTATATAAAAACAAAAGTAGTGATGAGAATGGTTGCAAGTTTTGGATTTTGGGTTTCACAGTTCTACATGCAACTCCACATAAACATGCAGGTTGCATGTTATACATGTGTATGGAAGATGATAATTAAGAAATATACAACTTTCCTTTTCGGTTTTGGATAAGGAAGGAATTAGTGGCAACCAAAACTTTTTATCTACTTATCCTATTTCTAAATATTCCAACATTTCGGCAACCACTATTTTTTTTTTCTCCTCCTATTTTCGGCAATGGCATTGTCACAATTGCCAAAAAAAAAAATTTCCTATTTCGGCAATGCCATTGCCACAAACTCATTGAAACAATTTTTGTTTTTCTCCCATTTTCGGCAATGGCATTGCCACAATTGCCAAATTTTTTTTTTTTTTTTTTTTAAGAAATGATAAGTGCACACAATTTTTACAATATTTTTACAACAAATTCTAAGTATCAGATTGTTACTTATTGTTATTGTTGGATTAAAATAATAATCTCAATGTTAAATTTAAATTTGAACTAATAATAACTAGTTATTTGTGATTTATTGTAAAAATATTGTAAAAACATTGTGTACGTAGCACCTTATATTTTTTTTTTAATTCCTTCCCAGATTTTGGCTTTCATTTTTTTTTTCTTTTTCCCCTCTCATTTTCTGCAATACCATTGCCACAATTTCTTTCTTTTGGTCACTCACACATTCGGTCAGAGCACTTCTCACACATTCGGGCAGGATTTGGGCAGAACGAATTACGGAAATGCCATTGTCATAATTCAACATTTTCTCTCTCCAGACTTTTTCTCATTCTCTCTCCTACTTTTCTTGGAATTTCGGTAACACTGTTGCCGAAATTCAATCTCTCTTCTCAATTCCCTAAATAAGTTGTAACAGTACCTATAACGCAAATAAATTTTAGATTTAGCAATATTTAGCCAAAAGACTCGCTAATATGGCCCCATTCACTGAATATTAATTTCATCTACTAAAATACTTCTCAAAATACCGAAAAAACCAACTCCTTTGATGTCAATTGGGACCCGCCAAAACCCATTCTGAGAATACAGGTGGCTTTCCCTCAAAAACACAATGGCCTTCAGTTACTATTCCATGAAACAGTGAATCTTTGTGTACTCTGCTACAAAATCCAATGCCTTAGAAGCCTTAGAAGCCTTCTCTATTTCCCAGATTCAAGTTTTAGTGCTTGAACTAAATAATAAGCAAGCCCAGCATGTTCTTTTCAATTACAATCTTCTCTTACTATACTTTAATGACTTTTTGTAAGTCAAATTATGTCCCTCCTAGTCATAGATGCTATAGAAAAACTATAGGAAATCAAATTAATGCATATAACAATTTAATATAGATGGTTATGTTATCCTATGTACTAAAAAATATTGTTATATAATTTGAAAGTTACCTAAGGGTCCCAAAGAGAATCATTTTGCATATCTTCCCATTCATTTTCGTCAATGTCATTGGAGAACGTCATAGACTCTTCCATTGACATTTGCATCCACATCTTGCTGGGTGAGTCAAGAGGGAACTCATTAATGGCCTCAATCTGGCTAGGAGAGAGCCTCACCGTGACCGGTGCCATGTTCGAGCTAGACCCTCCTCCAACCTGAGCCACTCCTTGAGAGCCTCGAAGCCTTAAGGCCGCTTCATGAGCCGCCATGCGTATGTGTTCAGAATTAGAGCTAGCAGGGCGAGGGAGGCTATGAACCAATTCAGGAAAGTTGAGACGTGCCTCATGTCCCCTAAAGTGTAACGCAGCAACATCATAAGCAGCAGCAGCCATTTCAGGTGTCTCAAAGCTCCCCAACCAAATTCTTGTTTTCTTGCCTGGCTCACGAATCTCTGACACCCATTTGCCCCATTTTCTCTTACGGACTCCTCTGTAGCTAGACGATGCAGCACCATGGCTAGTACTGCTTGTGTTACCGCTACTATTTGGCTCTTCTTCCATCCACTCAACTCAAGTTGCTAGAAATAGGGACGGACCCACGTTGAGCCCAAAGGGGGCCCGGGCCCCCCCTGGCCCAAAATTTTTTTCTTTTTAGCAGGTAAAATTTTCAAAAAACCAAATAAAATGGGCTTGGGCCCCCCTACGTTTTTTGCTCAGGCCCCCCTCCCAGAAATCACGAACCCCCCCAGCCCAATCTGGCCAGTCCCCAGCCCACATTTTCCGGCCAGTCCCCAGCCCTAAGCCCACATTTTCCGGCCAGTCCATGTAAAAAAAAAAAAAAACACTCAGCTCTCAACTCTCACTAGTCCAACTCCAGCTCTCACTAGTCAAACTGAGAGCAAAACAAAAACACGAAGGAAAAAAATAAAGAAAAAAAAAAAGAGAGGAAAGGGAGAGGCGATACAGACCCACGTCGACGACACCGACGAGACCCACGCCAATGACGCTCGATCCTCGATCTGAGACTGAGAGAGCAGAGACCCAGAGAGCAAAACAAAAACACGAAGGAAAAAAAAGAAAAAAAAAAGAGAGAGGAAAGGGAGAGGCGATACAGACCCACGCCGACGACACCGACGAGACCCACGCCGACGACGCTCGATCCTCGATCTGAGACTGAGAGAGCAGTGACCCACTCGGCCACTCCACTCACGGACTCACCCATTTGGCATTTTCTAATACCCACTTGCCGCCGCCCACGCCGGTTGCTCGATCTGCTCAGCTTAGCTTCGTCGCTCCAGCCTTCACAGTTCACAGGTATTTACTCTTATCTTTTCCTTCAACTTCAAAATGTTTGTGACTTTGTGATTTGAGAATCTGAGATTGCCTTGTGGACTTGTGGTGTTGGTGATTGTGATTGTGAATTGAAATATTGAATATTTGTGAATTGTGGTGTTATAGATTGTGATTGTGAATTGGAACTAAATGTGGGTGATTGTGAATTGAATATTTGAATCTGTGTTGCTGGCTTGCTGCCTGTGGTTTTTTTTTTTTTTTTTTTTGGCTTTTTGGCTTTGTGACTCTGTTTGTGTTTGTGACTCTCTCTCTTGTTTATATAGATAAGAGAGAGACAGAGAGTGAGTTTGTAGAGATTAGTTTTTTCTTTGTTGATTGTTAGTTGGGCATAATAGGGACAAGTGAGGTTGGGCAACGGGCAAGGGACAGAAAAAAAAAAAAAAAAGAGATAAAGTTAAAAACTTACAGAAAAGTTTTTGTTAGTAGTGCAGGGAATAAATTTATAGTTTTTGACGGACTCTTTGGTGTTATACATTGAAAAGGATATAGCTTCGACATTTAGTTTGGATTCAATTGTAGATGATTTTGAAAATTTGAAAGAGCATTGAGTTCCTTTTTCATAGATGACTGTATAAAGAAACAATAGTGTTTCGTGTTTTTTGTTTTTGTTAGTAGATGATTGTATCTTAATATATTAAGAAACAATGATTTTTGGGTATTTGTCTTGGTTAATAGTTTATTAATACTATATGAATGCGTATTTGAAATTTTTTTTTTCGCTTATCTCCGGCTCCCCCCAACTTGAAATCCTGCGTTCGTCCCTGGGTAGAAAGCTATATTATTGTTTAGTTCAAGTAAATGCACTGGTGAATGATAGTGTAACCCGATTAAAAGTATTTATAGATGTGGAATTATGCGATTTGACTGAAACGTGGTGAATTAACATGGATTGAGGTGAGCTTCCACGTAGTTGAACCATTGAAAATGATGTGAATATGTGCATGGTCACAACTTTCTTCATGTTAATTTGCTTAAACCCAAAAAAGAAAACAAAATAATAAAAAAAGATAAAAGTATTTGAAGGAACCAAAAATTTCTAGAAAGGACCAGTCATAGTATGCCAAGTTAATTCATTTTGAATATTTATTTGGTGATTGTAGAATTAAAGTTGTATGGAATTTGTAGCAGGACCAATAAGATTAAAATTGAGGGACATAGTGTTTCCTATTTAGAACGCGGTTTCCCTGCAGGTGGCATTAAAAATTTTGGACCCACTAATCCCACATTTGGAGCTGAATCTTAGATCAGGCTAGAGATAAAGATTGTTGTACAGTTTTCTTTTAGAAAAAGTCCATTTTTTCTTGGGCATAAAATCAAAGCACGAATAATATGAAAATGACGTTATCTTCATAGATTTATGAGATCATGAACAGAATCTTCTGAGTGACGAAAAAGAAAAAGAAGAAAAAAAAAAAGAAAAAGAAAGAATTGAATAAATTATAGACAGGATCTGATAAATGACAAATAAAAAAGGAGTTGGACAAAGGAATCACAAAAGTACAAATAGAATAAAGTCCTAGATAAGGTTCTATAATAATTAATGGATTGTTAAAAGAGGTTTTTTTTTTTTTTTTTAAAAACAGTAATATTTATTAAAACACGTAAATACGAGGTTATAAGGACTGAAATTCTAACACACACAACCAATGTGGAATAAACATCTTTATATATGTATTTTTTTAAAAACAGTAATACTTATTAGAATACACAAATACGGAAGTAGTATATAAAATTTTTTAAATAAACTTATAATATACATAATCAAGATTGTTAAAGAGTTGGTTATAATATATTTGTCTACGGGACAAAATGAAGCTAATATGTTAGAAATATTAAAAAATTTGTACATGATGAGAACATATCTAATCGTAAAAGAGTAATTCAATATTTAATAATTATGTTGTTAAAGTAGTATTTAATACAATTTATAGCATTTATAGCGTAATTCTTCCTTCATATCATTTTTAAATTAAAATATCACAATATTTTTTTGCCCCTTGAATATTTAATAATATCCTATATTTTATATTGATATTGTATAGCTAATTTTCTTTTTAAATCATCTACTTTAATCTCTTTCAAAAATAATAGTTATTTATTTATGTCATTATAGATACAGAACTACTAAGTTTCAAAAAAAAAAAAAAAGATACAGAACTACTAAACTAATGCGCTATAGCTAATAATATCATATTCATATATCTTTCACAACTCCTTTTTTAGAATTTAGTGTTTTATTATAGATATCACCAAATGTGAAATTGGGTTTCTTAAAAACTTGTAATTGAAATATTATAACATTGGTATTTATATTTTATGTAAGTGTATTAGTATTGATATTTTGTGTAAGTTAATGGTAGATCACTACTTGGTGAGCTACATATATTAAATTAGTATCTTAATTCACATTTGTATGAATACCGAATACGTAGAATTAATGAACTTGTAATTTTTAATGTGTTGTTAGTGGAGCACTAAAGCATGAATTCTCAAGATAGATTATTATTTAGATAAGTTCTTAAATCTTAACTCAAATTTTTACATATCACTATATATAATTTTGGAACCCCTTGAAAAAAGAAATTGGCTTTGCTAATATGCTTATTTTGTGTGGAGTAACATTAATGGACCATACAACGAATCCAATAAGGTACAAGTGCGAGTAAAGAAAAATGTATTTTATCCTCACACACGATGGTGCATGGGATGCGAATCATGGGATCCAGCTGATATCGCCAAAGCTGAAAAATTGTCCCCACAAGAGGTCTCATATTATTGCCTCGGAACTCACAAAGTCAATTGTGCTTGAAAGCTCCTAAACTGTGAAAAAGGGTAATGATTTATGTGTTTGAATTTTTTTTTGTCAACAACAATTCTGGCTTTTACAATAACAGTCTTTCAAAATAGATCAAGGACATTGTACTCGTATGGTATGGTAGATATTATTGAGGTAGTAAAATATATATTTTTTTTTTGAAAAGTGATTTTTTGGGTTTGTCAAAATTCAGAAAGTGATTTAAATTAAAAAAAAAAGAACTCAAAAAGCTGTTTTCTAAAAAAGAAAAAGTGTTCAACAAAACTTTTTCTTTCCAAAACATTGCAAAATCAAACGGACCTAATTCACATGACCACAAGGCTACAACCACAAAGTGAAGACCAATGCTCTTAAATGTTGGGAGAATGGTAATTAGAGATATTCCCTTTGAGAAAATCACATATAAATTGATCTACTTTAATATTGATCTTGATTTTCAAACATCAATTCTTGAAATTTCATTTGTTGGATATATTATAACTAAGGTGGTATGTCGAAACCAATTGTAGACTTATGTACTTATAGAATGAGTATATTAATTTTATGATAGTTTATAATTAACTTAGGTTTAAGTATTTTTCTAATATATAAACCTTACATAATTAGATTCATACTTCCACTCATTATTCAATCATCACACCTAATCCCACAACAACTTTCACTTCAAAGGTGTGCATAAAGATATTACACAAATTCCCTTGTATTTCACATGCAAGTTAGTGTACTGAAATGTATTAATCTAGCAATTAATACCTCTTGATTCTCTACAGCATATGCTTAAAATAAGAATAATTTAAGCCAGTACTAGAGAAATTTTTTTTCTACCCAAAAAAAGAAGAAGAGAGATTATTTGTTTCTTTTTTTCCTTTACAGCAAACAGGGAGAGAGATTTAATAAAAACTCAAATTCTCCTTTACATGAGAATTACAAAAGAACAAAACTTAAGTATAGTACTTTAGGTACTATTCCTTAAGTTCATCTTTTAAGATTCAACCATGTGGCTACTTAACTAAAAAATACATTTCATTCCCATAAAAAAAATGGCAAAATCTTAAAAGGAAACTTAAGGAACAACATCTAAGTACTGTACCTAAGTCTTACTCATTACAATATGCCACTTACCCATTACAATATGCCACTTACCCAAAAGACTCTTGAAAATTATTAAATTCACATTCAACATCATATTAAAGGAATTCACAAGCTCTAGAATTTGTTCAATTTAATGGGTAGATTTATTTAATTTGATCCTTAGTTCCATTGGCAGATTTAGAATTTCACTTTAGGTTGCCAAACTAAATATTAACTAATTAAATAAGTTCCTTCTCAAAAAAAAAAAAAAAAAAAACTAATTAAATAAGTATATTATTTAATTTATTAAAGAATGTTAATTTTCATTAGGAATTCCCTTTAACGCTATGCCTAATATTGGATTTTTTTTTTAATAATTTCTTCAAAATAGAAATCAATATTTCAATTATATAGTATATAACTAATTAAATACATAAATATGATTTGCTCATTCACACAATGCCTTACTAAACAACAATAGTTGAAGGTCATATGATAAATTTGATAATATATTGTGATAACTTTAACAAATATTGAATAAAAGTAACAAAACTAAAAATTTAATCTTCAGACAAAAGTATAGAACCAACAAACTTACAAATCGTACACAAGTGATGTAATTAATTACCATTACAATAACAAAAATATATGTGTAGGGACTGAGTTTGGGCACTTCTACTGTTGAGTAAGTGGACTCAAGCCCAACTAGCCTAATACAATGAATTTGTAGAGAGCGGGTGTAAAAACTAGGCCCTAGCAAGTGTACAATGGCCATCACAATGTTTTCCACCGTTGAACGCCAGCAAACCGAAACCATCCTCAAGAATTTGTCCTCGGCCCGGTCTGAGGAGCTTGTTAGTCGTCTTTCTCCCATGGGGATCCATCCCCCCCTTCTCAATGTGTTTCTCCTCCTTTATATAGTCCTCTTCCAACGATCTCTTTCCTCCATTTGTTGATCATCCATGCTTTCCCCTGACAACCCATCCCATCAGCCACTTTACCAGACCTCTTGTGAGTCACAGTAACCGAGAAGGTGCTGCCCAGGGGTCACTTTCTCATTAATGCGGCCAGAATATTAGCTGTGCGTATTTAATGTGGAGGTGACAGTTCATCATGAGCTTGCTCCTCCACCATGCTTCCTCGGCAGTCACTTCCTAATTCCATATTCTTGGTTAGCCGAGGATAGGGTCATCCTCGGCAAGGTTCCTGGACAATTTGGACTTTCGCGCTTCATCCTCGGGCGTTTCCTCTTCCTCGGCATGGGCCTTGAGCCTGACATGAAATGGGCCAGGGATACCAAATTCTCTGGCCCCACAATAGCTCCTCAAAATCCTGCTGCCCAGATCCTCGGTCGGGGAGGAGGGTTTTGATATCCTGGGGCTTTTATCGTGGTTTGTTTAGTCTGGTCTTAGGTCAGCATTTGGAGTCTTTTCGCCTGTTTGATGTACATTTTTGGAGCTTCGATATGCGGCACGCACCAGCATTAAATTTTGGTAGCTTTATACTCCCCACGTTCAACGGTGTGATGGTGATCCAACGGTGAGGATTGTTCGCCATTATGGGTGGGAAGCCTTACACAGTTATCTTTGGTGAGTGGGCATATACCCATTTACACCGATTCGTTGCTTTACTCTCGCATTTAAGAGGTCTCGTGTACACACCCTAAATCTGGTCAAGTTCTTCAATTCAACTCGCGTCTCTTCACATCCTAAAAAAAAGTGTCCTAAACATCATCCCTCATTTTTGTAAGTTTTCTTCTTTCCCTGTCTGGTGCTTCATTCTTTCTGACTTTCTTTTCCCCTATCTCTCTCCTCCTTTCGCTCTTCCTTGAGTCTCTTAGTCGTTCTTCCAGATGGGTAGGTTTAAGAAGTTAATTGAGTCCGAGGAGGCGATGGAGGAATTCATTGCCACTCATAGGATACCCAGTAATGTGGGTTTGAGGTATTGCGAGGAGGGGGAGTGGTATATAAAGAGGGAAGTTGGAGAGGTGGTGATTCCTATAATCGCCTTCCTCGAGAGTGGTATGAGGATCCCCATGGGGCCAGTGATGATGGACTACCTTAGGCACTTCTGATTAACCCCTACCCAGTGCGACATTAACGTACTCAGGATCCTGGGCTGTGTGGACGCCCTGAACGAAAAGATGGGTCTGAGGTTAACCCATCACGATGTGAATTGGTGCTATAACCTCCAACTCCTAAAGGGTAAGTCCTACTACATGAAGACGAGGGATGATAGAGTTAGGCTCATCCAGTGTCTTCCTGAGTCCAGCAAGGGTTTGGATAAGGATTTTCTCATCATGTCAGGGGAGTGGCACAACGGCCTTCACTACCCGACCGTGGAGGGGGAGCCAGGTAGGGTACTCGGAGTATGGGAGGGTTGATCTGTTAGGTTTTCATAGTTCGCACTGATTGGTTGCTAACAAGAACTAACTTTTCTTGTCGTAGATCCACACGCCTTTGAGCGACACTTCCATTTGGTCAACAAAGGGGACTTAGAAGTTGCACTCAGGGCAGAGGTCTTTGCAAACGAGGCTGACGACCAGGTTAGAGTAGCCCATAAGATTCTCGGATACAAGCCGATCCAGAAGTCCTTCTCGGCTCCCAGATACGTGATCAGGGCCAAGGACCTGAGGCTTCGCCAAATCACTGTGGTGGAACAAGGGTTCTCGTTTTCTGAAGGACCCTCTGTCACAGAGGATGTCTCGTCGGCGGCCTCTTCCTCTTCCTATCAAGCCGCGGAGGTCGAAGAAGGAAGTTCAAAGAGGGAGGAAGAAGTAGTTGATCGGAGTACATCCAAGGACAAATTTGGTGCATTCGACCCTATCCATCTACTTAAGGACCCCCCTGGTGACTTGGGTGACCCCCATTTATCCGAGCAAGACCTTCTGTCATTAAGGACTGGTACCTCAGCCGAGATGGGCTTCAAGAGATGACCCCAAACCAGCCTGTTTGACCTGCTTGAGGGCCCACCGGGGAAGGACACGCCGGAGAAGTCACAACCCGAGCCTCCTCCTCCTCCTTCCAAGCTTCCTCCTTCCCCACCTAAGTCATTGCATGCGCAGTCCAAGTCGTCCTCCATTCTGCCTGCCTCGGACCTTCGGCCCGAGTCCACCAACCCGAAGAGGAAAAGACCTTCCAAGGGCAAAGACCCAGTGGACGGGGGGAAATCTTGTTCTTCCCAAGAGGGAGATAAAGCCTGCCGACCTTCCAAGCAATTGAGGATTGGCGGTTAGGACAAGGGAAAAGAGGTTATCCGGCAGCCCGAGCCCTATGCGTGGCTGCCTGCCACCATGCTTCATGGGAAGCCTTTGATGGATGACGCCACCCTCAAGGACTTTTGAGGCCGACGCCCTGGAAAGATCCCTGCTTCTCCCCACTGACATGGCCGAGCTGGGGAGTTTAAAGAGGCAGGAAGTTACCCTCAACCTCAAAAGATATCTGAGCATGGAAAGACTTTTGATATTTATGCCTTTGTTGGATTTTATTTCTTAGCTCCGAACTTAAGGTTTATTTGTTTTCATTGGCAGGCTGTCCAGGCCACTTTCAGGCTGGAAGAGGAGGCCAATAGCCAGAGTAGAGCTCTGGACTAAGAGCGCGACAAGTATCTGGAGGCTGCGAATACTCTTAAGAAATTTGAGGCTGATTTTAGGAAGGCGAGGGAGGACTTGGTGGAGATGACGAAGGCCAGGGACAACGCGACATCTAACTTAGCCGGGGTTAAAAAACAGGCTGAGGACCAGGCAGGACGCTTGCAGGAGGTCGAGGGTCAGCTGCGGGTTTCCAAGGAGCACAACGCCTACCTGAAGAAGAAACTGGTTGAGGTAGAGTGGGCCAGAGGTGTTGCCGAGTACACAAGGGACGAGGCCTTAAGGGCTAAAGACCTGGCTGAATTTGCGAGGACAGATGCTGAGAGCTCTAAAGAGCAAGCGGAAGAGGAGGCCTTTGCTGAAGGAGTGGCTAAGACTGAGGCGAGTCTCAAGGCTCAAGTGCCCGAGATGTGCAGACGCTACTATTCCAAGACTTGGAATGAGGCCCTCAACCAAACTGGGGTTGAGGCCTCGTCTGAGCTTAGGAGGGCTGAGAGGGTGTATTATCCCCCTGCCATTCGCGAGGTTGCCTCCACTGACCCTGAAGTTGGCACGGCCTCTAAAGCAACGGACGAAGGCCTGGTCAGTGCCGCCGATGATCCAACGCCAACTAACGAGCTTGTTGAGGAGACTGGGCACCAAGGGGTGTTAGGGAAGGTGGAAATTGGTAACCTAGCGGCGCCCCAAGACGTGGTGGAGCCTCCCGCTGACCCTAAGGCCACGCCTGTCGACCAAGATTCCTTCGAAGTTGCACCTTCGAGCTTGGATCTTGTCGGCAGACCCTTTGCCTTGATTTATCACTGTATATTTTGTTTTAGTTTAAAACATTGTAATGCTATTTTTAAGCTGAATGCATGGGTCTTCTTTTCTTTTTACTTGGTGTTTATTGTTATTGTGATGAGTTTGGCTACTTATATAATCTGTGCTTCAATCACAAGCTTCACAGTCTTAGAAACTCAACATGCTTTTCATTCTAAACTGGTAACCGAAAAACGTAAAGCCCCAAGCAATAGTTCCCACCTAAACCTTGATTGATAATTGAACCACCTTAACACCACGGCCTATTTTTGCCGGATTGAATGCTGAGGGAACAACTCCATAATATTGGTTCCACGTCAAATGAGTTAGTTACTGTAAATAGTAAAAAAGCGCTTAGGAAAGCCATTAGTTGCTGATTGTGCTAAGGGGTTAGGTTCAATGTGCCTTAGAACGCTTTAAGTGATGCCCATGAGCTTATGTTTGTTTGCTCCTTTGCTGAACGTAACCAGTCCCTCCAGGGACTTGAGTCCGAGGACCATGCGAAACCTTGGCTTTGTCTGACTCTTATGGTCTTCTGTAAGTAACTAGTTTGCCCATAGGTTTGAGTCCGAGGACCATGCAAGACCTTGGCTCTGTTTAGTACCCAAGTATTTTTGGAGTGGTTAGTTTTCCCACAAGCTTGAGTCCGAGGATCATGCATGGCCTTGGTTCAGTCTAACGCTTATGTTCTTCTGTAAGTAACTAGTTTTTCCATAGGTTTGAGTCCGAGGATCATACAAGACTTTGGTTCTATCTAGTACCCAGGTATTTTTGGAGTGGTTAGTTTTCCCATAGGTTTGAGTTCGAGGACCATGCAAGGCCTTGGTTTAGTCTAACGCTTATGTTCTTCTGTAAGTAACTAATTTCCCCATAGGTTTGAGTTCGAGGACCATGCAAGACCTTGGTTTTGTCTAGTACCCAGGTATTTTTGGAGTGGTAAGTTTTCCCATAGGCTTGAGTCCGAAGACCATGCAAGGTCTTGGTTTAGTCTAACGCTTATGTTCTTCTGTAAGTAACTAGTTTCCCCATAGGTTTGAGTCTGAGGGCCATGCAAGACCTTGGTTCAGTCTAACGCTTATGGTCTTCTGTAAATAATTAGTTTTCCCATAGGTTTGAGTCCAAGGACCATGCAAGGTCTTGGTTCAGTCTAACGCTTATGCTCTTCTGTCTGGAGTGAGGAATTTGTCCTCAGTGCCGGGAGGTTCATTTTTAGCGTGACAACGGCCTTGGCCTCACCTCACCGGAAATGGGTTACTCCTCAAACTGGGCCCTTGGTCCTGCGTTGCCTTAGACAGGGGCGGCTCGGATTTCTGTCCTTATGTGTGGCAATAGCCCCTTGTTCGCTCTAATTCTTTGCCATCTTTGATTACAAGGCGTTTTTTGACTGTTCGAGTTATGCGTTTGACGCTTCGGTGTGCGAGGTGCGCCCTCATTAATATCCTCGTGGATTAATGTAGATCCAGCGGTTGATGGCCTCTTTAGAATTCGGTCAAGATTAATGTCGCTGATAATTCTTCCTTTGAATTCTGTGTGGACCAATTCCCACCAACCTTCGCCCTCTATATAAGATCTTCTGGGGGAATCGTCCTTCCACACTACATAAACCCTTTAGTTGAACAAGAAACATGATCCTTCAACCCTCTAAGCCCCTTTGATAACCCTGCTAGGATTGTGATAAAAGCTTGGAGGAATGGGATGGCTCTGGATGAGGGCGAGGGCTAGCAAGCCAAAGGTCCTCCTCCCTCGATCGAGAGCTGTAGCAGTTGTGGTTCGCGCCGTACTTCCAGCGTGGCAAGGCTTGGGCGTCATCCTGATGGTATCATGCCCGGCAGTTAGGAGGGAGGTCCATGAAGTACATAACGCTTTTCTCCGATACGCGTCCATGCCTGCCCTTCAAGTTGGTAATGACTTACGCCCAGCTCACCCGCCGATGGAGGTTTGCAAGATTACGTCACGTCCAGTGCCCAGGTGTTGCCGCCTCCAACACCTAATTACCAAGAGGCTGAGGGAGTATTAAGGGAACATCATGGGGTGGGGCCACCAGGCGCGTTTACATCTGCTCCTCTTTTCTCGCTGGCACCACCCACACTGGCCCAGGGGTTGTTAGCAGCATTAAAAAGCTTGCCTCAGCCCCCCTTTCTAGGGTTAGCCTTCAAACAGGCCCGTCTGGGCCTCTGTTTGTAGAGTTGGCTCTAAAACAAGCCTGTCTGAGCCTCTGTTTGTATAATGTATTTAATTTTTTTGCTTAATAAAATGCTACAATGTTTATTCACTTTTCCTTTTCTCTGAGTCTTTTACTTTTCTGCAATGATTGTTTCTCGTGCAAATGCGTCATTGTTTGTTGCTTTCTTTTTCTTTGAATAGGATTTAGGATCGGTGTCGTTGGCAGCGATGAAAGACTGCCTAACCCTCTGTAAACCAGCAACCTAGGAACGATTGCCCATTGCTGCACAAGTTCTTCCCACCGACGGCGCCAATTGTAGGGACTGAGTTTGAGCACTTCTACTGTTGAGTAAGTGGACTCAAGCCCAGCTAGCCCAATACAATGAATTTGTAGAGAGCGGGTGTAAGAACTAGGCCCTAGCAAGCATACAATGGCCATCGCAATATTTTCCACCGTCGAACGCTGGCGAACCGAAACCATCCTTAAGAATTTGTCCTCGGCCTGGTCCGAGGAGCTTATTAGTCGTCTTTCTCCCACAGGGATCCATCCCCCCCTTCTCAATGTGTTTCTCCTCCTTTATATAGTCCTCCTCCAATGATCTCTTTTCTCCACTTGTTGATCATCCATGCTTTCCCCTGACAACCCATCCCATCAGCCACTTTGCCAGACCTCTTATGAGTCGCAATAACCAAGGATGTGCTGCCCAGGGGTCACTTCCTCATTAATGCGGCCAGAATATTAGCTGTGCGCATTTAATGTGAAATGGACAGTTCATCATGGACTTGCTCCTCCACCATGCTTCCTCGGCGGTCACTTCCTAATTCCATGGTCTCAGTTGGCCGAGGACAACCCAAGGTTCCTGGACAATTTGGACTTTCGCGCTTCATCCTCGGGCGTTTCCTTTTCCTCAGCATTGGCCTTGGGCCTGACATGAAATGGGTCGGGGATACCAAATTCTCTGGCCCCACAATATGACACAATATCCAAAGAATAATAAAAATATATCAAATTTTTATTATTGTTGTTGTTGTAGTATTATAACCAATGGCAAAATGAGACTTCTAATATATCTTCATTTTCATTCTTGAAAATTTTTCTACATTTCTCACCATCAGAAAAAAGTAGTAATCACATTTGCATTATATCTCAAAAATTGTAATCATAATTAAAACTTTGAATAATTATTTATATAACCCAAATCATTTCAGAATATACTTGATTTGAGATTCATTCTATGCCATACAACACCTCCAAAATCTTAAACAGTATGTACCATTTCTTATCCCTTTTGATTGGTTTCCAATGCTTAGACATGGACCATTTAACCAAACCCTTCAAAACAATCCAAAAGGACATGGTGATTGAAGAAATACATTTCTTTTCATAACCTAAAAATGCATAAAACAAAAGCAAAACTAAAAAACATAACCATTCCTTTCTAGCAAAGTATCTCTCAAGTCAAAAGTTTTAAAGTCCCACTAAGAAAAAACAATTGATAGCAACTAAGATAACTCATTCACCGAAAGCTTTCTTTTTGTTCCTATTTAGTAAAGAGAGAAATAGTAGATTTACAAATGATTTTTCTTTTTCTTTTTTACAAATATCATTTTTTATATATAAATAATTAACCTTCTAGACATTACATTAGGCTGCTTGGTAGCACATTTCGAAAACTAATTTTTATCTTTTAAAATCTTTAAAATAAATAAATAAATAAATAAAAAACCATTCCCCTTATTGTGCTTGATTCAATGATTTTAGTTTTCGGCTTTGAAAACAATTATCAAAATACATTTTTGTAAAAGTTTTAATTTTGTTTATTTAACTTTTCTCTTTAATAAAAGACAATGTATAATTGTAAATAAACGTTCACTCATATTTCTAATCATTGCTCTCCTTCATTAGTTTTTGTATTTTTCATTTTTCAAGATGACGTTATTTTGGTGGACATAACGATGAGGAATTGTTGGAAGAATTACATTGGAAATTATATAAATAAAAAGATTAAAATGGAAAAAACAAAAACAATAAATTAATTAAGAGACTGAATAGGAAACAAGTGAAATTAGAGGTGTATTTCATAGTTTAGGCAACTTTTTATTATGCTCATTTTTTTTTTCTCACATGTTAAGTAATAAAGAAACATGATTTCCTAATGTTTGAGAACTGAATTCTAAACCTTATTATCCTATTATTATTTCTACAACTGATATGACTTTGATAACAGTTTCGTGGTACATCATTTGCCATACCTTCCCAATAAAAATCATGTTTGTTTGTTGTTTACGACAAAAAAAACAATCCCTTGGTTTGTTGCATTAGGTGATGATTGATAAAACTTACCATAGAAAGAAAATTTTTGAAGTGAAGGTTGATAAACAAAACTCAATCATGACAAGTAACTAGTACTTAAAGATGCTAGTACTAGTACCACCGAGGAATGAAACAAATTAGGACTACTTATAAAAAAAAATAAAAAATAAAAAATAAAAAAAAAAGTAGAAAGTTTCTTATCAATACATGATTTGCAGAACAAACATTTTGTTTCCTTGCTAAATAACGAAAGATTGGAGATGCAATTCTCCTCCTGAAATATCGAAATGTTCCCTTGACAAATTAGAAATGATGCATATGATAGTTTCTAAAGCTTATTTGTTTTTGTAGGTAGACTGATAGATATTGGGGAGGGCAAGTTGGGATTTGAACTTGAATCACGGATATGAGATATCATAAAAGATATCATTACTATAAAATATAAAGTTGTCACTTGAATAAACCCCATATGAAGCTTATTAAAGTATGCATGATAATAATTTAATTTATAAATAGATAAGGGTAAAATTTATGTGCATTTCCTTGGGTATTTGTATATTAGGTCCTTGATCAAATTCAATCAAGTGATTGTATTGACCAATGAATCATATAGTTGAATTTAATTGTTGTTCAAAATTAAGCAATTAAATTTAATTGGAAAACCCAAGTACAATAACTAAGAAATTATACATAATTTTTGCCCGTAATAATTTTTACTCATTTAATTTGTTGCTTTTAAAATTATCGGATTTGATTTGTTTTTAGTACCTTTCAAAAATTTTGTAGAAACACCAAAAGAAGGAAGTTATTATTCAATCTTTATTGTATTAGAATAGTAGCCATCTACTTCACATATATAGATTACAGAATACTCATTAGTTTTTTCTTTTGCAAAATCATCACCGAATCATTCTCAATCTCACAAATCCCACATATATGAGAAAAAAAGAACTATAACCCTCCTTTATTTGAAAATAAAAATATCACTAAAGTTCAAGATTAATATTATATAAATATATCAAATAATTGTAGGAATGATCTTGAATTGACATTGAAATTATACCTTTTTTGAATAAACTATACTAGAAAATTCGATCTCCATTGCATTGGTTCATAATACACCTGAAGTCACAAAAACCCATTATGTAGCTAGCTTCCATTTTTGAGTGGGTAACAATTAAGCATACACCATGGTTGAAGATGTTATTGGCTAATAGGTTTGAGCAACTCTTTGTTGTTATTTTTTTAATGGAATTTTTTTATTTTTTTATTTTATGGAATTCTTTGTTGTTTTTGGCTTGGACACAAATAAAACCCTACATTCACGTCAATATATACACTTTTGAGGGCACCAACTACTCAGGAGCATATATCACCCAACAACCGAATAAAAATCCTGTCTTATTCGTAATATTCCACTTGTTGCTTCACAAATTACACTGCACCACGCGTAAGAATTTTTTTTTCCTTTGAAATTATAAACTTTGATTATTTTATTAAAAAAAATTAAATACTACAAATTGGGATGGATGAAGTATAAAGTGGAATGCTCAAAACGAGATAATCCAACTAGGAGTATAACACAAATTTTCAATAATTTGAGAATATTCTTAAATTAGTCAATCACCTCATACATGTCCATTAAAAAAAAATTATGCGTAATGTTACAAACACAATAATCTTTTTAATGTTTGAGTTGGTTAGTTTTTACTGATTCTTAGTTAACCTTACTACTAATATCACTTTTTACCTACTAATAAATTGTCACCTTGATATTGATTAAGTTATTTTAGGACCCCTATACTTTGCCAAAACTTTTGCCATTATTTGATAATATGTGTGACTATAATCGGTGAAATATCACTTTTATATAAATTTATAATTTTTTTCTCTATCATTTACAGCCGCAAATGTCTAGATTATGAAAAAAGTTTGGCACATAAGGTGTCCATAGACTTTTTCTCACAAATAAGATAGTAAACTGATGTAAAAATATTGTAAAATTGTTGTGAATTGTCAATTATTGTGTACCAAATTTTATTGAGACTTTTATTTTTAACAAGCACACGCATGATATTTTTGGTTAGAGTTGGTCTTTCAAGCTAGAAGAACTTTTTGGCTGCTAAGTGAGTTTGGAAACAGCTGGATCATGCTAAGCTTCAACTATATGTCACTATAATTTAAAAAAAAAAAAAAAAAATGAAACTAGTCTATAAGCTAAGGTTCAACCATATTCAAGAAAAAAGTAATATAACAACTAGTGCTTACAATCAATATTACCATCAATCTTTTTTGTCAAAACTTGTATTGATTTGAAATGACAAACCTTAAACATAGACACACAATATCTCCGCGTTGCACAATGTTTGACCTATTCATCATCCATGGTGTCTTCAAAGTTCAAATAGTTTTCTTTGGTCAAGAGAAAAAAAATTTGTGGAGAGAAATTTTCATTATGAGACATGTGTTTTTCATTTGTTATTTGTTATTATTTTATTTTATTTTTTGGAGGGGGTGATGTTTAACACAATTTCTGCAGTCTTTTCGAGCTTTCATACAGGTAGAAAATTGGTGCAATAATTAAATTGCGTATCAGATGAAATAAAACTTGTTAACGTATACTTCTTTTTGTGTCCATACCATTTCTATACAAGATTCCGTATACTATTATCAACTTTTCCAATTGAAGTACTCCTTTTTATGTGAGTTTGAGAGTCATGATTATAAGACTTTTTATCCACTTCTTTCAATTAGATAATTACTAAATAGCCAAAAATCTTATAATTCAATTGGTTGACACCTTCTTATATTTTCAAGAGAGACATTCAAAGTTTAAAACTCCTCCTCTCCCCCATTATAAATATCAAATTATAAAAAATGTTAGGTTCTAAAGATTTAGGATTTTATGTATTTAGAACTCTAATGTGTAATGTTGACAAACCATGATCAAAACAATATGTTTAGTCTTGTTTAGGCTTGCTCAAAGTTGATTAATTATTGTAAAGTTGGAATCGAGTGGCTGCAGAAGTATTAGTTACTTTCGGCCTGGCTTGATCGATCGAAAATTAGACTCGATCGATCGAAAGTCGGCCAGAACGTTTTTCTGCAGAATTCCAACTTAGCCCAAACTCTATTTAAACGTCTTGGGGTTCAAGTAAAACTCTCCTATATATAAGGGAAACCTTAGAACGTTTTTGTGACTTTGGAGGAGAGAGATTAGAGTGCCTCTTGTGTCTTCTTTTATTAGGGTTTTGTACCAAAACCTCTCTAAGTCTTTTTTGCTCATATTTGCTGTTTATATGAATTTCTTGTGAGATCTTTGAGGAACTTTCCTTCACATAAACTTAGGATTTTCAAGGTAGAGATATTTTCTACATCTTGATGATCAACAAGGTTGCTACCATTAGAGTTTAAAGATAAACAAGCGAGGAGCTTGTAGCTGATTAAAGAATTCAAGAAAGAAGGAGTCCGTGGATTCGGAGCTTGCATGTGGTCGTGTCAGTAAGTTCTACTAGTGGGTAGCATTAGGAAGTCGAACGGGGAGCTTGTAGTCCTTTTGTATGAATTTCGATTCTTTCATAGTGGATTCAAGTTTACCTTGAGGATAGTTAGGTCAAATCCTCCCCAGGTTTTTACTGTGTGGTTTCTTGGGTGATCATATCATTGTGTCTTTTATTATTCCGCTGTTTTATTCTTTTGATATGATTATTTGATTGCTTTAACTTAGTATTGCATAATTTGACTAAGTAACAACTTGGCTAATTAATCTAGGCTAACCAATCTGGTTGTTTTTAAGGGGTCTAAAACCGTACCAAAAATATAATAAAACTAATTACTAAATAAAGTGAGTTTATAAAATAAATGGGCCAAATTGGTCACTAGATTAATTGAATAAACTTATTTTCATTAATTTGTTTTGCTTAAAAACCGAATGAGTAGATTATATTTTGAATCCGATATTTAGTACTTTAGGGTTTAATTATAAGGTTCAGCCAGTTACTTTTGAAATTATATCATTCAAGTTGTTATTTTGAAATATTAGGGATTAATTTATTACTTTTGAAACTATAGAACTTAATCTATTACACTCCTAAACTATACAAGGCTTAAATTGTAACTTTACCGAAATAAATCGTGCAAAAATACAATATGTAAAGCTTTAAGAAATTATACGTACTTAGAAAAATAAACAAAATAATCACAATCACCACCATTAGAAAAAAGAGAGAGAGGTCAATTTTTTGTTAATTCTTATCACACTGTGTTCCCAAAATAAAGGTAGGAGAAAATGAGGAAAAATAAAAAGTTTTACACAACAGAATACAAATTTCCAAACCTTTTATTTCACGTTCTAAGATTCAAAATACCAAATATTTGCTTACCCATCTTGTGTTTATAAAAAATGACAAATTATTTTACATATTTCCTTAGCCCAATATAGTAAATTTATCCAAATATTTGAGGGACATATAATCTGACCTACTCCACTTACTTGATCAGGCATTTCTTGCCTCAAATATCATTATTAACAAAGTACTTATCCACCGAATCAATTGAATAGAATACATATATAAATAAAAGTAGGACATGGTTGAGCATTAATTGTTTCCTTGAAGCTTAAGATTATCAAAGAAATAGAGCATCGACTCTGTTCAAGTGCACTTAATGTAGGCCGACACACATCTACCTAGTACTCCTATCAAGTAATACTATTACAAGACTTAAGTTTTTCCTAATCACATGGTTTACAAGTCAATTTATCCAGTCATCATTCACTGAACACAGAGAAAACCTGTGTGTTCACCGACAATTTTTCTTTAATAAGTATCAAAGATACTGATGATATATGATATAGAGCATGGGATGCAAACACATGTGGTCCTATGTTTAGAATCTAGGGGCTTAGGATTAAAGAACCATCGATCCAGCTTCATGGGAAAGGGGATAAGGGGTCTAATGTTGTGTCGAACTATTGTATTAAAACCTTGATTTGATTAGAATATTGTACTAATAAAGCGATAAACATTAGATTAAGAGAGAGGGAAACAGCTGCAACACATACAAAACGAGGTTTCACATAGATTTTCTCATTGACTAACAAAGGAGTTAATTAGCTTAGTTTTAATATTGCAAATAAAGACATTATTTTGCTTTTGACAAAATTAAGTGGCAAATAATCCAATTGAAAAGTGTCCATATATGAGTGCAATTCCCTGGGTTTTGTGGGGTATTGATGCTAGAATGCCGATGCCATTATGGTTTCACTCTTTGACTGCGGTCCGACAAAGATTGACCTAATACGCAAACTTTAGGGAAGACAATATAGCTAGGTCGGTTAATAATAAGGTTCTTTTTCTCACCTACCCTTGTTAGGACAAAGAAGTGAAATTTCCCTCGTTAAGAGCATCCACATTCGGATTTCATATCCTATCTTATTTTACTATCCTAAAAAGCTATTTTATCAATTATACCATACCATTTTACAATACACCAAGCATCTCAACTTTTATTTTCCTATTCTACTCATTAAAATAATATTTCTACACAATAAAATAAGATATCCCACAATTACTATCATTTACAATACAACACATTATTTATTCTTTCTCTCTCTTTGTTTCTGTTCAACAACCACAATCATCACCACTGCCGAACTACACACCTGACACCACCACCATCACCACCACCAGCAACCCATAATTTACCATCAACACCAAAAAAAAAAAAAAAAAAAAAAAAAACCCAGGCAGCAAACCCACGCCGCCACCCACTGACCCAAAACCCACTCCATCGGAGCCATAGACACCCACCCCACCGTCGGCCCACCAGCCACAACTACTTCCACCACCTCCATCGTCGGCCCACAAGCCACAACCACAAACCCCAGTAGCTGAACAAAAAAAAAAACACACACACACACACAATCCAGCACCAACACAGTACAGCCAAATCCAGCCAAATCAAAATCAAAATCAAAATCAAACCCATCTGTTCTCACCAAACCCAAACCCATCTGTTCTCATCGGCAGCGATGGCGAGAGAAAGAGGGTCGCACGTCGCCATTTCTATTCATCCCAAACCCGTCATCATTATCATCATCTTCGACCCAAACGCCAAACACCACCCAAACGCCAACCCAACACCACCGAAACGCCACCCAAATTCTACCCAAACGCAGGAAACCCATGAACAAACCCACAAAAACCCAGGAACAAACCCACGCCGGAAACCCAGGAACAAACTCACGACCTCCATGCCTCCACCACAGCTTTTATGATCGAGCCACCACGCCGTTGCCTCCATTCCGTTGAAGAAGAGAGAGCAGGAAGAAGAGAAAGCAGAAAGAAAGAGAGAGAAAGATTATGATCTACAAAGAGAGGAGAGAGGAGAGAGAAGACCAAGCCGATTAAAACATATTTTTTGTTTTTACCATTGAGCTACAGTTCGATTCTACATTTAGAATCGCACTGTAGCACAATTGTATTTTTTTTTACAATACTTGCATTTTACAACGCCTAATGGAGTGGGGTTTTGGGCTTGAATGGTAAAAAGAGCTTTTATTTTGGCATTTAGCCTTTCCATTACTAATGCTCTTAGTGTTTTGAGGGATTGCAAAATTTCCTGTCCAATCAGCACTATTTTGCCCCCCACATAATTTTTTGACATGACATGAATAAATTCTGTTTACACCTTCTTGCCCCGTCTCGTCCTATCTTGTTCTGACACGTATATATGTATATATATATTACTCACATCGATTATCAAAAAAAAAAAAATATATATATATATATATATATTACTCACATCCAAAACATTCACCTCCCTCTCTACTAGCCTATCAACCATTCAATTTCTTTATCCCTCTCTTACTCTCGTTAGCAAGGTTGTCAAAATTGGGATCTTACATAAGATCTTAGGAGGTAGTTGGGATCGTGGATCATAAGATTGGACCGTGAATTATAAGATCCTACATTATTTGAAAAAAAAAAAAAAAAATTGGTATGTTAAATAATCACATAAATTATACACTCATAAAAACCAAAAATTTACAATGGAGAAAGAATCAAATTATGTTATGCCAATTATATGCGTGAAAGAATAACTAGTAGCTAGTGATAGATAAATAACTGCTTAAGATGGAGAAGGAAGAGCAATAGAATTTTCAAGTTGTATTAAATGGTGTTTGTTTATGCCTATAAAGGAAATTGAATATTTTTTAAAAAAATTGATAGCATTTGACAATAAACCCAAATTTCAAGACAGTTCGAGCAATGACACTTCAACAAATATGTTATTTCCATTATGATAGCCTCGTCCAAGTGGTATACGAAGTATTACTCTAACCGTCACGTGACATGAAATTAATGAGTTCACGCTAGAAACTCCATTTTTCTTTAAAAAAATATCTCAAGAGGAACACTTTATTGGTTTGTACTTTGTCCTCCTCTGTAGATTTAAATAATAATAATAATAATAATAATAATAATAATAAAGCAAATGAGAAAGAAACTGGGGGATCGGAAAAAGTGCTTGACTAAACTAAAGAAGTAAAAATGCGGTTGACTTAATTGAAAGGTAGTTGTAAAATTGAGAAACCACACACAAATAGGAGAAATAATAGATTCATTAGGTATGAAATATAATATGAAGTACACCATTTAATTTAAAAACCTAGGTTAGGTGCTTTGTATTTTGACTTTGCTTATATTCATTAATGAAATTTCTATTACACTTTCAAAACAAAATAAGATCAAATTATATTATAATAATCATTCACTATTTTCATTATCATTTAATGTGAAATCACATATTTACTCAACATATTTATATATATATATATAATAATAATAAAGTGTATGAATAAGCCATAATAGACAAATTACAATTAAATTTTTTTAAAATAAATAAATAACAATTAGAAATGAAGAAGGAAGTTTTTGATAAATAAATAAAAGAGATGGGGATGAAAGCAAGAGTAAATAAATTTTCAAATGGTTTTGTGTGACCTTTGTACTAAGAATTTTAATACCATGACGAAATCTAATGATAATTTTTATATTTTACCATAAAATTTTAGCTAAATAAAAAGTTTTTTTTTTCTTCTTCAATTCTCTGAACAAGAAGACTAGAGAAGAAACTTTCTTATAAATATGAAAATCTCTCATATGCAGTACGCTCCCACCACATCTGATTGAATTCAAGAAAATTTAAACAGAGCTTCATAGTTAGCTCATAACTGATTACCATGAAAATATTGTATCCATGTACTATCTCCTTTTTATCGATTTAACAAATAATTATAAAAATAAAAAAGTAATAAAGCGAAGGAGTAAGAAAGTGATGTAATCAATGACTTTTGTACTACGCCAAAACACACACATGCAACCAAAAAAAAGTAACGGGAAAAGGCATGCATTTGAGGCTGGCCCAGGAAGAGTGTTGACTTGACTTGACTTAAAACCGGGGATATTGAAGTTGTGGTCACAAACACACGGAGAAATAAAGAATAGAGTCCATTCCTCTATTAAACAGCCAATAGATATCTAACCAAGGGAGTCAATACCGTATCGGAGGCTGTACCGGTTTGGCCAGCGGTACGATATATTTCGGATACCGGTCAATACCGGTGTACCGTTTCGGGTTTACCGCTATTATATATATATATATATATATATATGTATGTATGTGTGTGTGTGTGTGTGTGTGTGTGTGTGTATTATAATAAATATAAAAGTTTACCATAAAATATTTCCTCAATTCAGAACTAATTATTCATGGTTTTAGACTTTAGTATCAATTAAAAGAAGAAAAAAAAATACAATATAAAATATAGAAAGTTTAAAAATTACCATTGCATACTAAGAAAACAAATAATACTAATAAGTTAATATAAATAAGTTACCATTCTGCCCTAACAAAAATTCAAAAATTTAAAAAAAAAAAAAAAAAAACTTTTTTCCGGTACGGGCGGGTACGCCCGATACCGGCCGGTATTGCCCGAAATTGGCCGGTATGCCCGGTACATGGCCGGTACGGCCGGTATTTTTTCCGGTACGAAACAGGGGGGTTTGTGTACCAGAATGCTTGCCGGTACGAAATATTCCAGCCGGTACGGCTGGTACAGTACGGTATCGACTTCCTTGTATCTAACACCAATTGGATCTGCCTTTGTTTCAACTGGGTTTCGAGCATTACAATCAATCACTACTACTCTACTTTAATTTCAATTTCCAAATCTGTATTTGTCCTTTTTCACACATACTCATCCCTTTCAATTTTTTTTTTTCTTGAAATGAAATATCCATGTCAAATTGCTTTCTTCTTCTCGTTACCTATGAAATGAATGAATAAGCAACAAACAAAAGTTTGCTTTCTAAGATTAGAGTTTTTAAAAGAGTTCTTAAATTTCCTAGCAATTTTTTTAATCTATTAATTTATCTTTGTCTCATTTCCTATAGTTAAATAATTTTCAGTCGTCTCTTCTTAGCCAAAAAAAAGAAAAGAAAAAGAAGAGGCAAAAACAGTAGTGTTTTCAGGAGGTTTTGGAGGCCATCGCTGCTGTAATAATTCCTTCTCACAAATGGGTAAGTTCTCACTTTTATGTTTTAACACACAATCCTCTCTTTTTATTATTATTCTTTCACTCCCTGCCTGAAATTAAAATCCCACTTCACATCGTTTTCTTCTTCCCTAATTTAATTATATATTTTTCTTTATTTTTAATTGGTTGTACTTCTTTTATCTAAATTTCCAACAGCTTTAGTGAAGCGTAAAAGAGAGTCATCGCCGTCACCATCTTCTTCTTCATCACGTCAGCCAAAATACAATGTATTTCTTAGTTTTAGGGGTGAGGACACCCGTAATAATTTTACTGACCATCTATATGTTGCTTTGAAACGAAAGGGATTATTACTTTTAGGGATGAAGAAGAACTCAAGAAAGGAGAACGTATTTCTGAGCTCTTCAAAGCAATTGAAGAATCACAATTTACTATTATCATTCTCTCAAGAGACTATGCATCTTCTACGTGGTGCTTAGATGAGCTTGCCAAGATTATCAAATGCAAGGATGAAATATGACTGAAAGTTTTGCTAGTTTTTTACAATGTGAGCCCATCTATAGTACGGAAACAAATAGAAACTTTTGCACAAGTCTTTATTGATCACTAGAAACGCTTCGAGGATAACATAGAAAGGTGGAAACGTGGAGAGATACTTTAAAAAAAGTGGCTGATATCAACGGTTGGGATCTGCATTTACAAAATAGGTAATTTCCATGAATTTCAAATGATAAGTGTTAGGACATATGTGTTTTCACTTATTAAGAACATATGCCACTTATTTATGTAAATTGGCTAATCCTTTGACAAAACACACTCTATTTGTAATTAGGTAGTTTTAGGTGGTTTTAATACTTCAAGAAATAAGGTTTCAAGATCAAGTGTTGAAGTCATCAAGTCTATCCCAGAAAAACAAGCTGAAGTGCAAAATCATTAAAGCTCGACACCTGCTCGATAGCTCCTCGACACCTGCTATCTGTCGAGATTTCTAAAATCAGATTTTCTGATCTGATTTCTTGGAATCCATGAATATGCTTTTGGGCCTTTTTTTCTCATAACCCAAAACAAATAAAATGATTGTTTTAAGAGCCGTCAAACAGAACACAAGTTGCAAAAACATTGAGCAAACTCTGTTCAAGCAAATTGTGATCAAAGACGAAGTTCTTGACCTAGTTCATCTTCTCTGAAGAAGTTGCTGTGTATTTGCACCAAAGAGTTTTGTGACCAAGCATCTTCCTAATCTTCATCGTGTAGGATGAACTGAAAAATTTTGCAATCAAGCTCTCCTTCTAAGTTGGTGTTTGAAGTCGCGTACTGGGATTTGCGCATTGGTTAGTCATGTACTTAGGAGCCGTGCATTAAAAGGGGGAACTGTCACTACAGATCAAGTCCAATTGGGTATTGGGGTAAGGGTTCAACTGTAGGTTGGTAAGGTACTTGGGATTCCTTTACTTGTAACCACTTGATTTGATAATAATGGAGTTTCGGGAGTGGTGACCTGAAAATCACCCGGTAGGGTTTTTGCCGTAAGGGTTTTCCCTATTCGTAAACAAATCACCATATTTTTTAATTTTCGCTGCATATATAGTTTTTGGTGATTTGTTTGTACTTCCATGTGTTTGCATGATAAATTGATTAATTAATAGCTTGGCTAATTAATTAATTAATTTCTATCACAAGGGGTCAATTCAGTTTGTGGCATTTCAAGTGGTATCGGAGCAGGCACACTCTGATTAGGTTTAATTTTTGCTGTGTTGATCCATTGACCCCTGTTTGTCATGGATAGAGGACAGTCATTAATCATACCTCCTTTATTTGATGGCACTAACTACGCATACTAGAAAGCACACATGAGAGCTTTTTTGCAGTCATTAGATGAGAAGGTGTGGCAAGCTGTAGAGATTGGCTGGACCAAGCCAAAAGAAGAACTGACCGATTGGGATAACGCTAAGATCAAGGCGGCAAACTTCAACAGCAGAGCATTGAATGCCTTATTTAGCGCAGTCACCAATGAGGAGTTCAAGAAGATATCTTCTACTGAAACTACAAAGGAAACATGAACCATCCTCCAGACAACCTATGAGGGTACAAAGGCAGTCAAGGATTCAAAACTTCAAAGGCTCACTACAAGCTTCGAAGAAATAAAGATGGAGGAGGATGAGTCGTTTAATGAGTTCTATGCCAAGCTCAAGGACATAGTAAACTCAGCCTTCAATCTTGGGGAAAACCATCCCTGAACCCAAGATTGTAAGGAAAGTGCTCAGATCTCTACCCGAGAAATTCCATGCGAAGATTACTGCTATAGAGGAATCAAAGGACATTGACAAGATTCCTTTAACTGAGCTGGTTGGAAACTTGCAGACCTACAAGATATGATTATCTAGGATTGGCAAAATGGGTAAAGGTAAGAGCATGGCCTTGAAGGCAAAGAGCAGTGATACAGATGAGTCTTCCGATGATGAAGATTCCAAGATGAAGTCCTACATTACAAGACAGTTCAAGAAGTTTATGAAGAATGCCAATGGGAGGAGCTTCGATAAGGATCGCAGACAATCCAGTTCTTTCTAGTCTAAGTTGCAAGACAAAGGAAAAAAGGATGCTAAGGAAGGCTGTCTGTCACGCCCCAAACCCGATACTCGGATTTGTGACTATGACCGGCATGCTAATACCAAGCCTAAGCCTGATATTAACACGAACCAACTTAAACTTTTACAAAAACTTTCCTCTTTCTTATCATCTTTGTTTCTTTACTTAAATGGTATAATTTTTCCTGTGACATTCAGAGCATCTATACTGAACTCAAAAATAATATAATCCACCAATCATTCCATTTCTAAATCTCACATAATACATCTCTTATTGCTTTAAGGTACACAACCTTTATTAGATCCTAAAATACACAATATTACAGAACTAAACATCAAATTACTAACTTAGGATCTATACATATGAAACTAAAACTAGCTCCTTCCAAAACTCGACTAAGGCTCCCTCTGCTCCAAAATAAAACCTGTTAACTAAAAAATAATAGGGTGAGCTGCGAAACCCAGTAAAGGTAAGATATATGAGAATTCAATAAGGATGCATGTAAATCCATTCATTTCATTTTATAATTATTCAGATAGGAGAACATCTTTTCATGCATAGTATTTTATACTATATATAATAATAACTTATATGCTTCCCGTAGGAAAATAATTGTTCTCCTTTTTCTTATCAGAATAATATTATCAAAACCATTCGGATTGAATTTCTTTCATTTCTTACAAAGTCACCATATATATATTCTCATTACAAAATAATCATTTTAACTTAAAATCAGATAATCGGTAACTTTGTCTTTAACTGGAAGCATCTTAAAAATAATAAAAATTTTCCTCATAAACTTCTTCTTGTAAGATATTATAACTTTCATAATTGTAAACTTATCATTTCATAAAGAAAAACAAATATCTAATAACTTCTTAACATGAACTTGTACCTTCTTCAGAAACTTTAACTTTATAGCATAGCAGAATTTCAGAAACTTTTATCTTTAATGAACAGCTTTCTTTTCATCAAAACTTCTTCTTTTCATGAGAGCTTTTAACTTTCTACAATGCATTTAATAAAATAATTCTCTCATGATTAATAACATAATATAGCTGTTCATACATAACTTGTTGGTTAGTCCATATCTGATAAGTCTGTACTTATTTGGGAGGCTTCTAGCACCACAATGCTAGGCATCCAGCATTCCCCACAATGCCAGGTATTCCCGGGATTACATCATAATACATATCTTCCAACCATGGGGGTAGGTTGGCTTCCCCCAAGTTGGCCGTAACCAACAAGGGCGGGTACAGCAGAGCCAGTCCCACTTAATGGCCAATCATATAACGTTTTCCATGGAAAGTCAGTAATTAACCCCTACTGACAGAGTTCAGATCACCAGAGAACATAACCCGAAAACATTTCATACTTATTCATCATACTGAATTTTCTTATTTTGCATAACATTTCATACTAAAAGCATTTCCATTGTTTTCTTCATCATGTTCGTGGAGTTAATAATAGCATCAATATGCTTAAAATCATATACATAAGTTTCGGAAAAACTCACGAACATATATTTGTCTGATAATGCTTACATGCCATATCTCTAATCAAAAACATTTTAATGCATAATATACTTTAAAATAACCTCATGACTTACCAAATGCCCATATAACTTATCCCTTACCTGAAAGCAGAGGAACCGAGAGCCTACAGTCGAAGGAGCTTAGACCTGACGGCTGGTAACACCTAAACCAAAATCAAAGCTTATTACCATCCATTACTCCTTATCATATCTTACACATTCATCTCAAAGCCTATCTCTCATAATCAATGAAATCCTAATCACACCTCAAAGAGGTTCCCACAAACACAAAATACGTTCATCATACAACGTGATGTACCAAATCATAGAGAAACAGGCATTCTCATATTTATATTATATCTCCAGAGGAGCCAACTTCATTTCAAAAGGTGCTTTGAGATTCGGGTAATAATGCATGCATAAGCATAAAACCCTTTAAACATGGTCATACAACCATATGCACTCACATGGCAATGTACAATGCATTAAACAAAACAACTTCATAAATACAACCGTTGAATGGTTTAGAAACCCTCCTTTAGGGTACTAAACCTTGAACCAAGTCATACAAAAATTAATCTATGATCTAGACATACCATATGATGAGCATAATAAATTATAGCTCAAAATATTCACCCTAGCTTGAGAATTAAATCTACAAAGTCAGAGTTATCCTACCCTGTTTACTGCTCATTACAGCAGCGAAAGCCCCATTTGTAAAATACGAATGGGCTGTCCAAACACATCTAAATGACATTAAATTTTACAGAATTACTCCCCTGTATGTCTATTATATACCATAAAATTTTCGTAGTCAAAACATAAACCCATGATTTATTAAAAATCATACAATACAACATATTCAAAGCTGTCCTGGCAGAAACTCATGCAACTTAGAAATTACACCATTATTTTTCTACTCATCCAAATACTGTGAGACCACTTCCATAACAACCGTATATGTCTTAGCTTTCATATAAAAATAACCCTAGCATTCAATTTCACAAAATATGATTTAATACATAATTTATAATGCATGAACACGGAATCTGTCACAGAGGCAGTTTTGAAACATTTTCTTGTAAATTCACAAACAATTATCAAAGGATGGTATTTTCATATGGGGATTTTTATGCACTCATTAAACATGTTATAAAACACTTTTATATAGTCATCAAACCATTTATAGCAAAATTAAATTCAACAAAAATCCCAGCAGTAACCTCAATAGTACTTATCCTAACTTTTCCTTACTTCTTTAATCATACACAATCCTTAATTAGTAAAAACCCTAAGCTACCTTCAACAAATCATCAACATAGTTTCAAAGCTTCTTAAAACAGCATATATATATATATATATATATATAAACTTACAAGTTCATGATTCTCTAATTTCACAAACCACCAATACCATTACAAAAATTCTTTAAACAAATCATGGATTCTAAGATGAGAGTAGCTAGACCCTTACCAAAATTTCTGGTTCCAAGAAGAAATAGAGTCACTCTAGCATGGAAGAATCTCCCTTTCCTAGTGGCTGGACCCAAAAGTATGAGAGGTAGAGAGCTTGAGAGAGTTTTCTTTATTTTGTTGTTGGAGCCGTGGCATGAGAGGGAGGGAGTTTCTTGATTGTTTTAGCTTCCTTGAGAAAGTGTGAATGAGAGATGAGATAAGTCTTGTCTTTCTCTTAAGGGGTGGACCGTGGACTTAAGGGAAGACTCAAGGGAGTTTCCTAGCACCTTCCTTAAGAGAAAAGAGAGAAAAGTGAGTTGATAATTTCAGATTTTTCTTGGACCCGTGGGAATAGAGAGGAAGAGATTTTCTTGGAAATTCTAGTTGCATGGAAAAGTCAAAGAAGAGATGTGGAGCTTGTTCATTGCATGGCCAAGTCTTGGTCTTTGGAGATTGTCATCATGCATGAAACTTTGGCCTTGCATGTGTTGAATTTCCATTGGTTGCATGAGTGAAATATCTACTATCACAATCCCATGCATCATGCTTAATTAAAACACTTACAACTATATCTATATATATATATATATATATGTCATAACTTAGCCACTTAATATAGTCCAACAACTATATATATATATATATATATATCTCATAACTTAATCACTTAAAATAGTTTTGTCCATACTTAGTATATATATACATAATAAAATTAACCATTCAATTATTTATGATCTTTACAATTCTTATTCAACGGCATTATAAAATAATGTGGTTATTAAATACTCTTCTATTAATTTAGAAAGTAAGTGATTAAAACAATAATTAACCACTTGAACATATAGATTAATTATAAAATTAGGTCGGGGTGTTACACTGTCAGTACACTGTTCCTGCAAGACCAGAGTGTTTTGGATGTCATGGATTCGGTCACATGAAGCATGAATGCCCGACATATCTCAAGAGCATTAGGAAGAGTAAGGCACTTGCTACAACCTTGAGTGACACTAAGCCCGAAGATGATTCTGACAATGAGGATGACGAAATCTTAAATGCCTTCACTACCACAGTCAATCCTATTGAAGGGATTGTTGAAGAAGTAGACGAAAAAAAAGAACTCGTGGAGTCCAAATTCGAAAAGATGGATGATCAAGATGATATCCATTCAGCCTATGAGAAGTTTTACAAGCTCTCTAAGAAGCATGAGAAATTGTATAGTCTGGCCACCAAGAAGCTCAGTGATGTGGAACTTGATCATGAAGAGTTGTCCACAAAGTTTGATGAGGCGAATCAAACTATTGGAGCACTGAGGTTTGAGAACAATTTCTTGGCTGAGAAGACCAAGAAGCTTGAAGTGGAGGTGTTTCGAGCTAGAGCTCAACTGGAGAGGACTTCAAGTGCAAAGCTTGATGAGATGCTCAGCATCCAGAAATCTGCTTCAGATCGAACAGGTTTAGGGTATGGTCTTTCTTCCTCTCATATTGCTTCTACTAGTGCTACTATTTTTGTTTCTCCCGCTAATAACACTGATATTGAGAACACTGATGGTAAAATTGAATTAGCTAGTGAGAACGTAGACAATGGTAAATCTATCTTAGGAGCACCCCCTAAACAGGATAAGAAAGATGTTAAAAATCCTAAGGGTAAGAAGGCTAACTCCCAAAAGTCTAAACAAAAGAAGCAGTATCTCTGTCATCATTGTGGAGCTGCTAGTCATACTCAACCTGTTAGGACATATGTGTTCACATGTTAAGAACATATGTCATACTATTTATGTAAATTGGCTAATCCTTTGACAAAACGCACTCTACTTGTAATTGGGTAGTTCTAGGTGTTTTTAATACTTCAAGAAATAAGGTTTCAAGATCAAGTGTTGAAGTCATCAAGTCTGTCCAAGAAAAAGCAAGCTGAAGTGCAAAGATTTTAAAGCTCGACACCTGCTCGATAGCTACCTCGACACCTACTATCTATCGAGATTTAAAATTTCAGATTTCCAATCTGATTTTCTTGGGATCCGAGAATATGTTTTTGGGCCTTCTATTCTTCTAACCCTAAACATATAAATGGAGTGTTTTAAGAGCCGTCAACAGAGACACAAGTTGCAGAAGCATTGAGCAATCCTTGTTCAAGCAAATTGTGATCAAAGACGGAGTTCTTGACCTAGTTCATCTTCTCTGAAGAAGTTGCTGTGTATTTGCACCATAGGGTTTTGTGACCAAGCATCTTCTAGATCTTCATCGCATAGGATGAACTGAAGAACTTTGCAACCAACCTCTCTTTCTAAAGTTGGTGTTTGAAGTAGCGTACTGGGATCCGCGCATCTGGTTAGTCACGTACTTGGGAGCCGTGCATTAAAAGGGGGAACTGTCACTACAGATCAAGTCCAATTGGGTATTGGGGTAAGGGTTCAAGTGTAGGTTGGTAAGGTACTTGGGATTCCTTATTTGTAACCGCTTGATTTGATAATAGTGGAGTTTTGGGAGTGGTGACCTGAAAATCACCCGGTGGGGTTTTTGCCGTTAGGGTTTTCCCCATTCATGAACAAATTACTGAGTTATTTATTTTCCGCTTAATATTTAGTTTTGGTGATTTGTTTGTGCTGCCACGCGTTTGCATGTTAATTGAACCTAATTAATTCACTTGGCTAATTAATTGGTTAATTAATCACAAGGGGTCATTCAGTTTGTGGTCTATCAAGTGGTATCAGAGCAGGCACACTCTGATTAGGTTAATCTTTGCTGTGTTGATCCATTGACCCCTGTTTGTCATGGCTATAACCGGCTTTAAGAGATCTATGTTTTCAAATACATCTTGTTTTTCTAATCACTATTTGTTTGAGTGTCTCTAAAAACACAAGTCTAAAAGTTATTTGAATTAACTTATAATGACTATGGTAAAAGATCTCAGTTTGGCTAAGAAGAAACTAGACTGTCTCAGAATAAAAATGTGTAAAGAAGTTCGTCTGAGAAGAGTAAAAGTTAAAGGCTTAGCTAGTAGAAGGCAGTTGAGAGAAAGAACCATTCCCTCTGATTTTTCATCCAAGCTTGAAGTGTGTTTCATGATGAAGTCTGCATTCAAAGTGATGGATACATGCCTTTGGTATCTTGACAGTGGTTGCTCAAGACACATAACTGGAGATCGATCTCTCTTCAAGATCTTTGAGCCTAAGAAAGGTGGTAATGTGACCTTTGGTGATGGAAGCAAGTCACAGATTAAAGGGAAAGGAATCATATCTCTACCAGGACTGCCAGACATTGCAAATGTTCTCTATGTAGAAGGCCTAAGGGTGAATCTACTAAGCATAAGTCAGATATGTGATCAAGACTTTACGGTGCTGTTCTCAAAAGGAAAGTGTCTTGTCATGGATGAGTCCGGAAAGAAGCTCATCAGTGGGGTTCGTACTTTGGACAACTGTTATGGATTGGTTTTTGATGCTGATATAGTGTATAATAGCATTCGTTTACCAAATGAAGATCTATGGCACCAACGGATGGGACATGCTAGTTACAAGCATCTATCCATTGTCTCTAAGCATGAATCTGTCTTGGGGATACCAAAGCTTAGTAGAATGAGCAATGTGGTATGTGGACCATGTCAACTTGGGAAACAGACAAAAGCTAAGCATCCAAGCACTCAGGCATCCGCTACCTCCAGACCTTTGGAATTGTTACATTTAGATCTTATGGGTCCAACCAGAACTGAGTCTCTTGGTGGTAAGAGATATATCATGGTAGTGGTAGATGACTTCACCAGATACACTTAGGTCATCTTACTTCGATCCAAGTCTGATGCTCCCGAGCACATTGAGGCCTTGTGCACAAGACTGCAAAATGAAAAGAATTTGAAGATTGATCGAATTTGAAGTGACCATGGTAAAGAATTTGAGAACTCATACATGGAATCTTTCTGCTTGAAATCAGGTATATCTCAAGAATTCTCTGCACCTATTACGCCTCAACAGAATGGTGTGGTAGAAAGAAAGAATAGAGTTATTCAAGAGATGGCCAGAGCCATGTTGCATAACAAAGATGTGGCTCGAAACCTATGGGGAGAAACCATAAACACTACATGTCATACAGTGAATAGGGTGTACTTTAGACCCGGTACCAAAAAGACTCCCTACGAATTATGGAAAGAAAGAAAGCCAAATGTGAAGTATTTTAGAATCTTTGAAAGTACTTGCTTCATCCTCAAGGATAGAGAGAATGTGGGAAAGTTTGACTCTCGGAGTGATGAAGGTATATTTCTAGGCTACTCTTCTACCAGCAAGGCCTATCGGGTATACAACAAAAGAACTATGAAGGTAATGGAGACTGTAAATGTTGTCATTGATGAGTCTTCAGATTCCATTTCTGAGAAAGGCATTGATGAACTTCCCAAGGAAATTCTTCCCCCTGAGCATACGGAAGTTCAAGACATTGTTGACCGAGAACCTGCATCTCCTAATGCTCCCGGTACTCCCAGTGTTGTGGAAGAGTCTGCAGAAATTCCGACTTCACCTGATTCTGAATCTCGTCAGGAGAAAGGACCTTCCTCCAGGATTAAATTAAATCATCCTCCAGAAGTTATTGTGGGAAACTTGAATGAACTCACATTAAGGAAACGAACAGTTGATAAATGTGTTACTAACTTTGTGTCTTATTCTTGCTATTTGTCACAGGTTGAACCCAAGAAAGTGGAGGAAGCACTACAAGATGAAAGTTGGGTTGAAGCAATGCATGATGAACTGCTCCAGTTTCAGAGGAATGATGTTTGGACTCTTGTACCCAGACCGGAGGGCGAGCATATCATTGGTACAAAGTGGATTTTCCGCAACAAGACCGATGAAGAAGGCAATATGATTCGAAACAAGGCTCGACTTGTGGCTCAAGGATACTCTTAAATGGAAGGAGTAGACTATGATGAAACATTTGCCCCAGTTGCTCGAATGGAGTCCATCAGAATTCTGCTTGCCCTAGCATGTCACCTGAAATTCAAACTTTATCAGATGGATGTGAAGACTGCCTTTTTGAATAGGCTGCTTAAAGAGGATGTCTATATGGCTCAACCAAAAGGATTCATTGATCCACACTTTCCGGATCATGTGTTATATCTCAAAAAGGCACTTTATGGGTTGAACCAAGCCCCTAGAGCTTGGTATGACAGACTCACACAATATCTGGTGTCACATGGGTTCACAAGAGGAAAAGCTGACCAAACTCTTTTCATCAAAAAGGAAGATGGCGAATTGATGGTTGCTCAAATGTATGTTGATGATATCATCTTTGGGTCGACTAAGGATGAACTTGTTCATGACTTCTCAAAGCTCATGCAAGCCAAGTTCGAGATGAGCATGATTGGAGAGTTGACTCACTTCCTCGGATTACAGATTTGTCAACAAGATTCAAGTATATTTCTATCTCAATCTAAGTATGCTAAGAATCTTGTGAAAAAATTTGGCTTGGAATCTGCTAGTTCTGTTCATACTCCTATGAGCCCTAATGTTAAATTCACTGTAAATGTGTTAGGTAAGAGTGTTGATCCTTCTCTCTATAGAAGCATGATAGGTAGTCTTCTTTACCTTACTGCTAGTAGACCTGACATTAGCTACAGTGTTGGTGTGTGCGCTAGATATCAAGCTAATCCCAAAGAATCACATATGACTGCTTTAAAAAGAATTATAAAGTATGTCAAAACTACCGCTGAATTCGGTGTGTGGTACAGCAAGGACACTAATAATGTCTTAGCTGGATATTCCGATGCGGATTGGGCTGGGAATGCTGATGATAGGAAGAGTACTTCGGGGGGTTGTTTTTATGTAGGCAACAATCTCGTCTCTTGGATGAGTAAAAAGCAGAACTCCATCTCCTTATTCACTGCAGAAGCTGAGTACATTGCTGCTGGTAGCTGTTGCACACAACTCCTCTGGATGCAAAAACTTCTTCATGATTATGGTATTTGTCAAGATCATCTCACTATCTATTGTGACAATACTAGTGCCATAAATATCTCTAAGAATCCGGTTCAACATTCTCGAACCAAACACATAGAGATTCGACATCACTTCATTAGAGAGCTTGTCGAAGATGGTATTCTCACTCTTGAGTTTATTCACACCGATAATCAGAAGGCGGATTTGTTTACCAAACCTCTTGACAGCAAACGCTTTGAATTCCTTCGTCAAAACATTGGTGTTATCTCCATGGATTGATTTCCCTTTCTTCTTTCTCTTCCTCATGCATTTGCATCTAGTTTTATGCATTGTTTTTGCTTTGCTTAACATGTTTTTGTGTTTACTTTCAGTTTTGTTTATTTTTTTTCATATAAAAATAAAAAAAAAATTTTAAAAATTGAAAAATACAAAAACAGTGTGTGTTTTGTGTACTTTGGTACTTGTGTACCTTGGATGACCAATGAAATAAAGTTTTCTAAACTTTGTATCTCTTGTAGCTTAGATAAACATCTTTATGCACAACTAAGCAAGTGAGCTTTGTGGCTCTTGTTTGTGATGAGTAAGATTAGGTAATCTCTTAAACTTAACACTCATATCACTCTTTTTGACAGGTAGGACTAGAAAATCCTAAGAGAAAGACATAAATAACCATCTCACCACTGTTGCCCGCCAATCATAAATGACATCTGTATGCTTAGGCATAGCAAAAGTGTGATGTCAATGACATTTGTGTGCTTAGGCATAGCAAAATTAAAATGTCAAATATCAATGGGTATTTCTTTTCTCTCTCTAGTAAGCCCATGCATGATATGCTTAAAAAGAAAATATGCAAAGAAATAAAAAGCAAAAAGATTAAAAATGCTTTAAAAATGGTTGCAAGCGTGTATTCTAGGAGATGTGGGAGTTATAGGATGTACCTCGAAGGTGATAGTCCCCATCAAACAGTTATGATTGTGTGTGAGTTAAAGTTATTTTCTCATATCTCAGATCGTCATAACATGTATACACATATGCAATCTTGCGATGTTTTTCACACACAACACGCAATATTCTTTGCTACTTTGATACATGTGCAGGTACAATGTGATTTGGCCATCATAAAGGTTTTACATGTGCTAATGTATACTCACTAAACTGTCATGACTTATTTTTGAAATATAAAATTGGTTAGACTTGTTTAGTGTGTGTGTGTGTTTTTGGGAGATCCATGTGCTTAAATTTTCATTGAGAGATGATTTTTGAGAGATTATTATGTTGGTTGGATCATGGTTGAAGTGCATGTTTTGATTGCATTCATGTTTATGTTTTTCTCTTCTCGAAAAACTGCTTTGAAAAGCTTGCTCGACACCTCCTCGATACCTGACATCTGTCGAGCTTCTCAAGCCTTTTCTTATCGCAATCTCGACACCTCTTTGACACCTGGTGGATCGATCGAGAAACCTCCTGTCTCCTCGATACCTCCTCGATACCTAGTCGATCGATCGAGATCCTGTTCTTGGTTCAGGTGTTCTTACCTCGATACCTTCTCGACACCTTCATCTGTCGATGGCCATTTCCTCGATACCATCCTCGACAGCTTCCTCGATACCTCTCGAAACCTCAGCTATCGAGATTTACTGAGGTGTCTATATAAGGTGCGATCGCGATTTTTTTCTCATTTCCTCGATTTCTCTCGATCTGTCCGCGGCTGTTCGGCTTCCAAAGCACCTTTTCTCACTCAAAATCTCCAACCCACCTGATTTTCGGCCTTCCTTGCTTCAAATCAAGTGGTATGATCTCATTTTTCTTTCCTTATTCATGCATTTCATGTTTTGAATCTTAGGTTTTGGAATTTTTTAAAAAATTTTGGGGTTTTTCAAACTAAATGAGTTTTTCTTGAAATTTTGGGTTGGATTTTCACTTAAATGTTTTTAAAATGTCATACATTGCATTCCATGTGCATTAGAATGATATTTACATGCATTTAGATGTGTGTCTATTATATGTGTGTTGCTAGGTTTGGATTGGGCTGAGCCCATGATGCTTTTTAAGTTGCATGTCACATGTTCATGCATTCCCCATGCATACGTACTTTCTGTTCAATATATATTTGATATTTGTACTGTTTGGGACTTTTCTGATTGTCTCCCTCTCTATCTCTTTCTCATTGTGTTTACGTTAGTAGTGTCTATGACACTAAAACGTAAGACCATTCCGTCTCGGAACCCTCTTCGTTCCGAGGCATCATCTTCTTCTGATCCTGCTCGTCTTAACCTTCGGTTCCATGATGGAGATGCCCACAAGGCATTTACTGAGAACTTTTCTAGACGAGGTGTTCATTCGGAACGCCAAGTCATTCTGGCAGACTTCGCTGACATTGACCTCCCTGATGTCATTCACAGTAGGGGTTGGGAGTCACTGTGTGACGTCCCGGTCACTTGTCCTCTTGTGCTGATTCAGAAGTTTTACTCCAATATGGACAGAATTGATTCTTCAGTACCTCTCTTTCATACTCGCGTTCGAGGTACGCGCATTACTGTCACACCGCAGCTAGTTGCGGATGTGCTTAGAGTACCGAGGGTAGAGTATCCTGATTACCCCGGTTGTGAGCGTCTGAGGATTGTGTCCAAAGACGAGATGATCTCTGTTTTTTGTGAGCGCCATTCTGATTGGGGTGAGCATCAGTATACATCATGTCGACCTTTTGCTAAAGGTCCTAGATTCCTTAACATGGTGATGACTTTTGTACTTCATCCACTCTCTCACTATAACTCTATCACCGAGCCTCGTGCTCGTTTCTTGTTATCTCTTCTTGAGCATCTTACGAAAGATTTTCCTTCACACTTCATTTTCTCTATCATAGATGTTCATTTAGATTCGGCGTCCCGTGATAAGCTCATATTCCCTTCCGCTATCACGAGGATTCTACGCCATTTTTCCATCCCTTTCCCTGTGTCCGACCACTTTACACATATATCTGCCATAGATGCCGCTACCGTAAAACGTAGTGAGGCTCAGTTTAGGTCGAGACAGCCGGACTCCACTCCTCCCTCTCGTTCGGCTCCATCTACATCGGCTCCTTCTGCTTCTACAGGCGATGTATCTCTTGGAGACATTATGGCGCAGTTGCAGCGCATGGATGCTTGCCTCGATACAATCACCACTGAGTTTTATCAGGTGAACGTTCGTGTTGGTCGTATTGCACGACGGCAGGCGACCATGGGTGGTTTTGCTTCTGAGGCTACTTCTCCACCACCTCCTCCAATCGCTTCGGATTTTGATGCTGAGGATGATGATGATGATGATGGTGATGACGATGATGCTTCAGATGATGATGATGGAGATGCTAGCTCTACTGATAAGATGTCTACATGACACTCTACCCTTTGTCACTCGTGACAAAAAGGGGGAGTAGTTTTGGGCTATGAGAGTAGTCATCTTAGGGGGAGAGTTAATGTGGGACATGGCTATGAGAGTAGTCATCTTAGGGGGAGAGTTAGTGTGGGACATTTTTGATAGGGGGAGTGTTGATATTTTTGAGGGATGTAGTGAGGTTTTTGATGTATCTTTTCTTTTCTATCTTGTTAGATACATTGATCTTGTATATGAGGTCTTGTGACCAGTTTTACATACATTGTACTTATCTTTCTCTATATGTGGATGTATGTTTTTCTTTCACCTATCTCTTCATGTGTTGTTTCTTTTCTATCTTTATACACATGTTCTTTATACTTATATGCAATCTAATTATTTCTGCTTCACACAAGATGCCTTGATGAGTTTTGTTTAAAAGTGTTTCAGAAATACAGGTTGTCAAAGTTTACTTGCCATAAACTCTTTTCTTGCAAAGTTTTTCAAGAGTTTGTGTTAGGATAGATTTTATTGTATTCAACAAGTGAATATGAGTTGAGTGATTTATGACTTCTCTCATATGTTCATTTGTTTGTTGTGGTTTTGTCACGGATTGCCAAAGGGGGAGATTGTTAGGACATATGTATTCACATGTTAAGAACATATGTCATACTATTTATGTAAATTGGCTAATCCTTTGACAAAACGCACTCTACTTGTAATTGGGTAGTTCTAGGTGTTTTTAATACTTCAAGAAACAAGGTTTCAAGATCAAGTGTTGAAGTCATCAAGTCTGTCCAAGAAAAAACAAGCTGAAGTGCAAAGATTTTAAAGCTCGACATCTTCTCGATAGTTACCTCGACACCTGCTATCTGTCGAGATTTAAAATTTCACATTTTCAATCTGATTTTCTTGGGATCCGTGAATATGTTTTTGGGCCTTCTTTTCTTCTAACCCTAAACATATAAATGGAGTGTTTTAAGAGCCGTCAACAGAGACACAAGTTGCAGAAGCATTGAGCAATCCTTGTTCAAGCAAATTGTGATCAAAGACGGAGTTCTTGACCTAGTTCATCTTCTCTGAAGAAGTTGCTGTGTATTTGCACCATAGGGTTTTGTGACCAAGCATCTTCTAGATCTTCATCACATAGGATGAACTGAAGAACTTTGCAGCCAACCTCTCTTTCTAAAGTTGGTGTTTGAAGTCGCGTACTAGGATCCGCGCATCTGGTTAGTTACGTACTTGGGAGCCGTGCATTAAAAGGAGGAACTGTCACTACAGATCAAGTCCAATTGGGTATTGGGGTAAGGGTTCAAGTGTAGGTTGGTAAGGTACTTGGGATTCCTTATTTGTAACCGCTTGATTTGATAATAGTGGAGTTTCGGGAGTGGTGACCTGAAAATCACCCGATGGGGTTTTTGCCGTTAGGGTTTTCCCCATTCGTGAACAAATCACCGAGTTATTTATTTTCCGCTGCATATTTAGTTTTGGTGATTTGTTTGTGCTGCTATGCGTTTGCATGTTAATTGAACCTAATTAATTCACTTGGCTAATTAATTGGTTAATTAATCACAAGGGGTCATTCAGTTTGTGGCCTATCACAACCAAATTGCTATAAGTGGCTAACCACTCAACAGAGCAACGGCATGATCGCATCTGGTAGCCAGAATCAACTTCAATCCTCTTTTGCTCCTCTTGGTGATCTTCTTAAAGCCCTCATGTTCCTTTCGAACTTGAATGGTTTCAATTCTTCCCCCTCGTTACCGGTTCAAGGGTTTAATCAAAGGAAAGGTTCTTCCAAGGTGTGGAAGAAAAAAAACTCTAAGTGATTTCATCACTTTCTTCTCTTTTCTTGTTTTTCTTGTTTGTTGCATTGCTTGTGTGTTTTGCATTTTTGTTGAGTCAATCTAGTTTTATGTTTTGCTTTATTTAACATGTTTTTGTGTGTTTACTTTCAGTTTTGTTTATTTTGTTTTTGATATAAAAAAAATAAATTAAAATTTTTTTAAAAAAATCAGAAAAATACAAAAACAGTGTGTGTTTTGTGTACTTTGGTACTTGTATACCTTGGATGGCCAATGAAACAGAATTTTCTAAATTTTATATCTCTTGTAACTTAGATGAGCATCTCCATGTACAACTAAGCAAGTGAGCTTTGTGGCTCTTGTTTGTGATGAGTAAGATTAAGTTATCTCTTGAACTTAACACTCATATCACTCTTTTTGACGAGTAGGACTAGAAAATCCTAAGAGAAATGCATAAATAACCATCTCACCACTGTTGCTCGCCAATCATAGTATAGACATCCATATGTTTTGGCATAGCAAAAGTGCAGTGTCAAATGCTTAACATATTGGGTATTTTTTCTCTCTCTTTTATGTCCATGCATGATATGCTTAAATAAAAGAAAATATGCAAAGAAAAATAAAAAGATAAAAGATAAAAAATGCTTTAGATATAATTGCAAGCGTGTTTTATAGGAGATGCGGGAGGTATAGGATGTACCTCGATAGTGATAGTCCCCATCAAATAGTTATAATTGTGTGTGAGTTAAAGTTATTTTCTCATATCTTAGATCGTCATAACATGTATACACATATGCAATCTTGCGATGTTTTTCACACACAACATGCAATATTCTTTGCTATTTTTGATACATGTGCAGGTACAATGTGATTTGGCCATCACAAAGGTTTTACATATGCTAATGTATGCTCACTAAACTGTCTTGACTTATTTTTGAAAAATAAAATTGGTTAGACTTGTTTAGTGTGTGTGTGTGTGTGTGTGTTTTTAAGGATCCATGTGCTTAAAATTTTCGTTGAGAGATGATTTTGAGAGCTTAATATGTTGATTGGATCATTGGTTGAGGTACATGTTGGATTGCATTCATATCTGTGTTTTTCTCTTCTCAAAAAACTGTTTTTAAAAGTTGGCTCGACACCTCCTCGATACCTTGTTATCTGTCGAGCTTTTCAAGCCTTTTTCTTATTGCAATGTCGACACCTCTTCAACACCTGATGAATCGATCAAGAAAGTTCCTGTCTCCTCGATACCTTGTCGATCGATCGAGCTTCTGTTCTTGGTTTTGGTGTTTATTCCTAATACCTTCTCGACACCTGTAGCTGTCGACGTTCATTTTCTCAACACCTACCTCGACACCTCTCGATACCTCAGCTGTCAAGAATTACTGAAGCTCCTATATAAGGTTCTGTCATGATCTGCAATTCATTTTCTCGATCTCTCTCGACCTATCTGCGGCTGTTCATCTCCCTAACCTCTTTTTCTCACTCAAAATCTCCAACCCACGTGATTTTCGGTCATTCCTTGCTTCTAATCACTTGGTAAGATCTCTTTTTCCTTCCTTATTCATGCATTTCATGTTTTGAAGCTTAGGTTTTGGGATTTTTGAAAATTTTTGGGGTTTTTCAAAATTAATGAGTTTTTCTTGAAATTTTGGGTTGGGTTTTCACTTAAATGTATTCAAAATGTCATACATTGCATTTCATGTGCATTAAAATGGTATTTTCATGCATTTAGATGTGTGTTTTCTACTTGTGTGCTGGTAGGATTGGATTGGGCTGAGCCCATGATGCTTTTTAATTTGCATGTCACATGTTCATGCATTCCCCATGCATACGTACTCTTTGTTCAATATATTTGATGTATGTGAACTGTTTTGGGACTTTTCTGATTGTCTCCTTCTCTATCTCTTTCTCATTCTGTTTACGTTAGTAGTGTCTATGGCACCTAAGCGTAAATCCACTCCGACTCGAAACCCTTTGCGTTCTGGAGCTTCTTCATCTTCTGATTCTACTCCTCTAAATCTTCGGTTTCGTGATGGTGATGCCCACAAGGCATTTTCAGAGAACTTTTCTAGACAAGGTGTTCATTCGGAACGCCAAGTCATTTTGGCAGACTTCGCCGACACTGACCTTCCCTTTATCATTCACAGTAGGGGATGGGAGTCACTGTGTGATATCCCGGTCACATGTCCTCTCGTGCTCATTCAGGAGTTTTACTCCAACATGCACGGGATCGATCGTTCAGTACCTCTCTTTTTCACTCGCATTCGAGGTATGCTCATCCCTGTCACACCGTAGCTAGTTGCGGATGTGCTTAGGGTTCCTAGGATAGAGTTTCCTAACTATCCTTCTTGTGAGCGTCTGAGGACTGTGTCCAAAGATGAGCTCATTTCTGCTTTTTGTGCGTGCCCAGCTAATTGGGGTGAGCATCAGTATACATCATGTAGACCTTTTGCTAAAGGTCCTAGATTCTTAAACATGGTGATGACTTTTATACTCCATCCACTCTCTCACTACAACTCCATCACAGAGCCTCGTGCTCGATTTTTATTATCTCTTCTTGAGCATCTTACTATAGATTTTCCCTCTCATTTCATCCTTTCTATCATATATGTTCATTTAGATTCGATGTCCCGTGATAAGCTCATCTTTCCTTCCGCTATCACGAGGATCTTACGCCATTTTTCTATCCCTTTTCCTGTGTCCGACCACTTCACACACATCTGTGCCATAGATGCTGCTACCGTAAAATGTAGTGAGGCTTAGTTTAAGTTGAGACAAACGGATTCCACTCCTCCCTTCCGTTCAACTCCATTTAGATCTGCTTCATCTACATCTGCTCCTTCTTCCTCTATGGGCGATGTATCTCTCGAAGACATCATGGCGTAGCTGCAGCGCATGGATGCTCGCCTTCATACACTCTCCACTGAGTTATATCAGGTGAATATTCGTGTTGGTCGTATTACACGATGGCAGGCGACCATGGGTGGTTTTGCTCTTGAGGCTACTCCTTCACCACCTCCTCTAGTGGCTTCTGACTCTGAGGATGATGATGATTATGGTGATGACGATGACGCTTCAGATGATGATGATGGAGATGCTAGCTCTACTGATGAGATGTCTACATGACACTCTACCCTTTGTCACTCGTGACAAAAAGGGGGAGTAGTTTTGGGCTATGAGAGTAGTCATCTTAGGGGGAAAGTTAGTATAGGACATTTTTGATAGGGGGAGTGTTGATATTTGAGGGATGTAATGAGGTTTTGATGTATCTTTTCTTTTTCTATTCTTTATTGATACATTGATCTTGTATATGAGGTTTTGTGACCAGTTTTACATACATTGTACTTATTTTCTCTCTATATGTGGATGTATGTTTCTTTCACCTCTCTCTTCACGTGTTGTTTCTTCTCTATCTTTATACACATGTTCATTATATTTGTATACAATCTATTATTTCTGTTTCACACAAGATGCCTTGATGAGTTTTGTTTAAAGTGTTTCAGAAATACAGGTTGTCAAAATCTACTTGCCATAAACTCTCTTCTTGCAAAATTTTTCAAGAGTTTGTGTTAGGATAAATTTTATTGTATTCAACAAGTGAGTATGAGTTGAGTGATTTATGACTTCTCTCACATGTTCATTTGTTTGTTGTGGTTTTGTCACGGATTGCCAAAGGGGGAGATTGTTAGGACATATGTCTTTTCACTTATTAAGAACATATGTCACTTATTTATGTAAATTGGCTAATCCTTTGACAAAACGTATTCTACTTGTAATTGGGTAGTTCTAGGTGGTTTTAATACTTCAAGAAACAAGGTTTCAAGATCAAGTGTTGAAGTCATCAAGTCTGTCCAAGAAAAATAAGCTGAAGTGCAAAATCACTAAGCTCGACACTTACTCGATAGCTCCTCGACACTTGCTATCTATCGAGATTTATAAAATCAAATTTTCTGATCTGATTTCTTGGGATCCGTGAATATGCTTTTGGGCCTTCTTTTCTCCTAACCCTAAACATATAAAAATATTGTTTTAAGAGCTGTCAAACAGAACACAAGTTGCAAAAACATTGAGCAAACTCTGTTCAAGTAAATTGTGATCAAAGATGAAGTTCTTGACCTAGTTCATCTTCTCTGAAGAAGTTGCTGTGTATTTGCACCAAAGGCTTTTGTGACCAAGCATCTTCCTGATCTTCATCATGTAGGATAAACTGAAGAACTTTGCAGCCAAGCTCTCCTTCTAAGTTGGTGTTTGAAGTCGCATACTGGGATTTGCGCATTGGTTCGTCACGTACTTAGGAGCTGTGCATCAAAAGGGAGAACTGTCACTATAGATCAAGTGGTGACCTGAAAATCACCCGGTGGGGTTTTTGCCGCAAGGGTTTTCCCCATTCGTAAACAAATCACCGTGTCTTTTAATTTTCGCTGCATATTTAGTTTTTGGTAATTTGTTTGTGCTTCCACGCGTTTGCATGATAAATTGATTAATTAATAACTTGGCTAATTAATTAATTAATTTCTATCACAAGGGGTCAATTCAGTTTGTGGCCTTTCAATAAGCTTCTTTTAATTACCATGAAGCATATAATTAGCTAAGAGAATATATCATAATATACAAGGATTGAACTACATCACGGTATACTAGTTAAAATTCTGTTAAATTTTTAGGAACATTAGAAGTGGTTGTGAATCTGGGCAAAGGGAAGCTCTGTGAAAAGATCAAAATGGAATTACTTGATTGAAGAATATATATATTTTGGATTAACTTTTGGCAAGTTATATTTTGGATTCAAGGTAGGCATGCCAATTTCATAAAGATTTAATTTTGGCTCATTCATTATTTCTATTTAAAATATTATCAAACCAATTTATCCATTTTATTCCCATTCTCAAACCAATTCTTTACATAATTTAATTTGAAGAAGTATAGCTTTGAGGAGTTTATCATTGATATTAGGGTGCTTTTGAATGATTTTATTCAAAGAGAAACATAACATACCTTCGGGCCTCAACTAAAGAAGTAAAAGCTTGGGTTTGTGTTGGCACAAAGGTATAAGTCATTAAATTTTATTTTTAATTAATAGAAACCAATACCTCCTCTTCACTCATTTACCTGGTATACAAAGCTTTTTCAATTGTCTACTTTGAAAATTTTGAGTATTGCCATTGTTATTAATATTTTGTACTCAAGCAACCTCAAAGGGTCTTAAAAATTTATATTTAGCATGTTCAACTTGAAATATTCCAATGAGGTTTCTCTTAGCAATCAAGCATGAAATGAGATGCTTAATTTTTTGCTCAATCAATGTATCTCTTAAAATAGATTTTGGATTTAGTAGATCCAATATCATTGCTAACCTAAGAAAATTAGTGGACTAATTCATGAAAAGATATCTCTCAGGGAGTATCTTTGCCTAATATTTTTCTTTCTCCCCTGAAGTTTAATAATTGGTTTGGACCATCATGTAATTATTTTCTATCTTGTTTGCAGGCTTGAGTCTGAAATTATCCAAGACATTGTGAAAGTAATTATGGAGAAATTGAGTTCTAAATCCTCAAGCATTAATAAAAATTTGATAGGAATAAAATCTATGGTGGCAGAATTGATCCCATCGTATTTAGGTTTTGGGAATGATATTTACATGATGGGGGTTTGTGGTATGGGGGGTCTAGGAAAAACAGCTCTTGCTAGTGCTATATATTACAAGTATTTTGATAACTTTGAAGGTTCTAGTTTTATTGCCAAAGTTAGGGAAAGATCAGAAAAAGGTGAATTGCATGAATTACAACAACGATTGCTTGATGAAATTTTGGAGGGAAGTAATACAAAGATCTACAATGTTCAAGTAGGAGTTAAAAAAATCAAGAGTAGTAGGTTACGTCATAAAAAAGTTCTACCTGTCCTAGATGATGTTAATCACAAGGACCAATTAGAAAAATTGGCTGGAGAGCATGATTGGTTTGGATTAGGTAGTTGGATCATCATAACAACTAGAAATGAACATGTGTTGGTCGATCATGGAGTGCTTAAAATATATAAGCCTAATGGATTAGATGATGATGATGCTTCAAAACTTTTTTGTTCGAAAGCCTTCAAAAAGGTGCAACTCAAAGAAGGTTATATGCAACTCTCCCAGAAAGTGTTGGGATATGCTAGTGGCCTTCCATTAGCTCTTGTTGCTTTGGGTTCCTTTTTGGCTAGAAGAACAATAGAAGAGTGGTAGAGTGCATTGGACAGTTTTAAAAATATTAAAGGAGAAATATTTAATATACTTAAAATAAGTTACGACGGACTAGAGGATATGTGGAAGAAGATATTCTTAGATATTGCATGTTTCTTTAGAGAATGGAAGAAAAATCATGTAATACAGATATTAGAGAATTGTGGTTTTAATGCAATAATTGGTATAAATGTTCTTGTGGAAAAATCTCTCCTAACAATGGACGACAATAAATATTTGGGGGATGACAATGAATATTTGGCAATGCATGATCTGCTAGTAGAAATGGGTCAAAAAATTATTCTTTTTGAATCAGGTGGAAAGCTTGGAAAGCAAAGTAGGTTATGGCTTATTGAGGACTAGTATTATGCATTGGAGAATGATATGGTAAGAAAAATGACAAAACTATAATTTTATTTCAATGAATAATATTGAGTTGGTATAGTAAAATAATTTTGTTCAATATGTATTTATGTAATGAAATCAAGAATAAAACATTCATTTACCAATTACCATGCTAATATATTGTCAATGATGATCTCTTATATTTTTAAAATATATATTATCTCTTTGTAATTGTTTATGAAATTGAATTTGTTTTTCTTGATGTAATGAACTAATCATTCATCTCTTGGTTACTACCTAAAACAAAAGGCTATCTTAACAATTTTTTTAATTAAAAAAAAAATCATTCTATAGGCTTTATTTTCTTTTTCCATCACTTTTAAAGTAATGTTGTGATTTCCTTCCCCCCACCCCCTTTGCTCTTGAATTTCTAAAAGGTAGAAGTGCACCTTTCAAGTTTTAATGTATGAATTTTAAAGAGATTAATAAGAAAAAAAGACTTAAAAAAAATGTAATACAATCTATTTTTATTTATATAAGATAGAAATTCTACTCTAGTTTAATCTAAGTGTATATATATGTGAAGCTTCCTCCTGGAGACTTGAACCTCAGCCCTTGCCCTCCACACCCTACAAGCACTTATATTTGTGGAGTGACTATCGCACCAAGAGTGTGAATTGGTATATAATACAATCTATTAATTGGCCTTTATATGTAGTACATTTTACTATCAACATATGATATTGTACTATGATCTATTAGTTACTAATGGGACTCTTTAGAATCCGTTTTGGTTAGTTTTATGAAAATTCATGTTTTGAAAATTTTAGAAGTTGTGTTTAGAAAATGTGTTTTTCAAAATGAAATTAAGTGTTTGGCAAAATATATAGAAATTATTATTGATATGAGAAATTGCAGCGTGAAAATGCAATTTTCTAGTTATTTTCATGAGTTGCTATTGGAAAATGCCACTTTTCTTCTATTATAAAAATGTAATTTTCAAAATGCAAAACCAAACACCTATCTTATCATTTAAATTTCTCTTTTTCTCTACAAAATTGCAATGCCAAATAGTATATAATTTGATGTACATTTTCCTATTTTAAAATAATAAATTTGTGGTTGGGCCTAGCATATTGGAGGGCCTTTAAAAGAAATATAAATTTTAGAGAGTTTTATATATGGAAAACTTAGGGAGTATATATATATATATATATATATATTAATCTCCTTTACAGCTTTAAAAACGGTATAAAAATTGAATAATTTTAGCATTCTTTTCATTTGATTGTGCAAATCACCAAGCCTTTGCTTTTGAAATCTTAGGCAACAGAAGCAATTCAAGCCATAGTCGTTCAATACGAGAAAAATGATTTTAACTTTGAAGAAGTTCCTGAAGTGTTATCATCAAAGATGTCTAATCTTAGATTGATGATAATTCAGGAGACAAACTACTTCTATGACCGAGGAGATCTTGCTGTTCCTAATAACCAAATACAACTTTTTGTTCCTAATCAACTAAGGCATCTTTCATGGGACTACTGTCCTTTAAAATGTTTGTCATTTAGTTCCCAACCAAAGGAGCTTGTTCGACTTGACTTGCGGAGAAGCAGAATTGAATATCTTTGGGAAGGAGTAATGGTAATTTTGTTCTTTTTAACTGCCTTTCTATTGCTTTTTATTATCTCTCTTTTTTTAAGTGTAGCTACAAATACTAATTTCTACGTTAAACGAAAACTCTTTTTTATTTTTTTGGTAACAGTGTTCAATTAACTTAAAGTTCATTAATCTTTGTCGTTGAAACTCTCTCAAAAAAGTTCATTAATCTTTGTCGTTCCATAAACCTTATCAGGACACCTGACTTTTCAGGTGTTCTGATGCTTGAGGGACTAAACCTTTCTGCGTGCGATAGCTTGCTAGAGATCCACCCATCTATTGGACAACTCAGCAAGCTCAGGTATTTACATTTGGAAGAATGTGAATCTCTTACCGATCTTCCCTGCATGTCTGCTATAATGCAGTCCCTTTCGAAGCTTAGACTTACACATTGCTCAAAATTCAGTTCGTTTCCGAAATTTACGAGAATTATGAAAAGCCTATCGCAACTCAATTTGAATTGTACTGCTATTAAGAAAGTACCACCCTCATCGATCAAGTGTTTGACTACCCTTACTTTCTTAGATCTAGCATTCACAAATCTCGAATGTCTACCAAGCAACATGGATAATTTGAGGTCTCTTCAAACGCTCAATCTTACCAGTTGCCAAAAACTAAAATCATTGCCAAGGCTTCCCTCAACTGTAAGAAGTATAGAAGTGGTATATTGTGATTCCCTAAAATGGTTACCAGCACCGGTTAAACTGAGTATCTGGTCACAACCTCTCTCCCAATGGCTTTTGTATGATGAGAGGTGCATTCGAAAGGAATTTGCAATATTGTTCCATTTCCTACAGGTAATCTCTCTCTCTCTCTCTCTCTCTCTCTCTCTCTCTCTCTCTCTCTCTCTCTCTCATTGTTAAATAATAACAATTAACAATAGTTGTGTTTTGGGTATAGGTGCAGGGACTCCTTTGTCGTAAAACCGTTTATGGAACTTCTTCCAAAGTGTAGGAGGATGGATCTATAACTGAGTTTCAGATAATTATTCCGTCATGTTTAACTGAAATAGTGGAGAATTCAATAAGCATAGAGCTAATTTCAAATTGGTATAATAGTAAATGGATAGGATTAGCTCCCTGGGCATCAGCACCATATATATCGCTTATGTATGGTATTAGAGATCGTGAGGTAGCCATTGGTAAAATGCCTCAAAATCACTGTGCCTTTGAACTTTTTACTACCCAGATAAATGTTGAGGTCAGAACTAAATTTTACTTCAATAATTACCTATTGTATTTGTCTCGCAATGAGTGGTTTGTTACTGTTGGGAATGGTGAATGCAGTCAGATTAAAGTTATATTTGATGGCGGTAAGCTATGTGAGACGAAATTTGGGGTCAGATTGGTATACGAGAAAGATGTGGATTGAGTTCAACCAAACAAATGCACAATGTTTGATAGCGAGCTTTGGGGAAGTACCTATCTATAAATTAACTGGTAATGACCATCTCAACCATCCTTCCCATTAATGTCCAATCATTTTCTATCTTATTTTCTTTCTAACTATACATCTGGTTTTGTCATTGGCAAGTAAGTCTCGTCATTTTTCTTTTTATTCTTTTGGCTCACCATACGCAAGCAATCCCAATCACCTTGTACTTTTTGAGTTCCTGAAAATTAAACTTAAATTTTGCCACATGAGTTTATTGCCAATTGTCTAAGCCTCTATATCATCATCACTTACAAGAATATGATCTAGATAGGAAATACATTCTCAAGCTTCACCCATCACATTTCTCTATTGATTTTGCTAATGCAAATCTTTCAATCCTAATTTGGCATCCTATTTGTAACTGTCAGATATTACGCTATTTTACATATTCATTTTGTGCTGGCAAATGCAATACAACTTTTCCTGATAAATTTTTGAAATGTAACAGCTAGAGACTATATAGTATTTCCTTCCTTACCATATATATTCTTTGTAATCATTGGTGTCATGCCTAACAAAACCTGTAGGAAGCAAACTCCAATTACACTCATTAGTAATGAGTGAATTATTATTATTATTATCATACTAACTTAGGTTTACACATATATGCAGTTGGTGATGATGATGGGGATGATAATGAGGACGATGATGAGGATGTTGATGAAGATGAAGATGAGGATGAACGTTATAAATTTTATGAATTTTTATAAGGTAGATGGTTCAGTCCTATTATGGCATCCCATTTGTGAGTGTTCAAGTATTATGCTAATTTTCGTATTTACCTTGTGGAGTGCTGGCAAAAGTAAGAGAAATTTTCATCATAAATTTTTGAAATGTGAAAACTAGAGACTGTATAGTTACTACAGTACTTCCTTCTCTACCATGTCTATACTTCATATAATCATTAGTGCTATGCCTTCTAGAAAGGGCAAGGAGGAACTCCAATTACACTGATTATTCATGAGTTAAATATTAGGGTAAATTACAATTTACCTACTTGTGGTTTAACTAAAATTTAAATTGCTTACATGTGGTTTGAAATTTGACACTTTACCTACTTGAAGTTTGATCAAAATTTAAGTTGCTTACCTGAGGTTTGATCAAAATTTAAGTTGCCTACCTGTGATTTGAAATTTCATTATGCAAGTGTTTCGCTGGATTCTTTTTGATCTTGTATTTTTATATTTTTTTTGTGTTTTTTGAGGATAGAGACATAAAGGTGAAGTGAAATTACATATTTACCTATATTTTTAATAGAAGCGGGTTACGAAATTTAACTAAGCTAACTTCAAGTTAGTAAAATGTCAAATTTCAAATTACAAGTAGGCAACTTAAATTTTGGTCAAATCACAGGTGAGTAAGTTGTAATTTGCCTTAAATATTATTATTATTATTTTTAATTATAGTGCCATACTAACTCAAGTTTTCACATATATGTAGGTGAAAATAATTTTGGTCTCTAGAAGATGACGCTCATGTCTTATACTTTGATTGGCTACTAAATAGTGAAGATTTTCTTAGCTTGAATTTCAGTTGAGGCTACTGCTACTGGATGTGCATAAGCATTTCTGTCAATATGACTGTTTATTTTTTAGTTGAAAATTCTTGTATGCTGTATTGAATTTGTAAATGGTTTCGATTATAATGATCTGGAAATGTATTCAAGTGACATATCCTTGTATCTTGTTTCATAATGACTGTAGAATGTGGTCTTTTCCTTTCTTTTTTAAAGGGGTTTTAGTCTGTACCAGTTATAATGATTTCTACCGGATGACGTTCAATTAAGCCTACTGTTATTGGATGGTATACAAGCTATACTTTCAGTTAACTTTGCACAATTCTCTTTTGTAGTGATTTTGATTTAGGGTCCGTTTGGATAAAGTTTATTGTTGCTGAAAATTGATGATTGTTGCTGAAAACACTGTAGCAAAATAATTTTTAAATGTGTGAATAGTACCACGGGACTCATTTTTAATATTTTTTTTTAATAAAGTAGCTGTAGGTTCCATGAACAGTATCAAAACAGTGCGTGAACAGTATTTTTTGTCTCATAAACAGTGCGTGAACAGTGCACACACCGTTTATAAACAGTGTTTTTTGTCTCTAAAAGCATAAACAAAGTGCAGAAAAAAAAAAAAAAAAAAAAAAAAAAAAAAAAAAAAAAAAAAAAAAAAAAAGAGAGAGAAGAGAAACGCAGTGCGCAACGCAACATAACAAATCGGCCAATCCAAACCCTCACTTAATGTCTATGAGAGCACGCTATACGATTAGCTAAGCATTAATGCAGTCTTCATTCTAGTATATATCCTTGCAATTACAAAGTCAACAAACATTGTTGGAAGCTTCAAACAAGTTGATAGTTAATGTAATCTTCTTTGATTTTTTCAGGGATTTGTCTAGTTGATAGTTATGAACTTATGGCCAAACCACTACATTGTTAATATCTTTCTTCAAATTAAATCAACATATCAGGCCAATGTAGAAGCTGACGTTGCTAAAGGAATCTGCTGACAACATATAGAAGCTAATGTCAATCTTGGAGCATATTATGGAATGTGAATAATGATTAAAATCTTGACTTGTAATGAAGCACGTATTTAGGAGCAATGCCACAATTTCAGTAAGGCGAAAAGCCACTTTTAGTCTCCACATTTTCAGGCGATTCTCATTTTAGTCCCTACATTTTATTTTTACCGCTTTTAGTCCCTATCTTGAAAAATACTTCCCGTTTTGGTCCCTACCGTTACATCAGAAACAGAAAAAGCTGACGTGGCAAACGGCATGCATAAATAATAGTAAATTAATTTCCACGTGGCCAAAATTAATAATAAAAAATGTTTTTTGGCATTAAAAAATGCCACATTAGCATCTAAGTTAAAAAAATTAATTTATTAATTTTAACTAAATAAAAAAATTAAAAACAGAATTAAAAACTAAAAATTAAAAAAAAAAAAAAAAAAAAACCTAGATCCAACCTTTGGCAGACTGAAGCCTTTATCTCCGCCGCAATCACCACCGTCGATAAAGCCGAGACGGCTGATTTTGAAGCTGGCGGCACACCTCTTCTTGCGCCGATATCGTTTTCTGCTAAGGCTTGCAATAACGCCTCATAGCCCTCGGTGTCAACGTAATCTTTAGGATCTGGGTTTTTTTAGCATGGTAAGAGATTTCTTTCTTTACTTCCGATATTTGGGTCTAGGTCTATGGTCTTCCTTACCTATGGAGATCTGAAAGTAATCTTCGAAAACTAGGAGCTATGGTTGGTAAGGTCCTAGAAGTGGACTTCGCAGGATAGGGTGAAGGTGCTTGGAGACGATTCATTAGGCTCAAAGTTGAAGTGGACATCAAAAAGCCCCTTCTCCCTGGAGTTTTCCTCCCAAGGCCAAACCTCCCAGACTTCTGGATTGGTCTGAAATACGAAAATATAGCTGACATCTACCATGCGTGCGGTATCATTGGTCATGAACGCCAAACTTGTCACGGTGAGATTTTCAAGCACCATAATCCATCTAGTCACACCTTCAACGGCTCAGGTCCATGGATAAGATCAGAGGATGATTCCTTGCCAAAAGGAATATTCTCCACTCCCACAGGCGTTGGCCGATTTTGGATTTGGGTTTTTTTTTTTTTTTTTGGCTTTGTGTTCTTGGATCTGGGTTTGTGTTCTTGTTCAAGACACACTTAGATCTCAATTCATATGATTTTTAGTTTTTAATTCTGTTTTTATTTAGTTAAAATTAACAAATTAATTTTTTTAATTTAGATGCTGACGTGACATTTTTTAATGCCAAAAAACATTTTTTATTATTAATTTTGGCCACGTGGACATTAATTTACTATTATTTATTCATGCCGTTTGCCACATCAGCTTTCTCCGTTTCTGATGTAATGGCAGGGACCAAAACGGGAAGCATTTTTCAAAATAGGGACTAAAAGCGGTAAAAATAAAATGTATGGACTAAAATGAAAATTACCTAAAAATATGAGAACTAAAAGTGGCTTTTCGCCTTTCAGTAATTAATATATGATACAGCAGCTGTGTGACACAATCTATCTCTACATACACTCTGGCTTCTTTCAATTTGCAGTGTAAAAAAAAGGGGAGCTGATGTCAGAAAATTTTGATGAATATGGCAGGTCTGTTGGTTGGAAAACATGGGGTTTAATTCGGCAGTCTAAGCAAAAGTGGGGAACTGGGTTTCAGAAAGTTCAAACAATTTAATCAAGCCATAATTGCCAAACTAAGTTGGATGCGATTGCTTTTGACCAAGACATCCTTTGTTTCAAGCGTTGAGAGGCAAGTATGGACATATGGCAAGAAGTGGCAAAGGTGGTTGAAGGAAAAGGACTATTGATAGGGAGAGGTTTTGAAAAAGCTATAATAAGTGCATGATATGTAGGTGATACTATTAGCATTGATATGTGGGAGGGTCTTTGGATTCCATGGGTCCAGAAAATTAAAGCCAACCCAAATAGTAATCTGGATTTGCAAAGGAGTCTTTAATTGTAGATGATCTTATAAACCATGAGGCTTGAGGTTGGGATGAGGCATTGATAAGTAATAGTTACGGGCCCGTGTGATGTATGTAATTATTTTGTAATGCAATATAATATATAATTTATTTTCTAAAATATTGGTAGTATCATATATTAAATTATTCATCCATTACAAATGTCTTCTCATGAAAATATTTAATCTTTAAGTGTATTAAACTATTAATTTAACCCTTTACAAAACCAACCAGGGCAAGTTTTTTTTTTAACTAAAATAAACAATACCATATTGTTCACTATCTCAATTAATGAAAATTTTATGTTCACTAAAAAAAAAAAAAAAAAAAAAAAAACTATATATATTTACCGTTTTTAAAATTTTCATTTAAACCTATTATGAGCTTTGCAAAAAAAACTCAACAATGATTATTATTTTGAATAAGGAGACTTGGAGGAAACTAGGTCTCTTTTTCTCCCCTCACCCCCCACAACCCACCCCCCCCCCCCCCCAACAAACTACAGCTTCCTGTAGCTGTATGATCCAAAAAAGTCAAATTGTAATTGCCCGGAGTACTACCAATCTTATTACATTAATTGAACTCAAAATTGATGTGTAATGCAATTCAAATATTCATATAGTTGTCTCAAAAAAAAAAATCATATAGTAAAACTTGTAGTGACTTCATTTATTTATTTTATATAAAGCTTGTAGTAAATGGCTTCTGAAGAAAAAAATATATATATATATTAACGCGGTGCTTCATATGGCTATTAGCTGGTCACCACGAAATTACTCATAGTGTGAGAAGTAGAGAATCAGTGGATAGAGTTCTAATTCTATGAAAAATGATCATTGTTTCAAAAGCTTGGTCCTTGAAGACATTCTTATTTCGGGCATTGCAGATTTGCCACAAGGTTGTGGGGAGAGCAAGTCTCCATCAAGAATTCAAATTAATTGAAATTGGTGAATTAAAGTATATAAAGGAATTTGACATATTCTTTCATAGGCAGAGAAAATAAATATATTCTCGATTAGTTCCTAAATTTGACTTACAAAGAGACAATCCTTAAATGACAAAACTTAAGTACAGTACTTTAGGTGTAGTTTCTTAAGTTTCCCTTTTCAGATTCTGCCATATGGATATTTATCTAAAAAATACACTTTCGTCTCATGAAAAAAAATTCACATAATAGAATCTTAAAACGAAAACCTAAAGAACAGCACCCAAATATTGTACCTAAGTCTTGCTCATCCTTAAAAATGTGCTTAGGGTCTTGGGAGTATTATAACAAGCAAGTGCCATCTAAGATGATATTTCTGAAACTCTCATGGTAAGTCAATCTAAGGTATGGAGTTGATTTTCCTAATCCATTTCAAGAGGGAAGTCTAGGATGAGGGAATTCCACATCAAGAGTGATTTGGTAGGTTGACTTGAGGTTGTCTAAAAAAATCTATTCTAAGGAGCCTAAGTTAAAGAGTCAACTTCATTGGAAAAAGAGGGCTTTGCCAAAGCCCTAATGATTATTAAGATCTATTGAAACAAAGTGATAGATTGTGTTGGGAGAGGCTTAGTGGGTCGAGCATCTTATAGAGGTGGATGTAAGGTTGGGTCAAATCTTCGTCAATCTGTTGGCGCTGGAGTACCATCTTATAAGGGAATAAAGTTGCAACCTTACCATAAAGTATAGTTTTTGGTGTAATGGCTAAGTGCTTGTACCTAAAAAATTGTATCACGATTCCAATTCTCTTGTGTATCCCAAATACCTACAAGTCTGAGGTCCATTTCCTCCCTACCTAGTGGTTCCCAAGCCTGTCCAATGGTCATTTAGTAAGTTAATAGACATGCAATTTTTTTATTATCTGGGCCGAGTCCTTACTACATAAGGTAAGCCCAAATGAAATGACAGACTTCCATTTTGTGGTGTGATAATTCAAGAGACATTTCCTCTTGAGTGTTGATGCCCAAATCTCCTCATACGGCCTAGGTTCTTTTAGCAAGAAGGGCCTTGTTGCAGTATGGCTCGCTTAATACCTAGCCCTCCTTATATCTTTGGTATGGGTAGTTGTGTCCTAACTAACTAAGTTTAGTTAAGGTCTTTTTTTTTCTTTTCTTTTTTTCTTCAGTGTATGCCCCCACAAAAAATGTCTTTAATTTGTCAATTTCGAAGGTCTATTCCTGATTTTTTTTTTTTTTTTAACACAAAATTATAGACATTCCTATTTATGCTATCATTAACAATAGAAACACCAAGAAATTTTCAAGTAAAGTTGGTTTAAGTCACGATTTCAGTGCAAAATATGTGTGTGTATGATTGTATGAGGTAGGGTGTGTGTAAATTTTATCTATTTTCAAAACTCAAGACTAGCAAGGAATTTTTTTTTTTTTAATCAATCTTGAGGAGAAATAAAATTTAAATTTGCTGAATTTTTTCCCCCATGATTTTACAGAATTCATTTAGAACACTTTTAGTTGCTTGAAAATTCTTCGCAATGGCTTTCTGTAAATAGGACAAGGTCATCTATAAAGAAGAGGTGAGTAAAAATTGGACCCCCTAAAAGATCTTATGCCCACCCAATTCTTATTGGCCACTCACCTCTAGATTAACCAAACCAAGTACTTGATGCAAATGATGAATATATATGGGAAGAGTGGGCCAACATTGTCAAATTCCTCAAGAAAATTGGAAGGAATATCATCTTTTACCGTTCACTAAAATACCAAGACTAGAGGATGACACACGAGGCATAATAAGTGAAAGCTCAAAAATGTGTGAAAACACAAGAGTTGTTTAGACCCCCAAATTAAAATTTACGGCTTGGTTGATTTTACTCTAACTTAAACTAAGTGCGAAATAGAGTAAATGCGAGTAGATAAACAATAAAAATACTCTAAGCCATATTCATCATAACACAGCAAGGAAATGAAAGCTAAAAAAGTAGGGAAGAAGAATGCAAATACAAGATAACACGTCGATGTGTTATCGAAGAGGAAACCGAAGTACTCGATGAAAAACCTCTCTGTCACCCTCCAAGCAATAAATCGATCCACTAGAGAATAAGCTGGAGTACACGAATAACAAAAGACCCTCCAAGCCTAGTCTACCCCATGTACTCGAGCCTTCCACACTCTTATTACCAACTGACTTTGCCAAGTCTTGTCTTCTCTAGCTCTCCGGATCACGCAATTCAGCCCGATTGCATCCACCAAACAAATGGCTTTTTCCAATACTTCCCAGCAGCACCAAAACCTCACTTTACACTTAGGATGGGTGTGGTAATTGTTTAGGCTATCAACATCTCAAGGATTTGGAAATGGAGAGGTAGGAGTTAAGGAAAACTACAATGAATTGTGTAGAGGATTTTGGGTATAACAATATCTAACTCTCAAGAGTTGTGGCTAGGATTTTCTCTCTAAAAAGCACTCCTCAACATATGTGGGTAATGTGGGTATATATAGTGTGGGTATAGACAGGGTGTGTCAGATATAACAAATTGGCAAAACAAAATGTTTCGCAAGTATCTCGCGGGAAGGCCTTACCAACGAGACACTCACAAAAACCAGCTATCACCATCTATCATGACTCTTTGCATTCCAGTCATGTGCTGAGCACATGCTTCACTTCGTAGGAAGGCTACTCGGGAGCTACCCGCGAAAACTTCTTTGGTCTTCAATTGCCTTGAGTCTTTACACTCTCTCTCACACCTAACCCTTATAATAAAATCCACATAAAATACAGGATACAAAAGATTAAACATAATTACAATCAAATTTGGCATGAAATTAAAGCTAACACAAAATAGTTGTAAATCACAACTTTATGATCTCCCCCTTTGTCTATTCCGTGACAAAACCCTTAAAACAGACTCTAGACTTAAACGTGAGTTTGGAAATAGTGGTAAAACTCACTCACACGTAATCTAGAAGCTGTGAAGCACTTGCATGTATATACCTGTAACCTGAAACACTCGCACATAAACAAAACTTTCATTAAGCTTATGACAAGTTGAATACATGGTACGTATATAAGCAAGTAAAGTGCAATCAAGGTAATAAACATTATATAAACAGTTAAGCATATCTTGATCAAACAGGGCCAGTCATTAAAGAATGACTACAATGAACATTTAGCTAGTCAATGATCATCCAGACACGCAATGCAATTAAGATCATGCAAAAAATCAATTGCATGTCCAACACATAACCAATGCGAAATACAGGAAGTATTTGCATCAATGGTACAAAATCCAACAAGGGCACAAGTGTGTAGTACTCAAGATAATGCAACAAAAAATCTAAAAGTACTTAAAAAAAATGCTATAAAGCAAGAATATAAAAGACAGTAGTGAATATAAACTGAAAGTTTTAAACCAAAGTACTTAGAGTTTTAAAAGAAAGCAATGTAAATAACCAAGAGTTATAAAAACTATCAAAGTAAACATAAAATGAAACTACTAAACCACGAAAATGAACCAATTATATCTATGAGGTGCATGTGCATGTGCATGTACGACTCTATGCTCCCCCTCAAAATGTGTGACTCCCCCTCAAAACTTTCTCCCCATTTTTGACCGGAATGGCCAAAAGAGCTAGAATTGCTCAGATTCTGAATCGAATCCCTGCGCCATCGTCATGTCTTCAATCTGTGATGATAATGCAATAATTTGGCCTTGGATATACGCAAACTGATTGGCAGTGTGCTACACATGGGATTCGAGCATGCCATACATCTGCTCTATCCTAGCAATAAAGTGATCAAGGCGATCGGGCCCCGTGCTTGTGCTTGGGAAGATGGCTGTGCAGAGCCCTCCGGGGCTGAGGTGAACCTATCAATTTCTTCCATCGTGTCTCCACCTTCTTCCTCAACATTATCCCTTAGGATTTGAGAAATGCTGGTTCTTGATCCAGTGATGTGGGCTTTGCTTCGGGTCACTGTGTTAGCACTAATGGGATGGTCTCTTGGCACGATAGTAAGACCGCTTGGAATCTTCAGTCTTGTCTTTGCAATGAGACCCATGATGATACTTGGGAATGGTATGATTGTTCTTGAATTTCTTTTGGTGATGCTTTTGGCCAAGAGGTGGAATATGTGTCCACATATGTCAATCTCTTTATGTGTGTAGAGATCACATAGGAAACTGGTTCTTGGTCCGGACAGTGTTGTCAAATTCGTCATCGGGTAGAGGTTGTGAATCATGACATAGGCTAATGTCCTCAAAGGGATGGTGTTCATTGACTTCTTCTTGAGAGAGCCACCAAGAAGCTCTGCCATAGGCTCAAGAGAGTCCAATCCAACTGTTGATGTGGTCTCCTTCCACAATGGCATTGGCAAAAAACTCCCTTATGAGTTCAGCATACACATTTCCACTCAGATTCAGCAGCTTTGTCCAAGTTCTCTCCTTGAACATCTCAAGAATGGCAGTGTTTTCAAGGGTTTCCATTCTTACCAACCTTTCCATGATAATTGTTGCCTTTTTGTAAAACTCATTGTAGGCCATGTCAGCCTTAATGATTCTGAAGTTTTCTGAGTTTGTGCGTGGATGCTTTAAGGACTTCTTGGAAGCAGAATGCTAAGTGGGAGACATTTGCACAAACAAACACACAGTAAAGAAAAAAGTGCAAAAAAAAAAAAAAACAAAACACAAAACAAGTAACACAAACTTGATTAGGTCCAAGTTAGTCCATAGAAATAAGCACAAAGTCCTAAAAAGAACATATACAAAGTCCTAAAATCATGTTAACAATGCTAAACATGGAAGCAAGAAAAATCTAGCATGAGTTATATGCAAAACATGACAAGTGAGCAAGTGTGTGCATGAGGTGTGCCTATGAAATGCATGTGCAAGGCATGATTAAGCACGATTGAGTCAAAGTGTGTAAGACACACACCCAATGATCAAAACATGATAAACATGGATAACCATGGTAATCCCCAAAATTTTGTACTAATTGGAGTCCAAAACAACACAAAAATGTCATTTGAGCATTTTGTCAAACACTTATTATGCACCTATAAAAATAGCATGTGGGCAATGCATGAACATGATTGAATCTTGCCTAAATACATGTTAACATGCCACAAGGGGCCAACACAAACACAAACACCTCAAATGGGACAAAGCCCAATCAAGAAATTGAAAAACTTTTCACAAAAATTAGAGTTCCCAACCCTTTTTCAAAAAATCCCCAATACAAGTAAAGCCTAGAAATTTTCTTCATAATCTAAGGAAATAAAGATAAAATATGTTAAAAACATACCTTAGAGAAGTTTTTGAAATGATTGTACTTGAAAATTGTTGGGTTTTTGAGTGAAAAACGGTTTTGGGTTGGAAAGAGGCTTGAGGGTGGTGAAACGAGAGAAAATAGGATGTGTTTGAAAATCTGTCACATTAGCCCTATAAAACCGACAACACATGTTTTTTGCGGGTTACCCTCCCACGAAGTTGCTCGCGAAAAATGCCTCTAAAACACAAAACGTTTCGCGGGAAGACTTTACTCACGAACCAGTCGCAAAAACTTCTTTGGTCTTCAATTGCATTGAGTCTTCACACTCTCTCTCACACTCAACCCTTACAATACAATCTCACATAAAATACAAGGTACAAAAGATTGAACGTAATTACAATCAAATTTGGCATGGAATTAAAGCCAACACAAAATAGTTGTAAATCACAACTTTACAATAAGCTTTATCCTAGGCAACGGAAAACAAAAAAAAAAAAAAAAAAAAAAAATGATAGACTATGATTACTGAAGCTCCATTTCGACTGGTCATAAGATCAATTTTTAATAACATACTATTTGCCCTGAATTATTCATTAGGAGAGGACATCAACAATATCATGCCTAAGTTTCTTTGTAGAGTGCAAGTATAGAATGTATATGAATGAACTTTCAAAGTCTATACTGTAAAGCTTCACAAAGTAATTCAACACCAACTCTCTAATTCCGGGCGAAGAAAGGGTTTAGTTACAAATTATATTAGTGAAAACAAAGTTAAAATGTCAATTTAGCAAGATTGGTTTATCGTTTACCCCAATTTCAGTCGAATAAGGGTTAAACAAACTCTTTTTTTTTTTTTTTTTTTGAGTTTGCTCAAGTGAGAATGAAGTTGCTCCAACAATCTAATGAAACTGACTCTCAATGCCTAACTCAGCTATTTTGAATATAATGGTGTTAGCACTTATTTAGACACAAAAATATGCTAACACACCCTAAATCCTACCTCTAAAGTCCTTCATGCATGCATCACAATGATCAGAAAAAGGGTACATCAGAAAATCCATCTTTACCACCATTGTTCATGCTTCAATTTAAAATCCGTTCTTTTTATCCAAATGCTTGGCGAAAAGATGGTAATAGCAAAAAGATTGCTTCTTATTGTCATCATTAACATGGTGTTGTCCAAAATGAGTCAGAATTGGTCTGAAATGATTTCCATACGATATTGTGACTCCCCTGGAAAACCTGAACAAACTCTAGAGTTGGTCGGGTTTGGTATCATACAATATAACAGCTAAAGTTATGTACAGGTCGATTATATATAAAAAATAAAAAAATAAAAAATAAAAAAAGGATTATAAAAAAAAAGTTATGTAAACATCCTCATTCAAACCAAAACAATCTTTATATTTTTACCGAAGGAATAAGTTAATACCTCATTACTCTTTCTATTGATTACAGTCCATAATAAGTTCTCCCATACGAGCCCATCTTTGATCAACCAGACATTGGCACTTTTCTCTGTCTATTTCGAAGGATTAAAATTGAATAAGGATTGCCCATTGTAACTATGTTGTCCATAGAAACTCAAACTAACTAGAAAAAGAAAGCCTTTTACAGCACTTTGTATAATGCCACATCACACTGAAAAATGTGAATTGGTTAAAAATTATCTTATGCCGTGTGGATTTAATTCTTGCCACGTGGGTGGTACAAGAATAGAAAAATCATTTACTTGAAGATGGAAGATTAATAGTCCCTCCAAAATGAAATATATAAATAGAATAATGAAAAAGAAGTGGATAACAAATCAAATAAGGAACTTATTCATTTAAATAACAATCAAATTCTATTACATCAAATCATTAATAATAAAATATAAATCACACCACACCCTTCAAACAAGTGGCCAATAACCAAAAAAAAAAAAAAGTAGCCAATGTGGCCCCATTCACTATATATTAATTTCATCCACTAAAATACTTCTTAAAATACCGAAAAAACCAAATCCTTTGATGTCAATTGGGACCCGCCAAAACCCATTCTGAGAATACAGGTGGCTTTCCCTCAAAAACACAATGGCCTTCAGGTACTATTCCATGAAACAGTGAATCCTTGTATACTCTGCTACAAAATCCAATGCCTTAGAAGCCATAGAAGCCTAGGAGCCCTCTCTATTTCCCAGATTCAAGTTTTAGTGCTTGAACTAAATAATAAGCAAGCCCAGCATATTCTTTTTCAATTACAATCTTCTCTTACTATACTTTTATGACTTTCTGTAAGTCAAATTATATCCCTCCTAGTCATAGATGCTATAGAAAAACTATAGGAAATCAAATTAATGCATATAACAATTTAATATAGAGGGTTATGTTATCCTATGTACTAAAAAATATTGTTATATAATTTGAAAGTTACCTAAGGGTCCCAAAGAGAATCATTTTGCATATCTTCCCATTCATTTTCTTCAATGTCATTGGAGAACGTCATAGACTCTTCCATTGACATTTGCATCCACATCTTGCTGGGTGAGTCAAGAGGGAACTCATTAATGGCCTCAATCTGGCTAGGAGAGAGCCTCACCGTGACCGGTGCCATTTTCAAGCTAGACCCTCCTCCAACCTCAGCCACTCCTTGAGAGCCTCGAAGCCTTAAGGCCGCTTCATGAGCCGCCATGCGTATGTGTTCAGAATTAGAGCTAGCAGGGCGAGGGAGGCTATGAACCAATTCAGGAAAGTTGAGACGTGCCTCATGTCCCCTAAAGTGTAACGCAGCAACATCATAAGCAGCAGCAGCCATTTCAGGTGTCTCAAAGCTCCCTAACCAAATTCTTGTTTTCTTGCCTGGCTCACGAATCTCAGACACCCATTTTCCCCATTTTCTCTTCCGGACTCCTCTGTAGCTAGATGATGCAGCACCGTGGCTAGTACTGCTTGTCTTACCGCTACTATTTGGCTCTTCTTCCATCCACTCAACTCAAGTTGCTAGAAAGCTATATTATTGTTTAGTTCAAGTAAATGCACTGGTGAATGATAGTGTAATGCGGTAATAAGTATTTATAGATGTGGAATTATGCGATTTGACTGAAACGTGGTGAATTAACATGGATTGAGGTGAGCTTCCACGTAGTTGCACCATTGAAAATGATGTGCATATGTGCATGGTCACAACTTTCTTCATGTTAATTTGCTTAAACCCAAAAAAGAAAACAAAATAATAAAAAAAGATAAAAGTATTTGAAGGAACCAAAAATTTCTCTGAAGGACCAGTCATAGCATGCCGAGTTAATTCATTTTGAATATTTATTTGGTGATTGAAGAATTAAAGTTGTATGGAATTTGTAGCAGGACCAATAAGATAAAAAAATTGAGGGACATAGTGTTTCCTATTTAGAACGCGGTTTCTCTGCAGGTGGCATTAAAAAGTTTGGACCCACTAATCCCACATTTGGAGCTGAATCTTAGATCAGGCTAGAGATAAATATTGTTGTACAGTTTTCTTTTAGAAAAGGTCCATTTTTCTTGGGCATAAAATCAAAGCACGAATAATATGAAAATGACGTTATCATAAGAGATTTATGAGATCATGAACAGAATCTCCTGAATGACAAAAAATAAAATAAAAAAGAATTGAATAAATTATAGACAGGATCTGATAAATGACAAATAAAAAAGGAGTTGGACAAGGAATCACAAAAGTACAAATTGAATAAAGTCCTAGATAACGTTCTATAATAATTAATGGATTGTTAAAAGAGGATTTTTTTTTTTTTTAACAATAATATTTATTAGAATACACAAACAAGAAAGTAGGAATACCACAACTACAAAAAAAATCTAACATTTATAGTAGTAGCTTGAATTTATAAGGACTGAAATTCTAACACACACAATTATTATAGGATAAATATCTCTTTTCTTTTTTAAAAAACAGTAATATTTATTAGAACACGCAAATAGAAAAATAGTATATATAGTTTTTTAAACAAACTTATAATATATTACATAACCAAGATTGTTAAAGAGTTGGTTATAATATATTTGTGTGAGGGACAATGAAACTAATATGTTAGAAATATTAAAAATTTTATACATGAGAACATATCTAATAGTTAAAAAGTAATTCAATATTTAATAATTATGTTGTTGAAGCAGTATTTAATACTTGTGGGAACACAATCTATTTGTCCGCTTTATAGGGCAGGCCACAGGCATGCTTAGAGCGCAACGTCCTGAGCTTCTATCCCCTTCACGGCTTTGTCCTCAAGCGACGTGGGCATGCTTTGTGCAAGAGTCCCACATCGGCAAGAGAAGCACCCCACCTATGCCTTATAAGCACGAGCTCAAGGCATAAGTGTACCACTACTATATTACCAAGCACTAATCCGTCTGTATTGAGTTTCATCCACCCAACAGGAGGTTTTTCCCATCTAATCCTTTTAACACATCTTCGCATCATCATCAGAACTTCAATGTGAAGCTGCTGATTCAGACTTTTCCTTTGAAAAATGAAGTTGTTCCTGCTCTTCCAAATATTCCAAACAACGAAAGGGAACAAGACTTCCCACGGTGGCTTTGTAGTAGCTGATGTGCTTTTTTTATTTCCATTCCTGCTAAGCCAAACCAGCAGCTCGCTACTCCAAAACATATGGTCAACTTCAAGCCTTTCAAACCGATTCCACACCGCTTTAGCCCAAGGACAGTCACGAAGAGCATGTACAATTGATTCCTCAGCTTCTTGACAAATAGGACACACAGCTTCTACACCCACACCTCTCTTCATCAAGCAGCTCCTGACCCCAATACTATTGTGAGCACACATCCAAAGAAAAGTTTTAATTCTTGGAAGGGTGTTAGCTTTCCATATCCAACTAGCACTGAATTTTGAACTTTCTTCATGCCCCATCGCAAACCTATAGGCACTTTTCAGGTTGAAAGTGCCTTGAGGGGAGTCAGCCCATGTAATTTTATCACAACCTCTACTTGTCATCGCAATAGGAGTGGCTTTTATCAACATTTTGATGTCCAAAGGAAGCTCAAAGGAAAGTCCATTCCAATCCCAACCCGTATCTTTCATGAAGTCCTTAATTTCCAACTTATTTGCTTCTCGAGACAGAGGACCTTGAATTAGACTTCGAAGGGGGCCTTTGTTCAACCAGCTGCTATACCACAAGCTCAACTTACTTTCCTTTCCAACTGACCACCTATTGCCCTTATCAAAAGTGCCCATTCCTTTCTTCATTGCTGCCCAAACAGATGAGCAAGGAAGGCTATTGGGGTTTGTAGCATTCAATCTTCTACCCGAACAATACTTCTTACTTAGAGCTTGCACCCAAGGCACATCTCCTTCGGTGTGAAACCTCCAATTGAGTTTTGCAAGCAGTGCAAGATTCCTTCCTTTAGCAGTCTGCAATCCAAGACCCCTTTCTTCCTTCAATTTAGTTACCTTCTGCCACCTAACCCAATGGATTTTCTTTACAGACTCTGAAGACCCCCAAAGGAAGTTTCGATTTACTCTATCTATTCCATCCAAGATTCTGCCAGGAAGGTAGAAGCACTGCATTACATAAGCTGGTCTAGTTGTCGATGACGCTTGAATGAGAACTTAGCGCCCGGCCAAGGATAACATACTCGCTTTCCACCCCGAAAGTTTTTGTTTTACTCTGTCAAGAACAAAATTAAAATCCTGAGAAGGCGAGCCAGGATGCTTCAAAGGAATCCCCAAATATCTACCAAGAGTAGGGGTGGATGTAAACCCAAGAATATCACTTAATGATTCCCTTGTGTCTCTATCCACATTAGGAGAAAAATAAACTCTCGACTTAGCTTCACTAACAGTTTGCCCCGAAATACTACAAAAATTTTCAAGCACATCTCTAATTGCTGAACAATTAATGTAGTCCGCTTTTGCGAAAAGCAATCCGCAAAAAATAGATGGGAGAAAGTCGGACCACTTTGAGAAGCCTTGACTGGCTGCCACAGCTTAGCATTACACTTCTCTTCTATTAGCTGTCCAAGGAAATCCATGCACAAGATGAACAAATACGAGGACAAGGGGTCCCCCTGCCTTATCCCTCGAGAGGGGTAAATAGGATCAAGAGCTTCTCTATTGAATAAAATTGAGGTTGACAACATGGAAACACAACTTATAATGATGTCCCTAAGATCTGTTGGAAAGTTTTCTCTAACAAGCATCTCTCCAACAAAACTCCATTCAATCTTATCGTACGCCTTTTCCAAATCTATTTTTCTGGCCATGTACCCAACTTTCCCCTTCTTTTTGCTTAAGGAGTGGATAAGCTCCTAAGCAATGATCACATTATCAATGCCCTTTCTTCCTGGCATAAAAGCCGTTTGGAGAGGAGAAATCAGTTTACCCAAATAAGGTCTTAATCTGGCCACAATGATCTTTGTCAACACTTTATACACAGTATTGCACAAGCTTATGGGCCTATAATTACCCAAAGTCTCCGGACCTTGAATTTTTGGAATTAAAGCAATGTGAGTGCTATTAAGGTAACCAGGAACTCTCTTTTCAGAAAAAATCAACTTAATCTCCTCCATCACTGAATTTCCCACCACAAGCCAAAATCTCTAGAAGAAACCTGCATGTAACCCATCCGGGCCCGGGGCTTTAAAAGGTTTAAGGGACCACAAGGCTGCCTTTATTTCCTCTTCCGTGACCCCCCCACTAATACTTAGCTTCTCGTCCTCCGAGAGTCTTGACTGCCATTGGTAGTTAGTATTATAAGTGATAGGGGCACTAGCTAAAGATGTTGAATAAATACTAGCAAAACCATTTCTAATGTACTCCTTAATTGCACTTTCCTCATAAATCCAATCCCCACAAGCATCTTTAATTGCCATGATTTGGTTTCTTTTCCTCCTCACTAGTGTTGAAACATGGTAAAAGGAGGTATTTCTGTCTCCCTGAATCATCCAGTTAACCCGGGATTTTAAAGCCCACAGCTCCTCCTTCTGGCTGAGCACACTATCCAACTCCTTCAACAGCTCATTTTCAAGGTTACACAGAAAAGAAGAAGGCCTAATAGAAATTGATCTCTAGATACCATTAAGTCTAGCCGTTAAATTCTTTTTCCGAGTGAAGATGTTACCAAATTGAGTCTTATTCCACACCTTAGCCTCCTTAGTAAAGGTGTCAATGGCATCTACCAACCTGGGACAATGTCCCCAAGCTTGAGAAACAACCTTTGGAAAGGAGACATCAGAAAGCCAGCAGGACTGAAACTTAAAAGGCCTTTCTCTTCTGTTAGAAACCCTTGGCTGCATTTCCAACAAGATGGGGCAGTGATCCGAATGGCATCTTGTGAGATGAACCACCTTGGCTTCCGGAAACAGAACACACCAACTTGGATTTACAAAAAATCTATCTATTCTTTCTTGAATTAGAGCTTGCACTTCTCTTCTATTGGACCAGGTGAACCGAGGACCAGAAAACCCAATATTGATCATATTACATTTGTCTAAGCACTCTTTGAACAATAAAGACCTGCTGACACTAACTGCTCTCCCCCCAAATTTATCCTCCTCCACAAGAGGCTCATTAAAATCCCCTGCTATTACCCACGGCATGTTTTGAATCTCAACAACTTTCATGAGATTATTCCACAAAATCTGCCTTTCAGCACTCCTAGGACTAGCATATATAGCAGAAAATAACCAGCTAGAATTCAAGGAACGTACCTTAACCACAATGTGAATCTCCTACTCAGTGTTAGCTAAGGAAGAGACCTCCACCTTGTCTGTATTCCATAAAACCCATAATCCACCAGCATACCCAATAGTATCAGTGTGAATGGCTCCATCAAAGGGGAGTTTGTCAGTTATCTCCCTTGCTCTTTCCCCACCAACTCTGGTTTCCATCACTACAAAAATTGCTGGATCATGGCTTTGGACCAATTCTCTAACATGCTTCTGAAAGGAGGGCTTTCGCGCACCTCTACAATTCCACACTATAATATTCATTAGAAATATGAGATATAAGACGAGACAACCAATTTCAACAGGCTAGGTCAGCTTCACCTCCTCCCTCAAAGTCCATTCGAACCGTTGGATCATCTTCCTTGATATTTGTGGAAAAATTTCCCTCACAAACTTCAGCTCCTCTGTTAATGTCGACGCATCTGCCAACATTTCCCACAACAGGTTTCTCATCACCCTCCAAATTGTGTTTGATAAGGTTAGCCATCTGCCCTTCACACCCATCGCTTTCAACGGCAATCTGCACTTCCATGCTCTCCTCATGTTGGTGTTTAAAAACCCCATGTTGCGGTTTCGATTTGCTCAGAACACCACTTAAACTCTCTCCTGGATCACCACGGCCACGCCTCTCAAACTGGTAGTCACCCTCTGCCCCACTAGCATTACCGAACTGGAAATTGGAGTCAGGTTGCGAGCTTGAATCTCCACCACTCAACTTCTTGGAATTTGAAGCTTGCACAGGGCGATACCATAACTGCACAAAAGAGGAGCTCTGAGCTATAACTTTACCATCGACGCTCTTGATTTGTGATTGTGAATCCCTAAGGCGAGCCAAAGCTCTTTTGCCTTTCACTGAAGAGTGTCGTGTGGGCTTGAAAGAGCTGTGAACAGAATTGGGCCCATTGTCCACCTTAACAGTTTCAATTGGGCTTACACTCTGGCTTGAAGGGGGCTGAGCCTGTCCCACAGGCTTTTTACTAATGCTTTGGATGACATTAAAACACTGGGCTTTCTCTACTACCCTTAAAGGTGATCGTTCCCTTTTGGACTCCCTGATTTGCCCAATAGCAGAATCGGCTCTTCCCAGTACAAAGCTTTTCCTGGCATCCACTTCATGTTTACCATTCCCTTTTAACTATTGTGCAATTAGCTGTCCCACAGTACTGAACGCTCTTGTCCCATTTTTTTTACATGCTACCACCACCCAAGGACCATATGTACAATCCTGCACATACTTTGGCATGTCCTTCTGCACCACCTCGGGCCCCACATCTACATTTGTCTTACTTTGCTCACGCTCATTGCATGCATGCTCGTCATCCTTTTCGTCCACCCCGGTCTCCGCTTCCCTCATCGGTGAATTTTGTCGAATAGAATATGGGCAAGCTTCATGTCAGTGACCCAACCTCCCACATCCAAAACATAACTTCTGAATTCCCTCATAAGAAACTGGTTGTTCAGCTTTCCCAAGAAGTATGGCTGTAACCAAAGGTTTCTCAACATCGATTTGAATGCACAATCTAGCAAATCTACCTCTAGTCTCAGAGGCCGTGAAAGTACCTACCCGTAGCACCTTGCCAATGGAGTTGCCAATCTGCTGTAATGCCTCAGCATTATAATACTCTATTGGAAGTTCATTTAGCCTTACCCAAACTGCAACTGAGGATACATTTGCCAATGTGGGTCTAAAATCTGGTTCCCATGGCCGGATAGACAGAAAATGCCCACCAATGAACCATGGACCTTTCTTTAGAACATTTTCAAAGTCTTCCTTTAAGGATAGCCTCACAAGAAAAAATCCATTACCCAAGTGCACACAATCCATCCTTCCCGTTGGTTTCCACAGTGAGAGCAGCTTACTTTGGAGAAAAGGGAAACCCACTGACTTCCCATAAACCTTAACTATTAGAGCTGTAGCCCATGGACCCCGGATATGTTTCTTAAAATCCTTAGAGAACTTGACAGCAACTAGCCCCTGCCTAAGCATCTCTACCTCCTCATCCGACTCAACATCATCCTCCATTAGATCCCCAAAGTTAAAAGCTTGGATATAGGCACCTGGAATCTCCCCAACAAGTTTGTCTTTGAAAGACATACTTTGGTTCCAAGGACCAAGACCTTTAACAGGTGACGAGGGGCCCGACACATTCCCTTCACTGAATCCTGCATGTTTCACATCCTTAACTTTCTTCTTACTCCGAGCTAACTCCTCTTGTTCTTCCCTTGAGAGCGAGAGAGCCATTATATTTTATATTGATATTGTATAGCCAATTTTCTTTTTAAATCATCTACTTTAATCTCTTTCAAAAGTAATAGTTATTTGTTTATGTCATTAGAGATATAGAACTTCTTAACTAATGCGCTATATCTAATAATATCATATTCATATATCTTTCACAACTCCCTTTTTACAATTTAGTGTTTTTTTTTTAAAAAAAAAATTATAGATATCACCAAATGTAAAATTGGGTTTCTTAAAAACTTGTAATTGAAATATTATAACATTGGTATTTATATTTTATCTAAGTGTATTGGTATTGATATTTTGTGTAAGTTAATGGTAGATCACTACTTGGTGAGCTACATATATTAAATTAATATTTTAATTCACATTTGTATGAATACGTAGAATTAATGAACTTGTAATTTTTAATGCGTTTTTTTTTTTTTTTTTTTTTTTTTTGAGGGTGAATTTTTAATGTATTGTTAGTGGAGCACAAGAGCAGGAATTCTCAAGATAGATTATTATTTAGATAAGTACTTAAATCTTAACTCAAATTTTTATGTCACTATATATAATTTTGGTACCCCTTGAAAAAAGAAATTGGCTTTGCTAATATGATTATTTTGTGTGGAGTAACATTAATGGACCATACAACTAATCCAATAAGGTACAAGTGTGAGTAAAGAAAAATGTATTTTATATATCGGGTATATAAATTTATATGAAATATTATCCTCACACGATGGGGCATGGGATGGGAATCATGGGATCTAGCTGATATCGCCAAAGCTAAAAAATTGTCCCCACAAGAGGTCTCATATTATTGCCTCGGAACTCACAAAGTCAATTGTGCTTGAAAGTTCCTAAACTGTGAAAAAGGGTAATGATTTATGTGTTTGAATTTTTTTTTGTCAACAACAATTCTAGCTTTTACAATAACAGTCCTTTAAAATAGATCAAGGACATTGAACTCGTATGGTATGGTAGAGATTATTGAGGTAGTAAAATATTTTTTTTATTTGAAAAGTGGTTTTTTTGGGTTTTTCAAAATTCAGAAAGTGATTTAAATTTTTTTTTTTAAAAGGAACTCAAAAAGCTGTTTTCTAAAAATGAAAAAGTGTTCAACAAAACTTTTTCTTTCCAAAACATTGCAAAATCAAACGGACCTAATTCACATGACCACAAGGCTACAGCCACAAAGTGAAGACCAATGCTCTTAAGTGTTGGGAGAAGGGTAATTAGAGATATTCCCTTTGGGAAAATCACACATAAAGTGATCTACTTTAATTTTGATCTTGATTTTCAAACATCAATTCCTGAAATTTTCTTTGTTGGATATATTATAACTAAGGTGGTACGTCGAAACCAATTGTAAACTTAGGTACTTATAGAACAAGTATATTAATTTTATGATAGTTTATAGTTAGCTTAGGATTAAGTATTTTCTAATATATAAACCTTACATAATTAGATTCATACTTCCGCTCGTTATTCAATCATCACACCTAATCCCACAACAACTTTCACTTCAAAGGTGTGCGTAAAGATATTACACAAATTCCCTTGTATTTCACATGCAAGTTAGTGTACTGAAATGTATTAATCTAGCAAGTAATACCTCTTGATTCTCTACAACATATGCTTAAAATAAGAATAATAAGAATAATTTAAGCCAGTACTAGAGAATTTTTTTTTCTACCCAAAAAAAAAAAAAAAGAAAAAAAAAGAAGAGAGATTATTTGTTTCTTTTTTTCCTTTACAGCAAACAGGGAGAGAGATTTAATAAAAACTAAATTCTCCTTTACATGATAATTACAAAAGAACAAAACTTAGGTACAGTACCTTATGTGCTGTTCCTTAGGTTCCTCTCTTAAAATTCAGTTATATGGCTATTTAACTAAAAAATACACTTCCTTCCGATAAAAAAAATCCACATGGTAGAATTTTAAAAGGGAACTTAACGAACAATACCTAAAGACTATACTTAAATCTTATTCATTACAATATACCACTTACCCAAAAGACTCTTGAAAATTATTAAATTTGCATTCAACATCATATTAAAGGAATTCACAAGCTCTAGAATTTGTTCAATTTGATGGGTAGATTTATTTAATTTGATCCTTAGTTCCATTGGCAGATTTAGAATTTCACTTCAGGGGGCCAAACTAAATATTAAATAATTAAATAAGTTCCTTCTCAAAAAAAAAAAATTTAAATAAGTATATTATTTAATTTATTAAAGAATGTTAATTTTCATTAGGAATTCCCTTTAACGCTATGCCTAATATTGGATTTTTTTATTTTATAATTTCTTCAAAATAAAAATCAATATTTCAATTATATAGTATATAACTAATTAAATACATAAATATGATTTGCTCATTCACACAATGCCTTACTAAACAACAATAGTTGAAGGTCATATGATAAATTTGATAATATATTGTGATAACTTTAACAAATATTGAATAAAAATAACAAAACTAAAAAAGCGATGCCCTAGCTAAGAAAGCGAGCTCAGCTTTAGGTATGCAGGTTTCGTTAGAGGATATTCCCACTGACATTGTCCCACTTGTGTTAAGGGATGTCCATTAATCTGTACTGACTGTTTCTTGAATAAATTCCTAGGCCTTTGGTCTGGTTTCTCTTTAAAAAAAAAAAAATTAATCTTCAGACAAAAGTATAGAATCAACAAACTTCAAATCGTACACAAGTGATGCAATTAATTACCATTACAATAACAAAAATATATGACACAATATCCAAAGAATAATAAAAATATATCAAATTTTTATTATTGTTGTTGTTATAGTATTATAACCAATGGCAAAATGAGACTTCTAATATATCTTCATTTTCATTCTTGAAAATTTTTCTACATTTGTCACCATCAGAAAAAAAGTAGTAATCACATTTGCATTATATCTCAAAAATTCTAATCATAATTAAAACTTTGAATAATTATTTATATAACCCAAATCATTTCAGAATATACTTGATTTGAGATTCATTTTATGCCATACAACACCTCCAAAATCTTAAACAGTATGTACCACTTCTTATCCCTTTTGATTGGTTTCCAATGCTTAGACATGGACCATTTAGCCAGACCCTTCAAAACAATCCAAAAGGACAAGGCCCTACCCCGGCCCGTGGTGATTGAAGAAATACATTTCTTTTCATAACCTAAAAATGCATAAAACTAAAGCAAAACTAAAAAACATAACCATTCCTTTCTAGCAAAGAATATCTCAAGTCAAAAGTTTTAAAGTCCCACTAAGAAAAAACAATTGATAGCAACTAAGATAACTCATTCACCGAAAGCTTTCTTTTTGTTCCTGTTTAGTAAAAGAGAAATAGTAGATTTACACATTATTTTTTCTTTTCTTTTTAACAAATATCATTTTTATATATAAATAATTAACCTTCTTGACATTACATTATGCTGCTTGGTAGCACATTTTGAAAACTAGTTTTTAGCTTTAAAAAAAAAAAAAAAAAAAAAAAAAAAAAAAAAAAAAAAAAAAAAAAAAAAAACCACTATTCCCCTCATAGTGCTTGATTCAATGATTTTATCAAAATACATTTTTGTAAAAGTTTTTGTGGGGCCCAAATGTTTGGCAACCCCGGCCCACTCTACATCGGGCCCAAGATCCATGCCGAGGAGAGTACCAAATCTGAGAACAAGTGAGAGAGGCCCAAGTCTTCAAGGGACCTCGCCGAGGATGCCCATGTCCTCGGCAGGCTGACATTGAAAGCAGGAAACTGTCACCACCCATTAAATGCACATCACCAACACTCTGGTCGCGTAAATGGCGAATTGACCAGCAAACAATGATGCCTTGGTTATTGCAACTAACAGAAAATCCTGCAAAGGCGCCTGATGAGACAAGCCCTCAAACACAAGTTCAGATGACCGACAGATGGACGGCAGAGATCAACTGAACAAGATTATATAATAGCTAGAACTCCCAAAGTAAAAGGGGTAGGAGGTTGGCCCCTTGGGGGGAAGAGAAAAGGGGTTCTTCAGGTTGTCTAAGGACAACCTTTGTATTCATCTGTTCTAAGGAAAGAGCTCCTCGGGCTGGGCCGAGGACGAACTCTCCTCAAGAATACTTAGTTAAAATCCTGTTATTATTCTTACGAACCCTTAGTCTGATTCTTGTGATTGCTCTTATGAATCTCACGTCGACTGATGTCTTGCTTGTTAGTGCCTAGTCCTTCTACCCACTTTCTACAAATTTATTGTACATGGGTCGCCCCAAAAACGGGCCCCTACAGTTTTAATTTTGTTTATTTAACTTTTCTCTTTAATAAAATACAATGTATAATTGTAAATAAACCACTCATATTTCTAATCATTGCTCTCCTTCATTAGTTTTTGTATTTTTTATTTTTCAAGATGACGTTATTTTGGTGGACATAACGATGAGGAATTGTTGGAAGATTTACATTGGAGATTATATAAATAAAAAGATTAAAATGGAAAAAATAAAAACAATAAATTAATTAAGAGATTGACTTGGAAACAAGTGAAATTAGAGGTGTATTTCATAGTTTAGCCAATTTTTTATTATGCTCATTTTTGTTTTTGTTTTATTTTCTCACATGTTAAGTAATAAAGAAACATGATTTCCTAATGTTTGAGAACTGAATTCTAAACCTTATTATCCTATTATTATTTCTACAACTGATATGACTTTGATAACAGTTTCGTGGTACACCATTTGCCATACCTTCCCAATAAAAATCATGTTTGTTTGTAGTTTACGACAAAAAAACAATCCCTTGGTTTTTTGCATTAGGTGATGATTGATAAAACTTACCATAGAAAGAAAATTTTTGAAGTGAAGGTTGATAAACAAAACTCAATCATGACAAGTAACTAGTACTTAAAGATGTTAGTACTAGTACCACCGAGGAATGAAACAAATTAGGACTACTTATAAAAAAATAAAAATTAAAAAATTAAAAAAAAAAAAGTTTCTTATCGATACATGATTTGCAGAACAAACATCTTGTTTCCTTGCTAAATATAAAAAGATTGGAGATGCAATTCTCCCCCTGAAATATCGAAATGTTCCCTTGACAAATTAGAAATGATGCATATGATAGTTTCTAAAGCTTATTTGTTTTTGTAGGTAGACTGATAGATATTGGGGAGGGCAAGTTGGGATTTAAACTTGAACCATAGATATGAGATATCATAAAAAATACCATTATTATAAAGTTGTCACTTGAATAAACCCCATATGAAGCTTATTAAAGTATGCATGATAATAATTTAATTTATAAATAGATAAGGGTAAAATTTATGTGCATTTCCTTGGGTGTTTGTATATTAGGTCCTTGATCAAATTCAATCAAGTGATTGCATTGACCAATGAATCATATAGTTGAATTTAATTATTGTTCAAAATTAAGCAATTAAATTTAATTGGAAAACCCAAATACAATAACTAAGAAATTATACATAATTTTTGCCTGTAATAATTTTCACTCATTTAATTTGTTGCTTTTAAAATTATGGGTTTTGATTTGTATTTAGTACCTTTCAAAAATTTTGTAGAAACACCAAAAGAAGGAAGTTATTATTCAATCTTTATTGTATTACTTCACATATATAGATTATAGAACACTATTTTTTTTTTCTTTTGCAAAATCATCACCAAATCATTCTCAATCTCACAAATTCCACAATTATGAGAAAAATAGAACTATAACCCTCCTTTATTTGAAAATAAAAACATCACTAGAGTTCAAGATTAATTATAAAAATATATATCAAATAATTGTAGGGATGATCTTGAATTGACATTACAATTATACCTTTCTTGAATAAACTATACTAGAAAATTCGATCTTCATTGCATTGGTTCATAAAACACCTGATGTCACAAAAATCCATTGTGTAGCTAGCTTCCATTTTTGAGTGGGTAACAATTAAGCATACACCAGGGTTGAAGATGTTATTGGCTAATAGGTTTAAGCAACTCTTTGTTGTTATTGGCTTGGACACAAATAAAACCCTTCATTCACGTCAATATCTACACTTTTGAGGGCACCAACTCAGGAGCATATATCACCCAACAACCGAATAAAAATCCTGTCTTATTCGTAATATCCCACTTGTTGCTTCACAAATTACACTGCACCACAGGTAAGAATTTTTTTTCCTTTGAAATTATAAACTTTGATTATTTTATTAAAAAAATTAAATACTACAAATTGTGATTGATAAAATATAAAGTAGAATGCTCAAAACGAGATAATCCAACTAGGGGATAACACAAATTTTCAATAATTTGAGAATATTCTTAAATTAGTCAATCATCTCATATATGTCCATTAAAAAAAAACTATGCGTAATGTTACAAACACAATAATCTTTTTAACGTTTGAGTTGGTTAGTTTTTACTGATTTTTAGTTAAACTCGCTACTAATATCACTTTTTATCTACTAATAACTTGTCACCTTGATATTAATTAAGTTATTTTAGGACCCCTATACTTTGCAAAAACTTTTGCCATTATTTGATAATATGTGTGACTATAATCGGTAAAATATCACTTTTATATAAACTTATAATTTTTTTTCTTTATCATTTACAGCCGCATATGTCTGGATTATGAAAAAGGTTTGGCACAGAAGGTGTCCATAAACCTTTTCTTATAGAAGTAGGCTCACAAATAAGATAGTAAACTGATGTGAAAATATTGTAAAATTATTGTGAATTGTCAATTATTGTGTCCCAAATTTTATTGAGACTTTTATTTCTAACGAGCACACGCATGATATTTTTGGTTAGAGTGGGCCTTTCAAGCTAGAAGAACTTTTTGGCTGCTAAGTGAGTTTGGAAACAGCTGGATCATGCTAAGCTTCAACTATATGTCACTATAATTATTAAAAAAAAAAAAAAATCAAACAAGTCTATAAGCTAAGGTTCAACCATATTCAAGAAAAAGGTAATATAACAACTCGTGCTTACAATCAATATCACCATCAATGTTTTTTGTCAAAACTTGTATTGATTTGAAATGCCAAACCTTATACATAGACACACACTATCTCCGCGTTGCACAATGTTTGACCTATTCATCATCCATGGTGTCTTCAAAGTTCAAATCGTTTTCTTTGGTCAAGAAAAAAAAAAGTTTTGTCGAGAGAAATTTTCATTATGAGACATGTGTTTTTCATTTGTTATTTGTTATTATTTTATTTTATTTTTTTGGAGGAGGCGATGTTTAACACAATTTCTGCAGTCTTTTCGAGCTTTCATACAGATAGAAAATTGGTGCAATAATTAAATTGCGTATCAGATGAAATAAAACTTGTTAACGTATACTTCTTTTTGTGTCCATACCATTTCTATACAAGATTCCATATACTATTATCAACTTTTCCAATTGAAGTACTCCTTTTTATGTGAGTTTGAGAGTCATGATTATAAGACTTTTTATCCACTTCTTTCAATTAAATAATTACTTAGTAGCCAAAAATCTTATAATTTGACTCATTAGCACTTTTTTATATTTCCAAGAGAGACATTCAAAGTTTAAAACTCCTCTCCCCATTATAAATATCAAATTATCAAAAATATAAAAAACTAATTACTAAATAAAGTGAATTTGTGAAATAAGTGGACCAAATTTGTCACTAGGTTAATTGAATAAACTTATTTCATTAATTTGTTTTGGTAAAAAACCAAATGAATAGATTACATTTTGAATCCAATATTTAGTACTTTAGGGTTTAATTATATGGTTCAGCCAGTTGCATTTAAAATTATATCATTCAAGTTGTTATTTTGAAACATTAGGGATTAATTTATTACTTTTGAAACTATAGAACTTAATTTGTTACACTTCTAAACTATACAAAGTTTAAATTGTAACTTTTCCAAAATAAATCGTTCAAAAATACAATATGTAAAGCTTTAAGAAATTATACCTACTTGGAAAAATAAACAAAATAATCACAATCACAACCATTAGAAAAAGAGAGAGAGGTCAATTTTTGGTTAATTCTTATCACACTGTGTTCCCAAAATAAAGGTAGGAGAAAATGAGGAAAAATAAAAAGTTCTACACAACAGAATACAAGTTTCCAAATCTTTTATTCCACGTTCTAAGATTCAAAATACCAAATATTTGCTTACCCATCTTGTGTTTATAAAAATGACAAATTATTTTACATATTTCCTTAGCCCATATAGTAAATTTATCCAAATATTTGAGGGACATATAATCTGAACTACTCCACTTACTTGATCAGGCATTTCTTGCCTCAAATATCATTATTAACAAAGTACCAATCCACTGAATCAATTGAATAGAATACATATATAAATAAAAGTAGGACATGGTTGAGCATTAATTGTTGCCTTCAAGCTTATGATTATCAAAGAAATAGAGCATCGACTCTGTTCAAGTGCACTTAATGTAGGCCGACACACAACTACCTTACACTCCTATATGTTCACCGACAATCTTTTCTTTAATAAGTATCAAAGATACTAATGATATATGACATAGAGCATGGGATGCAAACACATGTGGTCCTATGTTTTGGATAAAACTAGAAACTGGGTTTTATAATCTAGGGGCTTAGGATTAATATTAAAGAACCATCCATCCAGCTTCATGGGAAAGGGAATAAGGGGCCTAATGTAATGTCGAACTATTGTATTAAAACCTTGATTTGATTAGAATATTGTACTAATAAAGCGACAAACATTAGATTAAGAGAAAGGGAAACAGCTGCAACACATACAAAAAGAGGTTTCACATAGATTTTCTCATTGACTAACAAAGGAGTAAATTAGCTTAGTTTTAATATTGCAAATAAAGACATTATTTTGCTTTTGACAAAATTAAGTGGCAAATAATCCAATTGAAAAGTGTCCATCTATGAGTGCAATTCCCTGGGTTTTGTGGGGTATTGATGCTAGAATGCCGATGCCATTAAGGTTTCCCTCTTTGACTGCGGTCCGACAAAGATTGACCTAATACGCAAACTTTAGGGAAGACAATATAGCTAGGTCGGTTAATAATAAGTTTCTTTTTCTCACCTACCCTTGTTAGGACAAAGAAGTGAAATTTTCCTTGTTAAGTGTTTTGAGGGATTGCAAAATTTCCGGTCCAATCAGCACTATTTTGCCCCCCACATAATTTTTTGACGTGACATGAATAAATTCTGTTTACACCATCTTATCCCAGCTCGTCCTATCTTGTTTTGACACGAATATATGTATATATATATATATATATGAACAAATTTTAGCTACAAAATTGGTTATAACCTTAGACTACAAACTCACTAAATAAAATAAATATTATTGCATATTTTGAAAATCTAACCGTTGAATTGCATAGTCTTTACGCTCTTAATACACATGTCAAATTTTGTGTCAATCGGATATTATATACTATATAATTTACAAATTTATATTTTATGCATAATTTTTAAAATACAAAAACTTGCAATTTAAAAATTTATTGATTACATAGCTATTAATATATTTTTTTTTAAATTTTGCAACCATGGAGGATATAAGAAGAAGATGTAATCCAATAGTGGATTTGTCAAAATTCATCTCCTATAAAAAGATATTGAGTGAGTTTGTAACTTAAGGCTACAACCGATTTTATAGCTTAAGGCTACAACCGATTTTGTAGCTAAACTTTGTCCTATATATATTACTCACATCGATTATCAAAAAAAAAAAAAAATACATATATTACTCACATCCAAAACATTCACTTCCCTCTCTACTAGCCTATCAACCATTCAATTTCTTTATCCCTCTCTTACTCTCATCAGTAAGGTTGTCAAAATCGGGATCCTACATAAAATCGTGGAAAGTAGGTAGGATCATGGATCATAAGATCGGATCGTGAATCATAAGATCCTACATTATTTGAGAAAAAACAAATTGGTTTAAATAATCGCATAAATTATACACTCATAAAAACCAAAAATTTACAATGGAGAAGGAATCAAATTATGTTATGCCAATTATATGCGTGAGAGAATATCTAGTAGCTAGTGATAGATAAATAACTGCTTAAGATGGAGAAGGAAGATCAGCAATAGAATTTTCAAGTTGTATTAAATGGTGTTTGTTTATGCCTATAGAGGAAATTGAATATTTTTAAAAAAAATTTGATAGCATCTGACAATAAACCCAAATTTCAAGATAGTTAATTCGAGCAGTAACACTTCAACAAATATGTTATTTCCATTATGATAGCCTCACCTAAGTGATACACGAAATATTACTCTTACCATCACATGATGTGGAATTGATGAGTCTATACCAAAAACCCTATTTTTCTTTAAAAAGATATCTCAAGAGAAACACTTTATTGGTTTGTACTTGGTCCTCCTATGTAGATTTAAATAATAATAATAATAATAATAATAAAGCAAATGAGTAGGAAAGTGGGGGATTGGAAAAAGTGCTTGACTAAACAAAAGAAGTAAAAATGCGGTTGACTTAATTGAAAGGTAGTTGTAAAATTGAGAAACAACACACAAATAGGAGAAATAATAGATTCATTAGGTATGAAATATAATATAAAGTACACCATTTAATTTAAAAACCTAGGTTAGGTGCTTTGTATTTTGACTTTGCTCATACTCATTAATGAAATTTCTATTACACTTTCAAAACAAAACAAGATCAAATTATATTATAATAACCATTCACTATTTTCATTATCATTTAATGTGAAATCACATATTTACTCAACATAATAATAATCATAATAATAATAATAATAAAAAAGTGCATGAATAAGCCATAATAGACAAATTACAATTAAATTTTTTTAAAATAAATAAATAACAATTAGAAATGAAGGAAGTTTTTGATAAATAAATAAAAGAGATGGGGATGAAAGCAAGAGCAAATAAATTTTCAAATGGCTTTATGTGACCTTTGTACTAAGAATTTTAGAAGTATGACGAAATCTGATGAAAATTTTTTATATTTTACCATAAAATTTTAGCTAAATAAAAAGTTTTTATTTTTATTTTTTTCTTCTTCAATTCTCTGAATGAGGAGACTAGAGAAGAAACTTTCTTATAAATATGAAAATCTCTCATATGCAATACGCTCCCACTACATTTGATTGAATTCAAGGAAATTTAAACAGAGCTTCATAGTTAGTTCATAACTAGTTACCATGAAAATACTGTATCCACATACTGTCTCTTTTTTATCGATTTAACAAATAATTATAAAAATATAAAAAAAAGTAATAAAGTGAAGGAGTAAGAAAGTGATGTAGTCAATGACTTTTGTGCCACGCCAAAACACACACACGCACCCAAAAAAAAAAAAAAGTGTAACGGGAAAAGGCATGCATTTGAGGCTGGCCCAGGAAGAGTGTTGACTTGACTTAAAACCGGGGATATTGGTCACAAACACACGGAGAAATAAAGAATAGAGTCCATTCCTTTATTAAACAGCCAATAGATATCTAACACCAATTGGATCTGCCTTTGTTTCAACTGGGTTTCGAGCATTACAATCAATCACTACTACTCTACTTTAATTTCAATTTCCAAATCTGTAAGTTGTCCTTTTTCACACATACTCATCCCTTTCATTTTTTTTTTTTTTCCTTGAAATGAAATATCCATGTCAAATTGCTTTTTTCTTCTCATTACCTATGAAATGAATGAATAAGCAACAAACAAAAGTTTGCTGTAGGGACTCAATTTGTAATGGACTCTTCACAATAAAAATTTGTAGAGTATGGATATAAGAGCTAGTTCCGGTAAGTAGAAAAAGACGTAGTTATGGAGCAGCAGAAAGAGTTTCTCTTTTTTTCCAACTCCTCAAGATAAAAATCCCCTCGTGTAGCTCTTCTAGAAGTGTCTCTGATGCTTCAGGGTGCACACAAAGCAGATAAAGCCCTGAGAAAGAGCGTTTGTACAATTTCTTGTCCTCGGACAGCCAGAACCGAGGAGCTTTTCTTCTTATCTTGTCTGCTTCTAACTTGTCTTCGGGCAGTATATTCTTCTCCAGGTATACCGTTATAGCATCCATCCAACTAGGTGCTGAGCTGACTTGGTTGATTTGAATAGAGCTTTCTGCAATTGGAGTGGGTGAGCTCAAATCTTCAACCACGACAATCCGAGGTAAGTTCTTTGCCGAGGAGGTAGCAAGGGTAGCCAGAGAGTCCGCATGCGCATTTCCACCTCTAGGAACGTGGGACAATTCGAAAGATTCAAAGTCCGTTTGCATGCGCCTAACTCTGCTCAAGTAACTCTACATTCTAATATCTTGAGCTTCCAGCTCTCCTCTGACCTGGCCCACGACCAGGCTTGAATCCAAGAACATCTCCACTATTTTTCCACCGAGCTTCTTTACCGTCGCTATTCCAGCTAACACAGCTTCATATTCCGCTTCATTGTTGGTGGCCGAGAATCCCAACCTTAAAGACTTCTCGACAATGACCATCTCAGGAGATATTAGGACCAGCCCCACTCCTGATCCCCTTCGTTCACGGACCAACGGGGTGCCCTGTTGAGGTCCCCTGGACTCTGCATGGTGTGGACTAGTGCCCCCCTGCCGTGGTGCTCCTTCTGCCATTAGCTGTTGTACTTGTCTTTTCTTACGGTTAGATCAAGCTCTTCCCACAGACGGCGCCAATTGTAGAGACTCAATTTGTAATGGACCCTTCACTTCTAGAAGAGCTACACGAGGGGATTTTTATCTTGAGGAGTTGGAAAAAAAAGAGAAACTCTTTCTGCTGCTCCATAACTACGTCTTTTTCTACTTACCGGAACTAGCTCTTATATCCATACTCTACAAATTTTTATTGTGAAGGGTCCATTACAAATTGAGTCCCTACATTTGCTTTCTATGATTAGAGTTTTTATAAGAGTTCATAAATTCCCTAGCAATTTTTTTAATCTATTAATTTATCTTTGTCTCATTTCCTATAGTTAAATAATTTTCGGTCGTCTCTTCTTTGCCAAAAAGAAGAAAAAGAAAAAAAAAAAAAAAAGAAGAGGCAAAAACAGTAGTGTTTTCTGGAGGTTTTGGAGGCCATCGCTGTTGTAATTCCTTCTCACAAATGGGTAAGTTCTCACTTTTAAGTTTTAACACACAATCCTCTCTTTTTATTATTATTATTATTATTATTATTATTATTATTCTTTCACTCCCTGCCTGAAATTAAAATCCCACTTCACATCGTTTTCTTCTTCCCTAATTTAATTATATATTTTTCTTTATTTTTAATTGGTTGTACTTCTTTTATCTAAATTTCCAACAGCTTTAGTGAAGCGTAAAAGAGAGTCATCTCCGTCACCATCTTCTTCTCCAACACGTCAGCCAAAATACGATGTATTTCTTAGTTTTAGGGGTGAGGACACCCGTACTAATTTTATTGACCATCTATATGATGCTTTGAAAGGAAAGGGGATTATTACTTTTAGGGATGAAGAAGAACTCAAGAAAGGAGAACGTATTTCTGAGCTCTTCAAAGCAATTGAAGAATCACAGTTTGCTATCATCATTCTCTCAAGAAACTATGCATCTTCTACGTGGTGCTTGGATGAGCTTGCCAAGATTATCAAATGCAAGGATGAAATAGGACTGGAAGTTTTGCCTATTTTATACAATGTGAGCCCATCTATTGTACGAAAACAAACAGAAATTTTTGAACAAGCCTTTATTGATCACCAGAAACGCTTTGAGGATAACATAGAAAAGGTGGAAACATGGAGAGATACTTTACAAAAGGTGGCTGATATCAAAGGTTGGGATCTGCATCTACAAAATAGGTAATTTCCATGAATTTCAAATGATAAGCTTCTTTTATTTACCATGAAGCATATAATTAACTAAGAGAATATATCATAATATACATGGATTGAACTACATCATGGTATACATCATGGTATGCTAGTTAAAATTCTGTTAAATTTTTAGCTACAGTAGAAGTGGTTCTGAATTTGGGCTTAGGGAAGCTCTATGAAAAGATCAAAATGGAATTACTTGATTCATGAATATATATATATATATATATATCTCACTTTTGCTGACATTTTTTTTTTTTTTTTGAGAATCAAATCTGCTGACATTAATTTTTTTTTTTTTATTATATTCTTTTTTGAATATAATATAATCCTTGATATAGAGATGGCCTATGGCTAGATCTTTTGTTTCCTCTTATTGAAGTGGATAAAGTTTTCTTATTGTTTGAAAAGTCGTCCAACAGAACATAAAAAGGTTTCCAAAAAATTTTTAGCTATGATGCACAGGCACGGACATGACAATATGACAATTTTTGACAAACAAGGACACGACACAGCGTGAACACGACAATTCAATAATTAATTAAATTTTGCATTTAGGCATATTTTTTAATATTTTTAGACATAAAATACATTTATGTCTAGAATTTAAATAAATAAATAAAACTATATGGCAAAACAAAAGGCTGAGTAAAGAAACAAAAAAAATATATAAGTTATAAGGTATAACTTATATGGCAGTAACAACATTATATAAGGCACATAATGGTAGTAACAACATTATATTATATCCCACTCTCACACAGTGAAGTGACAGTGAGAGTGGGATTTAAAAAAAAAAAAAAAAAAAAGGCATTATAATAAGTGTGTATTTAAGTAACCCATTCACCCAAACCAAATAGCCAAATATCTGGGAAAAAAAAAAAAAAAAAAAAGCTTAAAGAGGTCGGACCTGACTTGTTGTCCCCGTCGAGAGAGAGAGAGAGATTGGAAGGGACAGGGCACAACGTTGACGTCTATGGAACTCAGCGATTGGCCCGATCTAGCTCCAGTGAGGGACAGAGAGCAGCGGCAGCGAGCAGAGGTCAAAGGGAGGGTGGGTGGGTTGAGAAGTGAGAACTTGAGATGTGGGTTTCGGTCTAATGACTTCTCAAACTTATTGTTTTAGGGTATATCACAAAATCAGTGGTATTGGTAAGTCCATCTGTAAAAATTTGTGATTTTTTTTTTTTTTTTTTACTGCTGGCATGTCGAACATGTCAAAGCCACAACAGAGCCATGTTGGAGAAGCAAAAAAAAAAAACAAAAGAGACACTGCTCGGACACCGGAGTCCAGCGAATCATACTGATTCCAGTGTCCGACACGTGGCCAAAAATGGCGTGTCGGTGCAACCTAGCATTTTAGTTAACAAATAAACTTTGCAACTTTAAAAACTCTCCAAACTCCAAAGGCAATTCCTCTCTCATCACGGTTTGACTATTGACCGCCATTAATTGGCAATTGACCAGTATTGACTATCTGTGGATTTTTTTTCAAATTCCTTTTTTTTTTTTAATAATTTTTTCAAATAAATTCAAACTTTAGGGTCAATATTAACATTTGAGGCTCCCAAATGACCCAAAAAATACGAAATTTTTTATTAGCTCATTTTCAATATTGCAACCAAATACATGACAATGACTCAATTTTCTGACAAATATTTTCAGTCAAAATAAATGGACCATTCATTTCATAGGAAAACTTTTTATAAATTCTCCTTTGGCCCTAAAGAATTAGAGTCATTCAAAGTGAAATTTTGGAGAATTATAACACTTTTATAACTCAACATGATGCAACCATACAAAATTAACTTTTGGCAAGTTATATTTTGGATTCAAGGTGGGTATGCCAATTTCATAAAGACTTAATTTTGGCTCATTCATTATTTCGGTTAAAAAAAATTATCAAACCAATTTTTTCACTTTATTCCCATTCCCAAACCAATCATTTACATAATTTAATTTGAAGAAGTATAGCTTTGAGGAGTTTATCATTGATATTAGGGTGCTTTTGAATGATTTTATTCAGAGAGAAACATAACATACCTTTGGGCCTCTACTAAAGAAGTAAAAGCTTGGGTTTGTGTTGGCACAATGTTATAAATCATTAAATTTTATTTTTAATTAATAGAAACCAATACCACCTCTTCACTCATTGACCTAGTATACAAAGCCTTTTCAATTATCTACTTTGAAAATTTTGAGTATTGACATTGTTATTAATATTTTGTACTCAAGCAACCTCAAAGGGTCTTAAACATTTATATTTAGCATGTTCAACTTAAATATTCCAATGAGGTTTCTCTCAACAATCAAGCATGAAATGAGATGCTTAATTTTTTGCTCAATCAATGTATCTCTTGACGAAATAGATTTTGGATTTAGTGGATCCAATATCATTGCTAACCTAAGAAAATTACTAGACTAATTCATGAAAAGATATCTCCCAAGGAGTATCTTTGCCTAATATTTTTCTTTCTCCCTTGAAGTTTAATAATTGGTTTGGACCATCAGGTAATTATTTTCTATCTTCTTTACAAGCATGAGTCTGAAATTATCCAACAATTGTGGAAAAAATTGTGGAAAAATTGAGTTCTAAATCCTTAAGCATTAACAGAAATTTGATAGGAGTAAAATCTATGGTGACAGAATTGATCCCTTCGTATTTAGGTTTTGGGAACGATATTTACATGATGGGGATTTGTGGTATGGGGGGTCTGGGAAAAACAACTCTTGCTGATGCTACATATAACATGTATTCTGATCATTTTGAAGGTTCTAGTTTTATTGCCAATGTTAGGGAAATATTTGAAAATGGTAAACTGCACGAATTACAACATCAATTGCTTGATGAAATTTTGGAGGGAAGTAATACAAAGATCTACAATGTTCAAGGAGGAGTTAACAAAATCAAGAGGAGTGGGTTACGTCATAAAAAAGTTCTACTTGTCCTAGATGATGTTAATGACAAGGACCAATTAGAAAATTTGGCCGGAGAGCGTGACTGGTTTGGATTAGGGAGTTGGATCATCATAACAACTAGGGATGAACATGTGTTGATCCAACATGGAGTGCTTAAAATATATAAGCCTAATGGATTAGATGATGATGATGCCTTAACACTTTTTTGTTCGAAAGCCTTCAAAAAGGAGCAACCCAAAGAAGATTATAAGCGGCTCTCTCAAAAAGTTGAAAAATATGCTAGTGGTCTTCCATTAGCTCTTGTTACTTTGGGTTCCTTTTTGGCTGGAAGAAGAGTAGAAGGGTGGCAAAATGCATTGGACAGTTTTAAAAATATTAAACTAGATATACACAATATACTTAAAATAAGTTATGATGGACTAGAGGAAATGTGGAAAGAGATATTCTTAGATATTGCATGTTTCTTTAGAGGATGGAAGAAAGACGAAGTAATAAAGATATTATACAATTGTGGTTTTCATGCCATAATTGGTATAGATGTTCTTGTGGAAATATCTCTCCTAACCATAAATGACAAAGATCACTTGGGAATGCATGATCTAGTACAAGAAATGGGTAAAAGAATTGTTCATTTTGAATCAGGCAGAAAGCTTGGAAAGCAGAATAGGTTGTGGCTTATTGAGGACTTGCGTCATCTCTTGAAGAATGATATGGTAAGAAAAATGACAAAGCTATAATTTTATTTCAGTGAATAAGATTAAGTACAGTAACATAATTTTGTTCACTAAATTAGTTCTTTAAAAAAATTTATTCCAATAGGTAAATGGTTACCTAAGTATTTAAGTAACGAAATAAACAATAAAACATTCATTTACCATGCTAATATATTGTCAATGATTATATCTTTTATTTTTAAAAAAGTAATATCTCTTTGTAATTGTTTATAAAATTGAATTTATTTTTCTTGATGCAATGAACTAATCATTCTTCTCTTTGTTACTACCTAGAACAAAAGGCTATCCTCACATTTTTTTTAATATAAAAAATCATTTTGTAGGCTTTATTTTCTTTAGTTTCCTTTTCCATCACTTTAAAAGTAATGTTGTGATTTCCTATTTTTTTTCCCTAGTTGGTCTTGAATTTCTAAAAGGTAGAATTGCACCTTTATAGTTTTAATGTATAAATTTTAAACAAATTAGTAAGAAAAAAAAAAGACTTAAAAAAAAGATGTAATACAATTTGTTAATAGGCCTTAATATGTAGTTCATTTTACTATCAAGATATGATGTTGTACTACGATCTATTAGTTACTAATACTCTTTAGAATCTATTTGGGTTAGTTTTATGAAAATTCATGTTTTGAAAACTTTCGAAGTTGTGTTTAGAAAATTTGTTTTTCAAAATGAAATTAAGTGTTTGGTAAAATATGTAGAAATTATTATTGATATGAAAAATTGCGTGAAAATGCAATTTTCTTGTGATTCCCATGAGCTGCTATTTGAAAATGCAATTTTTCTTCTATTATAAAAAAGTAATTTTCTTAGAAATGCAAAACCAAACACCAATCTTATTGCACTTTCATTTAAATTTCTCTTTTTCTCCACAAAATCGCAATGCCAAATGGTATATAATTTGATGTACATTTTCCTAATTTTAAATATTAAATTTGAGGTTGGGCCTAGCATACTGGAGGGCCTTTAAAAGAAATATATATTTTAGAGAGTTTTATATATGGAAAACTTAGGGAGTAGATTTTTTTTTAATCTCCTTTACAGCTTTAAAAACGGTCTAAAACTTGAATAATTTTAGTATTCTTGTCTTTTGTTGTCATTTGATCGTGCAAAATTGCAAATCACCAAGCCTTTGCTTTCGAAATCTTAGGCAATAGAAGCAATTCAAGCCATGGTCGTTCAATGCAACAAATATGATTTCAACTTTGAAGAAGTTCCTGAAGTGTTATCATCGAAGATGTCTAATCTTAGATTGATGATAATTGGGGACCTCTATCGCCCAACACGTCTTGCTGTTCCTAATAACCAAAGACAACTTTTTGTTCCTAATCAACTAAGGCATCTTTCATAGGCCTACTGTCCTTTAAAATGTTTGTCATCTAGTTCCCAACCAAAGGAGCTTGTTCGACTTGACTTGTATGGAAGCAAAATTGAATATCTTTGGGAAGGAGTAATGGTAATTTTGTTCTTTTTAACTGCCTTTCTATTGCTTTTTATTATCTCTCTTTTTTTTAAGTGTAGCTACAAATACTAATTTCTACGTTTAACGAAAACTCTTTTTTATTTTTTTGGTAACAGCGTTCAGTCAACTTAAAGTTCATTAATCTTTGTCATTCCAAAAACCTTATCAGGACACCTGACTTTTCAGTTGTTCCGATGCTCGAGGGACTAGACCTTTTCGGGTGTGTTAGCTTGGTAGAGATCCACCCATCTATTAGACAACTCAGCAAGCTCAGGTATTTACTTTTGGAAGGCTGCGAATCTCTTACCGATCTTCCCTGCATGTCCGCTGTAATGCAGTCCCTTACGGAGCTTGAACTTGCATTTTGCTCAAAAATCAGTTCGTTTTCGAAATTTACGGGAATTATGAAAAGCCTATCGAAACTCAATTTGAGCTGGACTGCTATTAAGAAAGTACCACCCTCATCGATCAATTGTTTGACTGCCCTTACTTTCTTAGATCTAGCATTCACAAATCTCGAATGTCTTCCAAGCAACATGGATAATTTGAGGTCTCTTCAAACACTCAATCTTACCAGATGCCAAAAACTAAAATCGTTGCCAAGGCTTCCATCAACTGTAAGATGTTTAAACGTGCTATCTTGTTTTTCCCTAAAATGGTTACCAGCATGGGTCAAACTGAGTATCTGGTCACAATCTCTCTCTCAATGGCTTCCGTATGATGCAAGGCACAGTCAAAAGGAATTTACAATATTGGTCCATTTCCTACAGGTAATCTCTTTTCTCTCTCTCCCTTGAAATGTTAAATAATAACAGTTAACAATAGTTGTGTTTTGGGTACAGGTACAGGGACTCCTTTGTCGTAAAACTGTTTATGGAACTTCTTCCAAAGGGGAAGAGGATGAATCTATAACTGAGTTTCAGATAATTATGCCGCCATGTTTAACTGAAATAGTGGAGAATTCAATAAGCATAGAGCTGCCTTCAAATTGGTATAAAAGTAAATGGATAGGATTAGCTTTCTTGGCATTAGTAACAGATCCAAGGTATGCAGGTCTTAGAGTTAGAGCTCGTGTGGAAGCTATTGGTAAAATGCCTCAAAATCACTGTGCCTTTGAACTTTTTACTACCCGGATAAATGTTGAGGTCAAAACTGAAATTCTATTCAATAATTACCTATTGTATTTGTCTCACGATGAGTGGTTTGCTATTATTGGGAATGGTGAATGCAGTCAGATTAAGGTTATATTTCAGGGCAGTAAGCTGTATGAGTGGACGAAATTTTGGGTCAGTTTGGTATACGAGCAAGATGTGGACGAGTTCAACCAAACAAATGCACAATGTTTGATTGCAAGCTTTGGGGAAGTATCCATCTATAAATTAACTGGTAATGACCATCTCAACCATCCTTCCCATTAATGTCCAATCCTTTTCTATCTTATTTTCTTTCAAACTATACACTTGGTTTTGTCATTGGCAAGTAAGTCTTGTCATTTTTTTTTTCTTCTTTTGGCTCACCATGCGCAAGCAATCCCAATCACCCTATACTTTCTGAGTTCCTAAAAATTAAAATTAAATTTTGCCACACGAGTTTATTGCCAATTGTCTAAGCCTCTATATCATCATCACTTACAAGAATATGATCTAGATAGGAAATACATTCTCAAGCTTCACCCATCACATTTCTCTATGGATTTTGCTAATGTAGATCTTTCAATCCTAATTTGGCATCCTATTTGTAACTATCAAATATTATGTTATTTTACATATTCATTTTGTGCTGGCAAATGCAATACAACTTTTCCTAATAAATTTTTGAAATGTAAAAGCTAGAGACTGTATAGTATTTCCTTCCTTACCATGTATATTCTTTGTAATCATTGGTGTCATGCCTAACGAAACCTGTAGGAAGCAAACTCCAATTACACTCATTAGTAATGAGTAAATTATTATTATTATCATACTAACTCAGTGTTGAGGGTCATTTTTGTAAAGCCAGCCCAACCCAGCAAAGCAGGCAATAAGAGTGGCAGGCATAGAATAAGACTATTAAGCCCAAGCGGCAGGAAGAATAGAACACAGGCCCATAACATGAATAAATGGGTCTTGAGAAAGCAAATGGGTCCGAAGGGCCCGGAAAGAGAGAAATGACACCCATGGGCAATGTATGGTATGAAAAAGCGAGAATGGGCCGCGGCAGACCTAAAGTAATGTAAACAAAGAAAGTAGGGGTTGATGACAAGCCCATGAACCCCAAGGATGAGTATGAGGAGATTGGGCCGGGGAAGCCCAATCAAGTTAGTAAAAGCCCATGGGAAAGCAAAGTCAGTAAACGGGCCGAGGAAGCCCAAGGAAAGTAAAAGGGCTACAGGCCCAAAGGGAAAAAAGGAAAAGGGACAATAGAGCCCATGAGTAAGAACACTAGTAGGCTCTCTTAAGTCACTGGGGGAAAGAATGGAACGGCAGGCTTGAAAGAGGCCTAGCAGGAACATATCATTATGGCAGGAAATGCCAAGCAATGAAATGAGACATGAATATAAACCAAGAAATGGGCCAAGAGAGATATGAAACCCAGTATTAAGAAAACCCAATCCTAAAGGGAAGCAGTGAAAGTACAGGACAGCCCACATGAAAGAACGAAGAAGTATGGCAAACGAATGCAAGCAAAGCTCCAGAACACAACAAACACATGGGCCGCAGGCGGGCTTTTGAACGTATGTAACAGGAAAGCATGTGCAAGGCCCAGGTGCCACCAGCCTGTACCTAGCCAATATGGGTCGTGGTGGGACCATGGGTCAGTGGAAAGAGGTAAAGGGGGGTGCAGTTTGGTGGTGGGGAGGGGGGAAAAGATTTATTTTACGTTCCCTGTCCAAACCCTTTTAGGAGGTACGTCCTGCTGGGATGACAGACCGCCCAAAAGAGGTAAGGTTAGGGAGGGAACGTTGGGTGCATGCAATAGGAAGAGAGAGAGAGCATTTAAGCCCCGGCAGAGGACAGTGCCACGGCAGACAGAAACAACACTAACCTGTTTTTGTCTGGCGAGGGTAAGCAGTGTACAGAGGGTGGTCGGCAAGCATGCCCAGACCAGACAAAAGCCGTTAAGGGGTGAAATGGTAAAAAACAACCACGGCAGGCCCTATAAAAGGAGCCTTGCCGTGCCCTGTAAAAGGGACCAAGAAACAGAGGAAGAAGAAAGATAAAAAGAAAACTAAGAGAAAAAAGAAAAGAAAAGAAGGAAAAATAAGAAAACAAGTAGTGAGGGTAATGGGCATGCACCAATAGATCTTTTCTTTCCTCTCCCCCTCAAAATCCCACTCTCTAAGGAATAATTAAGCAGTAAAAACTTTCTTCAGGCATCCATCATTTAGGTCCGATTCCCTCAAAGTCATTAATCCCCACGGCAGGATATTCTCCTAGGAGGTTAGTTTCATTGAGAGGAAGCGTTCTTCCTCTTTGAACGGTTGCCATTACAGACTCGGTTTTGGCTTGATGTTTATTTTTTATTAAACTTCCGTCATTGTTCAATCCATTGTTCTTTCTTTTAAAAGCCATTATTATTATTACTACTATTACTACTGTGATATTCGGTCATTATTATTATTGAAAGCTACTGCACTCTGTTTTCTTTTTATTGTCATTATATCTGCCTGCCGTAATCTTATTGTAATAGTTCTGCTTGCCGTAAAGGTATTCCTAGCAGACAATGCAAGTTTGTGCCAAGCCGGCCCAAAGTGAGTTACAGTTGGGCCGGTCTCAACTTCCCTACTCAGAAAAAACATTCGAGCCCATCACCGCAGGAGGCAGCCCAGCCCAAATACAAAAAAAGGCCCCTACACTCAAGTTTACACATATATGCAGTTGGGGATGATGATGATGAGGATGATGACGATGATGAACTTTATAAATTTTATGAATTTTTATAAGGTAGATGGTTCAGTCCTATTATGGCATCCCATTTGGAAGTCTTCAAGTATTATGCTAATTTTCATATTCACCTTGTGTAGTGTTGGCAAAAGCAAGAGAAATTTTCATCATAAAATTTTGAAACGTGAAAACTAGAGACTGTATAGTTACTATAGTACTTCCTTCTCTACCATGTGTATACTTCATATAATCATTGGTGCTATGCCTCCCAGAAAAGGCAAGGAGGAAATCCAATTATACTGATTATTCATGAGTTAAATATTAGGGTAAATTACAATTTACCTACTTGTGATTTAACCGAAATTTAAGTTGCCTACATGTGATTTGAAATTTAACATTTTACCCACCTGAGGTTTGACCAATATTTTAGTTGCCTACTTGTGTGGTTTGAATTTGACACTTTATCCACCTGAGGTTTAATCAAAATTTAAGTTGCCTACATGTGGTTTGAAATTCCATGATGTAAGTGTTCCACTGGATTCTTTTTTATCTTATTTGATCTTGTATTTTTATATTTTTTGTGTTTTTTGAGGATAGAGACATAAAAGTAAAATGAAATTACATATTTAGCTATATTTTTAATAGAAACGAGTTACAAAACTTTAACTAAGCTAACCTCATGTGGGTAAAGTGTCAAATTTCAAACCACAAATAGTTAACTTAAATTTCGGCCAAACCATTGGTGGATAAGTTGTAATTCGTCCTAAATATTATTGTTATTATTTTTAATTATAGTACCATACTAAGTCAAGTTTTCACATATATGTAAGGTGATAACAATGTAGCTTTCTAGAAGATGACGCTCATATCTTACTTACACTTTGACTGGCTACTAAATAGTGAAGATTTTCTTAGCTTGAATTTCAGTTGAGGCTACTGCTACTGGATGTGCATAAGCATTTCTGTCAATATGACTATTTTTTTTAGTTGAAAATCCTTGTATGTTGTATTGAATTTGTAAATGGTTTCGGTTATAATGATTTGGAAATGTATTCAAGTGACATATCCTTGTATCTTGTTTCATAATGACTGTAGAATATGGTCTTTTCCTTTCTTTTTTAAAGGGGTTTTAGCCTGTACCAGTTATAATGATTTCTACAGGATGACGTTCAATTGCGACTACTGTTATTGGATGATTACAAGCTATACTTTTAGTTTACTTTGCACAATTCTCGTGTAGTGATTTTGATTTAATGTCTATGAGAGCATGAGTTGTGAATTTTGTAGACATTTAGAAGCTACTACTTTTTATCTATCACGCTGTACGATTAGCTAAGCATTAATGCAGTCTTCATTCTAGTATATATCCTTGCAATTAAAAAGTCACCAAACATTGTTGGAAGCTTCAAACAAGTTGTTAGTTAATGTAATCTTCTTTGATTTTTTCAGGGATTTGTCTAGTTGATATTTATGGCCAAACCAGTATATTGTTAATATCTTTCTTCAAATTAAATCAGCATATCAGGCCAATGTAGAAGCTGACGTTGCTAAAGGAATCTGCTGACAACAGATTGAAGCTAATGTCAATCTTGCAGCATATTATGGAATGTGAATAATGATTAAAATCTTGACTTGTAATGAAGCACATATTTAGGAGCTTCGACAGAAGGGACTTTTATATGTGAGCAGTCAGCATTACGTTGATTGAATGGTATGTACACTTCTAAAATGATTGTGAGCTGCAGCAGTTCAAGTACATTAAAAAATATAGCCATATCATTTGAGAAGGTACCAATACACCTTTCAATATTAGATTAAGTTAACATGAATCTAATTTAAAATTAAAATCTACTAAATTGGCAGACAAAAACTTCGACTAGCCCGACAAACCGTTTCTAATTACCAAAAGAAATTGTATAAACAGCGCTCTGTGAATTTTGGATTCAAGTTGTAAAACAGCTGAAGTTCCCCTAGCTTGCATACACGGTTTCATTTGCAGCATAAGAATTCATATCAAATTAATTAATGTATGATACAGCAGCTGTGTGACACAATCTATCTCAACATACACTCTGGCTTCTTTCAATTTGCAGTGTGAAAAAAGGGGAGCTGATGTCAGAAAATTTTGATGGAAATGGCAGGCCTGTTGGTTGGAAAACATGGGATTTGATTCGGCAGCCAAAGCAAAAGTGGGGAACTGGGTTTCAGAAAGTTCAAACAATTTAATCAAGCCATAATTGCCAGACTAAGTTGGATGCGATTGCTTTTGACCAAGACATCCTTTTTTCAAGTGTTGAGAGGCAAGTATGGACATATAGCAAGAAGTGGCAAAGGTGATTGAAGGGAAAGGACTATTGATACGGAGAGGTTTTGAAAAAGCTATAATAAGTGCATGATATATAGGTGATACTAATAGCATTGATATGTGGGAGCGTCTTTGGATTCCATGGGTCCAGAAAATTGAAGCCAACCCAAATAGTAATCTGGATTTCCGAGGAGACTTTAATTGTAGATGATCTTATAAACCATGAGGCTTGAGATTGGGATGAGGCATTGATGAGTAATAGTTACGGGCCGTGTGATTTATATAATTATTTTGTAATGCAGTATAATATATAATTTATTTTCTAAAATATTTGTAGTATCATATATTAAATTATTCATCTATTACAGATATTTTCTCATGAAAATATTTAAATCTTTAAGTGTATTAAACTATTAATTTAACCCTTTACAAAACCAACCAGGGCAAGTTTTTATTTTTTATTTTTTTTAATACTAAAATAAACAATACCATATTGTTCTCTCTCAACTAATGAAAATTTTATGTTCACTAAAAAAAAAAAACTATATATATTTACCGTTTTTAAAATTTTCATTTAAACCTATTATGAGCTTTGCAAAAAAACTCAACAATGATTATTATTTTGAATAAGGAGACTTGGAGGAAACTAGGTCTCTCCTCTCCTCCCCACCCCCCCCCCCCCCCACCCCCACAAAAAAAACTATAGCTTCGTGTATCTGTATGATCCAAAAAAGTCAATTTGTAATTGCTCGGAGTACTACCAATCTTATTACATTAATTGAAATCAAAATTGATGTGTAATGCAATTCAAATATTCATATAGTTCTGTCTCAAAAAAAAAAAAAAAAAAATCATGTAGTAATACTTGTAGTAACTTCATTTATTTATTTTATAAAAAGCTTGTAGTAAATGGCTTCTAAAGAAAAGACAAAAAAAGAAAAAAAAAAAAAAAGAAAAAAGAAATTAACGCGGTGCTTCATATGGCTATTAGCTGGTCACCACGAAATTACTCATAGTGTGAGAAGTAGAGAATCAGTGGATAGAGTTCTAATTCTATGAAAAATGATCATTGTTTCAAAAGCTTGGTCCTTGAAGACATTCTTATTTCCGGCATTGCAGATTTGCCACAAGGTTGTGGGGAAAACAAGTCTCCATCAAGAATCCAAATTAATTGAAATTGGTGAATTAAAGTATATAAAGGAATTTGACATATTCTTTCATAGGCAGAGAAAATAATTAAATATATTCCCGATTAGTTCCTAAATTTGACTTACAGAGAGACAATCCTTAAATGACAAAACTTATGTACAATACTTTAGGTGCAGTTTCTTAGGTTTCTCTTTTCAAATTCTGCCACATGGATACTTATCTAAAAAATACACTTTCGTCTCGTGAAAAAAAATTCACATGGCAGAATCTTAAGAGGGGAACCTAAGGAACAGCACCTAAGTACTGTACCTAAGTCTTGCTCATCCTTAAAAATGTGCTTAGGGTCTTGGGGGTATTATAGCAAGCAAGTGCCATCTAAGATGATATTTCTAAATCTCTCATGGTAAGTCAATCTGAGGTATGGAGTTGATTTTCCAAATCCATTTCAAGAGGGAAGTCTCGGATGAGGGAATGCCACGTCAAGAGTGATTTGGTAGGTTGACTCAAGGTTGTCTAAAAAAGTCTATTCTAAGGAGCCTAAGTAAAAGAGTCAACTTGATTGGAAAAAGAGGGCTTTAATAAAGCCCTAATGATTATTAAGATCTATTGAAACAAAGTGATAGATTATGTTGGGGGAGGCTTAGTAGGCCGATCATCTTATAGAGGTGGATGTAAGGTTGGGTCAAATCTTAGTTAATCTGTTGGCACTGGACTACTATCTTTTAAGGGAATAAAGTTGCGACCTTACCATAAAGTATAGTTTTTGGTGCAATGGCTAAGTGCTTGTACCTAAAAAATTGTATCACGATTCCAATTCTCTTGTGTATCCCAAATACCTACAAGTCTGAGGTCCATTTCCTCCCTGCCTAATGGTTCCCAAGCCTGTCCAATGGTCATTTAGTAAGTTAATAGACATGCAATTTTTTTTATTATCTGGGCCAAGTCCTTACTACATAAGCTAAGCCCAAATGAAATGATAGACTTCCGTTTTGTGGTGTGATAATTCAAGAGACATTTCCTCTTGAGTGTTGATGCCCAAATCTCCTCATACGGCCTAGGTTCTTTTAGCAAGAAGGGCCTTGTTGCAGTATGAGGCTCGCTTAATACCTAGCCCTCCTTATATCTTTGGTTTGGGTAGTTGTGTCCTAACCAACTAAGTTTAGTTAAGGTCTTTTTTTTTTTCTTTTCTTTTTTTTTTCTTCTTCAGTGTATGCCCCCACAAAAAATGTCTTTAATTTGTCAATTTCGAAGGTCTATTCCTAATTTTTTTTTTTTTTTTCTAACACAAAATTAGAGACATTCCTATTTATGCTATCGTTAACAATATAAACACCAAGAAATTTTCAAGTTAAGTTGGGTTAAGTCACGATGTCAATGCAAAATATGTGTGTGTATGGTTGTATGAGGTAAGGTGTGTGTAAATTTTATCTATTTTCAAAACTCAAGACTAACAAGGAATTTTTTTTTTTTAATCAATCTTGAGAAGAAATAAAATTTAAATTTGCTGAATATTTTTTCCTATGATTTTACAGAATTCATTTAGAACCCTTTTAGTTGCTTGAGAATTCTTCACAATGGCTTCCATAAATAGGACAAGGTCATTTGTAAAAAAGAGGTGAGTAAAAATTGGATCCCTAAAAGATCTTATGCCCACCCAATTCTTATTGGCCACTCACCTCTAGATTAACCAAACCAAGTACTCGATGCAAATGATGAATATATATGGGAAGAGTGAGCCGCCATTGTCAGATTCCTCGAGAAAATTGGAAGGAATTCCATTTTTTATCATTCACTAAAATACCAAGACTAGAGGATGACACACAAGGCATAATAAGTGAAAGCTCAAAAATGTGTAAAAACACAAGAGCTGTTTAGACCCCCAAGTTAAAATTTATGGTTCGGTTGATTTTACTCTAACTTAAACTAAGTGCGGAATTGAGTAAATGCGAGTGGATAAACAATAAAACTACTCTAAGCCATATTCATCATAACACAGTAGGAAAATGAAAGCTAAAAAAGTATGGAAAAAGAATGCAAACACAAGATAACATGCCGATGTGTTATCAAAGAGGAAATCGAAGTACTCGGCGAAAAACCTCTCTACCGCCCTCCAAGCGGTAAATCGATCCACTAGAGAATAAGTTGGAGTGCACGAATAACAAAAGACCCTCCAAGCCTAGTCTACCCCATGTACTCGAGCCTTCCAAGCTCCTGTTACCAACTGACTTCGCCAAGCCTTGTCTTCTCTAGCTCTCCAGATCACGCAATTCAGCCCAATTGCATCCACCAAACAAATGGCTTCTTCCAATGCTTCCAGCAACACCAAAACCTCACTCTACACTCAGGATGGGTGTGGTAAGTATTTGGACTATCAACCTCTCAAGAATTTGGAAATTGAGAGGTAGAAGTTGAGGAAAACTACAATGGATTGTGTAGAGGATTGTGGGTATAACAATCTCTAATTTTCAAGGGTTGTGGCTAGGGTTTTCTCTCTAAAAAACACTCCTCAACATATGTGAGTAATGTAGGTATATATAGTCTGGGTAGGGAAAGGGTGTGTCAGATATGACAAATTGGCAAAACAAAATGTTTTACAAGTATCTCGCGAGAAGGCCTTACCCGCAAGACACTCACGAAAACCAGCTGTCACCATCTATCACGACTCTTTGCATTCCAGTCATGTGCTGAGCACATGCTTCACTTTGCGGGAAGGCTACTCACGAGCTACCCCCGAAAACTTCTTTGGTCTTCAATTACCTTGAGTCTTCACACTCTCTCTCACACACAACCCTTACAATAAAATTTCATATAAAATACAGGGTACAAAAGATTGAACATAATTACAATAAAATTTGGCACGGAATTAAAGCCAACATAAAATAGTTGTAAATCACAATGTTACAATCTCCCCCTTTGGCTATTCCGTGACAAAACCCCTAAAATGGACTCTAGACTTAAACGTGTGTTTTGAAATAGTGGTAAAATTCACTCACATCTAATCTAGAAGCTGTGAAGCGCTTGCATATATATTCCTGTAACCTAAAACACTTGCACACAAACAAAACTTTCATTAAGCTTATGACAAATTGAATACACGGTTCATATATAAGCAAGTAAAGTGGAATCAAGGTAATAAACACTATATAAATAGTTAATCATATCTTGATCAAACAGGATCAGTCATTAAAGAATGACTACAATGAATATTTAGCTAGTAAATGATCATCCGGACACGCAATGCAATTAAGAGCAATGCAAAAAATCAATTGCATGTCTAAAACACAACCAATGTGAAATACAGGAAGTATTTGCATCAAGGATACAAGATCCAACAAGGGTACAAGTGTGTAGTACTCAAGATAATGCAACAAAATCTAAAAGTACTTAAAAAACGCTACAAAGCAAGAATATAAAAGACAGTACTGAATATAAACTGAAAGTTTTAAACCAAAGTACTTAAAGTTTTAAAAGAAAGCAATGTAAATAACCAAGAGTTATAAAAACTATAAAAGTAAACAGAAAATGAAACCACTAAACCACCGAAATGGACCAATAATATCTATGATGTGCATGTGCATGTGTTACGCTATACTCCCCCTCAAAACTTTCTCCCCCTTTTTGACCGGAATGGCTAAAGGAGCTAGAATTGCTCAGATTTTGAATCGGATCCCTACGCCATCGTCATGTCTTCAATCTGTGATGATAATGCAATAATTTGGCCTTGGATATACACAAACTAATCGGTGGTGTGCGAGCATGCCATACATTTGCTTTATCCTACCAATAAGGTGATCAAGGCGATCGAGCCCCCGTGCTTGTGCTTGGGAAAATGGCTGTGCAGAGCCCTCCAGGGCTGAGGTGAACCTATCAATTTCTTCCTCCGTGTCTCCACCTTCTTCCTCAACATTATCCCTTGGGATTTGAGAAATGCCAGTTCTTGATCCAGTGATGTGGGCTTTGCTTCGGGTCACTGTGTTAGCACCAATGGGATAGTCTCTTGGCATAATGGTAAGACCGCTTGGAATCTTCAGTTTTGTCTTTGCAATGAGACCCATGATGAGATTAGGGAATGGCATAATTGTTCTTGAGTTCCTTTTGGTGATGCTCTTGGTCAGGAGGTGGAATATGTGTCCACATATGTCGATCTCTTTATGTTTGTAGAGATCATATAGGAAAATGGTTCTTGGTCCGAACAATGTTGTCAAATTCGTCACCGGGTAGAGGTTATGAATCATGACATAGGCTAATGTCCTCATCTCCACGTTGAAAGGGATGGTGTTCATTGACTTCTTCTTGAGAGAGCCACCAAGGAGCTCCGCCATAGGCTCAAGAGAGTCCAATCCAACCATTAAAATGGTCTCCTTCCACAGTGGCATTGGCAAAGAACTCTCTTATAAGTTTAGCATACACATTTCCACTCGGATTCAGCAGCTTTGTCCAAGTTCTCTCCTTGAATATCTCAGGAATGGCAGTGTTTTCAAGGGTTTCCATTCTTACCAACCTTTCCATGATAATTGTTGCCTTTTTGTAAAAGTCATTGTAGGCCATGTCAGCCTCAATGGTTCTAAAGTTTTCTGAGTCTGTGCATGGACGCTTTGAGGACTCCTTGGAAGCAAAATGCTTAGTGGGAGACATCTGCACAAATAAACACACAGCAGAGAAACAAGTGCAAAAAAAACACAAAACAAGGAACACAAACTTGATTAGGTCCAAGTTAGTCCATAGAAATAAGCACAAAGTCCTAAAAAGAACATATACAAAGTCCCAAAATCATGTTAACAGTGCTAAACATGTAAGCAACAAAAATTTGGCATGAGTTATGCAAAACATGACAAGTGAGCAAGTGTGTGCATCATGTGTGCATGAGGTGTGCCTATGAAATGCATGTGCAAGGCATGATTAAGCACAATTGGGTCAAAGTGTATTAGACACACACCTAATGATCAAAACATGATAAACATGGATAACCATGGTAATCCCCAAAATTTTGTACTCATTGGAGTCCAAAACAACACAAAAATGCCATTGGAGCATTTTGTCAAACACTTGGTATGCACCTATAAAAATAGCACGTGGGCAATGCATGAACATGATTGAATCTTGCCTAAATACATGTTAAAATGCCACAAGGGGCCAACACAAACAAAAACACATCAAATGGGACAAAGCCCAATCAAGAAATTGAAAAACTTTTCACAAAAATTTGAGTTCCCAACCCTTTTTCAAAAAATCTCCAATACAAGTAAAGCCTGGAAATTTTCTTCATAATCTAAGGAAATAAAGATAAAATATGTTAAAAACATACCTTAGAGAAGTTTTTGAAATGATTGTAATTGAAAATTGTTGGGTTTTTGAGTGAAAAGCAGTTTTGGGTTGGAAAGAGGCTTGAAGGAGGCGAAATGAGGGAAAATAGGATGTGTTTGAAAATCTGTCACATTAGCCCTATAAAACTGAAAACATTTGTTTTTTGCGGGTTACCTTCCCGCGAAGTTACTCGCGAAAAATGCCTTTGAAGCACAAAACATTTCACGGGAAGACTTTACTCGCGAACCAGTCGTGAAAACTTCTTTGGTCTTTAATTGCCTTGAGTCTTCGCACTCTTTCTCACACACAACCCTTACAATAAAATCCCACATAAAATACAAGATACAAAAGATTGAACATAATTACAATCAAATTTGGCACGGAATTAAAGCCAACATAAAATAGTTGTAAATCACAACTTTACAATAGGCTTTATCCTAGGCAAAAAAAAATAAAAATAAAAAAAATAAAAAATAAAAAATAAAAATGATAGACTATGATTACTGAAGCTCCATTCCGACTGGTCATAAGAACATTTTAATAACATACTATTTGCCCTGAATTATTCATGTGGAGAGGACATCAACAATATCATGCCTAAGTTTCTTTGTAGAGTGCAAGTATAGAATGTATATGAATGAACTTTCAAAGTCTATACTGTAAAGCTTCACAAAGTAATTCAACACCAACTTTCTAATTCCGGGCGAAGAAAGGGTTTAGTTACAAATTATATTAGTGAAAGCAAAGTTAAAATGTCAATTTAGCAAGATTGGTTTATCGTTTACCCTAATTTCAGTCGAATAAGGGTTAAACAAACTCTTTTTTTTTTGAGTTTGCTCAAGTGAGAATGAAGTTGCTCCAACAATCTTATGAAACTGACTCTCAATGCCTAACTCAGCTATTTTGAATATAATGGTGTTAGCACTTATTTAGACACAAAAATATGCTAACACACCCTAAATCCTACCTCTAGAGTCCTTCATGCATGCATCACATTGATCACAATGATCAGAAAAAGGGCACATCAGAAAATCCATCTTTACCACCATTGTTCATGCTTCAATTTCAAATCCGTTCTTTTTATCCAAATGCTTGGCGAAAAGATGGTAATAGCAAAAAGATTGGTTCTTATTGTTATCATTAACATGGTATTGTCCAAAATGAGTCAGAATTGGTCTGAAATGATTTCCATACGATATTGTGACTCCCCTGGAAAACCTGAAGAAACTCTAGAGTTGGTCGGGTTTGATATCATACAATATAACAGCTAAAGTTATGTAAACGTCCCCATTCAAACCAAAACAATCTTATATTTTTACCGAAGGAATAAGTCAATACCTCATTACTCTTTCTATTGATTACAGTCCATAATAAGTTCTCCCATACGAACCCATCTTTGATCAACAAGACATTGGCACTTTTCTCTATCTATTTCGAAGGATTTAAATTGAATGAGGATTGCCCATTGTAACTATGTTTTCCATAGAAACTGAAACTAGCTAGAAAAAGAAAGACTTTTACAGCACTTTGTAGAATGCCACATCACATTGAAAAAGGTAAATTGGTTAAAAATTATCTTATGCCGCATGGATTTAAGTCTTGCCACGTGGGTGGTACAAGAATAGAAAAATCATTTCCTTGAAGATGGAAGATTAAATAGTCCCTCCAAAATGAAATATAGATAGAATAATGAAAAAGAAGTGGATAACAAATCAAATAAGGAACTTATTCATTTAAAATGACAATCCATTTCTATTACATCAAACCATTAATAATAAAATATAAATCACACCACACCCTTCCAAACAAGTAGTCAATAACCCAAAAAAAAAAAAAAAAAGTAGCCAATATGGCCCCATTCACTATATATTAATTTCATCCACTAAAATACTTCTTAAAATACCGAAAAAACCAACTCCTTTGATGTCAATTGGGACCCGCCAAAACCCATTCTGAGAATACAGGTGGCTTTCCCTCAAAAGCACAATGGCCTTCAGGTACTATTCCATGAAACAGTGAATCCTTGTATACTCTGCTACAAAATCCAATGCCTTAGAAGCCTAGAAGCCCTCTCTATTTCCCAGATTCAAGTTTTAGTGCTTGAACTAAATAATAAGCAAGCCCAGCATGTTCTTTTTCAATTACAATCTTCTCTTACTATACTTTTATGACTTTTTGTAAGTCAAATTATATCCCTCCTAGTCACAGATGCTATAGAAAAACTATAGAAAATCAAATACATATAACAATTTAATATAGAGGGTTAAGTTATCCTATGTACTAAAAAATAGTGTTATATAATTTGAAAGTTACCTAGGGGTCCCAAAGAGAATCATTTTGCATATCTTCCCATTCATTTTCTTCAGTGTCATTGGAGAACGTCATAGACTCTTCCATTGACATTTGCATCCACATCTTGCTGGGTGAGTCAAGAGGGAACTCATTAATGGCCTCAATCTGGCTAGGAGAGAGCCTCACCGTGACCGGTGCCATGTTCGAGCTAGACCCTCCTCCAACCTCAGCTACTCCTTGAGAGCCTCGAAGCCTTAAGGCCGCTTCATGAGCCGCCATGCGTATGTGTTCAGAATTAGAGCTAGCAGGGCGAGGGAGGCTATGAACCAATTCAGGAAAGTTGAGACGTGCCTCATGTCCCCTAAAGTGTAACGCAGCAACATCATAAGCAGCAGCAGCCATTTCAGGTGTCTCAAAGCTCCCTAACCAAATTCTTGTTTTCTTGCCTGGCTCACGAATCTCAGACACCCATTTGCCCCATTTTCTCTTCCGGACTCCTCTGTAGCTAGACGATGCAGCACCATGGCTAGTACTGCTTGTGTTGCCGCTACTATTTGGCTCTTCTTCCATCCACTCAACTCAAGTTGCTAGAAAGCTATATTATTGTTTAGTTCAAGTAAATGCACTGGTGAATGATAGTGTAATCCGGTAATAAGTATTTATAGATGTGGAATTATGCGATTTGACTGAAACGTGGTGAATTAACATGGATTGAGGTGAGCTTCCACGTAGTTGCACCATTGAAAATGATGTGAATATGTGCATGGTCACAACTTTCTTCATGTTAATTTGCTTAAACCCAAAAAAGAAAACAAAATAAATAAATAAAAAAAGATAAAAGTATTTGAAGGAAGCAAAAATTTCTAGAAAGGACCAGTCATAGCATGCCGAGTTAATTCATTTTGAATATTTATTTGGTGATTGAAGAATTAAAGTTGTATGGAATTTGTAGCAGGACCAATTAGATAAAAATTGAGGGACATAGTGTTTCCTATTTAGAACGCGGTTTCTCGGCAGGTGGCATTAAAAAGTTTGGACCCACTAATCCCACATTTGGAGCTGAATCTTAGATCAGGCTAGAGATAAAGATTGTTGTACAGTTTTCTTTTAGAAAAGGTCCATTTTTCTTGGGCATAAAATCAAAGCATGAAGAATATGAAAATGACGTTATCATCATAGATTTATGAGATCATGAACAGAATCTCCTGAGTGACAAAAAAAAAATTGAATAAATTATAGACAGGATCTGATAAATGACAAATAAAAAAGGAGTTGGACAAGGAATCACAAAAGTACAAATAGAATAAAGTCCTAGATAACGTTTTATAATAATTAATGGATTGTTAAAAGAGGTTTTTTTTTTTTTTTTTTTTTTTAGGAAACATTAATATTTATTAAAACACATAAACACGAGGTTATAAGGACTGAAATTTTAACACACATAACCAATATGGAATAAACATCTTTATAATTTTTTTTTTAAGAAATAGTAATACTTATTAGAACACACAAATACGAAAGTAGTATATAAAATTTTTTAAATAGACTTATAATATACATAATCAAGATTGTTAAAGAGTTGGTTATAATATATTTGTCTAAGAGACAAAATGAAGCTAATATGTTAGAAATATTAAAAAAAAAATTTACATGATGAGAACATATCTAATCGTAAAAGAGTAATTCAATATTTAATAATTATGTTGTTGAAGTAGTATTTAATACGATTTATAGCATTTATGGTGTAAATCTTCCTTCATATCATTTTTAAATTAAAATATCACAATATTTTTTTGCCCCTTGAATATTTAATAATATCCTATATTTTATATTGATATTGTATAGCTAATTTTCTTTTTAAATCATCTACTTTAATCTCTTTCAAAAATAATAGTTACTTATTTATGTCATTATATATATATATATATATATAGATATAGAACTACTTAACTAATGCGCTATAGCTAATAATATCATATTCATATATCTTTCACAACTCCCTTTTTACAATTTAGTGTTTTTTTATAGATATCACCAAATGTGAAATTGGGTTTTTAAAAACTTGTAATTGAAATATTATAATTATATTTTATGTAAGTGTATTAGTGTTGATATTTTGTGTAGGTTAATGGTAGATCAGTACTTGGTGAGCTACATATATTAAATTAGTATATTAATTCACATTTGTGTGAATACGTAGAATTAATGAACTTGTAATTTTTAATGTGTTGTTAGTGGAGCACTAGAGCATGAATTCTCAAGATAGATTATTATTTAGATAAGTTCTTAAATCTTAATTCAAATTTTTATATCACTATATATAATTTTGGTACCCCTTGAAAAAAGAAATTGGCTTTGCTAATATGATTATTTTGTGTGGAGTAACATTAATGGACCATACAACCAATCCAATAAGGTACAAGTGCGAACAAAGAAAAATGTATTTTTTATATCGGGTATATAAATTTATATGAAATATTATGATATTATCCTCACACACAATTGTGCATGGGATGGGAATCATGGGATCCAGCTGATATCGCCAAAGCTAAAAAATTGTCCCCACAAGAGAGGTCTCATATTATTACCTCGGAACTCACAAAGTCAATTGTGCTTGAAAGTTCCTGAACTGTGAAAAAGAGTAATGATTTATGTGTTTGAATTTTTTTTTGTCAACAACAATTCTAGCTTACAATAACAGTCCTTTAAAATAGATCAAGGACATTGTACTCGTATGGTATGGTAGAGATTATTGAGGTAGTAAAATATATTTTTTATTTGAAAAGTGATTTTTTTGGTTTGTCAAAATTCAGAAAGTGATTTAAAATTTAAAAAAAAAAAAAAGAAAGAAAGAACTCAAAAAGCTGTTTTCTTAAAAAGAAAAAGTGTTCAACAAAACTTTTTCTTTCCAAAACATTGCAAAATCAAACGGACCAAATTCACATGACCTACAAGGCTACAACCACAAAGTGAAGACCAATGCTCTTAAGTGTTGGGAGAAGGGTAATTAGAGATATTCCCTTTGAGAAAATCACATATAAAGTGATCTACTTTAATATTGATCTTGATTTTCAAACAACAATTCCTGAAATTTCCTTTGTTGGATATATTATAACTAATGTGGTACGTCGAAACTAATGGTAGACTTATATACTTATAGAATGAGTATATTAATTTTATGATAGTTTATAGTTAGCTTAGGATCAAGTATTTTCTAATATACATTCTCAAAAATATATATATATATATATATATATTTTCTAATATATAAACCTTACATAATTAGATTCATGCTTCCGCTCATTATTCAATTATCACGCCTAATCCCACAACAACTTTCACTTCAAAGGTGTGCATAAAGATATTACACAAATTTCCTTGTATTTCACATGCAAGTTAGTGTACTGAAATGTATTAATCTAGCAAGTAACACCTCTTGATTCTCTACACCGTATGCTTAAAATAAGAATAATAAGAATAATTTAAGCCAGTACTAGAGAATTTTTTTTTCTACCCAAAAAAAAAAGAAAAGAAAAAAAAAGAGATTATTTGTTTCTTTTTTTCCTTTACAGCAAACGGGGAGAGAGATTTAATAAAACCTCAAATTCTCCTTTACATGAGAATTACAAAAGAACAAAATTTAGGTACAATACTGTAAGGTCCAAATTTTGAAGCCCAAGCCCAAAAGGTTTAGATCATAAGCCCAATGAACCCAGGACAATGAATTTGTAGAGAGTAGGTGAAAGAGCTGGGCTCATTATGAATTTGGCAAAAATCAACTATGATATATGAGGATCAACTAACGTAAACACACTTAAATACTAAATAAACTGAAATCCGAAGATGACTATTATTGATTGAAAAATGAATACAGTTCCTAGAGCTACCCTCTCTGATCTCTCCTCCTTTTTTTCTCCCCCTCTCTTTTAGAGGCCTATCACATTTATATATCCCTCTTCTCGATCATCTTCACCATACACATGTTCTTCATCTCAGCATTCATTTGAGTACGTCATATCAAATATCTTCTTTAGTTTCCCAGGAGTGGTGGTAACTGAGATTGCACTGTTCAGGGGTCTTCTCCACATAAATGAGACCAGGAAAGTTGCTGCAGTGCATTAAATACGGTGGTAGCAGCTTTTCCTTTTAGATATTTCTCCGTTCTTATCATTCCCAGGCATGCCCAAAGCTTGTCCTTATCCTTGAAGTTGTTAGGAAGATCACTCGAACTTTCCAGATACTTGCTTAACCAAGTCCCTTTGTATCCGAGTAGAAAGACCTCTTCGGACCACTGGGGATCTCTTCAGACTATACTCCTCATTCTTTTCCACGTGTCCTTTCCACAGGGACTCCTCCTCAACCTCTTTCTTCTCTTCGGACAGAAGGTAATATTTAAATAGGGCCCTAGGCCCAACACGTGATGTTGGGCTTTTACCCCCACAAATACCTTAAGTGATGTTTCTTAGGTTTCTCTCTTAAGATTCAGTCATGTTGCTACTTAACTAAAAAATACACTTCCTTCCTATGAAAAAAAATCCACATGGAAAAATCTTAAAATGGAACTTAAGGAACAGCATCTAAATACTGTACCTAAGTCTTGCTCATTACAAAATACCACTTATCCAAAAGACTCTTGAAAATTATTAAATTCACATTTAACATCATATTAAAGGAATTCACGAGCTCTAGAATTTGTTCAATTTGATGGGTAGATTTATTTAATTTGATCCTTAGTTCCATTGGCAGATTTAGAATTTCACTTCAGGGGGCCAAACTAAATATTAACTAATTAAATATGTTCCTTCTCAAAAAAAAAAAAAATTAAATAAGTATATTATTTGATTTATTAAAGAATGTTAATTTTCATTAGGAATCCCCTTAAACGCTATTCCTAATATTGGATAATTTTTTTTATATAATTTCTTCAAAATAAAAATCAATATTTCAATTATATAGTATATAACTAATTAAATACATAAATATGATTTGCTCATTCACACAATGCCTTACTAAACAACAATAGTTGAAGGTCATATGATAATATATTGTGATAACTTTAACAAATATTGAATAAAAATAACAAAACTAAAAGTTTAATCTTCAGAGAAAAGTATAGAATCAACAAGCTTACAAATCGTACACAAGTGATGCAATTAATTACCATTACAATAACAAAAATATATGACACAATATCCAAAGAATAATAAAAATATATCAAATTTTTATTATTGTTGTTGTTGTAGTATTATAACTGTGGGGCCCGAAGATTGGGCAGCCCTAGCCCACTCTGTGCCGGGCCCAAGGCCCATGCCGAGGACAATACAGAATCCGAGGATGAGTGGGGGAGGCCCAAATTGTCAAGGAGTATCGCCGAGGACGACCATGTCCTCGGCCGGCCTATATTGAAGAAGGGAAGCTGTAATCCACACATTAAATGTACACAACCGACACTCTGGCCGCATTAATGGAGAATTGACTAGTGAACAGTGACACCTTGGTTACTTCAACTAACAGAAAGTCTAGAAATGCGGCTGATGGGACAAGCCCTCAGACACAGACTCAGATGATCAACAAGTGGAAGGCAGAGATCAGCTGAACAGAGATATATAATAGAATGAACCCCTAGAAGTAAAGGGTTCAAGGGGTTCAGAATTTTCGGAGTGTTCAAGGACAACCCCAACTTCCACCAGCACTCAGGAAAGAGCTCCTTGAACTGGGCCGAGGATGAACTGGGCCGAGGATGAACTTTCCCTTAGGACACTTAGCCAAATCTGACTTGATGATCCTGTAAACCCACACCAACTGTTGTATCTTTCACTGATGCCTAGTCTTTCTATCCACTCTCTACAAATTTATTGTATAGGGTTACCTGGGTTTGGGTTCACTCATCCCCAGGAGGGAAGTGCCCGAATTGGATCCCTACAATTGGCGCCGTCTGTGAGGATGACTTGAAGATTAGTGAGTGCGATGGTTGGTGCGGAAGGATCAATAACAACACTTCTTTCAAGTTCACAAAAAATATATATATATATATATATACAAACAACGGCAACGTCCTCATTCAGAAAGCAATCATCACAAAGAAATGAAAGACGCAAGAAGTAAAAGAAACGAAATGTGGCTACTTTTTTATTAAGTAAAGAAAAGTTACATTATACAACAAATGCTTAAGCAAGCTTGTTCTAAAGCTAACTACAAAGGTAAATTCTTAGGCAGGCTTGTTCTAGAGCTAAAATAAATAAATAAAATAAAATAAAATAAAAAAAGAAGAAGAAAAAGAAAAGAAAAGAAAAAAGAGGCCTAGGCAAGCTTGTTTTAAAGCCAAGCCAAACATGGAGGGAGAGGTGGAGACAGGCCTATTTCAAAACCGTCCACAGCTCCCCAACTAACATGGGCGGCGCTTTGAAGGAGAAGGAAGAAGAAGCCGTGGCGCATGACGGTCCCACCTCAAGGTTTTTCCTTGATTCTCTTCCAGTCCTACGACCACCGGGCGCCGGCGAATCACTACCAGCTTAGAAGGCCGGTGGACCCGCGCGCGGGGGAGAGACGTTATGTTCCTTTCGGATCTCCCTCTTAACTGCAAGGGGAGTCCTCTCTCTAACTAGGTTGAAAAGAATGAGGATCTTTGGCCTCTGCTTATTTCGCCTCCGTTGTGTCGTCCAAGATTGGGGTGGCATTCTCGGCTCCTGAAGGGGGCCCTTTTCTAGGGCCACTCCATCTCCTCAAGCACAAGTTACTGTTTTGGCAAGGCCCTTGAAATGCCCAAAGAACGGAGAGCCTTGACCCCCTATTGAACCTAAGTGTTTGTGAGATTTGAAGAAAGGATTACCCCAAAATGCCTTATATAGAAGACAAAAACCGGTGAAAACCAGCACACATAGAATTCTAGGGAAGGATTACTGGAGGTATTAACTCCGCCCAATTTCCAAAGAGCTTACCAGCCGCTGGATCCTCGTAAATCCGCAAGGATATTAATGAGGATATGCCTCACGCACAGAAGCGTTAAGTGCGTTACTCGATTAGCCCAAAAGACGCCTCGTAATTGGAAGTGGCGCGCCAGACGAAGGAGCCAGACCGAAGAAGAGTCCCCCTTCGGCGAAGCAAGCTCAAGGCCGCTATCACTCTAAGGGTAGACTCCCCAATGCTGAGGATGATCTCCCTTACTCCAAGCATCCAAGAAGAACTAAGTACTAGACAGAACCAAGGTCTTGCATGGTCCTCGGACTCAAACCTATAGGGAAACTAGTTACTTCAGAAGAATTAAGTACCAGACAGAACCAGGGTCTTGCATGGTTCTCAGACTCAAACCTATGGGGAAACTAGTTACTTCAGAAGAATCAAGTGCTAGACTTAACCAAGGTTTTGCATGGTCCTCGAATTTAAACCTATGGGGAAACTAGTTACTACAGAAGAACTAAGTACAAGACAGAACCAAGGTCTCGCATGATCCTCGGACTCAAACCTATGGGGAAACTAGTTACTTCAGAAGAATCAAGTGCTAGACAGAATCAAGGTCTTGCATGGTCCTCGGACTCAAATCTATGGGGAAACTAGTTACTATAGAAGAACTAAGTACTAGACAGAACCAAGGTCTTGCATGGTCCTCGGACTTAAACCTATGGAAAAACTAGTTACTTCAGAAGAATCAAGTGCTAGGCAGAACTAAAGTCTTGCATGGTCCTCGAACTCAAACCTATGGAAAAACTAGTTACTTCAGAAGAACTAAGTACTAGACAGAACTAAGGTCTTGCATGGTCCTCAGACTCAAGCCTATAGGGAAACTATTCACTCACGAAAGACCAAATGTTAGGCAAAGCCAAGGTCTTGCATGACCCCCGAAGTCAAACCTATGGGGAAACTAGTTGATTCAAGGAAATCCAAGTACTAGACAGAACCAAGGTCTTGCATAGTCCAAGGACTCAAACCTATGGGAAAACTAGTCACTTTAGGAGGATCTGAGCACTAGACAGAACCAAGGTCTTGTATTGTCTGCGAACCCAAACCTGCGGCGAGGCTGACCACTTTGGTACTGGTAATAAGCACTGCAGAGCACGATGATCAATGTAGTCGGCTAAAACGCAATTAAATCCAGGATTGTGCAAGTAAAAAGAAAATAATAATAATTATATAATACAAACAAAACGGATAAGCGAAAATAAAATATGCACTTCATTGAATCTTTAAGAGCTGCAAAAGGCAAAAGTGTCATTACAATGTTAAAAAAAAAAAAAAGGAAAGCAAACAAGGCGGAGGCGCCATGGAGGATCATTCCTTTAGCCCCATCTCAACTCCCCCCTCAGGGGGCTGGGCAGAAGAGGCCTCTGAGTCCTTGTGACCCTCGCTTGGGACTGCAGCCTGGGGAAGGTCAACTAGAAGAGACATCTCCTCAACGTGAAGGGCTTAGACATCAGCTAAGGGGTCCGCAACCTCTCGGGGCGCATCCGCACTGGGGCTCGTGCTTGTCTCAACAACCCTAAGAGGAGCAGCCTCCTTTACAGGCTCATCCAAAGTGGTAGCAACTGGGGCATTTGTATCAGGAATAGCCCCAACTCCCTCAGCAGCCTCCTCAACCTCAGAGCTGAAAGGGGTAGCCTCGCGGATGGCAAGGGGGTAATATACATTCTCCACCTTCCACAGGTCGGACGAGGCCTCAACCCCAGCTTGTTTAAGGGCCTCACTCCAAACCTGAGAGCAGTAGAGCCTGCATACCCCAGGAACTTGAGCTCTAAGGGTGACTTCAGTCTCAACTACCCCTGAATCGTAGGCCTCCTGCTCGGCCTTACCTTTGGAAGCCTCAGCCTCGGCCCTGGCAGAGTCAGCCTTTTCCTTGGCTTTTAAGGCCATATCCCTGGCGAGTTCCGCAACGCCTCTGGCCCCCTCTTCCTCAAGCATCCTCTTTTTCAAGGTTACGATCTCCTCGTCGGCGACCCTCAACTGATCCTTTGCCTTAAGCAGGCGCTCTATTTGATCTAGGGCCTACTTCTGGGCGCCAGCAAGGGCCGATTCAGCGATGTCTCAAGCCCTCTTCATCTCCTCCAACTCCCCCCTCACCTTTGAAAGATCGGCCTTGGAGGCATTGAGAGTCCGAGCAGCTTCTAGCAACTTATTACACTCTAAGCCCGCAGCCTTACTTTGGCTACTGGCTATATCCTCCAACCTAAAGGTAGCCTGGATAACCTGCCAATTAAAACCAATGCGCAACAGATAAGGAGCCAAGAAACAGGAAGTCAAGAGAATCACAAGTGATTAGAAAACTTACCATGCCCAAATATTGTTTGAGGCCGAGGAAGACCTCCTTGCTCCTCAAAGCCTCCAACTGGGCCATGTCCGAAGGGAGTAGCAAGGACCTCCCCAATGCGTCAGCCACGTGCGCACCCTTGCCCCCTCAAGGGTCCCTGAGGGAGGCATCATCCGTCAAGGGCTTCCCATAGAGCATAGGGGCAAGGAGCCAAACCTAGGCCCCGGGCTGGATGGTGGCCTGTTTTTCCTGGCCTCGGCGCCCTGCTCTAAGCTGCTTCGATGGCTACCATGCGTCGCCATTGCCCTGGGAAGGATCAGACTCTTCGCCCCCCCCTAAGCCTCTTTCCTTTGTCCTTATTCTGCAGAGGACTGGTGGGCTTGGACCCAGATGGCGAACTCTGTTAAGGTGGAGGAGGAGGAAGCTTGGGAGGAGACTTCCCCGGCGCATCCTTCCCCGACTGCCCCTCAATCAGGGCCAACAAGCTTGTTTGAGGTCACCTCTTGAAACTCATCTTCGACTGAGGAGAGGCTTCTTTCGACAAAAAGTCTGCTTCAACCAAGCTGGGGTCACCCAAATCGCCAGAAGGGTCCTCGGGCGAATGGAATTGGTCAAACACGTCAAACTTGTCCTCGGACGAACCTGAGTTAGCAACTTCCTCTTCTCCTAGCTCTCTCTCTCCAACCTCTACAACTTGAGGCGATGAAGAGGTACCCACCAACCGTACGCCCTCAGGAATCAGAGGTCCTTTAGGGATCAAAAATCCGTGCTCGACTATGGTGATCTTATGCGGCCAAGGATCCTTAGCTCAGATCACGAACTTCGGAGCTGAGAATGATTTTTGAATCGGATCGTATCCTAGGATCTCATGGGCAGCTCTAACTTGGTTGTCGGCTTCGTTCACAAAAATCTCCGACCTCAGTACGGTCTGCAAATCCTCCTTGTTGACCAAGCCGAAGTGACGCTTAAAAGCGCGCGAATCTGCATAAAAGAAAACAAGTTCCTGTCAAAAACCAAGCAAAACAGGGCGCAAAAGCATAGAAAATTAGAACCTCTCCTAGTCTGAATGCCCCACCTGGTGTACCCTCCACTGTTGGACAATGAAGGTCATCGTGCCACTCTCCGGACACAATGAGAAAGCCTTTGTTCAAACCCTTACTGAACTCAGGGAGGCACTGGATAAGCTAGATCCTATCGTTCCTCGTCTTCATGTAATAAGACTTCCCCTTCAGGCACTGGAGGTTGTAGCACCAGTTTACATCATGGTGGGTTAACCTCAGCCCCATCTTTTCGTTTAGGGCATCCACACAACCTAAGATCCTAAACACATTGCTGGCACACTGGGTGGGAGATAAGCCGAAGTGCCTAAAATAATCTCTCATCACTAGCCCTATGGGGACCCTCATGCCACCCTCCAGAAAGGCGATTATTGGAATCGCCACCTCACCCTCTTTTCTCCTAATGCTCCACTCCCTTTCTCCACTGTACCTCAAACCCACTGTATCGGGGATCTTATAGTCAGCAACGAATCTTTCCATTGCCACCTCAGACTCAACTAACTTCTTAAACCTACCCATCCTAAAGAACTAACGAGGGGCTCAGGGAAAGCGAAAGAGAGAGAAAGAGGAATAAGAGGACAAGGAACTCAGGTTGAAAAGTATGAACCAGAAGGAGAAGAGAACTTACAAAAATAAGGAAAGGCTCCTCGGACAGGCCTTTTGTGTTGAAAGAAGGCGTAAGGTCGATTGGAAGCTTAATCAAGTTCAGCATATGTGCGCATGAGCTCTTGAATGCAAAAGTGAAGGGGCAAATCAGTTCGATTGGGTATTTATACCCCCAATTAAAAGTAACCGCACGGGCTTTCCCACCCATTAAGTTAGAAGTATCCCTACCGTCCATTCATCATCACACCGTTGAACGTGAAGGACACAGAGCCGCCGAAATTTAATGAAGGCACGTTCCAAGTACCGAAACGCCAGGAACGTCTCCTGAGCAATTGGAAGGATTTTGGTACTAATAGGAAGACAAGATTCGCCAGGCCAGGGTAAGGACCCGGGCAGCAAAATTTTGAGGGGCTATTGTGGGGCCCAAAGATTGGGCAGCCCTAGCCCACTCCATGCTGGGCCCAAGGCCCATGCCGAGGACAATACAAAATCCGATGATGAGTGGGGGAGGCCCAAATTGTCAAGGAGCATCGCCGAGGACGGCCATGTCCTCGGCTGGCCTATATTGAAGAAGGGAAGCTGTCATCCACACATTAAATGTACGCAACCGACACTCTGGCCGTATTAATGGAGAATTGACCAGTGAACAGTGACGCCTTGGTTACTTCAACTAACAAAAAGTCTGAAAAGGCGGCTGATAGGACAAGCCCTCAAACACAGGCTCAGATGATCAACAAGTGGAAGGCAGAGATCAGCTGAACAAAGATATATAATAGAATGAACCCCCAGAAGTAAAGGGTTCAAGGGGTTCGGAATTTTCGGAGTGTTCAAGGACGACCCCAACTTCCACCAGCACTCAAGAAAGAGCTCATCGGACTAGGCTGAGGATGAACTTTCCCTTAGAACACTTAGCCAAATCTCACTTGATGATCTTGTAAACCCACACCAACTGTTGTATCTTTCACTGATGCCTAGTCCTTCTATCCACTCTCTACAAATTTATTGTATAGGGTTACCTGGGCTTGGGTCCACTCATCTCAATGAGGGAAGTGCCCGAATCGGGTCCCTACAATAACCAATGGCAAAATGAGACTTCTAATATATCATCATTTTCATTCTTGAAAATTTTTCTACATTTGTCACCATCAAAAAAAAGTAGTAATCACATTTGCATTATGTCTCAAAAATTATAATCATAATTAAAACTTTAAATAATTATTTATATAACCCAAATCATTTCAGAATATACTTGATTTGAGATTCATTTTATGCCATACAACACCTCCAAAATCTTAAACAGTATGTACCACTTCTTATCCCATTTGATTGGTTTCTAATGCTTAGATATGGACCATTTAACCAACCAATTCAAAACAATCCAAAAGGACAAGGCCCTACCCCTACCCCTACCCCGGCCCGTGGTGATTGAAGAAATACATTTCTTTTCATAACCTAAAAATGCATAAACAAAAGCAAAACTAAAAAACATAACCATTCCTTTCTAGCAAAGGATCTCTCAAGTCAAAAGTTTTAAAGTCCCACTAAGAAAAAACAATTGATAGCAACTTAGATAACTCATTCACCGAAAGCTTTCTTTTTGTTCCTATTTAGTAAAAGAGAAATAGTAGATTTACACATGATTTTTTCTTTTTCTTTTTTTTACAAATCATTTTTTATATATAAATAATTAACCTTCTAGACATTACATTAGGCTGCTTGGTAGCACATTTCGAAAACTAATTTTTAGCTTTTAAAATCTTTAAAAAAAAAAAAAAAAAATCCATTCCCCTTATAGGGCTTGATTCAATGATTTTAGTTTTCGGCTTTGAAAACAATTATCAAAATACATTTTTGTAAAAGTTTTAATTTTGTTTATTGAACTTTTCTCTTTAATAAAAGACAATGTATAATTGTAAATAAACCACTCATTTCTAATCATTGCTCTCCTTCATTAGTTTTTGTATTTTTCATTTTTCAAGATGACATTATTTTGGTGGACATAACGATGAGGAATTGTTGAAAGAATTTCGTTGGAAATTATATAAATAAAAAGATTAAAATGTAGAAAACAAAAACAATAAATTAAATAAGAGACTGAATTGGAAACAAGTGAAATTAGAGGTGTATTTCATAGTTTAACCAATTTTTTATTATGCTCATTTTTTTTTTTTTTAAATTTTCTCACATGTTAAGTAATAAAGAAACATGATTTCCTAATGTTTGAGAACTGAATTCTAGACCTTATTTTCCTATTATTATTTCAACAACTGATATGACTTTGATAACAGTTTCGTGGTACATCATTTGCCATACCTTCCCAATAAAAATCATGTTTGTTTGTTGTTTACGACAAAAAAAACAAACCCTTGGTTTGTTGCTTTAGGTGATGATTGATAAAACTTACCATAGAAAGAAATTTTTGAAGTGAAGGTTGATAAACCAAACTCAATCATGACAAGTAACTAGTACTTAAAGATGTTAGTACTAGTACCATCGAGGAATGAAACAAATTAGGACTACTTATAAATAAATATATAAAATAAAATAAAATAAACAAAGTAGAAAGTTTCTTATTGATACATGATTTGCCGAACAAACATTTTGTTTCCTTGCTAAATAACGAAAGATTGGAGATGCAATTCTCCTCCTGAAATATTGAAATGTTCCCTTGACAAATTAGAAATGATGCATATGATAGTTTCTAAAGCTTATTTGTTTTTGTAGGTAGGAGGCAGTAGACAGTGGGGAGGGCAAGTTGGGATTTGAACTTGAACCACAGATATGAGATATCACAAAAGATATCATTACCGCAAAGTTGTCACTTGAATGAACCCCATTTGAAGCTTATTAAAGTATGCATGATAATAATTTAATTTATAAATAGATAAGGGTAAAATTTATGTGCATTTCCTTGGATGTTTGTATATTAGGTCCTTAATCAAATTCAATCAAGTGATTGCATTGACCAATAAATTATATAGTTGAATTTAATTGTTGTTCAACGTTAAGAGATCACATTTAATTGGAAAACCCAAGTACAATAACTAAAAAATTATACATAAGTTTTGCCCGTAATAATTTTTATTCATTTAATTTGTTGTTTTTAAAATTATAGGATTTAATTTGTTTTTAGTACCTTCCAAAAATTTTGTAGAAACACCAAAAGATGGAAGTTATTATTCAATCTTTATTGTATTAGAATAGTAGCCATCTACTTCACATGTGACATATATGGATTATAGAATACTCATTATTTTTTTCTTTTGCAAAATCATCACCGAATCATTCTCAATCTTACAAATTCTACAATTATGAGAAAAATAGAACTATAACCCTCCTTTATTTGAAAATAAAAACATCACTAAAGCTCAAGATTAATTATAAAAATATATCAAATAATTGTAGGGATGATCTTGAATTGACATTACAATTATATCTTTCTTGAATAAACTCTACTAGAAAATTCGATTTTCATTGCATTGGTTCATAAAACACCTGAAGTCACAAAAATCCATTGTGTAGCTAGCTTCCATTTTTGAGTGGGTAACAATTAAGCATACACCATGGTTGAAGATGTTATTGGCTAATAGGTTTAAGCAACTCTTTGTTGTTATTGGCTTGGACACAAATAAAACCCTTCATTCACGTCAATATCTACACTTTTGAGGGCACCAACTGAGGAGCATATATCACCCAACAACCGAATAAAAATCCTGTCTTATTCGTAATATTCCACTTGTTGCGCTTCACAAATTACACTGCATCACGCGTAAGGGTTTTTTTTTTTTTTCTTTTTTTTTTTTTCTTCCTTAAATTTTAAACTTTTACTATTTTATTTAAAAAATGAAATATTACAAATTTTGATGGATGAAGTATAAAGTGCAATGCTCAAAACGAGATAATCCATTTAGGGGCACAACAAAAATTCTTAATAATTTCACAATATTCCTAAATTAGCTAATCACCTCATACATGTCCATTAAAAAAAAATTAAGAGCAATCCTACAAACACAATAATTTTCTTAACCGTTGAGTTTGTTAGTTTTTACTAGTTCTCATTTGAACTCGAGACTAACGTCACTTTTTACCTATCAGTAATTTGTCACCTTGATATTGAAAAGGTTATTCTAGGATCCTCATACTTTGCCAAAACTTATGCCATAATTTGATAATATATATGACTGTAATTGGTGGACTATCACTTTCATATAAATCTATAATTTTTTATCCGTCATTTACAGTTGCATATGTCTAGATTATGAAAAAAGTTTGGCAGAAAAAGTGCCTATAGACTTTTTCTTATCGAAGTAGGTCCACATGTAAGATAGTAGGCTAATGTGAAAATATTGTAAAATTGTTATGAATTATCAATTATTATGTCCCAAATTTCATTCAGACTTTTATTTCCAAGAAGCACACGCATGATATTTTGGTTAGAGTGGGCCTTTCAAGCTAGAAGAACTTTTTGGCTAAGTGAGTTTGGAAACAGCTGGATCATGCTAAGCTTCAACTATGACTCTATATTAAAAAAAGAAACTAGCCAATAAGCTAAGGTTCAACCATATTCAAGAAGAAAAGTAATATAACAACTAGTGCTTACAATCAATATTACCATCAATCTTTTTTGTCAAAACTTGTACTGATTTGAAACGCCCAACCTTATACATAGACACACACAGACACTATCCCCGTGTTGCACAATGTTTGACCTATTCATCATCCATGGTGTCTTCAAAGTTCAAATCGTTTTCTTTGGTCAAGAAAAACAAAAATTTTGTCGAGAGAAATTTTCATTATGAGACATGTGTTTTTCATTTGTTATTTTTTATTATTTTTTTGGAGGAGGTGATTTTTAACACAATTTCTGAAATCTTTTCAAACTTTCATACAGATAGAAAATTGGTGTAATAATTAAATTGCGTATCAGATGAAATAAAACTTGTTATGGCATACTTCTTTTTGTGTCAATACCATTTCCATTCAAGATTCCATAAACTATTATCAACTTTTCCAATTGAAGTACTCCTTTTTATATGAATTTGAGACTCATAATTATAATACTTTTTATCCACTTTTTTCAATTAAATAATTACTCCCTCCGTCCCACTTTTTTTGTCCTCTATTCCATTTTGAAATGTCCCAAAATATTGTCCTATTTCTAAAAATAAAAGTCATTAATTTACTAATGTTCCTATTATACCCCTATTAATTTACTAATTCAATTTTTTGATAAATTTTTTTAAGGGTAGTTTTGAAAACTTATACATTTTTAAAAGGTAAACAAGACAATAAATGATGTTCCCTTAAAAAATTTGACTTTTCAAACAGGACAAAAAAAAATGAGACGGAGGGAGTACTAAATAGCCCAAAATCTTATAATTCAACTGGTTGACACCTTCTTATATTTCCAAGAGAGACATTCAAAGTTTAAAACTCTTCCTCTCCCCCATTATAAATATTGAATTATCAAAAATATAAAATAAAATAAAAAACTAATTACTAAATAAAGTGAATTTATAAAATAAATGGACCAAATTAGTCACTAGTTTAATTGAATAAACTTATTTCATTAATTTTTTTTTGCTGAAAAACCAAATGAGTAGATTGCATTTTGAATCCAATATTTAGTACTTTAGGGTTTAATTAGAGTTACTTTTAAAATTATATCATTTAAGTTGTTATTTTGAAACATTAGGGATTAATTTATTACTTTTGAAACTATAGAACTTAATTTGTTACACTTCTAAACTATACAAAGTTTAAATTGTAACTTTTCCAAAATAAATCGTTCAAAAATACAATATGTAAAGCTTTAAGAAATTATACCTACTTGGAAAAATAAACAAAATAATCACAATCACAACCATTAGAAAAAGAGAGAGAGATCAATTTTTTGTTAATTCTTATCACACTGTGTTCCCAAAATAAAGGTAGGAGAAACTGAGGAAAAATAAAAAGTGTTACACAACAGAATACAAGTTTCCAAACCTTTTATTCCCCGTTCTAAGATTCAAAATACCAAATATTTGCTTACCCATCTTGTGTTTATAAAAATGACAAATTATTTTACATATTTCCTTAGCCCCAATATGTAAATTTATCCAAATATTTGAGGGACATATAATCTGACCTACTCCACTTACTTCATCAGGCATTTCTTGCCTCAAATATCATTATTAACAAAGTATTAATCCACTGAATCAATCGAATAGAATACATATATAAATAAAAGTAGGACATGGTTGAGCATTAATTGTTGCCTTGAAGCTTATGATTATCAAAGAAATAGAGCATCGACTCTGTTCAAGTGCACTTAATGTGGGCCGACACACAACTACCTAACATTCCTATCAAGTTATTACAAGACTTAAGTTTTTCCTAATCACATGGTTTATAAGTCAATTTATCCAGTCATCATTCACTGAACACAGAGAAAACCTGTGTGTTCACCGACAATCTTTTCTTTAATAAGTATCAAAGATACTAATGATATATGATATAGAGCATATAATGCAAACACATGTGGGCGTATGTTTTGGATAAACTAGAAACTGGGTTTTAGAATCTAGGGGCTTAGGATTAAAGAACCATCTATCCAGCTTCATGGGAAAGGGGATAAGGGGTCTAATGTTGTGTCAAATTATTGTATTAAAACCTTGATTTGATTAGAATATTGTACTAATAAAGCGACAAACATTAGCTTAAGAGAGGGAAACAGCTGCAACACATACAAAAAGATGTTTCACATAGATTTTCATATTGACTAACAACGTAGTAAATTAGCATAGTTTTCATATTGCAAATAAAGACATTATTTTGCTTTTGACCAAAATTAAGTGGCAAATAATCCAATTGAAAAGTGTCCATATATGAGTGCAATTCCCTGGGTTTTGTGGGGTAATGATGCTAGAATGCCGGTGCCATTAAGGTTTCACTCTTTGACTGCGGTCCGACAAAGATTGACCTAATACGCAAACTTTAGGGAAGACAATATAGCTAGGTCGGTTAATAATAAGGTTCTTTTTTCTCACCTACCCTTGTTAGGACAAAGAAGTGAAATTTTCCTTGTAAGTGTTTTGAGGGATTGCAAAATTTCCGGTCCAATCAGCACTATTTTGCCCCCACATAATTTTTTGACATGACATCAATAAATTCTGTTTACACCATATTGCCCCGTCTCATCCTATCTTGTTCTGACACGAATATATATATATATATATATATATAACCCACATCCAAAACATTCACCTCCCTCTCCACTAGCCTACCAACCATTCAATTTCTTTATCTCTCTCTTACTTTCATCAGCAAGGTTGTCAAAATCGGAATCCTACGTAAAATCGTGAGAGGTAGGTGAGATCGTGAATCAGATCATGAATTATAAGATCCTACATTATTTGAGAAAAAACAAATTGATATATTAAATAATCACATAAATTGTACATTCATAAAAATCAAAAATTTGCATTCATTTGATGTAAGTACCATACATCATTACATGACATCCATTTATAAGCATCATTAAAATATGCCAAAAATCTCAAAACGTGACACTTTATTGAGATGCTATTTTTCATTTGGTTCAATTAACACTCTATCTCTCTACATCAGAATAGCAAAACTTAGTCTATTGGGATGTTATTTTTTATTTGGGTCCAACAATCGAGCCTTTTGTCAAGTTAAAAAAAATTACAAGAAACCAAGTTTATTTGGAATTGTCAGAATCATACGATCCTGAATGATCGCTAAGATCCTTGAAAGATCCAGATCATTTTGGGTAAATAAGGTTGTAAAATCGTAGGATCATAAATTGGGATTTAGACAACCATGCTCATTAGTGTAAAAAAACAAAAAACAAAACAAAACAAAACAAAACAAAACAAAACTTCATTACTAGTGGCAAAATACATTCACCACAATGGCAAGACACCCAGTCCAACCTTACCTCCCTTATTGCCATCCTTATAAGATGTCCAGAGCTTTTAAAGAGCTTGACTATTATTCCAAGTGTATATTGTCTCCCTATCCATCACACGCTGGATAATTGAGAGGGGGAATTCCTTAGAGTGACCCCAAGATAATAACTAGGAATTTTGAACTCAAGACTTCATGAATTTCATTAGGCCTTAAGAACCACTAGACCAACTATGATATCCCAAATTGTGCAAAACCAATTGGATTGGATTATTTGAATGTGGGTTGTGCAGGCATGTGTTGAGTCTCACATTAAATATTTACTAAATGGAACTTGGGTTTATAAGTGACTGTGAGGAGCCCCAATTTCAATTTAACTAGTCCTTTTGGAGTATAAGTGTAGATGTGACTATCACTTTCCTCAGGTCATTACAAATGATATTTGGGTTTAATTTGTTATTAGCCCTTACACTATAGAATATAAAATGGAATTTTCCTTAATATATTTCTACCAAATAATGATGGTTTGAAGTGCGTTTTTTGGTTTGGGCTGATTACAAAGTTCATATTAGGGTTGAATTTGTTATTAACCCTTAAACGATAGAGTTTAAAATGGAATTTTCCTTAATATTTTTCTACCAAATAATGATGGGTTGAAGTGTTTTTTTTTTTTTTTTTGGTTTGGGCTGATAACAAAGTTCATATTTGCTCACTCACTCACATATTTAGTGCATGTACTTCGTGGATCAAGATATACAAGTTACTGCCCACTGAAATCAACCCAAACCCTCCCTATTGGGCAAGCAATGGAAAAATCCATGCATAAAACAGAGCCATGGGGCAGGTTTGGGCCGCATTCTCATCACTGTTTCTAGGACAGCGTGACTCTGTTGGGATTGAGTCTAGGCAAGCTACATGTGGAAAATGATTGGTTCTGAGGAAAATTAAAAAATAAAAAAATAAATAAAAAAAGGGAAGAAGAAGAAGAAGAAGAAGAAGATATCACATTTAAAATCTTTCATGATTTATGGAATGTTGTCTACCACATTTGGCTTCTAAGGAATGCCATAGTCCATGAAGAAAGAATTTGGACTAAAGAGTAGCTAAAGAGAAGCATCATTAAGGATGTCAAAGTACCACTGCGCACCTTTGTCGCAATGGACACTCCATAAATATAAGTGTTTATGAGCTGCAAGGAGGAAGGAGGAGGCAAGGACCGAGATTCAAGTCTCCAGGAGTGAGCTTCACACACGTAGACACTTAGATTAGACTATAACAAAATTTCTATTTTGTATATAACAAAAAATGGTTTCAAAGCTGGGCTGGAGTTTAAAACCAAGTTCAAGAAGTCTATTTGAATGCTACCATCTGTTGTAATTGGGGGATTGATACAAGTAGTATTTTAATTTGATTCTAGAAATCCTGTGATGTTGTGCTTTTGCCAAAGTGCTATTATATTCTGTGTTACTGTGCTGAAGGTGCTGGTTTGGATACCTTATAGATGTTTTGTTTAGTTGTTAGTGTGTTTTGCTTTGCTATTTGCTTTGGTTTTATAGTTAGTTCTGTATTTTGGTAACTGTAGCAAGGAGGTTTCGCTGGTTTCTTGGGATCTCCCTTTGTAATGTGTTTGTTTCAATGACTAAAGCAACCCAAAAAAAAAATGTTTGCAGGCTTTTAGAATTAGTTTTCAGCCTTAGACGTAAAGAAGTAAAAAACAAGTCCTGGCACAATCACGGTGTGTAGGACAACAATTTATTATATGGTATATTACTATATTATTTGAAAGGAATTGTTATAGATATCACGGGTTTTCCTATAGTTTGGTTAATCAAAATTGATGTGATTGTTATGTCATGCATCATCATTCAAAATACTTACTTAACCATGATATAGTTACTCTTTTAAGAAAAGAACAGAAAAAACCATGATATATTTTCAACAATATATCGTGTGTTCAGAAATGATCCTATATTGGGTTTGTTTGTTTAATTCTTTTTCCAAAAAATATAAATGATATCTTGCTTCAGTTCATAATAAGGTTTCTGGTAGCTTATTAGTAAAAGCTAATCAACAAATGGGATCCAAACTCCAACTACTGTGAGTACAAGAGTATTTGGTTCAAGAAGAGTTCCCATGTCTGTAAACTGGACTACTAAATAAGCATCCACAGCCTATGATCTTTACAAACATATAAAACTATTAATACATGCCACTGTCACCATGACTAGGAAACAAATAAAGTTCTTATATCCAAATATAAATTCAGGCATTTCACTATCAACCCTTTTTCATTCTCCATCAAAATATACAAATCCTTACAGATAAGTTTTAATGAGATGCATTAAGTTACAACAGGTCTATACATTTGCTCATTACTGAGTTATTGGCTATTCATGAGCATGTTTCATCAACGAATGTAATGAACCTAAAGAAGAAGAGTAAAGATTTCATCGCCTCTTTATTATGATGAGGAAGAACTCATCTGTACAAATCTTTGAGCTTCCTCAACGTGACCAAAACGGGTGAGAAGTCCAATGATTATAGAGTAATGTTCTTCAGATGCCTTTATTTTATATCTATGATGCATTAAATTAAATATCTGGCAAGCATCATCCACAAATCCAGCGTGATCACAAATAGATAGAACCACTTTGAAAGTGAAATGGTTTGGAGTAAAACCACCGGATCTCATTTGATCAAAATGAGCAATTGCATCTTGACACTGGTTATTATATCCATATGCCTCTATAATTGCAGTCCATGTCATTACTCCCTTTACGGGGATTGCATCGAAAACTGACTTTGCATGACCAATTGCTCCACAACTCCCATACAATTTCACAACTGCAGCAGAGACAAAATGAGTACACTCAATATTCTTCTTCAAGACTTGTCCATGTACCTCCTTCCCAAGCTTCAAACTTTTTAGTTCACCACAAACACTCGCTATCCTTGCTATCGTAACTGAATCTGGCCTGTGTTTTGACAACTGCATTGACCTAAACACACCAAGTGCTTCATTTAGATGCCCATGTTCTACGTATGAATCAATCATGGCTGTCCACAAGATCACATTCCTCTGTTCCATACCATCAAACAACTTTAAAGAATACTTCAACAGGCCACACTTTGAGTACATTATCATCAAAGAGGAAACAATAGATACATTAGGTAGGAACCAATTCTTCAAAGCATAAGCATGAATCTCCTTCCCTTGAGTCAGAGCCCTCAACTCTGCACAAACTGGAAGAACAGTGGCAACTGTGACAATATCAGGCTTAAACCCTTCCTGCTGCATCCAAATTATTGATCTCAAAGCCTGCTCGAGCCTCCCGTTTGAAGCATAACCTGACATCAAAGCAGTCCAACAAATAGTATTCCTCTCCATTGATGCATAAAACACCTGCCTCCCGGATCCCATGTCCCCACACTTACAATACATGTCAATCAAGGCAGACTGAATGAAAATCTGCCTCGAGTAACTCTTTGTCTTCAACACATAAGCATGAACTTCTCGGCCTAATTTATGTGCCCAAACTTCTCCAATAACAGGAAGTATTGTAGTCAATATAACCGAGTTTGGCCTTATCCCTTCTTCTACCATTCTCCTCACATACTCCAAAGCTTCCTTTTGCAACCTATTGTGTGCAAAACCCGCAATCATCGCTCCCCACACCACAACATCCCTCTCACCAATCTCTTCAAAAACACGACGCGCAAGCTTAATCTTTCCACATTTAAAGTACATGTCAACCAAACTCGTCCCAAGAATTGAACTATCAAAAAAACCATTCTTTATCAAAAGGGCATGAGTCTTTAAACCTTGCCAAAGCGCAGATGCACCGGCGAAACTCTTGATGACATTAGAAAAAGAATAAACATTCAATCCGACCCCTAATTCCCTCATTTCAGTATAAGTCGAAAGCACATCACGATATCGCCGCCTACCCGATATCACACTCCCTCTGAGCAAGGCATTCCACGAATACACATTCTTACTAGAACATTCATCAAACAGTTGGTGTGCATCTTCAATCGACCCACAAGCTGTGTACATATTCACAAGTTTTGTACGTAAAAACTCGTTATTTTCAAGCCCATTAATCCTTATATGAGTGTGAACTAGTTTCCCTTCGGTTAAGGATTTGGTTCGAACACAAGCAGTAATAAGAGAAGAAAAAGTGGTGGGGTTAACAGGTATACCTTGTTGGTCCAAGTAGTCCAATATGGCAAATGCTTGTTTGAGCTTGTTTTGCTTAGCAAATCTTTGGATGTCTTTGTAAATGGCATATGGGTTTTTGGTGTGGAGTGGTAAAGATTCTGGGAATGCATCTTTTTGTGAAAATCGTGGTGGCTTTTTGGATGGAAATTTGGATGGTTTTTTGCGTTGTTGTTGGTGGGTGTTTGGTGGTGGTGGCTTTGGGTTATGGGTTTGGATTGGTACTGGGGATTTTGTTGAGGCTTTGGTTTTGAAGAAGTGGGAGTTTCTGTTGTGGGTGTAGTTAGTGAAGGGATTTGGGTAGAGATGTAGAGTCCATGGAAGTGTAACTTCCATGGGTTTGTCTTTTGGGGTTCACAAAAACACAGTTTGTTTGGTTTGGACAAGAGAGTAGGAATTGGGTTTGGTTGCTTGTTTCTTTATCTACTTCAGCACTCGCCTTAAGTGGCTAAGGTGCTTCAAGCCAAATATTTTATTTGGATATAGCACTACACATATTTTTAAGTTTTGTGAGTTTTTACTTTTCAACGAATAAAATCCTAGTTTTTAAACTAAATTAATAAAGCTTTGGGTTTTGTCGATTCCAAATTGAACCTCATGAAAAACTGAAATTGTGCGAATTTGTGGCTTACAGAAGGTGATAAGAATTCTGAAACATTTATGCAATCATTTAGAAGATGAATGAATTTTTATAGAAGCTTAAAGATGATAATGGGGCTTGATTATGGGAGAGAATGGAATTTGGGCAGTTTTTTTTTTTTTTTTTTAATTACTTTCAAGGTTTATTTAGCTTTGCTTGTTACCATAAAAATGAAATCATAACTTTAAATCTTATCATAATTTTAATTATATAAAAAATTTCACAATTTGATGAGGGCAAGTTCTTATGTATATAAGGTAAGATTATGAGACTAGTCACTTCTTACTTAGTAAGATAAACTCGTCACACGTATGGACTTATATCCTCAAGTGCTATTAGTGACTCAATCTCAAGCCTTTGTGACGAGGTGGACAAAGGTCAACCACAAAACAAACACTTAGGGCCCGTTTAGTAAAAGATTTTTAATAACATTATTTATATTTTTTAGAAATATGGGTAGGTGAAAAAAATATATAAAAATACATGTAATATTATTTAAAGTTTAAACAACTATAACAAAGAGATCCTTAGAATTTATAAGTTGTGATTGATTTTAAATAAAAATGTTACATAAAAATTGATGTTACACTAATTATAAATTTATAATATGCTCAACTCAACAAATTATGAAAATTTTATGAGATTTGTTGTTTATAACCTTGAAAAATAAAAGCTTTAAAAAGTAAGTGGACAATGTTTCACTCACTAACTCTTACACACGAATATACCAAATCAAATCCAAGGAAGACTCTGTTCCCCAATAATCTAGGCAGGTAGTATGTGTCTGGCTGAGAAATGTCAGAAGTGCTTAAACTTAAAGCCTTAAACAACAAACCCCACCAAAACAATGCTTTCTCTCATTTCTCCTTCACCTCCTCTCCTTCACTTCACCACTAACAAAGCCACTCTTCAAAATTTCATCATTCCAAGTACTTCTTCTAACACAAGAGGCAGTAGAGGAAGATGGGTACCACGAACCGTTACAAGAGTCTCATCCTCAGATGAAACAAAGGTTGCTATTGCATCAATCCTAACAACAACAACAACAACAACAACAACAAAGGTAAATGTTGATGATGATGACGAGGATGTTGTTGTAGAATCTGCTGAGGAAGTTGTGAGAAAATTCTATGATGGAATCAATGGCCGCGACTTGGCCTCCGTGGAGGACCTCATTGCCAGTAACTGCGTGTACGAGGACCTTATCTTTGCAACTCCTTTTGTTGGTCGCAAGGTACACCACATTTCTCAACCTATTTTTCTTCAAATGTCACACACACTGCCACACATGCGTATGTATAATTGTATATGGATATTTTACGTTAGTATATGTACACGTATAGGCAAAACTACAATACAATGATACAATAAAATTCTTTAGGTGCTGTATTGTTTAATGTAGTACAAATAGTAAATATGTGATTTATTGATCAACACAATCAAATGGTTAAATTCAATTGAAAAACTCAAGGTAAGCTACTAGGAAATTGTATCTAATATTTGCTGAAACCCCTTTTTGTTAATGGATCCACCCTCTTCCCCTTAAATTGTTATTCATGATTTTGAACATTTAATCTTTTCTTAATCCATATTTTTGGAATACTCCGTTTACAAAACTTCTATTTAAATAATTTGAAATGGTTTTATGTAATTCTCGTAAAAAGTTGCATCTAGTCAAATAAACTGAGAACAAAGTGGAACCAAACGAGCATACATATACGAAGAAAAATCATTCAAGTATTAAATCATGTTAGAACAAAATGTATATTGGTATGGTGTTTTATGATCAGGGGAAAATCAGGCCAAACCTTAGTCTACCCCAACTTGGACTTCAACTTGGTGTCCAAAATATAATAATTTAGACGGAATGTTTCCAGGTCTAAAGTCATCACTTTAGTTTTGAGTATTGATTCTCCACTCTCTGTTTTTTTTTAGTCGTGTTGATTGTCCTATTGTGAAAGATGGATCTATCCCAATTCTAATATGATTAGGAGCTATTAGGATAAGCAAACTGAAATATTAATTGGTCCATGATAATTGAGTCACATATCCTTTTCTAGTCCTTTATGGTAAAATGCGCCTATTTTTTCCAAGAAAGAATGAACAATATAATTCAAGAATTCTTCCTAGTTCCTATCATACTGATAATGCTTTCTTTGACTTTTGCTTCTATATATCCAAAATACCAATCCTACATTTTGTTTTCCAATATCCTAAATAGGCAGTTCTGTGTCTATTTGAGGTACTTAAATTAGCCATATCTATCAACCATGCAGATGAACCTGCTTCATCTCGTATATCTTCTATAACAAAGCCACTCCCAGTTTCATTACTCCTTGTAGTACTTCTCCTAACACAAGAAGTAGAACAAGGAGGGTGTCACTGACTTTTAATAGGGTCTCATCACCAAGAACAATAACTACAACCAATGGTGATGATGATGAGGATGTCATACAGTCTGCTGCATATGTTGTGAGGAACTTCTACGAGGGAATCAATGTCCACGATTTGGTCTCCGTGGAAGAACTCATTGCAGGCAACTGTGTGAATGATGTATAGAGAGAAAGAAGTAAGATAATTAACATGGTTTGGCCTAATGGTTCATCTCCATAGCCGAATCTAAGCAGCTATACTGAATATGTGTTACAGTGGATCTAATGTACATTAACTTTAGTATGGTAGCCCTTGGTATACAAAATTATGGTAGTCCATGGTATTCTAGAAAACCACAATCTATGATAATATCCTCATGTATAATTTAAATATTTTATAATTCATTACTTTCAATGAAGTATAAGAATGTCTTTCAGGAGCTTATTAAACTGACATTCTCATATTGTTTCATCACTCCCTTTATTTTTTTCATAATATAGATTCATGTGACTTTAGCACCCTTTGAATTTCATGAAGCGGATTTGAGTTTGTTGATAAGGAAGCATATTAAAAGTCAATGATGTCTCTGAGAATTACTAGTGTTTGTTCACATGGTGGAGGGGAATAAAGTAACAGCAGGGAAAATGTTTTCTTCAATAGGTTTTGTTTGGTGGTAACAGTTAATGAGATAGGGCAAAAGAGAAACACCTCCTCTTTCCTGGGTTTCTTATTGCAGGATTTTAAATTGGACATTTTTCAAAGGAATCACTCATAAAAATTTCTAATCTGATTTATCAACCTAAAGATACAATCTTTAGACCAATTTGAATCATTGAAAACCTCAGCAACTTGATACAGCATGAATATGACTATATGAAAAAAAAAAAAAAAAAAAAAAAAAGTGGTAAAAATATCCCTCTGTTTCATTTATGTATCTCTTCCCTTCTCTAAACATAGTTTGATTCAATATGTAGGAAATCCTGCAGTTCTTCAAAAAATTCACTGATTCCACCTCCATAGACCTCCAATTTGTTATTGATGATTTGTCTACTGAGGATTCCTCAGCAGTTGGAGTGACATGGCATTTAGGTATGTTGAAAAATATCCTATGCTTTTTACCTTCTTTCATCCCAGTAAGTATTAGTTACCTCTTTAGATTTTTTTTTTTTTTTTTTTTTTTTTTTTTTTTTTTCAACCTGATTAATGTGGGAAATAACTTCAGATTGGAGGAAGAGGCCTTTTCCTTTTAGCAAAGGATGCAGCTTTTATCGATTGGAGGTCGTGAATAAAAAGAGACAAATAATGTAAGTGATATTTTAATGTTGAATATGTAGTATACTATATACTATCTGCAATGGATTATCTAACCCTAGTTGAAAGAATCTGTCTTAAGAGAATTTCATTAACCCTTAAATAAGGGTATTGTTTGCAATCACAATTTTGGTTCCACAAAAAGAAAATAATTTGAATTCTGGGTTGAAACATAATTGATTGTGAGAGTCCAATGTTTTTCACTTTGTATATATCTTTGAGATAATGCAAATGGGAGCTATCAAAACATCAAAACTTGCTTAATCCTGATGTAAATACAAATAACTTTTAATTTAAGAATAAAAGAACTTGCATCATGTGCTAGCGGCCTAGTGCCTGACCTTACAAGTTGGCATGTTTAATCTTAGTCCAAAAGGTAATACTTGTCCTATAATTTATTTATTTTTGTCTAAATTAGATAAAAATTCCATTCCACCCTGATTTCTTTATTTGGATGTGGTAATCATTAGATTACTTGGCTAATTCTTTTTGAAAACCCAATTGAACATATTTTTATAACTACCATTTCATCATGATAGATTTTTTATATTCATGATGATTGTACTATTAGTTTTGGACAAATTTGCAGAATATGGCATTGAGTTAACCTACCTGAGACATAATGATTGGACAACCTCAGACTAGAGGTTCTGCTTTAACCTCCCCAGCTCCAACCTAGCAAAAGGAGCGCCTTCTCACCCTTAGCCAACATAGGGTCCATTGCTCATGTCCTTTTTGGTATAACTTGAGTATGTTGGACTCCATGGTGCCACCAAATCAATGATAAGAATCTCCATTATATTAAGCCTTGCTGCTCCTGTTCCTTCCTGAAAGACCAAAGATTTCAAAGAGAAGAAACCCTTGAAATGCAATACGTTTTCATCCAGGATGCCAATTATACAATGAGGCCCTTTTCTTCAATACTTAAATAGTAAATTAAGATGATAACTTTACATATTTATGGGGGAATTCAGTACTCCCAAATAAAAGGGAGTTAGTTATGGTCCATTCAGTAACAAATAAATAGGACTTTCTATTGGGAAAAATCACTGATTAACCACAACCGCTTAAAGTTAAACGGTGTATGCCTTAAGATGTGTTTTTTAATCATATTGTACAACTGGTAATTTTAATCATATGGTCTCTCTTGGCCATTTGAAGCCATGCTTTACATACTTCTTACCGATATGGTCTTGCTCTGATTTTCCACTTTAGTTTCAAGGGTGCAAATCTTTCATTTGAATGAGAAATTGAAAACAGGACCAGGTTAGCTCTACCGGCCCACTGACAATTCCCTCTTGTTGCTTCTTCATTAATCATTACTTTAGACTTTTAGTGCTTACCATGAGGAAGCAAATTGTAAAGGATAGACAATAAGAGGTAGATTTATGGTTAATTATGAAGATTATATATGGATTTTTTGTTGGTAATGTAAAATTCTCCAACAAACTGCTTGTTATATATGGAGCAATTCTCTACTAGGAAACTTGTTTCAATCAGAAACTGCCAACTTACTCTATAAAACCTCATCTAAAAGAATTCGTGTTTATTTAGTTCCTAAGATGCTTATATCATATTTGCACCATGCACTGCAAAGATTGCATAGATTGTGTTGGGAGACTGATCTTGCTTTTTTCAAAATACAGTTATGGACGAGATATTGTAGAACCTGCAATCAAACCTGGGGAGGCAGCTTTGGTATGTAAATTAGCCATCATACACACATTTTTTGCCCTTTAGATGTCAGGTAATAATACACATGTCCAGAGATAGACTGGAAAACAAGGAAATAAAAATTAGAAGAGAGAAATAAAAATAAGATGTCAGAATACTACTGTGTGTGTGGGTGCACACACATGTGTGCATGCTTTCCTTCATATCCTCATATTACCCCTAAAATCTAAAAATTATTTTGGTTGAACTTGAGTATGCATTGGTCTGTTTCAGCCCTTGCTTACAAACCTTGCTCAACTCCACTAAGTTGGTGTTGAGATTGCATGAATTTGGAGAGAAACTCATTGTATCTCACCTCTGATACACTAATTTTTTTCCCTGATAACCCATATATTTCAATTTTCTGATGGTCTTCCTAGGAACCAATTGATATAAAAAAATAAATTTTGCATTGATGGATAAAAATTTAAAATTGTATTGATTCAGTTATTATGCTTATGCATACATTTTGTCCTTCTAATCAAATTACTGTATGTGTGCAGGTGATTATCAGAGGTGTAACCTGGCTTCTGCAGCAATTTCCTCAGCTGGCAGACCGGCTATGATAGCAGCTATCAAGCAATTATTTTTTCATCTTTAATAGAAATGATTATAGGGTTATTTAAATTTGATAAAGATTTAAATTTTAGGTTCAAATGTATAGTTAAATCTGCCCCCAACCACACTGTATTCTTTACTACGCTGTTAATTTAATATGCAACAACATATTTGGTGATCAGTTTCTTCAATTATATCATTACAGTAAAATATTTCTGGTGCGCAATGCTCTTTGTGGTCACATGCTGTATTTTAAAGCCACAGTGTTTTTCTTACATAGAACACATTAAACACCAAGAATAAGATCATAGCTAAATAACTTGGTTAATGCCATTGGGCCTCTTCTGTGGGTTCAAAAACTTGGGGTCAAATCCCCTACTTACATTCAGCAAAAATAAATAAACATGGATGCCATGGTAGAAGATGCCTGTAGAATAGAACATAGTGAAAACTTATAGTTCTTTTTTTTTTTTTTTTTTTTTTTCTTCTTCATTTTTTTTTTAAATTTTATTTTAGTTTTAATAATAGAAGAAATTGCATAGGCATAACAAGAGAAAATTTTAAAAAGATAGAGAGTCATCCATTAGTTTACAGAAGGACCTTAGAGCCATTGAGAGTTCGACCAGCTCATGTTCATGTTGACTTTGGAAGCTATTTTGGCCAAACCAGCTGCTTCATTTGTGCCATAAATCCATTTTGACTGAGAGTTTATAAGGTTCAAAATATCAAAAAGAATAGGATACACCTTACATGCAATCTTCATTTATGCCAGACCAGGTTGCTCATGCAAGAGAAAGCCAAAATGACCAAAAAATTCTCGCAGTAATAACTCTTTCTATAACGTCACATGAACTCTCTCACAGAGTTGTCATCAGCGCCATAGCCATGGATGGGTGGAGAGAGAGCTAAAATTACCGCGATGCTCAAGTCACAAAGAAGATTTCAGACAATTCAAAACTTCACCACTTTGATGGTAACAAAATGATTTTCTCGTTGAGACTGACCAAAACCATGGCTGAAACCAAAAGCTCATGACCAGAAATTCACTATTATTTTATTTATATGCTTGAAAAGGCTACGAGGATGATTTTGATCCAGAGGTATTTTTCTACATCCTTTTAAATTGAAACTCATTTTGCAAATTCCTTTTGCTACAATACAAGAGAAGGTACTATTATAAACTACATTTCTCTTCACATCATTACCCTCTAACCAATTTGAGCCTAGTTTTTCTGTTGGAAACTTCTTTAATGCGACCTATAAGACATAAATATTGTCCAGCGAAAAACAAAATATTTTTCATCATAACGGGAGAAAATAAAATAAAAACAATCAAAGTATACACGAACCTTTACACATGGAAAAACTATTTCAATTTCTTTATTTGAAAGATGTTTAGCAGAACATTACACTTGCATGGCAGAAAGGGGGACAGGCATACAAGAATTTAGTCAGCTAGAGCCATTTGATGGTTAATTCAGAGACTCTTATTTGACATTAAAGGAGAATTGTACAGGACTTTTCACGCAAAGACAAGAATCTCTTCTATGTATTAAAATGCTAACGATTGCATGAAGACATATGCCAAAGGCATAAATTAGTCAACTGATTCCTTTGCATTTAAAAGGAGGGGGGGAAAAAGGACAAGTATCATCAACATTTAAATGATGACATTTCATTATTGATCACCAAAATAAAAAATCAAATATAGCTCAGAGAAGAAACTTTTTTTTTTTTTTTGATAAGTGAAGTCTATATTCAGGTATGTTTTTAAAAATTAAAATGTGAAATGTGAATTCTCCATTCAATACTGTTACATTATGAATGTACTATCAGTTTGGTCACTAACAAAAAATGCTGAATTAATTCAGAGATGCACACCTGTTTTCATTAAGAAGTGCATTAATCATTTCTGCCCAAATAAAATAAGGGCAATGAAATTAGGTAAAATTGGAAACCATAAAAATACAGACCGCTGAAGCAATGAGCTCAAATCTGCTGCAAAATTAAAATAGCAAACTAATGAAGGTAGAAGTCATTCTCAAAGAGTGCCATGGGCAACCAAGGTCTCAAATTTTGAGCCCCAATGTTTCTGATTCCTGAGTTTTTTAGCGTTCTCCTTGTAAACCCCATCTGCAAAGAATATCTTCACTTCAAATAAGTTCAACAATTGTGGTTCTTTCTCTGCTTCTTTAACTGGCAATCTAAATCCATTTGAAACATGTTAGCAGTGCTTTGTTTAGTATAAATTCTATTGTTCATCATATTCCACAAAATTCACTTCTGAGCCAAAATCCCCACTTGCTACATATCCCGCATCTTTCATTAGCTCATTTAATCCATCCAATAAAGTGTAAATTTCTTCCGCATGGGGGTTTGATGTGTCGCCCACCGTAAAGGGCAAAAATCCCAAGCCCACGTCGATCCAAGCACAGCCAGGAGCCTTCCTCACACCCAAATCCCTCATGGAAGTCCTAACCTCGGCTAGCATGTTCCAACGACCATCAGCAGCATACATATTAGCAATCAAGACATAGTAACCTGAATTTTCAGGCCTCATTTCTAACAGTTTCTCAGCTGCCCACTCCCCTAATTCTGTATTTCCATAAATCCGACAGGCTCCTATTAGAGTAGCCCACATGGCAGGAGTTGGCCTGCAAGGCATTGTTTTGATAATTTCTTTTGCTTTGTGCAACAAACCAGCCCTGCCAAATAGATCAACCATGCAAGAGTAATGCTCCAGTTGAGGACTTAAACCATAAACACAAGGCATTTTTTCAAACAGCCTCTGGCCTTGGATTACAAGACCAGAATGGCTACAAGCTGATAGAACCGCAACCATGGTTATATGGTCTGGTTTGATCTGGAACCTTTCCATCTCTTCAAATACTTTCAGTGCAGCTTGTCCCTCTCCCTGTATTCCATATCCAGCAATCAAGGAAGTATAAGTCACCTCATCCCTTTTGCTTAACGAATCAAACACTCTTTTGGCTTCTAAAACTTTGCCCGACCTTGCATACATCTCCACAAGAGCATTCCACAAAAGCAAATAGTCCTTGAACTCTTCACGCTTTGTGATGTAGCAGTGGAACTCCTTCCCATGTTGCAGATTGGCCACTCGAGCACAGAGGGGAAGAATACTGGCAATTGTCACATAACTTGGTTCAATTCCGGAAAGCAACATCTCTCTAAATAGGAATGATGCTTCCTCTGATTGATCCATGTGGCTGTAGCCAGAAAGCATAGAATTCCAAGTAATTATACTCTTATTTTCTACCAATTGGAACAAAATATAGGCACGCCTTAGGTCTTTGCACCTAGAATACATGGTAATTAGTGCATTCTTGACAGTATCAAACTCATAACAACAGCTACGAATTGCAGAACCATGAATTTCTTTTCCCAGTTTAATTGCCCCAATGTGGGAACATGCACCCAAACCAATAAGCATTGCCACAGAATCCAAAAGAACGCCACAAGTTCGCATCTGAGAAAGCAAGTCAAGTGCTCCCTTAAAATTTCCAGTTCGCAAGCACCCACCAGCTATAGTATTCCAAGTTATGATATTCACTTCATTATTTGTAATTCTCATGCTTTCAAAAAGCTGAAATGCTTCCCCCCACATTCCCCTGGAGGCATAAGCAGATATGATTGTGTTCCAAGAAACAGCATCCTTTTCTGGCATTTTGTCGAACAAGCTTCGAGCAATATCAATTTCCCCAAACCTCCCATACATGGAGACCAAGGCATTATGTACAAACAAGTTCCACCCAGCAGAGCTAGCATTAATAGAATTATGAACCTCCCTACCAAAACCCAAATCCAATTTTTCACCACAAGCCTTGAGAACAACTGGGTAAGTAAAATTATCTGGTCTAATCCCCTTATCCACCATTTCTTTATAGGCAGAGAGAGCCTCCCCAAAAATCCCATTCCTAACATAAGCAGAGATAAGCATATTCCAAGGCAAAGGGTGCAAAATACCTGAATTCGCAGTAATAGTACGGGCTTCAGCAAGGAGGTCAAAATTTGAGTAAAAAGTAACAAGCTTGGGCACCAAAATGGGGTGTTGTTCGAGACCCAAGGAGATAATCTGGGCATGAAGCTGTTGACCTTGTGGGAGTGATTTAAGGTTAGTGCAAGATAGAAGAAGAAAAGAGATGGGATGTAAGATAAGGTCATAAGAAGAAGAAGAGGCATGGAGCTGGATATGAGAGAAGGTTTTGAATGCTTTTGATAGATGGCCTTGGCTTGCAAAGTCCTTGAGAGATGTAAAAAGGCAATTAATCATAGATTCATCACTGCTTGTGTTTGTTTCCGGGACAGAATCATTTGATTTGCATGATGTAGACGGCTTATCGTATTGTTCTGTACCTTGTCTCCATTTTCTAGGAATGTATTTCTGGATTTGAGATATAGAGATACCCCTTGGGATAAACCGAGATGGAGCAGGCGGCATACACTATAAATGCATGTGTGTGTGATGATAGCATGGTCAGTGAGAACTGACTGCATGGCTTCACCCACATTCGCAACATGTGGCTTGGAAAAATCCGCTCTCAGCTGACCCAATTTTTGCTTATTAACATCAAAGACTACTTCATTCAATTATGGACTGAAGGCAATACTTCCCCTGCAAAATCAGAGAAAACATAAGCTATGAATTAATCATTAGAGTGTTAGAGAAAGAACTCTTCACACTAATTCCCACATATGCCCAAAAACATTCTTCAATTGGGTTTTTTTATTTATTTAAATAATTCAATTGTTACCTCGCACACTCTCCTCATAAACAAGACTAAACAATGCCACTAAACTACAAATTTCTTGCAAATTGGGTAAATTTAGTTGAAATTCATATTTTTTTTTTTTAAGGGGTAAAAAACCCAAATTTGTTCTTTCTCTTTGTCCTTCCACTTTCTCAACATGAAAATCAGACATATATAATCTTCAGAGATCACTAATATACTTATAAACGTTATAATTCAAAGATCATTTGCGTTCAAATAGAAATCAAATAAAATCACTTCTAAGTAATAATCATACAGGGAAGTAGCTAGCAAAAATCAAACTTCAGAAAAAACAGGAGGAAAAAAAAATTTTGAACTTTTAGCAGTAACATTTTTGTTCAGTTTAACACAACCATGCAAAGTTTTTAAATTTATTTTTCTCAGCAACCAAACAATTATTAGAGAAGAGTCTTAAGTAAAACAACAAAAACCATATTACCCAGAGACGTACTCACCAAAGCATGCGTACCTCCAAAGAAACAAAATTATGACCTGTTTGGAAGTTTAGAAAGGGAGGAGAGTAGTGGGGAGAAGAGTAGAGGGGAATAGTTATCCTCCACCTTGTTTGGATGTTTTTAAAATTAGTAAGGGGAAAGGGAGTAATTAGCTCTTCCTCTTGTTTAGATGTTTTAAAAATTAGAATGGAAAGGAAATGAAATAATTTAAATAAACAAATTTACCACTATTTGAAAATGGACTTGCAACATTGGTCTATGATTAATTTGTTAGATTAAATAATTATGACTATAGCATGCAATATTTTTTTTTTTGATAAATTTTTTTTTTTCTGATGTGAATTAAATAATCAACATTGGTCTATGATTAAATATTTTTTTCTGCTTTTTTATTATACTAAAAAAACCATCCTTAATTGATAATAATTAAAATAAGAGAAAAATGTTTGGTTTGTTTGTTTACTGAAAAAAATCAACAACTTATTGAATTTTGAGTGTTTCTTTCATTTATTATTATTATTTTTAATATTTTTTTTTTTTATTTTGCTTAGTACGTGAATTTAATTTTTGGAGGATTCGGAGAAGAATTGAGACCCCAAAAAAAAAAAGTTAGGGAGAGTGACTCTATGAATTAACTCAAAAAATAAGATCCTACTATGTAATTTAAATTCAAGTGTTTGCCCACTTACTATTCAAAAAAAAAGCAACTCAAAATTCTCAAGAGAATATCCTGCTAAATACTGAGCAATAGCACAAATTTCAACCAAAACAAATGACGATAATTTCTCAAAAAAATGCAGAATTTCACACACTGAAACATTTTTTTTCATGACCATACTTATCTGTTTAGGAACCAATGCCACTTTGAATCATGACATGAGATACTGGAATTTGCCAAACATAGAGCCCATTAAGAATGCCTTGTCCATCTAATTAATAAAGCAAGAAAAAAATTTTAATAGATCAAGGTCTAAAACTTTCAAAAAAAAATATCAAGATTCAAGTGGTCCAGCAACTAAGGCAAGTCCAGACCAGGCAAAAAAAGAGAGCCTAATCATTTACAAACAAGATTAAACCAGGGGCTGAAATTCCTGTACAATAACAAGACGATTTAAACTAGCACCTATACCAATAAACAGTATTGAACAACCAGGGACATAACACAAGATCTAAGAAGTCAGCTCCTGGAGTCAACGACATTGTATCATGCCAGACAACTAAGATGTGAAAAGCATAAAAATGAATGTAAGCAGACAAAGTCTTCAAGCCACTGAAAAAAGGATAGTGTTTCAATGAGCTAAGACCACATCTGTAATTGCTAACAAACTTGTTTCAGAAAGCAAAACTAAAAATAAACACAAGCTGGTGCCAAAGAAAAATTAATCCCAAGAGTTTACAGTTCAATGATCAATTGAAAAGGTTTTTAGAAGCTGAAATTGTCTTGGAACATTTAAGGTTTGTTTGTTACACAATCTCAAACTCACATTTTTACATTTTAAACAACTTTACACACGTTTCCATACACTTTTTCACCCACACAAATTTCAAAAAACTACAAAAATCTCATCTCAAACTACTCTACCAAACACCCCCTTACTTGTCTAACTGTTAGAGAAATTTAAGGATCAGACATCACTGTGAACAATAGCTCCTTGCACTCCTCCACTGGATAGCCAATAAAAGCTCTCAACATATATGAATTCTTAATAAGATAGAGATAAGCCCTCATTCGCAATCTAGAATCAATTCCTATCACATCCAAGAGATGGAACACGTCTAAATCTAGTGTCCTAAAGATTGTAAAAACTAGTGTCCCGGAGATTGTAAAAACTACCGAACTGTCAGATTGTCACCACATTCTAAGTCACTCTTTGACATTTTAAAATTCTAGTCCACATGCCTTGGATAAGAAAGAATCTCGTGGAAATTAATGTATATTTGGAAACAAAACCTAAGCCAGGAATGGAAGTTTTAACACTGAGGTTGTTCAGAATTTGAAACATTTCCTGGACATTTGAGATGTTTCAAACTACAAAAGGAAATAGCAACAAGAAACAATGCAATGAAAGGATACTTAGAAATTTTAAACATTTTGAAAAGTAAATAACAAAAATTGGAAGTAATGCAATCTTAAACATTTCCTAGAAGCTGAAGGCATTTTGGACCACAAAACAAAATAAAAAAACAAGTGATTGAATGGAACCACATACAGAGTATTGGAAGTTACCTTAATGCCCTTACAGCAATGACCCAGCTACCCTCACTTGTTGGAATGAGACCAAGACAAACACGATCAGCAACACCCTGCATGCAGAAAATCAAAAGGAATCAATCAGAGCAGCCCATCTTCTTGTACATTAATACATGTTTTCATGATAAACTTTTCCTTTTGGACCAGTGTAATATATCAGCCACTGCAAACTAGCTCATTGCATCAGTATTCTATATCAACAAAGGATGGTTTCACAATCTGTTGCGAACCAGCCATAAAAGGTTTCAACCATTGGCCATGTGCTTCTAAATTTAATTTGAAGCGTCAAAAGATAACACATTCAACTGACACCTCAGAAGATCTCCTTGGACTTTGGCTTAGGCAACTATTAGGTGGGTTGTGGTTGCCTACATCTTAAATTCAGTTTTTGACTTTAAAAAAAAAAAAAAAAAAAAAAAGCATCTAAGTATAATAATTCGTCTTCCAAATTAGGTTCAAATCAAGCATTTAAAAACGTTCATCAACCTATCAAAAAAATAATAATAATAATAATAATGTTCATCAAACATTACACAGCAAAGTTGACAGGACAACATCTATTAACCAGTCATGACCTTCAAATATACATTGTCAGTTAAAATTTCCTCTCTACATCACTAGACAATAAAATTTTCATTAACTTAAAATAACCTAATAGGAATTTAATCATGATATGCTAGTGCTACAGCTTGACCATTTAGAATTTATTAACTAACAAAATAAATCAGTGTATGGACGTACTTTAGGTGCTGTAATCCGGTTATCTCCTTCAAGTACGATACAACGGTCACTCACTAAGTAGATTGTGTTGGAGTGCCTCAATGGCATTGGGATTCCATTCGAAAGCATAAACTAGTTTTGCATTGGCCCTGATCAAGGAAGTTTAGCAATCAGGTCACTATTAGTGTACAAATGATCAAGCTGTTGAAATGATTGTAAAAGAGTAGACACCAAAATTTATCAAACACATTGTGAGTAACTCTTTGAAACTTTAAAATTCTAGTAAAAAAAAAAAATCAAATCAGAAACCTGTTCACAAAAAACAAGAAATTACCCAAAAAAAAAAAAAAAAAAAAAACAAGAAACACAAATCCATATATAGCTACAATATACAAATTTATGCAAGTTCACAACCTAGACTCACTCAAGCACTTTATCAATCACGTTATGAGCAATACTTTGAAACTTTAAAATTTAAGTAAAAAAAAAACCAATCAAATCTGAAACCCACCCACAAATAACATGTTATTACCCCCATAAAATCACAATTAATAAGAAATTACCCAATAAAATCACCATTTTAAGAACATAGTTATTTGATCCAACTCAAAAGAAACCCATGAAACAAAAAGAAAAACAGAGCTTACCTCTGAAAGAAAGACCCAGGCGTGAGAGACGATTGATTGTGAAGAAGTTGTGTGAGACAGAGACGGCGTGAGGTGTGGAAGAAATCGTGTGAGAGAGAGGCAGCGGAGTCTTCAAGGCTGAGAGAGTTTAGAGAAATTTGACACTGATGAGAGAAATAACGCGAATTTATTTTATAAACATCCAAACAGAGCATTAAGGTTCTCTCTCTGTATCTTTTCTTCCTTAGTTTTCCTGCTGTTTCTTGGGAACCAGACAGAAACCTTGTATCAGCGAGGTTTCTCGGCTTCTCATTGAAAAGGAAGGGTTTTGTGAGGGTTTTACAGCTAAGCCATAAAGGGCCTCAAAAAACCAAAACAAAAACAAGGGGTTTCAAACGACCTCAGCTTCTTCTTTTTTTGAAAGTGAAACGACTTGTAGCAAACGGCAAACCTCTCAGTCTCATTATTATTATTATTATTATTATTACTAGTAGTCTACTACTATATAGACACCTTATAATTTCAAATTTAAAGCCATGATGATTACTCTAGGGGTCAACAGGGAATGGTTCAGTTGGTAAGTTTTGGGCACTTCATTTAACCCATTTAGGTTCGAGTCCCGTTGTTAGCAGTCTTTTATTGGTGGACATCCATAAAGGTTAACTTGCGAGTCTTAACCTAAGCGCCCTCCTCGAAGGCTGGCATAACTTAGTTAATTCCCTTTTTTTAACCAAAAAACAAAAAAGGATGATTACTCTAGGGGTGTGGTGTAGCCAACCCAACGATCCATTAAAATTTTCCTAATCCAACCCAACCTAATGGGATATGTGGACCTTTAAGAGTTGATAGGTTGGGTTAGGTTACCAAAAAAATTTTTTACAACTTGTTGAGTCGGTGTAAGTCAGTAAATTCACAAATATGTCTAATCTAATTCATCATACCTATATTTAACATATATTTAAAATATGAGAAATGTTAACGGGAACCGTAAGGTGTCTGTTAAGGATGATATATTGTGAAGTTCACCTAATAAAAAAATTGTATAAATTGATGAAATGAATGAAAATAGTTCTAAAGTAACAAGTGAAATTCAAAAGGTTTTCTTTATTAGCTATACACCCTATAAAATTGGTTAAATTCTGAAAACCGTAAGTTTAACCAGATCTACAAGAGTTCAGGTTGGTTCATATTGAAAAAAAAATAAAAATCCCCAACTTAACCCCATCCACACCACCTACTTTAAGCCAAAACACCAATTGACACAAACCCTAAATCAAAAACTTTACTGATTAAGCTGACTGGACCGTTCACAACCTCTCATTTGTTAATAGTTGTGACTTGTGAGTGTCTGTTACAGTAGTGCACCGCTCAGTTTTAAGTCTTAACAACCCAACCCTGACACGATTACAGGCCACACGCCAGAGCCGCGTATCTAGGACCAAGTACAAGTACCGTTGGCAAGAGGGGTGCATTCTCGACATTTCAACGGTACTTGTACATGTAACACCTCCACCGACCACAAAAATAATATTAAAAAAAAAAAAAAACACTTCGGAGCTCATTACTAAAGCACAGTCGAAAAAAAACAAAAGGAGTCACATACAGAGAGGCACCGATTTACTCCCTCGGTGTCTCCGCCTCCTTTTTTTTTTTTTTCTCAAATCCGTTTCTTTATCTGAAAAAAGTGAAAAGATCGTTACGGTTCCAAGCAAAGAGGAAAAAACGCCGTCGTTTTGCTCTGGAAATGTCGGCGGTTTCGAATTTCGCGCCGTCCTGTTACGGCGGAGGGAGATCGGTTAGTTTTTCCGGGACGGCGACGGCGGCGGCAGAGTCGAAGTTCCGGCCCAATATGGCTTTGATTCCGAGGCCTTTTGAGGTACTAATTTCTAGAATTACGCAAAATCACTGTGAATTTATGCTTTGTGAGCCATTGATTTGTTGAGAAAATGTGCGTTATAGCTCATAATTCAGTAATTTTAAGGATCAACAATATCTTTTACTTTGTTAATGGTTGTGACCTAGTATAGTTTGAAGTCAAATTGATTGAGACTGTGAATATTTTTAATTTATTTGGGTTTTTTGTGTGTTACCGAAAAAGCATTGAACTTGATGAATTTTCCAGAGTCGTGGGGGGTTTTACGTCAAATGGGCACGGCCTCGTTTGAATGTAGTTTATGCCATAAACTTGCAATGGAATTTACAGCTTTGAATTGTCTTATTTTGGTTCTATTGTATTTATGATCTAAATTATGTAAGATTAAGTCTTGGAAGTCCTATGAGAAATAGGAAAGAAGCGTTTTATTACTACCGTCATCAGTGAGTTTGTTATTTTAAAAAAATTAAAAACTATGAATCCTTAAATAATTTACTCGAAATGAAGGTAATATATGACTTGAAAGTGTAGAAGTTCCGGATTATTGTGAGAATGAGGCAAATGTTTGTTTATTCTTGTTCATTATGTTTAGAACTGCTATGAGTTAATGACAGCTGTAAAGAACTTGCAAACGCTAAGATATGCTTAGCCCGTCAAGGGTGAAAAGTCTCTGGATTACCCAATAATTGGTTATGACGGGTGGGGTTTGTTGCCTATAAGAGTTTGATTAACAATGAGGATTGTTGTATAGTATGCTCTGTGATCTGCAGCTAATCTACGTAAAGTTTCCCTACATCATTAAAAAAAACACTAAAATATAAAGTTTCAATTTAGCAATATGTAAGAATGATACAATTATGCTACACTACTTCCAATGTGGCCATCGGTAATGTAACCATGTCATTAATAGTAGTTTTTTTTTTTACTCTTGGATGACTGACTGACTTACTACGTAACACTTCCTCATTGTAGAATGACAAGTTCCTTGTCTCTCGTTTAGCTCTTCGTCAATCCAGCAGGGCAACTAAAGATTTAACTGTACGTATGGCAATAGTAGATGAGAGGCTTGCTCGTGGGGGAAATGTGGGGAAGACTTCTGAAATCTTGGTAACTGAACTAACTTCTGGACTTGCAACATTAGTTTACAATGATTTTATAAGGTGCAAGTCATGCAGAAGCTTGAGGCTTACTGGTAATGTTGTTGCGTAATATACAGACAATAATTTTAAGATTACTGTTTGTGTCATTTCAACTCATTTGGCATTGCAATTATTTTCTTTGCAGGCTTATGATCTTATTCAAGGAGCACTTGTAAGTTTTGCATATTCTTCAATCTTCATATGAAATATCTGAATAATTTTTCATTCTTTAAATCTTCTCAAATTATGTCTAGTCATGCTTAAGTTATCACATAGTGTTAGCATACGATTACTTTCATAAATAGTTGCCTTTATTGAGCTGTTGTTTCAACTCATTAAAAAAGGGGGGGGGGGGGGGGGGGAGGGGGGGGGAAGCTGTTGATTCTATCATGTTTGTTTCAGTTGTTGTACATTAGCACCTACAATTACCATATTGCTCTGATTAGTTCCTAACTTATGATACTTCCTTTGTAGTTGGTTGCCTCAATATGGTCAGCTGGTACAATTTTATACAACTATGTTTTTCTTAATGTATCTTTTTTTTCTTTTTCTTTTTTCCATTTTATATAAGTTTTTTTTTCTTAATGTATCATTGTGAGGGACCTTAAACTAATAATATCTTAGTTAGAAACTGAGACTTTTCAAAGGGTCCCTGACCAGAAAGATCCAAGCTTTGCATTTATAAGAAGTTAGAAAAGCTTTTAAGTGTGTTTTTTATGCTTCCAGAAAATATCATGTATTTGATAAATTTTCTCAGGTATTTTTCAAAAATTGTAATTTTGTATTATGATGTTATTGGATTGCAGGTAAGATGGAGCTCTATAATGGACAGGTCATTTCCTGACCCACCAACAGCTGTTTTTCTGCATGGCATTCTAGGTAGCAGGAAGAACTGGGGTGGGTACTTTACATCTGCTATAGATAATTTCATTGGACCACTTAAATTTGTTCCCAAGCAGAGAGGAACAAAAGGAAAGATTTTTCATTTGACATCTTGATTGGTGGCCAACAACTTGATATGATAGCCAACAACTTGATATGATATTTGGCAACTGTTTATTAGGTTTTTGTAGAAATTAATGAGTTGCATGATGGCTAATATTGCAGGTACCTTTGCACGGAGATTGGCCAAGGAATTTCCAACATGGCAGGTGCTTTTCTGAAATTGTGCTTGGTTGACATTAATAGAGTACCTTTTACATTTTACAAAATATGGATAGGTTCCCTTCCACAAAATCTTTTTGTTGAAGTTACTACTTGTGCATTGTAGAATGTCGACCACCAGTTGTGTTCTGTTCCAATGCCACTTATTTGTAAAGTTGTGAATGCATCATATATTTTACCCATCTAAGCACCTATTTTCCCTGTTAATGGCTCCTTTGTCATGGTTCTACTAGAACAACTTGGGACTTTCTGATTTCAAGTCAATCTTATTTGTTTCTCATGTTTCTTTGGACAGTTTCTTTTAGTAGACCTGCGTTGCCACGGTGATTCAGCATCAATAAAGAAGAGGGGTCCCCATACTGTTGCTTCCACTGCTCTTGATGTCTTAAAGCTAGTAAGTATATTCTGAGTTTTGGCTATGTTTATTATGAAAGACACCTTCTCCCATATTTTAAATCAGCTAAAACAGAGTCTGATATGTCCTCACTATTGGCATTGCAATTCATTGCTGTTGCACTAATTACTACAGTTCAGGCAGATGGGCGTATCAGTTTTTCTTTTGGGCACTATGGTGCTTCAAAATTGCATTCAACACAGCCGATAACTTAATCCCCTCCGCCCCCCCCCCCCCCCCCCCCCCCCTTCCCCCTTTTAATTGTTTTAAGGTTCCACAAGCCAAGTTCAATTGCTAATACGTATGTGTGGGAACATGCATGATTTTCTGGATTATGTATACAGTTGTATACATCTCATCTTTCCATATATTCTACCAGGACGTGTATTCTTTTTTGATCTTCTATAAAATGTAAACAAGCAGCTTATTAGGTTAGGTATTTAAACTTTTCTTTTTTATTTTTATTCTTCATCTTTTGGCTAGGTTGGACAGCTAAGAATGACACCTCGAGTTCTAGTTGGCCATAGTTTTGGAGGGAAAGGTACTTTAATTATATTAACATGGAATATACCTTAATTTGAGAGAAATATACGTGGTAGTGTAATTACATATATTTCAGATGATGGTGCTTAGTATGCTCTCTAACTTTTTATGCAGTTGCATTGAGCATGGTAGAGCAAGCTGCAAAACCTCTTGCACGACCAGTCAAAGTAAGCTCTCTGTTCACTGAATTTGTTAAGGGACTTTAATAATTTGGACAAGAAAAATTACTGGAACTAAGAAAGTTCCAAGTACGTTTTTCGGTAGGTTTTGGATCATGTAGAGAAATTATTAGAACTTTTGCTTTGACAGTAATTGGGGCTATTTGAAACTTGAAATCATTATTGACATTTGAACCATGACTCTTGGCTAAACTTTTGTGCACCTTGACTGCCAAAGTAATGATATGCTTGTGCTTATTTCTCTTTTGGGTCTAGTTTACATCATCTTCCTTTTATGTTTACAATTTATTTATATAGGTTTGGTCTCTAGATGCTACTCCTGGAAAGCTTCGATCTGGTGGAGACGGAGAGGATCATCCGGAAGAACTAATAGCATTTTTAAGTACATTGCCAAAGGAGGTCAGTATTAGTCAATTGTTCAAAATTCTCTTTTGGATGCATCATGTATCCTTCCTTGGGACAGGGACCATGCAATTTTATCATTGCTTTTATTATGTTTGACTTGAAGAAGTAAATCAACAGGGTAAGTATTCATTGGAAAAGTAAAAGAGGTTAGCAACTTGAGGGATCAATCTAAGCTATAGTCCTCCATGTCCTTTCTTTAGTTAAACTTTTACTTTTCAAGAAAGATGAAGTAAGGAAGGAGGGAGGGGGGGGGGGGGGGGGGTGTGGTTTAGCTAGGTTTTTCACCACACTAAGGTTTCTAACCTTGTCACAAACATCTCTTTATATCCTGCTACACGCAACTTGAGCCATTTTACCACATCATGGCACCAAACAAATAATATTTCTTGCATTTGTTATATATATATATATATATATATAGACAATAATGTGGTTACCTGAAAGTTGAAGTTCTCAATGAAGGAGATCAAGGAGATAAAGAGTAAGTATTCATTAGAAAAGTAAAAGAGGTCACCAGATGAGGGGAAAATTTGAGGAAAGTTACCCTACTAACTACTAACCTTCACATGAAGTTACTAAAGTAAAAGATTTAGAGTTTGGCTAGCCATATTATCCTCAAACATATTCTGTTGTTGCCAAGAACAAAAGTCTGGCATTTTATGCTTACTATACGGTTCACTTTAAGGAAGTACCTCCTTTTCCTTTCCTTTTGTAAGAATGATATTAATTATGCTATAGTTTTCCTTTAATGAAGGTCTCCTCAAAGCGGGATGTTGTAAATGCTCTCATTCAACAAGGATTTTCGAAAGATGTGGCACAGGTATTTACGAAACATCAATTCTGGTCTTAATACTCGTATCTGAAGTAAATTAATTTGAAGCTGGACAAATGGGGCCTTGTTCATAGATAGAATCCCTTTCCGTATAATGGTTGACAGTTTTGGTTAATGCTTAATTAAAGTCTTGTGATCTTGCAATTCTGTCCATTTCTATTCTGTATAAAGAAAATTTTGTAATTCTATTTTTAAGGTGTATTTAGTATGTCTCCAGGACGATCCTCCATGTACCAGATATTTATTTCATTCTGAATTTAAGAGGTGTAGAAACATATTACCAAGTATTATAGTATTCTGTAGGGTACAGCTCCTTGTGGAAGAGTTCATGCTACTTGCTAACAATACAGCCTTTTTACATTGAGATTTTTTTCAGGCCAATCACATTTAGTTTCTCTATAATGCACGTTTATTTTGAAATTGTATTTAATTGTGACAATATGAATATGAGGGAGTCATTGTACAACAAGCTTTGTAATACCTATATAAAATACTAAAAATAAAGAACAGTTGCATCTCTTTCCTTTATTTTCTTCCTAATTTTTTTTATTGCCTTTAGGTTTACTTTTGATGCCTCAATAAATTAATTCTTTACATCTTTTCTCTTGTGCAGTGGGTGGTAACTAACCTTCGAACAAATGGTTCTCCTGGTTCATCATCATCAAGCTTCTCATGGGTGTTTGACCTCAAGGGAATAGCTGAAATGTATCAATCCTATGAAGAAACAAATCTATGGTATTAATCTCTTGTTACTTTCTTAGAAGCATGGATTATATCAAATTTTGAGTTGGCCCTCTTGATACATTTTTTTCCCCCAATGAGTCTCTTAGATTCAAACGCACCTATCCTTCTCATTTGTTTAAGTTATATCAATACCATTGACTTCTTTGGGGGAGTATGGGATGTGCAGGAACTTTGCCATGAATATAAAAATATGTTGTCAATCTCAATGGACATATAGTTGTTAGATACACTGAACTCTAAAAATTTTTTAATCCTTTTCTTTAACAATTTAGAATTTCAAATAGTAAAGGCAGAAGACAAATTTATGGTTTCACTTTTTGGGAAAAATGTAAATAGTTGATCCTAAAATAAGCCTCTTCATCTTCCTTGAATAATTTTAGGAAAATTGTCGAAGATGTGCCTCGAGGTGTGCATGTTAATTTTTTGAAAGCTGAAAGGAGCCTGCATAGGTGGGCTCTTGAAGATCTCCAGAGAATTCATGCTGCTGAGGAAATTGCTGCTGAAGAGGGAGCTGGAGTTGAAATGCATGTCCTCGAAGATGCTGGCCATTGGGTATGTTGTTATCATGTACTTTTATCTGGTGATACACACAGTATGCTTTAAGTGGTGGGAATAATTGATATCCATTTCTAATGTTTTGGAGGAAAAGAAGAAAGAACTAGAATTTCTTTTTATAAATTCCATGATTGGGGTCATTATATATTCCATTGCAGCTTCCTTAAAATTAAGGACACACCTTACAACAAATGATGGCAATTTGTTATAATTGACAGTTGTTTTAATGTTTTCTAGTTGCGGGTTGGCTTCAGTGACTTATAGCCCAACATGACAGTGATAGTCCATGAACAAGCTTATCAACTAGGGGGAAAAAGTGATAACATTTAATGTTCTCAATTTATTTTGGACAGAAACTTTGAAATTCTCTTAAGCGAATATTTCTCTTTATATGTTCTCCGTTGGATTTCGATATGATGGTAATGTCCAAGTTGGGCAGGCTATTGTTCCTTGACAGCATAAAGAAAAATGGTCCTTGCTGCATACATAAGATTAACTTTAGATGGGGCTTGAAAAGGCAGCATTCGACATGTATTCTTGGAGCCATGTAACTTAAAATTTATGAAAGAAATCACTTGCATATTAACTTTAGGTAGGTATCTTTTTTGTTCCCATCTCTTTCCAGTGGTCATAGGCCAGTTTTTGGCGCACATCAACTTTACACCCAGTGATGTAAAACAAACAGAAAATAAAAATCAAATTACTGTTCAATTATATATTTATTTGCTGCTATGTCATAAACAAATAGATGACAAGACTACAAGCACCTCCTCCCCTTAAGAATGGGGCGGTAACCAGCAAGTGGTGGTCATTTTAGCTTCTTTGCAAATGTTAAAAATGTGTAATTTTAGCTTAGAGGTTAATTTAATATATGCACTAGGACACAAGAACTCAATCTGCTACTTTGCAGGCTTGTGTCAGTGTGAGATACATGAATAATATCACTAATTCTAAGCATTGTATCAAATGGAAATGTTGAGTGCAATTTGTGTATGGGCTTAAGTAATGGATTACATTTCCTTTTCTTTTTTTGAAGTAATGGATTACATTTTCAAATGCCTTATTTTAACAGGTACAAGCGGATAACCCAGATGGGCTCTTCAGGATTCTTTCATCTTCTTTCAAGGGAATAAAAACCTAAGGGATCTCAAGGTTATTGTCACTTTCAGTTCAGATTTAGTTGGCCTTCAAACACAAGTATCTGTCACATATATTCCTTTTCCAGCAGGAGGTTATCAGATGATCGTATGTATCTACTGTATTATAACAATTTTGTATATCTCTTTTCATTCTTTGTTTTTTCTTTTCTTTTCTTTTTCCTTAGCCTTTTAGTCCTCCACCCGTTTTTCTCATCATCTTTCCAACTGTATTAACAATTTATAATGATCTATTTATCTATCTATCTTTTCTGTATATGGCACTGTGGTTAGTCTACACAGGAGTGATTGCAAAAGAAGGTAAAAGCAGATGACCTGTGAGGAATGCTATATGTTTTTGGAGGAAAAGAAGAAAGAAATAGAAGAGCTTTTTATAATTCCATGATTATGGTCATTATATATATCTATAGCACTTTCCTTATAATTAAGGACACACCTTGCAACAAAACCTTGCAACAAACGGTAGCAATGTTTTCAAATTGAAAGTTCATTTTAAAGTTTTCTATTCACTGATTGGCTTTAATGGCTTATAGCCCAACATGACCATGATAGTCCATGAACAGATTTATCAAATTGAAAGGTGATAATATTTAACATTCTCAATTCATTTTGTACAGAAACTTTTAAATTTGCACCAACAAATTCTTATTAGTGAATATTTCTTCTTTTATGTTCTCTGATGGATACCGAAATGATGGTAATGTCCAAGTTGGGTAGGCTATTTTTCCTTGACAGCATAAAAGAAAAATTGCCCTTGCTGCATACATAAGATATTAACTTTAGATGGACTTTTTCAAGCTCCATCTGAAGTGTATCTGGGAGCCATGTAACTTATAATTTAGGGATAATTACAATTTACCCACCTGTGGTTTATCTCTAATTCTATGTGCCTATCCGTGGTTTCAATTTTGACACTTTGGCCACCTGAGGTTATCACCGTGAGTGTGCCGTAACCTACCTCTCTGCTTTCCGTTACTCTAACACGAAAAATGTAAAAAAAAAACCTCAAACGGATCAAAACACTCCTCACACGAAGAACATGCACAAACATGAAGAACATAAATAAACATGGATTGATCCAATCTGAACTGATTGGTTGTACCAATCTGGACTGACTGGTTGTATCAATGCTTTGCCAAAGCAAAAGGGTCCCAAGAAATAAGAGTTACACTTTACACGAAGAAATAAAGCCAGAAAAGAAAAGAGAAAAGAGAAAAGAAAAGAGAACAAGAAACTAATTACAACCCAGCAGAACCAAACCACAACATCCAAAAATCAAACACCTTACCCACACAAATCCATACAAATCCATAGCCAAACTCCGAAAATCTACCAAGAACAAACCACAACCTTAGTAAAAACCCAAACACCTTAACTACACAAACCCACAGGCCACAGCCAAGCAAGACCCATAAAACAAAAGCAGCTCCCAATTAGATTCCATCAGTGTGGCCTTCATCCAAGATCTAGTTCGCATACCGGTCCCACGCGATCCGCACCTTGTACAAAAAGATCTCAGCCGTCAGCTCCGAAGCCGATCACCTCCAACGCTTAATCTAATGGCAGGAAACGGTGGACGCAATCTGCAGCAACGAGCGGGAGAAGCTAAGGATGAACGAGGCGCTGATGGGTCTGCTACTGAAGCTGGACTCTATGCCCGAAGTTAATCCGACGATGAGGGAGGCGAGGAGGAAGGTGAGCCGTCGGATCGTGGCGTTGCAGGAAATACTCGACGCCGTTTTGAAGGCAAAGACGGTTTACGACGACAACTATTACGAATACGGGTTTGTGAGGAGCTGGGACGACGTCGTTGTGAAGATGGAGGAAGAGGTTTGTAGAGAAAGAGGAGGTGATGAGATGGAGAGGTTTTGTGCTGAGCATTTGGGGTTTCGTTGCTTGCAGATATTTCTCAGTGGGCCTGATCTTCTGTGCTTCAAAGACACTGATTTTGCCCAGTTTGTTCTTTGTTGTGTGACTCTCAAAAAGAAACATTGATTTTGCCTTGATCTTCTTTGTTCTTTTTCCTTTGACAAATAAACGCTTTAAAACAATATTTAAAATGCAAATTTCCCAATTAAATTTGACTAAAATTATTTTAGTACTCTAACGAGTTCTTTAAGTTTTATTTTTTCTTATGTTTATGTTCTTCATGTTTGTTTATGTTCTTCATGTGAGGAGTGTTTTGATTCGTTTGGGGTTTTATCTTTTACATTTTTTGTGTTAGAGTAACCGAAAGCGGAGAGGTGGGTTACGACACACTCACGGTGATAACCTCAGGTGGGCAAAGTGTCAAAATTGAAACCACAGGTAGGCACATAGAATTAGAGGCAAACCACAGGTAGATAAAGTGTAATTATCCCTATAATTTATGAAGAAATCACTTGCATATTAATGTTAGATATCCTTTTTGTTCCCATCTATTGGGGAGCCCTTTGTTTGCTGCTACGACATAAATACCTTTGAAGAACCCATCATGCTACTTATTTTAGTTATTTCACTCTAATCGTTGTATCAAATGAAATTGTTGAGTGCAGTTTGTGTATTTTCAAATGTCTAGCCCTGAACTTTTTTCTCCCTAGACCTACAAACACTTTGTGTATAGAGAAATGCTAATTCAGCTCCAACTAAAATTGTATGACATTGTAACCATCTTTAAATTTGTATGTATGAAGGCTCTTAACTTTAAATCTTTATCTTGAAGTAAACATATATGCATGAAATTGTAACCCTTTAAGTTTTATTACTTTAAATTGGTTTAAATCTAAAGTTTAACTTGTCTTGCAACTTCCTCCTTAAGATTTGTTTTAAGTATTTTTTTCCCTCTATAATTGAAACACTTTAAAAAAAAAAAAATTATATATAATTCCATAGTAACAATAGAAGAAGTGGATTTAAACTTGAATGTTTCCATGAGAAATAACAAAAGCTGCCAACTAGTTGAACTATAAGAAAAAAAAAAATCTATTAAATAATAATAAGTTGATGGTTAAACCTTTTTTTTTTAGAGATAATTACAATATGGGGAGGTGTCAATTCAACTACAGGCCTCTGAAAATTGATAGTTAAACTTAAAAGTTAAAATATATATATATATATATATATATTGGAAAAGAGTAAGTGATAAGCTCAAGTTCAAAAACTTATGTGTCAAAGAATTCATGTTTGATTGCAACATAAATATTTTCATAGTAAAATCATCCAAGTTATAGAAAAATCTTTATATATGGAAAATCAAAGTTTGATTAAAAATGAGATTAGTTTATTTAATATAATAAAACATAAAAGCAAAGAATATGGATGGTAAGAATTATGTTGTAATTTTCTTTTTAATAAATTCAATAGTTGCAATTGTACCCTTAGCACTCACTAATCATTTTTTTTAATTGAATAATAGGTGTTTGCACATAAAGGGTCCATTAAGTAAATTTTAGATTAACTAAAAAAAAAAAAAAAAAAGGCTTTTATGAGTTATAGTTAACTTAATTGATAAAATTTCTTATCGTTATAGGCTGAAATTCTATCATATTTACTCAAAAAAGAAAAAAAATTGTTATTAAAAATAAGTTAAGAGGGAGGATTTTGAAAAAAAATGATGATGGGCCATTAAGTAAAACTTGCTCCTAAATTGATTAATTTTGTTAATAAAATAAGCGAAAAGGGAGTGTTTTGAATAATCCTTCCATTTAATAAAAATAAAACCATTTATTTTATAAATAAATCCTTATGCCAAATAAAATCTAACCTATTTTTTGGAGATTGTAATTATTCTTAATGGCTGATAATAATAATAATAATAATAATAATAATAATAACAGAAGTCAAGTCCAGTCTTATTTTGTCTTTCCAGCCCTCGTTCACTCTCAATTTAGTCTCAGCTTAGTCTCACCTTCTCACTCATAGTACCAATTTAGGGCTTTTTTGGTCTCTCCTTTCACTTCCACACCCTCTTTGTGTCTCTAATCTTGCTCTCTCTTTCTTTCCTCCTTTTCGGTTTGCACTCTCTTCAAGTCTAATCTTTGTGAAGAAGCTAAAATTTTCTGAAGAAAGGTATTTTTAGAAATTTTATTTAGGATTTGAAATGTTTAAATTTTCTCAAGTACTTCAAATAATTTATTTATATAATTTTTAAATTTAAAATTTATAAATAGTTTGACATTTTGGTTTTTTTGGAAAAAGAAATTTTCTATATATATTAAAGAAAAATATAAACGAATGCAATATCTTTGATGATTTATTAATAATATTTATTTCTAAAATGTATCTCTTAATTTATATAAAGTATTAGGATTTTTTTATTATATATATATTTTTATATTTTTGTCATATTAATTATTTCTACTTATATTTGTGTTGACATTTTTAATATACGTGTCTATCTTTGTCATAGATGTTGATGAATGTCACAATATAAAGACTCCAAAACTTGGTAGACTTAACAATAATGGACTGTGTACACCCCGAAAAGCGAGGCTAATGGGCTTACAACTTATTTGTGTGTTGGGCTTGGATTTCCTACTCTGGGTCGTTCTCGGCACATAGACTCGATGAGACCACCTTCTCTTTCCCTTACTTTCGAACCCCCCTTTCACTTCTACATCCTCTCCTATTTATAGCCCTGGCTTGGTGGAGGAACAATGATTACACATATCGTTAGTGCAAATTGGGGTCCAATGTTAGTGTCCATAAGTGGAAGGTTTGGTGAGTATGGCATTGGAACTTGGTTCCCACTTCTATTTGCTTTGACCGGCCAAAACGTCCGGGTTTGCCGGGCAAGAGACCAATGTTATGCCCGGTAAGTGTTCCACCCTCACTGACCGGGAAGGTACGAGCTAAGGTTGAGTGCCGCAGCCAGGACACGCATCCGATATGGGCCATGTTGTGCATCTAGCTCCGCATAGGGGGAAAAGTTAGGGAACGTGGGCCGACCCGCTGGATTGGATCACGAGACTCCAATGGGCCAGTGTAAAGGGGACCGTACAGACTGCAATTGAGTAGATGAGATATTTGCAATCTATTTTCTGTTTAATCTCTCTTCCTTAACTCCAACTGATAACCCACCGCTACTCAAGGAGACCCCACTCACCCGAACCGATTCCTCTCCTTGATTGTCTACAGGTCCAATTCTTAGGCACAAACCCGACTCATGAACAAACCCACAACCTCCAATCATGTAAGAAGGCTACTCTTGTAAGACTTAATGAGTGAATACTACTTAAAAAGTTGGCGGAATTGGATCGTGACATGGATGCATGACTTATTATAATAGTTAAATTAAAGATACTTTCACTAATCGTGTCAACAATTATTTTATGAATATATATATTACTAACGATGGTGTCTAGAACTCTTTGAGCACTTGACTATTTTCATCGATGTGTGTTATTTCCGGTCCATTCATAAGTCATAACAAGTAATTACAGGCTGAAATCCTTGACCGTGGTCCAAATATGCTCTTTTTGGTTTCAAATTTAGGAGCTCTATTATAAACATATTTTAATGATATGGGAAGGCTTGAAATTATGTGTGTATATATATATAATATATGAATTAACTGCCTTCTTTAGGCACGTTGTACATATACTAACTGCAAGCTAACCATGGTAAGCGGTATTAGCCCAACTGAAGTGATTGCCATGACAAGGAAATAAAAGATAAACCCAGTCAATGTAAAGAGCAATTTAGTATTAAAAAACCAAAATTATAAATCATTTCATACACCAAATAACGCCTCGCCTTGGTTCTCTCTCTCTCTGACACACACACACGCACACCTCCCTACCAATGACCTTTCATAGATTGAGAACTTTGTGAATTGGTTACTGACTTTTTTATTTTATAAAGCATGTGAATCAGACTAGTAGTTACATTTCATAAGAGGGGTTGTGAAAACAAACATGTAATAGATAGCTTTCATATTTGTTAGTTTGTTTTATGCAAGTTATGACCATATCAGATCTACTCTTTTTTCTTTTTCTTTTTGGTGACTATTTTTTAATGGATGTAGGTGAATTCCAACTATGATTGACGTAGAACAACCACAAAACAATAGAATAAAAGATAAAACCCTAGGAGTCAGCACCTAAGGGTTGCTTGGAGTCAGCACCAAGCAAAACTGGAGTCGGCACCAGTAAAAGAAAACACACGTTTTTTTAATAATCATCAAAACTGTCTTACAATAATCCCAAAAAGTGTTTAAATAGCTAATATAAAGAAACCCTAATTATTAAATGTTTGGGCTTGCTGAAACTCAAGCCCAATGACTAATAGGCCCTAGCCATAAGGCCACAGGTTGGGCCATCTTCTTTCTCCTATACGTGCGTGTAATTGGGGGCTTGTATCTTGTGTTCGCACCAACTCCCCCCGGGTGAGAAGAACTCGACCCCGTCGAGTGGAAATCTGAAGAGCTCTGATAATACTCCAACAAGTCAGGATCCAGTCGCTGTAGCTCATCTCGAGTAATCCAAGTGCAATCAGAATCTGGTCGCCCTCGCCATCGGACTAGGAAACGGTGAACTCCTCCATCCCTGGTAGAAACAATCTGCTCATCTAAAATAGCATCAATAGATTCTTTATGTGCATAAGGTAAATTTAAGGGTAGAGGGGTGGGAATAGTGGCATCAATAGGATTAGGCAAAGATTCATCAAAAGGGACATCAGGAATAGCTGTAGGGCTTTTATAAGCAACTAGATCCTCAATATTAAAGGAGGAGCTAATACCATAATCATGAGGTAGGTCAATGACATATGCATTTGGGCCCATTCGTTTCAATATCTTGAATGGTCCGGCACTACGAGCCTGCAATTTTTTAACGGTCCCAGAGGGAAACCGTTCAGGTCGAATCCGAATCATGACATAATCCCCTACCTGAAATTCTGCATGACGCCGATGAGTGTCAGCATGAATTTTATATTGAGAATTACTTGCCTGAATTTTTTTGCGAATCTCATTATGCAAATCATGAATATGTCGTGCAAATGCCTCAACAGACTCAGACACCCTAACATGTGGGGACATGGGCAAAAGATCTAAGGGCTTCCTGGGTGTATATCCATGCACAACCTCAAAAGGACTAGCGCCTATAGATCTATTGACAGAACTATTATATGCAAGTTGAGCTACAGGAAGGATTGAATCCCAATTTCTATTGGCTTCACCCACTAGACACCGAAGGAGATTGCCTAGACTACGATTAACCACCTCAGTTTGACCATCAGTTTGAGGATGAAATGCTGTGGAAAATTTCAATTTAGTGCCCACTAAATGCCACAAGGTCTTCCAAAAATAACTCATGAAGCGAACATCCCTATCAGACACTATGGTTTTGGGAAGACCATACAGTTTGACAATCTCATCAAAGTAGAGCTTTGCGATCTTAGAAGCATCAGAGGTCTTTGAACAGGGTAGGAAATGAGCCATCTTAGAGAAGCGATCAACAACTACTAGGATGGAATCATGCTTCCTAAAGGTGCGGGGCAAACCTAACACAAAGTCCATACTCACATCCTGCCACGGGCGGTCTGGCACAGGCAGAGGCGTGTACAGGCCAGTGTTTTGCTTGCGATGTTTGGCCAGTTGACAGGTACGACACTGACCAACTATCTTGGCAACACCCCTCTTAAGACCAGGCCAATAGAATTGACGTTCCACTTCCTCAATTGTTTTGTCTCGGCCAAAGTGACCTGCAAGGCCTCCTGCATGTATCTCCCAAATTAGGAAATCTCGTACTGAAGACCGAGGGATACATAATTGGTTGGCTTTGAACAAGTAACCATCTCGAAGGGTATAATCATCCAGGATTGGTCGTGGGGCATTACTTAAGCTAACGTAGAGCTCCCCAAAATCTGGACATGACTCATATTCATCCTTAAGTCGCTCAAAACCAGTAACCTTAATACTCATGACAGATAGCAAAGACACCCTTCGACTTAGTGCATCAGCGGTCTTATTCTCAACTCCCGCCCTATGTTTCACCACAAAGTAATAGCGTTGCAGAAACTCAACCCAACTACCATGCCTAAAATTCAGTTTCTTTTGAGAATGAAGATAGCGCAAAGCCTCATGATCAGAGTAGATAACAAACTCTCGGGACAATAGGTAATGGCGCCAATGCCAAAGAGCTCGAATAATGGCATAAAACTCTTTGTCATATGTGGAGTACTTTTGCTTAGCGTCATTCAATTTCTCACTAAAATAAGCAATCGGGTGGCGCTCTTGACTAAGTACTCCTCCTATACCAATACCTGAGGCATCACATTCCACTTCAAAAGGCTTGGTAAAATCAGGGAGACGCATGACAGGTGCCTCAGTCATCTTTTGCTTTACCTCATGGAAAGCCTTAGTAGCAGCTTTAGTCCAAACAAACTCCCCTTGCTTCATGCAGTCAGTGATGGGGGACATAATAGTACTAAACCCCTTGATGAATCGGCGGTAAAAGGAAGCGAGCCCATGAAAACTTCGAATTTCATGGATATTCTTGGGCTCGGGCCACTCCACAATTGCTTGAACTTTTTGGGGGTCAGCAGAAACTCCCTCAGAGGATACTATGAAACCTAAGAAGACGACTTTATCGGTGAAGAAAGAGCACTTCTTGAGGTTGCCATATAAACTCTCCTTCCTAAGGGTAGTACAAACTTGAGTTAAGTGGTCTAAGTGTTGCTCCCTAGACTTACTATAGATAAGGATGTCATCAAAGTACACAACCAAGAATTTTCCCATAAAAGGCTTGAGCACTTGAGTCATCACTCTCATAAAGGTACTAGGAGCATTGGACAATCCAAAAGGCATGACCATCCACTCATATAAACCATCCTTCGTCTTGAAGGCAGTCTTCCACTCATCACCAGAACGAACCCTAATTTGATGATAGCCGCTTTTCAAGTCTATCTTAGAGAAGATCGTTGCTCCAGCCATCATATCCAACATGTCATCCAACCGAGGGATAGGAAAACGATATTTCACAGTGATCTTGTTGATGGCACGACTATCAACACACATCCTCCAAGTTCCATCTTTCTTTGGGGTCAAGAGTGCAGGGACTGCACAAGGGCTCATGCTTTCACGAACAAAACCCTTCCTAAGTAGTTCTTCTACTTGCCTTTGCAACTCGGCATGCTCTGCAGGGCTCATCCTATAGTGAGGCAAATTAGGTAGGGTCGCTCCAGGCACAAAATCTATGGCGTGTTGTATGTCACGCATGGGTGGTAAATGATCGGGGAGTTCCTCAGGGAAAACATCCTTAAATTCCTGGAGCACTAATTTCACTTCTTCAGGTTGCTCCTTACAGGCCTCTCCATGAACTTCCCTAGCAACTAAGACAAATACAATAGATTCTTGAACTGCTACCTTTTCGAATGCCTTAGGGCTTATGATGTTTAGGTCTTTCGCCTTTGGAGCTTCTTTCTTCTTGCTCATGTCGATTGGCTTAGGTTTTAAAGGATTAAGCACAATCTTCTTACCTTCAAACATAAATGAGCAAGAATTGGATCGCCCATAGAGGGTGACATCCAAATCATAAAGCCAAGGTTTACCTAAGATGATATGCCCTACATCCATGGGAATTACATCACACCATATTTCAGCCTTATAGGTGAGGAATTGAAGTGGGACAACACATCTTTCTTTGATGGCTATAGAGGAAGTATCCACCCAAGAAACTTTATATGGGTTAGGGTGAGGAGTCAATTTCAAGCCTAGGCGGGAAACAACGTTAGAGGACACCGCATTAATGCAACTCCCACTATCTATAATAACCTTGTAAGTTTTGTCTCCACACTTAGTGTAAGTTTGGAAGATGGCACTTCTTCGCCAATCATCAGTGTCTCTCTGCTCTGTCAAAGCACACCTTATCACATTCAGTCTAGGGACAACAAGGTCCTTAAAGTCATCAACTTGGGGAGAAATGGCTCTAATGCATGCAAGGTAGCTAGGATCATCTTCCCATTCTGCCTCAACATCTTGGGTTCCTTCAACATTTGGGTCATACACTAGTTCCTCAATATCTTCAACCTTTTCATCACCTTCTTGAATGACAAGGGCCCTAGAGGGACACCTAGCTGCGATGTGTCCAACCCCATTGCATTTGAAGCATTGGAGGCGAAAGCCTAATCTTGAAGGCTCATTAACCACACCTTTTCCTTTATCCTCTTTTTCTATTGGGGTACTATTGGGGTTGATCTTAGGGGGTAAGGCAAGTCTAGGTCTACTACCAAAAGGTTGAGGGTTGGTGGGAACACTCCGGGGCTCAGAACGTCGCCAAAAGATAGATTTGGATGCTAACTCACAATTCCTAGCAAGCTCATATGCTTCTCCTAAGGTAGTGACTCCTCGGGTGATAATCTCTCCTAGTAGGCTAGCATTTAAACCTTTCTTGAACCTATTGAGTGTAACAACTTCTTCTTCAACTATTTGAATTCGTCTCTTGAACTCCTTGAACTTCTCTATATATTCAGCCACAGGAGTATTGCCTTGCCTTAGGCGATCCCATTCCTCAAGAAGGGAGCTCCTATAAGTTGACGGAAGATAATTCTTCGAGAGTGCATTCTTCATCTCAAGCCAATCAGTAATGGGGGGCAACGTCGTCGTCTAAGGGTTTCCTCAAAGTCTTCCCAAAAAAGGTCAGCTCTTCCAACTAACTTCATCCTAGCATACCTGACTTTCTTGTTTTCAGTCCAATGGTAATAGTCAAAGAATTTCTCCATTTGACGCAACCAATCAGTAAAAACCCATGGGTCTAGGCAGCCATCAAAGGTGGGTGCATCTATCTTGTCCTTAAACATCCTATCATCAAAATCCCTAGGGCCATTGTGATTATAGTGATCAGGTTCAAAGTTTGGAGCCCTATTAAAGTAACCGAAGTTATGTTGCCTAAGCATGTTATCTCCTTCATGGTTAATGGTCTCCCGTTGAGATGCTTCAATTTGTCCAACCCTATCCATTAAATTTTGGACATTTCTTGCTAGTTCATCTATGGTTTGCTCTAAGGAGGTCCTAGACTCAGAAGTGGATTGATATTCAGAGTTTGACATGATGCGACCACTACGTAGATGCATGCACACTATATTTATGAATGCAATTGAGATTCACAAAAGCTCAAGTAACCAATTCTCAATGTAAAATTAAGGTCAAGCAAGAGTGCATGTAGGGATTAGATTCATGAGCCATAGGAATAAATTGCAGTCAAGTAGTGACAGTAATCACAATATTGAAAAATAGCCCAAATAAAAGTCAATTTCCACTAAGCTCCACAATTAATAATGAGAATCAGATATTTCAAAGAAATTGGGTTTTTTTTTTTTTTTTTTTTTTTGAGTTTTAGAATGGGTGTTGAAAGAAAGCACAGATAATAAAACAACTAACTTAAGTACAAAATGGGTAGGCCAGTAAGGTATGGTGGGACATGCACATAAAAAATATAAAGATATTATTTTTCAATGAGACAAAGTCGAATCCACCAAAAGAAAGTAAGAGTCGTACCTTGGTCAATGCCCAACTAACTGCACTTGATAGTCACGTGATTGGCTCCTCAAATGACTGGATCTTACTTGGACAAATGTACTTTAGAAAGTAGAAACTAAGAGACAGACTCGGACTAAAACTGAAAAGAAAGATTCTCGGCGATGAGAGTCTTCCACCGGTGAAGGGAACCGACGCTGGTGGCGGCGCGAAGAAGGCTCGGACAACGGCGGTGGCTGCTTGTCTCGGTCCTCGGCAACGGCAGGGCTCGTCGGCCTCAGCAACGGTGGGTGGACGACAATGGGTTTCGGCGGCTGGGTCTTGTGGCAGTGTTGGCGTCGGCGGCGGTGGCTGATGGGTTTGTAGTTGGTGGTGGATGGGCGGCGGTGGCTGAGGGTTGATTTGTGGGTTTTGGCTGGTGGCTGTTGGCTTGCGTAGTTGTCGATGGGTCTTGGCGTGGGTTTCTCCTCTTTCTTTTTTTTTTTTTTTTTTTTTTGGATTGTGGGTGTGGGTTCTGTGATTAGAGACGGGCACGGATGTTGGCTACCGACTTGGGAGGCATCGCTGGCTTCTCTGCTGGCTTGGGGGTGAAAAACTCATGAGGGGCTGCGGGGTATACACGGATTGCAGGGGCTGGCTTGGGCTTGTTCAAAATCTCATGAGGCAAATACTTGAAAGGTAATGTCATCCTTGGCCGGTTTGCACTTTTGATGGTTTTGCTTTCAAGTGGTTGTCTACGGTTGTATTGAATGGATCGGAAGTTTGCTCTGATACCAAAACTGACGTAGAACAACCACAAAACAATAGAATAAAAGATAAAACCCTAGGAGTCAGCACCTAAGGGTTGCTTGGAGTCAGCACCAAGCAAAACTAGAGTCGGCACCAGTAAAAGAAAACACACGTTTTTTTAATAATCATCAAAACTGTCTTACAATAATCCCAAAAAGTGTTTAAATAGCTAACATAAAGAAACCCTAAAGAAACCCTAATTATTAAATGTTTGGGCTTGCTGAAACTCAAGCCCAATGACTAATAGGCCCTAGCCATAAGGCCACAGGTTGGGCCATCTTCTTTCTCCTATACGTGCGTGTAATTGGGAGCTTGTATCTTGTGTTCGCACCAATGACTATGTAGATGTGAATGATTCTGATGAAGAATTGGACATGGCATCAATGTTAACTACTCCTGAAGGTTCTTGCTGCATATAAATTCATAATTTTGAATTGTGCATGTATTTTCCCTATGAATTTGTTGTGTTTTAACTAGTATTTATGTAAAAGGTTTCTTGCCCTTGCTAGTTTCCCTTTTCAAATCTAAAATTATGTATTGAGCTCAAATAGAGCAGTTTTAGTAGAATTTGAGAGAAATACCTCCTTTTTTTTTTATTTTTTATAAGAGGGAGAATTAGAATCAAGCAATCAAATTGAATGGCGAAACAAATTTATCTGTAGTGATGAAGCATATATTACACTCTTTATTGGTCTTTGCAAGTATCTTTAATTACCAGCAATTGTATGAGGGGCTGCACAGCAATTTTACTGTTGTACTTCTCGAATTATAAATGCTTGATGGATATTTATATCCAATTCCAGGTGAGACTTGGCTTTAGCTTACTAATTAAGGGTAAAGCAAGCAGAATTTCCTAGTTGGTTTCTCTATGTAACATGGTCCAAAAGAAATGGCCCAAGTCAGTGTATCATACGTATAAGTAGAAAGAACCACATTGACACTTGGTAGCTTTAATAGTTTAAACTAGAGGTAGATATTCCATAGAGCTGAGGGGAAGTTTAGAAAACATGCTCAAATTTGCGCTTGTGATAGGCTAGAATTTGATTATACCAAACTTGGGACCAATTTGAAGCCTGAGCATCACAAGAATACTGTGAAACCCAGCACTCATCTCTAAATCAAACTTTGAAGGCCACGACCATTTGAGCAAAACCATTAGTTGCCCTTTAAATATTGCCTCAGAATAGCTGTGTCATTATGACATCGATCACATATCGCACTAATCCTTCAATCAATTTGGCTCATACCATTGACATAAGCATCAATATCATAGAGATAGCAATAACTTTCTTTTCCATATAAGTAAATTTTAAATCCAATGTGAGACACTTGCATGCTAATAACAACATAAATAATTAGCATTTCAACTTTATTGATATTAATAGTCATAGAAACTTCTTTTTCTGAAAATTATATCATCTGGAGTAGCCATTCTTTATTTTCCATGTTGTGATCCTGCTTCAGCAAGCCTTTTATTCATGGATAAAACTTTAGCTGCCCTGCATAGATAAGTAGAAACATGCAAAATCAGCATATATGATATGATGCTAAGTTTCTGAAGATTCAAATACTACAAGAATAGTGACATACCTGCTGAGAGCCTCTCTATTTGTACCTTGATTAGTAGGCTCAAGAATTCCAGTATCCAAATTCACCCTCGAAACTGGTTTATCTAATAATTCCTTTCCAACTTTCACAAGATTATCCAAGTTTTCTTTGGTGGCAATATCCACAGAAGAAATTGTTCTGTTTAATGTATCATCCTGCATTTGTTTTATGTGGTAGGTTAGAATGTAGATAAATATATATATATATATATATATTTAATTAAATTTCTCAAGCTTTTTAAATCTTTTTTTTTTTCTCTCTTTTGACATAATTTGTGGCTATATGACAAATGAATGATTAGTAAATACCTGAATTCGAAGATAATATTGTTGAGACTGAAAGATTTGAAGGTCAGTCCAAAGATCACTGTCCATTGAGTCTTTATGAGCTTCCATAAGTGTATCCACTAATGGACTTTCACCCTTATGGATCAACCATTGCTCCGAAGCCCACTTAGCCACTTCATTGGCATCATCGGTATTTTCTATTTTTTGTGAACCAGTTCCTAAGGAAACAACCAGAAAACGAACTTTGGCGATTACTTTGCTAGGAATGATTTCTTTTTTTGCTTCTTCAATAGCAAACTTAGTCTGCAAAGAACAAATACAAATGAATAAATATTTTTATTGCTAGTTTTGAAAACTAACAAATAAAAATTAAATCTTCAAATTACCGGATTGTTAGCAGCAACACCACCATCAATTAGATTAAATTCCCTCACTCCCATTTTGGGATCATTGGTTTCAAAATAGTAAGCTGGAAGAAATGTTGGAGCAGCTGAAGTTCCTACGCATATATCTGAGAGCAAGGCATCCATGCTAGGATTCTTCTTCACCTTATAACCATGAAAAAAGACATTGTTAATATAGACACTGTTAAAAGACATTACATTCAAACATGAAAAGAACAATAATAACTGTAATAATAAAAAAAATCAAATTTTTAATGATATAGACTAACCTTGTAACTAGAGAAGATAGTAGTTTGTTTTAGCTTGGTATCATAGGTTGGAATCACTACATTTGTTAGTGTCTGGTGTAAATGGGTATCTCCTAACTTTTCTTTGAGGATTTTATGTAAATACTGGCCGTCATATTCTGGACCAGTCAATTTTTTGACCATCTCTATGGCTTCAGTAATTACCCTGTTGCTCAAGGAAATATATAGAAGGTTATATTAGATTAATAACTTAATATATATATATATATATGTGTGTGTGTGTATGAGAAAAAATAATAATAAAGCTATAACTTAATTAAACAATATTTTCTATAAAAATAAAACATAAAAACAAAAACAAAACAAGCAAACCCCATAACATTAGTGGCATAGGTGTTGATGGTTGATATTTTATCATCAAGATTTACCTGTTATGTTGAGGGAAGATTTTAGGGCAGTGATCAAGATAGAAGTTTTTGATATCTTTTGCAGCAAACAAAGGGCGATTGTTTTCATTTGGGGCAGTTAGCATGCTAGTCACAAGTCCACCAGTGCTAGTCCCAGCAATTATATCAAAATAGTCAGCAATTCTTGCTTCCGGCCCATCCAGTTTCTGAACATGAGTTACATAACCAATTGAAATTTTTTTTTTTTTTTAACAACAAGAAGAAGAAAACATTAAATAGCCTACTTTAAGAAGCCTTCTTTAGTGTATAATGCCGATCAATTTCTTAGGGACTGAACTTTGGTATTTAAAAACAGGTTAAGCTTTTTTTTTTTTTTTGAGAGAGAGAGAATATAAACAGGTTAAGTTAAACACAAAAGAGATACATACAGGTAAAAAAAAGTGACATATATATATATATATATATAGATGATTTTGACTTATAGGTATATTCGGTAATGGGTAAATTGAACTTTATTCGCACACCAAAAAGAAAAGAAAAAAATTAATCAATTGAACTTTTACAACACCCTATATTATTGTCTACCATAACTACTAAAAATTGTACCAAATAAATACTAGGAACTAAGGGAAGACAGTTGACATATTGACGAGTTGATTATCTAACCCATCTCAATCCTAGTAGACCAACTTTGAGTTTTTTAAAAAAGTTTGGGGTAACAGTTTAAAATTTGATAAGGTAGACCAGATTTGAGTTTTCTAAAACAATAATTGTAGGCTACATAATTTTTTACAATCTTTTTCACAACTATTTAATTAAAGTATCATGATTGATTAAGCTTGTATCAAATCGAAACCACTTTAATAATCTATTTAATTCTCTGAAATCATTACAAAGAAAGTCATTGGTCTTTTTTTTAAAAAAAACCAAGTCTAACTTAGTCTCAAAATTTTAAGGTCGATTAGTTAAACTATTATATAACTAAAAGAGACGTAAATTACCTGAATTTCGGATTCTAGGAACTCAATCATAATGCTTGGAATTATCCCCCTTATTCCTCCTCCATCAATGCTAAGAATGGTGATTAGATCTCCATATTCTTCAGGATTAATTTCAAAAAGGGGTTGTGTTTGATCCATTGGAACAATACAATGAAAATAGAGGGTATTAAACGTTATGTGTATGAGAGGTATCAAAGTCTGTGTGTATGAGAATCGACTGTAAAGAATACTTAATGTAACTATGTGCTTGAAGGTCCTCCTATATATACTAGTAATAATTGTACGTCGGTAATAAATTTTTAGCTATGCGTATGACATTATTACAACTTGTTGTAATATTGTCACATGCATATCAATGTTACAACATATTGTAATGTTGTCATGCTTATCTGAAAAAGAAAAAAGGAAAAAAAAAAAAAAGCTATTGAATATTAAGCTAGAAATAAAAGAGTGATGAAAAGAGATATGCATTACAACGTACTGTTTGTTAATTAACCTAGAAAAGAAAAACTAGGGTTATAATTTTGTGTGTTTTCTAGCTTTAAAAGGATTCCTGTATTTAATTGGAAAGCCTGACCCAAAAGGCGATGGCATCCCAACAGGCCCACTTTCAATCCTGAAGCCCAAATCACCCATGGCCCAATGTGAGTCCTCGGTCGTGACAATCATGCAAATATGCATGGCAATCAAATTGGACAAATTCGCATCACCCACCTAGTTAGCCAATCATTCATGCGTTTTCAAATTTAATATCATTGAGCTTGAGGTTAACAATTGAGCTACTTAAGATTATAATTATTAAATCTAGACCGACCGAAACGATTGGATTGATGAATTCATAATTTGGTACTTAAATTGGTCCGGGTTTTTAACTGGACCATTTAAGCAATATTATTAAGTCAAATTCAATGAGTTCTTTAGAACTCGTTTAGATGGATTCTTAATAATGTTTAAATTTTCTCAAGTAGTACTTCAAATAATTTATTTATATAATTTTTAAATTTAAAATTTATAAATATTTTGACATTTTGGTTTTTTGGAAAAAGAAATTTTCTATATTAAAGAAAAATATAAACAAATGCAATATCTTTGATGATTTATTAATAATAATTATTTCTAAAATGTATCTCTTAATTTATATAAATTATTAGATTTTTTTTTTTCATTATATTTTTGTCGTATTAATTATTTCTACTTATATTTGTGTTGACATTTTTAATATATGTCTATCTTTGTCATAGTTGTGTGTGTGTATATATATATATCTCTCTCTAATAAGTTAAGAGCCTGTTTGAAATGTGATACAAGCTTCGGCTTATTTGAATTTTTAGCTTCTTTTTTATACTATTTATATATCTTATTATACTATTCAATTAGCTTTTAACTTTTTTTTTTCTACACTTTTAGCAAAAAGTATTCAATTTCAACTAAATAAACTCAATATTCTTATATGTTGAATAACCTTATAGCTAGCTATTTTTTTTAATATTGACTATAGTCTATATCTATTTATATACTATAACTTAAAAGGGTTGAGGAATTCCAATGTAGGAGAGGGAGTGTGTTGAAGAGTCTGAATTTCTAATTTATAATCAAATCTATCATTCACAATATAAGATGATGACCGATCTCTCAAGGTGACCCTAGCTACAAAAGAGACTAACATTTTTAGGCAAAGTATTCATATGAAAGTAAAGTTCCATGTACCTTAACAAACCAATTCTTACTTCATTTTTTTTTTTTTTTTAATAAAAAGATTACGTGATAGAGTTTGATATCATATTTAACATTTTTTTCAATTTGAATTATTAGTAGGTAGCTTTTTTTTTCCCCTAATGGAAGAAGGGGTTAGTAGGTAGCTTTCATCTTCAAGTTAGGACTTAGGAGTTAGGACCACTTTATTTTTTTACATTACACCAACTCCATTGAACATGTCACTCCAATGGATGGCTAGTCTTCTTATATATAGATGAAACCAATGTGTAAGGCATTTTTTTCCCTTTGATATTGGAATACATTCTAAAGGGTAGGTAACAACCTTCAATCATGCAAGAAAGTCTCTCTTGTAAGAACTTAATGAGTGAATACCGCATAAAAAGTTGGTATGACCAATTTTTGCAAAAAGTATAAAAATATGTCATATGGTATTTATTCACTGCACCATTACACGAATGCATGACTTAGTATAATAAATAGAGAAGTTACTTTCTCTAATCTTGCCACCAATTATTTGTGGAATAAATTCTTTTACTAATGAGGGTGTTTAGTCAGTTTAGAGCTCTTCTACCAATTGATCGTTCTTTTAGGTGTGTTATTTTTAGTCCACACTCACCAGTTAATTACAAAGAGAAATCTCTTAACCACAGCCCAAGACGTTCGTTTTTCGTTTCAAAACCAAGACGCTCGTTTTTTGTATCAAAACCAAGACCTCAATTTGAAACATATATTAATGATACAGTGTCACCTCAAATCTAAATATATAATAACATAATATGGGAAAGATTGGAATTATGTATATATATATATAAAAGATAGGAATTAACTGCCTTCGATCGATAGGCACATTGTACATATACTAACACACTGCAAGCTCTTGTATTATGAGCTATGACCCTAGAATTGATACTCAAATGACACACAAGTTACAAAATTAGTGCTTCAAAAGAGAATCAGCTTCGCACTGGGGTCTTCCTAGCTTGAGTCTCATCAGCCGCAGTAAATTTTGTAACAAAACTCATTCACCAATATATGGCGCAGACAATAATACTACTAACATATATATGGTACCAGCCTAAGTAGATTATCAAAATTGTGGAAGGCAAAAACGTGTTGAGGTCCAGCAAAAACCTTAGGTGACTACTACAGCAGGAGAAGCATTAACATGTAAGCGTGATTCACTGGCTTGCCTAAACGACAAGGTTGAAAGTTTGTTTATGGATTCATCATCAGGACTAGACGACCTCTCACTTGAACCTGACCATTTCATTTGCATGAAGCTTCTCTTTCTCCAAGGACCCATATGGATTTTCTTTTCCTTCATCGACTTCTTGGCTGCATCACACACAACTCGAACAATGGCATTGAGGTAGTCAGGTTTCCCTATGTAATATTCTGGTAACTGGCTTGTAAGTTTGTGGTACTCATCACATGCTTTTGCAATCTTGAATTGGTCACGGAACTCCAACTCAATCAGGAATGATATTTGTTTCTTTCGAGAGGCTGTGCTTGCTATCACTTCTATATACTCATGTGAACCTATATTCCAAGATAACAAAAGCACCAAGAAAGCACTGTTTTGAGTTTTGGTCATAATTTTAAAGCACATATATTAAGGCAAAGGAAACAAATGTCTAGCATGATGTTCTACTAAAATATCAAGTTATGCAAATTGAGCATAATTTAAACCATGGATGATTCATATTTTAAAGAGGAAATAGAGGTTTTACCTCCTGGAAACTTTTTGGTGTGTCTCCATCTTGAGGTGCAGAGAGTGGCCCTGAACCCTTTTTCACAAAGCAAAGTGACGACGCCACGTCTAAGGCAGTGGATGCAACCATCGAAGCTTGGCTTTGAGCACTTGCAATAGTCCGACTCTTTGGCAAGCTCTATGATTCGGCTAAGCTCTTGTCTCAACCTAGATGCTGTTAAACTATAGTTCTCCAAAATCTCCTGAAAAATATAACATAATTAAAAACACAATCATTTTTAGCCTAAGCAATTTGATAGAAACTTGACAACCCATTTGTCCCATAAGATATAAACAAATTATAATCACCTCCTTTTTTTTTCTATTATTTTTTTTATTGATTTTTTTTCTTCTGTTTAATCAATTTGTTTACTGATAAAAATAATAATCTAGTTATGTGGCTGAAAATAATTGATGCTCTAAAGCTAAAATTTCCAGACATTTAAAACATAAGTATATTTGGATTTAATAATGATGGTGATTTTTTTTTTTTTTTTTTGAGGGACAACAATGATGGTGATTTAAGAAAGAAAAAAGACAAAAAAGATGTAGCAATGCAATAAGACACGTGTTATGAACATAGCCAATTATTGTCACAAACAATAATCTCTCTATGTCGTGCCAAATTAACCACAAACAAATGAGTGTTTTCCAGACACTTGAACCTGATATTTTATTTTCACTTCCTTAATTCTGAAATAACAAAAATAACTATTCCAACTGTTACTTTTACGAAAAAACAAAAAATTAAACCTAAATATCACTTATAATTAATCAAATAGGAAATATCAATATGAACATCATATGGATTTTTGGTAGAGTAATTTAGGTAATATTATTGGTAATTTTTTTAAATATATGTAAGTAAAAAAGTATGTAAAAATATATATAATGTTATTTAAAATGTAAAAATGTGAGTTTGAGATGGAAAAATAATCAAGCCCATAATATTCTTTCTTAAAAAAAAAAAATTCATAGTATCATACAGTTTTTTTGTTTTTTGGCTTTCTTTCAATTAATTAATGTCGGTGCTAGAGCCTTGAATCAGCAAGCTGCAGCCATGTATTAATCACCGCATAAACATCTCAGCTTTCAATTACTTCCTATTTTGTTTGCACCAATCTAAAGTTTCAATTTCATTTTTTTAAATGGAAATAATTCAACTTTGCGTTTGTGTATAAATATATATATATATATATATATATATAAAAGGTCGATCGAGGACAATAAGCAGAAAAATATCTTCTTCTTTTTTTCCCTATTTTTCATTCTAGTTAGGCTATGCTACACGAACACAAGAACATAATTTCAGAAAGAAGAAAAAATCACCAATTTTTTTTTTTAATTTTTACTTTTTCTTTATATCAAAATATTATGAAACACCAAAAAGAAACAATAAAAGGAATCTCCAACCTTTCTCTCATGCTTTTGTGAAAGAGAAGAATATATACGTAATATGAAAGATTGTGTTAATTAATGATATGTACCTGGAGCAAAACCTCTTGTGTTTCCCAGTACAAGTTTCTCTCAACTGGGTCATCATGGGAGTCATTGCCATCGAATTCATATCCATCGTGTTGGTCTTCCAAAGTGGGGTTTGAGTCGTTACCATCTTCGCCAAAAAACTCAGAAACTTTCTCCTCGAGGCCGTCCATGCCCTGAATATTTTCTCCAAAAGCCTTCCCTTCAAGAAGAATACCCATCTTCTTGTAAGCAACGAAGAAAGAAGAGGAGAGAGAGAGAGAGAGAGAAATGGTAGGTGTGTGATGAGAGTGCTCTTAAAAGAAAATTGAGCATGAGGTGAGGGAGTATATATAGGGTTTGCCACGTCAGAAATGAGAAAAATATTGAGTTCTAGACTTGGTAGTATGCTATTATTGGAGCCTGGAGGCTTATGGACAATTGTGGAGAAGTGCAGAATCTTATGCAATATATATATATATACATACATATGTATATGTATGTATGTATGTGTATATATATATATATATATATGAAATGGCCTTTTATAGTAAGTTATAAGTTGTTTAATTTAGAAAAATGGTAAAGTTAATTATTGTGAATTTTACCTGGTTTACAACTTGATGGATAAACGTGGTTGATGCCACGTCAAAAATATATACAAATTTGTGATTTTTTTTTTTTTTGAAAGTTGATAATGATATGTACAGTTTATAAGATTTCAATAAAATAAAAATTTATAATTATTGTAATATCACTTGTTTAGTATATAATAAAGTAGTGTTTCAATAAAAATAAAAATTATAATTATTGCAATGATCACTCTTTTGGTTTATAATAAAGCCACCATTAGTTTTATATGCTGGCATTGATAAAATCTCCATTATTTATGAGAAATTTTATCACTATCTTGTAATCCTCTTTGTGTTTTGAGGAAATTAAAGGGGGGGTGGCGGGGGGAGGGGGGGGGGGGAAGTATCGAGTTTAGATTCTAAATTGCAAAAAGCCAATAATGACAAGAAATAATGTGTTTTCAAGGAATTGAGGGAAGAGTGAACCCGGTCTTTCTTCAGCTGCAAGTTTGACTAGAGAAGAAAAAAAATCCTAATATTGTAAATTCTTGTGTCAAAGCTTATCCAATTCCTCTTAGTATTTGTTTGGCAAAGATTATTTTTGTCAATTTATTTTACTATTCAACTTATTTTTGTTATTATTTATGAATCTCATTACATTTTTTGGTATTATTTATGAGTCTCACTATACTATTTTAGTTAAACTTTACCGTTATCTACAGTACTTTTAATAAAAAAAATTTAATTTTAATAAAATAAGCTGATCTTAAACAGAATCTTGATAAGATAATATGTATCATATTTATCCAAAGCATAGAAGAAAAAACACTTAAAAGGGAGAGATAATTAGGTAAGCACGTAAACACATACAAATCCTTTACACTTGGTCTTCGTGTTCCACCCTATCACACATGTGTTTGATTTTTTTTTTTCTTTCTAAATTGACTATTATACCCTTATTACATAATAGAACATTACAACAGAGAGTGAGAGTTGTTGATTATCCTAATATAGTCAATTATTGACTATAAATTGACTATTATACCCTTATTACATAATAGGTAAGAAATAGATTTATTTGTACTCATTAAATAATATAAAATTTATCAACAATTATATTTTTCAATGAGAAATGTTACATTCACAACGTTTTTTGCAATACTTTCACAACAAAATTTATGTGGAAAGTTGTTACTAGTTCTAATTTGAATCCACCACTAAAATTATTTTTTTATTTATCAATATTAACTAATAACAGTCTGTTTTTGTTATTATTTATGAGTCTCATTACATTTTTTTGTACTATTTATGAGTCTCACTATACTATTTCAGTTAACTTTTACCGTTATCTACAGTACTTTTAATAAAAAAAATTTAATTTTAATAAAATAAGCTGATCTTAAACAGAATCTTGATAAGACGATATGTATCATATTTATCCAAAGCGTAGAAGAAAAAACACTTGAAAGGGAGAGATAATTAGGTAAGCACGTAAACACATACAAATCCTTTACACTTGGTCTTCGTGTTCCACCCTATCACATCATGTGTTTGATTTTTTTTTTTTTTTTCTTTCTAAATTGACTATTATACCCTTATTACATAATAGAACATTACAACAGAGAGTGAGAACTGTTGACTATCCTAATATAGTCAATTATTGACTATAAATTGACTATTATACCCTTATTACATAATAGGTAAGAAATAGATTTATTTGTACTCATTAAATAATATAAAATTTATCAACAATTATATTTTTCAATGAGAAATGTTACATTCACAACGTTTTTTGCAATACTTTCACAACAAAATTTATGTGGAAAGTTGTTACTAGTTCTAATTTGAATCCACCACTAAAATTATTTTTTTATTTATCAATATTAACTAATAACAGTCTGTTTTTGTTATTATTTATGAGTCTCATTACATTTTTTGGTACTATTTATAAGTATCACTATACTATTTCAGTTAACTTTTACCGTTATCTACAATACTTTTAATAAAAAAAAATTTTAATTTTAATAAAATAAGCTGATCTTAAACAAAATCTTGATAAGACGATATGTATCATATCTATCCAAAGCGTAGAAGAAAAAACACTTGAAAGGGAGAGATAATTAGGTAACCACGTAAACACATACAAATCCTTTACACTTGGTCTTCGTGTTCCACCCTATCACATCATGTGTTTGATTTTTTTTTTTTCTTTCTAAATTGACTATTATACCCTTATTACATAATAGAACATTACAACAGAGAGTGAGAGCTGTTGACTATCCTAATATAGTCAATTATTGACTATAAATTGACTATTATACCCTTATTACATAATAGGTAAGAAATAGATTTATTTGTACTCATTAAATAATATAAAATTTATCAACAATTATATTTTTCAATGAGAAATGTTACATTCACAACGTTGTTTGCAATACTTTCACAACAAAATTTATGTGGAAAGTTGTTACTAGTTCTAATTTGAATCCACCACTAAAATTATTTTTTTATTTATCAATATTAACTAATAACAGTCTGTTACTTAAAATTTATTATAAAAATATTGTGAAAATATTATAGTAACATTTCTCAATTAAGATTTTTTATTCTTTATATTGTTTCTCATTTCTCCATTTCATTTCATCCATACGTTTTTTTCTTGTCTTTTTTTCTTCTTTTTCTCCTCCACACACGTTGTCCTTATCTCTATCCCCCCTTCTTTTCTTTATTTTTCTCCCTTATTCAAGAACGTTCCAGCACTTTGTAACTCTCATTCATTCTTTTTTTTCTCCAGCTCTCACTTTCTGTTGTAATGTTCTATGGGCCTTTCCTCTTTTGAAACCGCCATTTATTTCATCAACTGTTAAATTCTTTACTGTATACGTCTTTCCTTTTTTTCGGTTGACTAGAGAAGGAAAAAAATGTTAATATATTAAATTCTTGTGGTCATATATAGCTTATCCCTCTTAATAATAAGAAGTGTATAATCCAAAACCTAGAAGAAGAAGAAGAAGAAAAAAAAAAAAAAAAAAGCTTGGAAGTGAAGGATAATAAGGTAAGCAGGTAAAGATAAGGCTTTATGTTCCACGACATATCAGGGGTATTTTGATCTGGTAATAAAGAATTATGATTAGGAATTGACGTCATAGGTTGAAACTCTTGCAAAAAAATATTATAAAAAATTAAAATAAAAAGTTTTTTTTGAATAAACAAAAATAAATAAGTTGGGCACGAAATAGCTCAACTAAAATAAAGACATCATCCTTTTTCTTTTCTTTTTTCTCTCTTTTTTTCTTTTTTTCAGTAAGGACATCCTTTTAGCTCCATTTATTTGACTTAGTGCTAATTAATTTTATTTATCTTCATGATTAAACAAAGGGAACCTGCTTGTGTTGTCATTTTCATGATGGGGCCATGGGGAAGTACAATTCACAGCGTTTTTAGGTAATTCAAATATAGGAAAGATTTTAATTATTTTATTAAAAAATAAAGATGTATGACATACAATAATTTGTGTAACATAAAATGAAACTATGAAATCTTTTTTTTTTTAATAAGAAAAAACTATGAAATCTTATCCAGGCAAAGATCATATTGTAGCCTATTCTTTTTTAAATTTAATAAAACGACAGAATTAGTCTCTATTATTCTTGATATTTAAGATGTCTTAAAAATATAAAAGAATTACTTAAAAAAATATTCTGCCCTTATAGGTTTATTATAATGTGGTGAATTTGAAAGTAATTAAGACCTACTCCTCTCAGGAAAAAAAAAAGAAGCGAGACCTACCTCAAATTTTTCCTACATTTGAATTACCTAAAATGTATGTTGTGAATTCACTACAAAAAACTGGACCTATAATGGCGTTTGAAAAAAATGCCATTATAGGCATATCTATAGTTGCATTTGGAGTGTCCTATAGTGGCGTTTCAAAAAATGAGTCTATAGCAACGTTTCCAACGGCCTATAGTGGCGTTTTAAAAACGCCACTATAGGTCATGGTCTTACAAGGGCCTATAGTGGCATTTGTCAAACGCCACTATAGGCCCTTGTAATAGTAAGACCTATAGTGGCGTTTGGCAAACGCCACTATAGGCCCTTCTTTTTTTCTAGTTGAGTAGGGCCTATAGTGGCATTTGACAAATGCCACTATAGGCATTTGTAAGAGTATGACCTATAGTGGCGTTTTGCAAACGCCACTACAGCCCAGCAAAAAAAAAAAAAAACAACCGAAAGAGCGGTAAAGAAAACTATGGAATATGCCTAGAACATTCTATGGTATATTCCTAAATATTTGAATATAATATATATATATATATATATATATTTATTTATTTAAATGTATATATTATTATATATTTATATTTAAATGAGAGATGCTATGTCCACAATATTTTCATAACAAATCATAGGTGGTTAGTTGTTACTGGTTCAAATTTGAACCTAACACTAAGATTTCTTTTTTGCCTTAACAATTACAACCAGTAGCAATCTGCCGCTTAAAATTTGTTGTAAAAATATTATGAAAATGTTGTTGACATATCATTTCTCTTTATATATATATATATATATATTTTATGTATGAGAGATGCTACGTCCACTACATTTTCACAATATTTTCACAACAAATTAAAGGCGGTTAGTTGTTATTGGTTTAAATTTGAACCTAATACTAATATTACTTTTTTGCCTTAACAATAACAACCAGTAACAATCTCTGTTATTAAAAATTTGTTGTGAAAATATTGTGGATATATCATTTATATATATATATATATAAATTTAAAAAAACATTAAACCCCCCCCCCCTCGCCACCTACCCCACTCTCCCATATCTCTCCCTTATCTCCACGCCAAGCCTCAGACTAATTCCTTTTTCTTTTGGTTTTTTTTTTTTTTTTTTTCTCCCTTATCTCTCCACGCCAAGTCTCAGACTTCCTTAATTTCTCTTTTGTTTTTTTTTCCTTCTTTTTCTCCCTTGTCTCCACTCCTCCATCTTTCTTCTTTTCTTTTTCTTTCACTCTTTCTTTCACTTCATACCTGAATTGATACTTTTCTCTTCCTCTCCATTTTGATTTTATTTCCTTTGTTTTATTTGTGGTGGTGTTAATGTTTGTGGGTTTTGGATTTGCAGATGGTGTTGCAGCTTGTTGGTTTTGTTCAAATTTGTAGATGGTGTTTGAAGCCATTGGTTGTATAGTTGCAAATAAGAATTTTTTTTTTTTAAAAAGAAATTTATTATTGTTTTGGTCTATTTATATTTTGATAATAGTTTTGGTTTATTACTTGTTTGCTGTCAACTTTGGTTCGTGGGTCTATGAGTGATTAATTTTTGTTAAATTCAAAATTCAAAAGTTTTGGTCTGTGGAGTTGCTATTTTTTTTTTTTTTAAATTGTTGGATGTGAGCATGTTGTGTTTGATTTTGAATTTTTTTAGGTGGGTTTGTGTTTTCATTTTGAATTTGCTAGGATAGATATAGTGTTTGTATTTGGAGTTGTTATTTTTTTTTTTTTTTTTTAATTTTTGGATGTGAGCATGTTGTGTTTGATTTTGAATTTTTTTAGGTGGGTTTGTGTTTCATTTTGAATTTTCTGGGATTGCTATAGTGTTTGTATTTTTTTTTGTTTTGTATCTTTTAATTTAATTAAAATTGTAATATTAATTTAGTTACAATCTTAATTCAATTAAAAAAAAAACTTTTTCACGTCAAAAAAAAAAAAATTTCTTTTGATTACCAAAAATTAATTTTTGGTAATCAAAAGAATTTTTTTTGGGTGGTTTTTTGGCTATAGTGGCGTTTGTAGTCTATAGTGGTGTTTCACAAATGCCACTATTGTACTGTCACTATAGACCTATAGTGGCGTTTGCAAATGCCACTATAGAACAATTTTTTTTATTTTTAAAAAAGGCTATAGTGGCGTTTGTCGTCCTATAGTGGCGTTTTACAAAAAACGTCACTATAGGTCTATAATAGCAGCACAAAAGTGGCGTTTGTAAACGCCACTATAGCCAAAATGGGCCTATAGTGGCGTCTATAATAGCGGCACAAAAGTGGCGTTTGTAAACGCCACTATAGCCAAAATGGGCCTATAGTGGCGTTTTTAGTACCTATAGTGGCGTTTCACAAACGCCACTATAGGTCCAGTTTTTCGTAGTGATTATACTTCCCCATGATCCCATCATTAAAACGACAACACAAGCAAGTTCCCTTTGTTTAATCATGAAGATAAATAAAATTAAATAGTACTAAGTCAGTAAATGGAGCTAAAAGGATGTCCTTACTGAAAAAAGAAAAAAAAGAGAAAAGAAAAAGAAAAAAGGGTGATGTCTTTATTTCAATCGAGCTATTTCTGTGCCCAACTTATTTATTTTTGTTTATTCAAAAAAAACTTTTTATTTTAATTTTTATAATTTTTTTTTTTTGCGAGAGTTTCAACCTATGACATCCATTCCTAATCATAACTCTTTATTATCAGACCAAAACACCAATCGATTTTTGGTGTAGGTGGGGATTGAATCTCAGATCTCTTATTCAATTATCAGAAACTTTATCAATTCAGTTAACTAGAATCCTTTTATTTTTTTAATATTTCTAATATAAGATAGAATTCTACTCTACCTTAATTTAAGTGTATATGTGTGTGAAGTTCCCTCCTGGAGACTTGAACCCCAATCCTTGCCCCCCACACCTCATAAGCACTTATATTTGTGAAGTGATCATCGCATATAATGTGGTGAATTTGAAAGTAAGACATACTCTTCTCAAAAAAAAAAAAAAAAAAAAGAATCGAGACCTACCTCAAATCTTTCTTACATTTGAATTACCTACTTCCCCACGGCCCCATCATTAAAATGACAACACAAGTAGGTTCCCTTTGTTTAATCATGAAGATAAATAAAATTAAATAGTACTAAGTCAGTAAATGGAGCTAAAAGGATGTCCTTACTTAAAAAAGAGAAAAAGCAAAAGAAAAAAGGGTGATGTCTTTATTTCAGTCAAGCTGTTTCCGTGCCCAACTTATTTATATTTGTTTATTGAAAAAAAAAAACTTTTTATTTTAATTTTTTATAATATTTTTTTGTGAGAGTTTCAACCTATGGCGTTCATTTCTAATCATAACTCTTTATCATCAAACCAAAATACCAATAAATTTTTGGTGTAGGCGGGGATTAAATCTCAGATTTCTTATTCAATTATAAGAAACTTTACCAGTTGAGTTAATTAGAATCCTTTTATTTTTTTAATATTTCTAATACAAGATAGAATTCTACTCTAATCTAATCTAAATGTATATGTGTGTGAAATTCCCTCCTGGAGACTTGAACCCTGGTCTTTGCCCCCCACACCCCACACCTCACAAGCACTTATACTTGTAGAGTAACCACCGCATATAATTTGGTGAATTTGAAAGTGAGACCTACTCTTCTCAAAAAAAAAAAAAAAAATGCGAGACCTCCCTCAAATCTTTCCTACATTTGAATTACCTAAAATGTATGCTGCGAATTATACTTTCCCATGGCCCCATCATTAAAATGACAATACAAGCAAGTTCTCTTTGTTTAATCATGAAGATAAATAAAATTAAATAGCACTAAGTCAGTAAATGGAGCTAAAAGGATGTCCTTACTGAAAAAAGAAAAAAAGAGAAAAAAAAAAAGGGTGATGCCTTTATTTCAGTTGAGCTGTTTCTGTGCCCAACTTATTTATTTTTGTTTGTTCAAAAAAAAAATTTATAATATTTTTTTTGCGAGAGTTTCAATCTATTGCGTTTATTCCTGATCATAACTCTTTATCATCAGACCAAAACACCAATCGGTTTTTGGTATAGGTGGAGATTAAATCTCAAATCTCTTATTTAACTATCAGAAACTTTACTAATTGAATTAACTAGAATCCTTTTATTTTTTTAATATTTCTGATACAAGATAGAATTCTACTTTAATATAATCTAAATGTATATGTATGTGAAATTCCCTCCTAGAGACTTGAACCCTGGCTTTTGCCTCTCACACCCCACAAGCAGTTATACTTGTAGAGTGACCACCGCATATAATGTGGTGAATTTGAAAGTGAGACCTACTCTTCTCAAAAAAAAAAAAAAAAAAAAAAAAAGCGAGACCTACCTCAAATCTTTCCTACATTTGAATTACCTAAAATGTATAATGGTGAGAACCAAAATCTTGCCTACACTCGGTACTGAGAACCAAAATCTTGCGGGTTTGGCTCCCTAAAGAGGACAATAAGCTTGCAAGGGTTGGAACAAAATTCTCCCCTACATGTATACTGTGAATTATACTTCCCCATGGCCCCATCATTAAAATGACAATACAAGCAGGTTCCCTTTGTTTAATCATGAAGAAAAATAAAATTAAATAGTACTAAGTCAATAAATGGAGCTAAAAGGATGTCCTTACTGGGAAAAAAAAGAAAAAAGAAAAGGGTGATGTCTTTATTTCAGTCGGGCTGTTTCCATGCCCAACTTATTTATTTTTGTTTATTCAAAAAAATACTTTTTATTTTAATTTTTTATAATATTTTTTTGTGAGAGTTTTAACCTATGGCATTCATTCGTAATCATAACTCTTTATCATCAGACCAAAACACCAATTGATTTTTGGTGTAGGCAGGAATTGAATCTCATATCTCTTATGCAACTATCAGAAACTTTACCAGTTGAATTAACTAAAATCCTTTTATTTTTTTAATATCTCTGATACAAAATAAAATTATACTCTAACCTAATTTAAGTGTATATATGTGTGAAATTTCCTCCTGGAGACTTGAAACCCCGGCCCTTATCTTTCCACACCTCACAAGCACTTATACTTATACTGTGACCATCACACCAAAGGTGTACAATGGTTATTTTTTTAATATTTAAAGCTAATTATTTAATTAACCTTGCTTTTAATTATTTGTCCAATCACCATCAACCTTATTGGCCGTTTCATTTATTTCATAGTCCAAACTCCATAGTAGGTTTTTGGACATAGTCAATAGTATATACACTATTAAATTTATTAAATAAAATTTGAACTGTCAAATGGACGAAATGGATAAAAAACTGCAAAGTTCTTGGTATATATATTATATTTCTTCTTCTTCTTCTTTAACTGGATACTTTAGGTTTGTTTAATTAAAAGGCAGAAATTAAAAAGAGGGAAGATTACCTTTTACTGTTTAAACTTACTCTACTTCATTATTTCAATTAAAATGCATATATAAAAAATATATTAAAAAAATCGAAATGAATTCTTTTACATTTGAATTTTAGTTAGCTTAATAGTTAAAATCTATTAACATCAAATAAAAGATAAAAAATATTCTTGTATCACATTTCATTTACATTGATGTGGTCGGGATACAATGAAGGATTCAAAAGATAGCTTTGAAATTGATTACCTAAATAATTTTTAAGGGGAATAACGGTATGATTGTAACTTGGATATATAATCTAAAATGAAGAATTTTGTCAACTAAAGTTGCATTTGGCATTGACTTAAAAAACCAGTTTTTTTTTACTATTTAATTTATTTTGCTATTATTCAGCTTATTTTTGGTACTATTCATGAGTCTCACTGTACTATTTCAACTACTTTTTAACTTTTTTTACAATACTTTCAGTAAACAAAATTCAGTTTAAGCTAAATAAACTGTTCCTAAACAAACTCTAAGAATCAATATTATGTGTAGGAGTGATTATCAACGTGCTGAACAGCAAAGGTCCCTCTCTTGTTGCCTATGGCCACTTGGTAGAAGAGGTGAAGTCCTTAGCAAATTTTTTTTGTTGCTGTTGAGTTTCTCTGTATTAGATGGCAGGTATAATTCTATTGCTTGTAACATTACTAGACATGTTAGCAAGGCCTTAGTGTAGATGAAGGATATTCCTCTACACCTCCATAATGTAGTTTTAGCCAATGCGGTTGTTCTTTTTTAATACTACAGTCTTCTTCTCAAAAATATATATATATATATATATATGTAGGGACACAAATTGAGGCCCAAGCCCAAAGAAGAATTGGGTATTGGTCTTATGAGCCCATAACAATAAATTTATAGAGAATGGGTTGAAGAGGTAGGTTCAAACAAGATGGCCAACGTCTAGAATGGTTTTGGCAAAAGATCACATAAGGATTATACACTCAAGATTGGATAAATGCTGGGTCCAAGGAGGACATCCTTTATCTAATTCAATACCAAGGATTACAAAAGCAGTTCTAATTACCATTTTTCCTCTCCCTTTCTTTCTCTTTCCTTTCTTCTTATATAGGTCTTTTCTGATGATCCTAGCCTTACACTTGTTGATCATTCGGACCTCTACTTAAGTGCTTGTCCCATCAAGCACTCATTTTGGCCTTCTGTGAGTCACGGTGGCCAAAGGAGCACTGTTCAGAGGTCTTCTCCACATAAATGCGGCCAGAAAAGCAATTGCAACGCATTTAATGCAGAGATAATAGCTTGTTCTTTAAGTATTTTTTTGTCTCCTTCATTCTTGTGAGCTCATGTGACGTGCCCTTGGCACTGGCATCCCCATTAAATTTACTCTAGATGCTAGGATGTATAAAGGAACGATGCTAACATAGTTCGAGGAGGTCCTTGTCCTCTGAACATCCATTTTTCCCTTTCCTATTCGTGAGGTGCTGAGTTGGATTGCCCCTTCATCTTTTTGTATCTCTTCAGACGCACAACGATTCGGGGTAAGGCCCAAGGCCCCGTACACTGTCTTCGGGCCTTGTCCCCACAATATATATATATATATATATATATTATGTGTAGGAGTAGGACTAGCAAATGTGGCAGAGACAAACAGGTTGATTCTCCATCTCTATCCTTTAAGCAGGTAAGATAAATAACTCCTATCCTTGCTCTATATATATATATATATATATTTCAATACCCACCTTTAACCTATTCAGCAATTCTGAGCGAACAAAACCAAGTAATTTTAAAAAAGAAATAAGTTCAAAAAACATAAGGGATGACAAAATTGGTCTTCACTCCAAATTCTAGATAGTTTAGACTTAATTACAACCTCCATAACTGTGTCTCCCCTAATTTGTCAAAGTCCCTAAGTACCTGTTATCTTCCTATTGCCTTTTCTAGCTCTTACTTCAACTTGAGTCTAACTTGTGCTTAATTCGAGTTAACTTCTTATTATTATCAAATTAATTAGGTATAAATTAGGTCCATTGGCTTTGATTGCAATAATTGATTATTGATCTTCTAATTTTGATTTCATTCATATGGCATCTTTTTTCAATATATATACTGAAAAGCACATTTCAAATACAATGTCAACAAATGGAAGCTTAACAAATATGCTAGCATCAAAGAGTGATGAACATGTAAAAATGTATAAATTTTTTGTACGGCCATTTTCAATCATAAAAATCAAAGCTTATAAAAAGGGTTTTACAAGGTTGGTAAGATTGCCTACAGGACGTACACTGATTTTAGAGATAATTCAAAGGGATGGAAACCAGCTAATAAAGTAAGACAAAAGGATAACATACAATACTAAAATGTATAATATTTTTTAAATAAATCAGCTTCATGCCTAACCCTGCCTAACCTTTACTGTGATGTGTCTCAATCTATCATATTCATTATGACTTAATAACACACTATAATTTCCCAAAAACGAGCCTGACTTTTCTTTTCACTTGTTACCTTACAATATGTTTGAATATTAGATGTCAATTTTGAGGCAAGTCATGGTAGAGGCGTATCTAGAATTTCAAGCTAGTTAGGGGAGGTCGAAGTATAAAAAGGAAAAAAAAATTCAAATAAGTATTCATACAGAACTAACAAACTATCAACTAAAATCAATACATAAAATTATTATTTCTTAATACATTAAAATACAATCATTTACCAACAAATACAAAATAATATTGTTTTTTAAGAGCATCAACTGTTACAAAAAAAAATTTTATTTTTACAAACAAAAACTTACTTTTGCTACTTTAATATAACATTTGAAATGTCTCGTACAGTAATATTTTTGGTATTCGGTGTTCTAAATACTAAATATTTACCATTTAAAACACTTAATGCTAGTACTCTAATACTGAGCTAACTAGGATTTTTTATTTTTTATTTCAAAATTTTGTTTCTGTTATTTTTTTTTTTTTTTTTTTTTGAGTTAGGTAGCTGCTAGTTAGGCTAAACTAATTAAAAGAAAAGAAGTCTAAATTTTTAGAAGAGTAAGGCACAACTCTAGAAATAATATATATATATATATATATATAATCATTAAAAAAAATCTTTTTTTTAAATCTTTGTGCCGGGGGCCCGGGCCCTTGTGGCCCCCCTGTGGGTCTGTCCCTGGTCATGGGGAAAAACGAAAAAAGAAGAGGAAAGAACAAATATTTATATGAGAGTTATCCAATACACCTATTCCACCCCCCCCCCCCCCCCCCCCCCCTCCCTTCTTTTTTTGTCTTTATAGTTTTTTTTTCCCCAAACTATCTAACTCTAGTGAAAGTGAGGGTTAGGAACAGATATTTTTCATATAATTGACAATAATAGATTTATTAATAGGAACTTAGCTTCTTAATTTGTTATTTTTATGCTTAATCAACTTGATGTGATAAGTAGGAATGAAATGCACTGGAGTAAGATTGAATCATCAGCATCTCTCACTCCTTCTTTTAGATTAGAAAACCTTGGTAGGGTAGGTTGAAGTGACGTGGAGTGAAAGCATTTAGTCATCTCTAAATTTCTAATGATCAGTGGTTACAACACTCATAAATGAGAAAGGAGAGGAGCGGTAGTAATAGTATTGATAGTAAAAGATAAAATGTTTTGAAATAGTAAAAGTATATATATATATATACAAACAGTCGGATGGGATATTTTACCATACATAAATATAAGAAAATACATTTACTATGACATTTTGAGTAGAATTTACCTTGTTAGTTGGAATATACTTCTTGAGAAGACTTTGAAGTTTTAATATAATATATAGGAACTCCACTTAATTAAAAAAAAAAATACAAGTCTATAGTTTTGAGTCTAATTATATTAAATTAGATGATGTCCCGCGTGATGCACGGTCTATTTTACAATTTCATTTAAAATCATTTTTATGTGTATTAAGATCTATATATTATACTTATTTTGTTGTATAATATTTATATTTGCGCACAATATTGTTGAATATATTGAAACTTGATTTTCTTAATTCATATTTTATTAAAAAAAATTGTATAACACTATAAGACGTTATAATATTTACTGTAACTAAAAAGTAGATTTTATTTTTTAAACAAATTAAATGATTTTGAAATTTATAAATAATAATTTAAAGCATAAAATATTTTTATATCCTAAAATTATATAAATTTAAGTAACCTCCCATACACTTTATTAACCACTCTATTTTCACAACTAAATATGGAGACCTCAATCGCAATTAAATAAGAATTGTAGGGGCCTTTTTTGTGTTTTGGGTTGGGCTGCTTCCTGCGGTGATGGGCCCGAGTATTTTTCTGAGTAGGAGAGTTGAGACCGGCCCAAATGTAACTTACTTTGGGCCGGCTTGTGCACAAACTAAGTCTTGTCTACCAGGAACGTTCTTATAGCAAGCAGAGCTATTACAAAAAAGTTACGGCAGACAGATATAATAACAATAAAGAAAAACAGAGTACAGCGGCTTTTTCTTAATGACAAGGCCGAATATTCATATGACAATCACGGTAATAACAATGGTAATAATAATAACAGCTTTTATAGAAAAGAATAACTGAATGAACGATGATGGAAGTTAATAAACATCAAGTTGAGTTTAAGTCTGCAATGGCAAAGAATCAAGGAGGAAGAACGTTTCCTCTCAATGAAACTAATCTCCCAGGAGAATATCTTGTCGCGGGGATTAATAACTTTGAGAGAATCGGACCTAAGTGATAAATGCTTGAAGGAATTCCTTTTGCTTAATTGTTTCTTAGAGAGTGGGATTTTGAGGGGGAGAGAAGAGAAATGATTTATTGGTGCATGCTCATTATCCTTACTCTTTGCTTTCTTATCTTTTTCTTCTTTCCTTTCTTTTTCTTTTAGTTTTTTCTTCTATTTTTTCCTTCCTCTGTTTTTCGGTCCCCTATACAGGGCATGGCAAGGATCCTTTTATAAGGCCTGTCGTGATTGATTTTTACTACTTTACCCTCCAACGGCCTTTGTCTAGTCTGAGCGTACTTGCCAACCACCGTTTGTGTACTACTTACCCTCGCCAGACAGAGACAGTTTTGTGTTATTTCTTAGTCCACCGTGGCACTTTCTCCTGCCGCGGCGTAAATGCTTTCTCTCTCTCTCCCTATGGCATGCACCAAACGTTCCCCCCCAGTCTTGCCTCTTTTGGGCGGTTTGTCATCCCAGCAAGACGTACCTCCTAAAAGGGCTTGGACAGGGAACGTAAAATAGATCTTTTCCCCTCTCTCCACCACCAAACCACACCCCCCCCTTACCTCTTACCACTGACCCATGGCCCCACCACATCCCATATTGGCTGGGTACAGGCTGGTGGCGCCTGGGCCTTGCGTGTGCTTTCCTGTTATGTACGTTCAAAGTCTGCCTGCGGTCATGCGTTTGTTGTGATCTGAAGCTTTGTTTGCATCGTCTGCCATGCTTCTTTGTTCTTTCATGTGGGCCGTTCTGTACATTTCACTACTTCCCTTTGGATTGGGCTTCTTCTTAATACTAGGCTTCACATTTCTCTTAGCCCATTTCCTAGTTATACTCATGTCCTGTTTCATTACTTGGCATTTCCTGCCATGACGATATATTCCTGCTAGGCCTCTTTTCAAGCCTGCCATTTCATTCCTTCCCTCGGTGACTTAACAAAGCCACTGGTGTTCTCACTCGAGGGCTCCATTGTCCTTTTCTTTTTCCCTTGGGCCTGCAGCCCATTTACTTCCTTTGGGCTTCCTCGACCCATTCACTACCTTTGCATTCCCATGGGCTTTTGCTAACTTGATTGGGCTTCCCCAGCCCAATCTCCTCATTCTCATCCTTGGGGTTTATGAGCTTGCCATCAACCCCTACTTTCTTTGTTTACATTGCTTTGGGCCTGCCGCGGCCCATTCTCACTTTTCTATACCACATACTGCCCATGAGTACCATTTCTCTCTTTCCGGGCCCTTTGGGCCCATTTGCTTTCTCAAGACCCATTTATTCATGTTATGGGCCTGTGCTCTATTACTCCTGCCACCTGAGCTTAATAGTCTTATTTTTATGCCTGCCACTCTTATTGCCTGCTTTGCTAGGTTGGGCCTGCTTTACAAAAATGACCCTCAACAAGAACTTAGCTTTTTAATTTGTTATTTTTGTGCTTAATCAACTTGATGTGATAAGTAGGAATGAAAACGCACTAGACTAAGATCAAATCATGGTCTCATTCCTTCTTTTAGGTTAGAAAACCTGCGAACTCTTAGGTTAGAAAACCCTTGCAGGGTAGGTTAAAGTGGATAGAGTGAAATTGTGAAAGCATTTAGTCATCTCTAAATTTCTAATGATCAGTGGTTCCAACTACTCATAAATGAGAAAGGAGAGGAGTGGTAGTAATAGTATTGATATTAAAAGACCAAGTGTTTTGAGATGATAAAAAAAAACACACAGACACACAAATATATAATACACAATCAGATAGGATATTTTACCATGCATAAATATTAGAAAATACATTTGCAATGAAATTTTGGGTAGAATTTACGAAGTTAGTTAGAATATACTTCTTGGAGACAACTTTAAAGTTTTAATATAATATATAGGAATACCACTTAATTAAAAAAAATATATAAGTATATGATTTTGGTTTGGTAATCACTCAATTTTTTTATCTTTGTCGTTAAAACTTTTACTCACACGTGTATATAATATATACTCAATGGTATCATCTATTTGCCAAAAACAAGAACTTTCTTAAGCAGGAGGAACTTATAATAAATCTGGTAGTGTGGTGGATCTCCTTCAATTAGAATCATACATGTGACTCAGACTCTCAGAGTGCTCTTATTTGTTTTATTTGAGGAACATCGAGTAATCACATGGCAAACTAATGGAAAACAAAAATGCATCACTAAGCACTTTCTTCGAAAGGTGTTATTCCTTTCTTTTCGATCACTTGCAAAAACCTAATTGGCATGTGCTTAATTCTTTCCACTTTATAAACTTAATCTGCGCATGTTCCACGTTTTAATTCTTCTTTTCACCATTGACACCAAAAAGAAAGTCTCCCACTCCCATTTTGGAGCTATTTTCTTACAAGTTGCAATCATTTTAAAGTCCAGGAAACACTTTTCTGGATAACCTTGGGAGTAGTGGTGGTACCTTATAGATATGGTCATCACTGCATTGGTAGCCAGAAAGAATATCCAAAGCTGCCTTGAGAATCAAAATAGAATATCCAAAAGTGTTTCTTTTGGTATGTTTGGTTTACCACCACACGGAGGGAAAAAGCAAGAGAAAAAAATCTACCTGTCTTTTTCCTTTTAATTGTTTGGTTAGTAAATGAGAAAATAAAAAAAGGAAAGGGACAACATGATTTAAAATTCTCCTCCAAGGCCCACTAACAATGACATTCTCTCCAAATGTGAGATTTGAAGATAAAATTGGTTAAGCATTAGGATTGGCCCCAAATTGATATTTTAGCAATACACTTGCTCAAATTGTGTTTTTCCTGAGTATGTATTATTAAAAAAATTTAACAACTATGAACAATGTGTATATATACAAATTACTGTAATTAGATGGTAAAACTAATATATTTTATTTTATTGTCTCTATCTTCTGGCAAATAATTATTAACCTTTTTATCATTTTTTTCTCTCTCTTCATACTCTTTTTCTCTCAAGTAAATAGTAAATAAAAAAAGAATATTTAAATAAAGTGGTGAAAGAATAAAGATTGAAATGTGATGTATTGTAAAGTAAAATCATATAATAAATAAAGTAGACTTTTAGATGGTAATGTTAGGTGCATAAAGCATATGGTCCAGCCCACAAAGTAAAAGCCCACCTATGGGTTTGTATTTTTATTCCGTGGCCGACTAGTATTCCAAGTTCAAGTGGATTCTGTATTTGTGTAATACAAGGATGGTGTGGGGGCTAGGGTTATTTAGATAAAGATTATATGTGATTGTTTTTTGGGTGCCGCACAGTGAAAAAAGAAAAAAGAAACAGGGAGCCGCATATTGAATAGAGAAAAATGATTGCTGCCTTTGAGAAAGATAATTAGTGTGTATGAGAGTAAAGAAAAACAAGAGAGATTTTTCTTTAACCGTGAGATATTCACAAAAAAATTATTGTAATTGATTTGATAATAGTAAAATTATTCGGAGTTTGTCCCATGATTTTTTCCTTTAAATAAAAAGGGTTTTCACGTAAATATTTATGTTCTTGTATATGATTACTATTTTGGACTGCTAATATTTGTGATAATATTATTTGAGACCCAACAGGTAAAATATACATTTTTATACAAACTCGGGTGTGAATGCTTAAAAGACTATATTGGCACACCGCGAAAGTAACAATGTGATGATCTTGATGGTATAACAATGGAAGCTACGAGCCTACAACTTTGCAATGGTGGTCATGAATAGAGAGTTATTACTTGGATATTAGTACAACAGTAAAATGAGATTGAGGCTTGCATGTCAAAATAGTAAGTTTAAAGGTTTTCTCGTAGAATAGCCTTTTTGGTATCTTGTCCCTTGTGGAGTCGGGCTCATCTTATGCTAGATATCATGTATAGTACTAGACATTATGTCCAAGTGAAAAGCGATTTTTGAAAAGACGAGTTCCATATTTTCAAAGATTATTTGCCAGATTACTTTCAAACATTGCTCTTTTGATAAATAATTTTTTTTAAAATATTATTTACCAAAACTGGTTCACCTTTACTCTCAATATTTTTTTATCCTTAATTCCCATATATTTATTGCTAACTAATATCAAACTTAACTTAAACCATTTTGTTAATTTAGGGGTCTTGTGGCTTAAAAAAAAAAATTTGTTTAAAAGGCTCACTTCACCAAGCCAACAAAATTGGAGTGTGTTGTTTGTGATGCTCTCTTTACTCACTTGCCAATTGATCAAGTATTAAGTTAGCTGAGGTCTTCGTCGCCAATCTACACTACATGCATCATTCTCTCCTACGCCAATAAGAACTTAGCGCTCAGCGCAGTCAGGCTTCACTCTCTTGTAGCGAAAAATTTGGGTTTGAATCTCCATAAGACGCCAATAATTGGCTCTGCAATTTTATTAGGAACTCCCTTCATCCCACAGTAGGTGTTCCATAATTATCTAATTTATCTTTATATACTCTTAAATATATATTTTGCAGGCTAGGGAAATGTGGAGTATGGGCATCATTTTGAGACACACCAAAAAGAATGAGGATGCACTTAATTAGCGGAGGGAATATTAAAAGAATTTGTTCGTATAGTACTGTGTTTTTTTTTTTTTTGGGAGCATCTATAAAATTGTTCTTAAAGGAAAATATATATAGATAAATAATTTATTTTTTTGACATAAAACTAATTAATATTAAGTTTTTGTATCTGTTATCATCAATCTACTCAAATTTCATTGGTTCTCCTATAAAATTAAAATAGATTTTTATTTGTGTTGGAAGTTTTGAAGTTGTGGAGGACCAGCTTAAGTGCTTAACACCTCCTTCATGTAGCTTAGTATTCCCATATTTTGCAATGAGACATTGTTTTGCCTATTGTCGTAGGATTTGTGTTGAAAGATTTAATTAATTCAAAGATTACTATTTGGAATTTTTTTTAAGTATTTGGAAAGTCTTTGGAGAAAAGTAATATTCGTCCATGCATGAATTATATGGATTTTAAAGAATTTGCATCAACTCGTGCAAATATATATATATATATATATATTTTAGCATAAGAACTTACATTTTTTTTCTATTTTACACAATCGTTTTTTAAAAAACCTCACACCAAATTATCGATTTTACACTACATTTTATTAAAATATTAATTTTTTATCAACTAAGAAAGAGGGGAGGGGGGAGAGAGAGATGAGAAATGACTAAAAAATTAAATATATAGCTACACTGTAGCAATTTTGTAAATTTATACATTTTTTACTTGACTAATGTGTGATTTTAAAACTCCAATCTGTAAAATTGAGTCATTTTTATATTTTGTATTGTCAAATGCTCTTAGGCTGTGTTTGTTTTGGGTGAAAATAATTTCAGGAAATCATTTTTTGTAAAATAGGTTGTTTGGTTGGTTTTGAAAATTGAATTTTCTGGAAAGTATTTTCATTTGACCCAAAAAAAGGAGCTTTGACCACTGAAATCATTTTTCGTCCCTATTTTCACTTCAAATGGTTTCCGGAAAGAGGGGGAGAGAGAGAGAGAGAGCAAGAGGAAGAACCCAGACCAGATCAAGCCAGAGACGTCGCCGGCGAACCCCAAGCACCGCGCCGTTCTCGCCTTCGATCGCCTTTGATCGCACCGCGCAATCTCGCCACGAACGACGAACCCCGATCTCTGCCGTGCGATCTTGCCACGAATCCAGAACCCATCGTCGATCGTCGATCTTGCCACGAACCCAGAACCCATTGCCTTCGCACCGGCGACCCAGAACCCAGAACCCATCGAGTCGCATCGTCGATCGTCTTCGATGGGAACCCACCCATTGCCTCTGACCGGATTTGATATTTTTTTTTCTTTAGTTTTGTTTCTGCTTTTGATTGCCGGAGTTTACTGTGATTTTGAAATTTTTTGTAATAAAATTTGTTTGGATGTTGAGAAAATAGCTGAGAAAATATGACAATTGTGTAGGAAAATCGCATTTTTAGAATAGAACCAAACATATGAAAATATTTTCTATAACAATTTTTATTATACAACCAAACACTTGAAAATATTTTATTTTCTCAAAAATAACATTTTTCAAAAATAAACTATTTTAAAAAAAATATTTTACGAGAACCAAACACAGCCTTAGTTGCTTCTATCATGATATTATAAAGAAATAATACAATAATCGGGCATCAACGCAAGCGGACTATGATCAATTACACTAGTTTAGTGCAGCAACATTAATTAACTCTTGATGATGAAAATACAAGAGGTTAAGTGAAAGGAGCATTTTTTCCCCTGACTTGACAGCGGAAACACTAAACATATATATGATAGCCTTTTGAAATTAGTGTCAAATCTAGCCAAAGAGGTCTAGGAGTGTAGGACGTTCTTGTTTGTTATTTTGTATAACTGATATACCGTGTGGAAGCCACTCTTGGTTGTTTCCTTACAGGAAACAATTATGTGTATGATTTGCTTTTCAGAAAGTACAGCATACTTATCCAGTTTTTGTAGTTTTCTCAGGAGCTCTTGGAGTTTCTTTCTTATCCTAATTAAAGGAAATTCTGATTGATGAAACATTTTTTTTTTGAGAAACCTTCCCATCAAAGAAAGGGGATTACGTGGTATTAATAACTTCAGCAGAGTATTCTGCATAAATACAAGCTGGCACCTCTTCTATCCAAGTACAAAAAGAAGAAGAAAAATTACAAGCTGAACGGGCAAGTCTATGAGCTACTTTGTTTCCCATTCGGCGAGTATGAGTGAAAACCACAGATCGGAAGTGGGAGGAAATAGACTTTACATCAGAAATTATATGTCCAAATGAAGCAGCTGAGAAATCATCAGAGTTCAGAGCCCGAATAGCGATTTCAGAGTCTCCCTCCAGAATGACCTGATTAAATCCAAGCTCATAAGCCAAGAACAGGGCCCTTCTTGCTGCCAACACTTCCACTATCTCCACCGAGGTGGGTAGGGGAATAGTCTGTGTAAGCGCAGCCATAACAAGACCACAGTCGTTGCGGATGATGGAACCAAGACCCGCTAGTTCGCGATCCTGGAAAGTGGCTCCATCAAAGTTGATTTTAACCCAGTTTGCCGGGGGAGGAAGCCATCGGACATTGTTTCTAACTGGGCGAGATTTTGGTGGAACTAAGTTGGCTTGATGAAAATCCCGTAGAGCTTCCATCGCCAAAGAGTTGATCAGTTTCAGGTCCACCACCGGCTCGTCAAGCCTAGTTTTATTCCGTCTAGACCATATTTGGGATACAATCATTGCGAATAGCTCACTTGGGTGTGACCCTTCCAAGCACAGTCTAATAACATCACTGAAAGAAGAGACTCCACTAGCCTCACGCATGAGCGAGCTGAAATGAACAGCCCATACCGCCTTCAGCTTTGAACAGGACCAGAGGGCATGAAGAGAAGTTTCCTGATCGGTGCCACAAGCTAGGCAAGAGGGATCAGAGAGGACTTTACGTTTAAGCAAATTTACCTTGGTTGGAAGGGCATCCGAAGTAGCTCGCCACAACAAAGATTTAATTCTGTTTGGAACTTTTAACTTCCAAAGAGACTTCCACGCTGACTTGGGCAGAAGGCCAGGCGAAACAATAGCATTTGAATCTAGCTCTTCATTCATCAGTAGCTTGTAACCAGACTTCACCGAATATAAACCATTTACATTCCCACACCAGTAAAGACTGTCTTCAGCTTCAGTGATACTCAATGGGATAGATTTAATTAACTTGATTTCTTGCTCAGAGAAATTGTTTACAATTGCATCCTCGACCCAGCTCCTGTTGGCCTTATCTATCAAGATTGAGACTTTAGCATCATAGCCGAGGAAAGAAGGATGGGACTGCACGTTTTGGTGATGCAAGTCAGGGAGCCATTTGTCACTATATATATGAATATTTTCACCATTTCCCACACGCCACTGGGATCCTTTTTTTATCAGCTCTCTACCCTTGATGAAACATAAAGCACATTAATGGTACTAGCACTACTGACAGTGGTGTTAAAGTAAAGCCTTATGAAAAGATGGATAACCCATAGGGGCATAGACATTGTTAAAAAATTGAGTGTCATCTAGAAATTGATGTGATTCATGGACCCCCAAAGCCCATCTTATTTCTCAGTAAAACGTGATGATTTAGAAAGCTTGACAGCTTGGCTGGATTTTGTTAGCTTTCCCAACTTATCCGATTGAACTTCAGATTCAAAATGGGAAAACCCAAATCGAGCTGAAAAAATTGTGGAAAAACTTTTTGTACATTTTTAGAAATTTGGCTTGGAAAAGAAAAGAGCAACTAGTCACAACATGAGGTAAAAGGCCCCCAAAATTGTGTATTACAAAAGAGAGAGATCAGTTTAATATAAGTTACTGTAAGCCTTTATTTTTTATTTTTTTTTAAACTAAGCCTTTATTTGATTTAGAACTATAATTTCTAAGTATGCCTTTTCTTTTCCTTAGAGATTTCATGGACTTAAAGCCCCATAATAACCATACATAAAGACCCATGCTTTTCTATGGAGTAATTGACCTATAAAAGAAGCCAAGCAAAATTTCAGCAAAATAAATAGATAGATAAAAGCAAAAAATCAGTCTCCATAAAAATAAAATTAAAAGCAAAAAGAAAAGAAACAATACCAAATAAAAGGAAGGAAAAAGGTCCACCTGATTTTATTAAAGGGTACATGGGTTTGGAAAGAGCCCAAAAAACACCTGTTATGTGAGAGGCCCGCTCAATGTGGGCCGACATGGCAAAATATTGCTGGGCTGTTTGACGCCCAATCTCATCTTTATCTTTGATGAATTAGCTCTTTTTGGGCTGCCATAACTTCTTCTTCTCAGTTAGTGTATGTATCACATGAAAAGCACTCTATAATATTCTCTATTCTTGATAGATAGGATAAATCGCAGCATATGCACTATTATAGTAACCTATGATTTTGTAGTTATTACCTCTGTTCATCACATTCAGTCTAATACTATTGGACCTAGAAGAACCAATTTTAGTTTCTGACCCAATGCCAACAACCTTTTTCTTTTCTTTTTTGAACAACGGACCTCTCTTCTTTAAGGACCATGGACCTAACTCTAAGGTAGTATCTCCCCCAGTGGTGTCCTAGTTTTGGGAGGACTATTCCACTCTGAAAGCTTTTCTCCAAATCCATTAAATAGCGGGTTGGAAAGATTATTCACAATTTCACGATACGATTGAGGATTGAGCGAGTTATATAGCTTGTTTAAATAATATGTATGGGTGATCTTATGAATCATCACAAAGTGGATCAAAGAAAAATTCTTCCAAATCAATTTGAAAGAAAATTTTGTCCATTTCACTTTGGTCATGAACCGCCTTGATAATCCTATCAATTAATACCATAAAGTTCTAAACCAATGAATCTATGAAAAGTATGATTATCTTTTTAAGTCTATAGAAAGGATTTGGGTTAGGTCTAGTCTGTCCAGCGCATTCAGTGCATTGGATCCGTTGATATGATGACATATAATCAAAAGTGCACACATATTACCATTTCAACAAGTGCAGTACAACTAAACACTAAACCCAAGCTTTGGCCAGTACAAAACTCTCCATCCGGTGTGCTCAAACTAAGTCACTAACCACAAAGCTAAGAGCATTCTCATTGGCAATTGTAAATGAAAAATGTAGGGAAAATTTAGCATCAAGGCACAAAAAGAGCCCAGTAACCGAACTTGTAAAATCTGAGAATTGCAAATTTTTTTGCAATTGTGTTATAGTGCCATCCTAAATGTATTTTTTTTGCATTTGTGTTATAGTGTCATCCTAAATGTAAGATAACACTGTAGCACAATTGTAAAAAATTATAATATATTTTAATTTTAAAAGATCACTGTAGCACTATTCCAGTAGCATAAAAGTTATATATTATATTATTTTAGTGAGTAATATATATAATTTTAATAAGTAGCATAGGAAAATAAAAGTTAAAACGTTAGTTGTATTGTAAAATGATATATAGTATAATTAATAAAGTAATTTTTTAAGATGATAAAATAGAATAGAAGAAAGTTGCAAATGTGAATGCCCTAATAATTACAGGTTAGTAGTAATAGCATATAAAAATGTGGTTGACATCACCATATCCACTTCCATAGGAATGTGGCTATCATCAAGCCATGACACTCCCTCTTCTCCTCTCTTTCACACACACACTTTTCCATTATTTTCCTTCTCTTCCTCAAACAGAAAACAACTCCTCACATCACATGTGACATGGCCACCACAACCACCACCACACCCTTCAACCTCACTTCCCCATTAGCCCCCACATTCCCCCGTAATTACTTCCTCACCCCTCTCTCCCTCCCTCACCACCACCACCACCACCACCACCACCACTTCTGCACACTCCGATATGACCAGTTTTCCCCTCCGCCCATTCGGAAGAGACTCCCCACATGCAAGGCCACGGAAGTCTCAGTGGCAGAAGAACCATCACCCTCTGGAGGCGGCGGAGGAGGAGGAGAGAAGTGGGTGCCGGTGGTGCCACTGGGAGCACTGCCGCGTGGGGAGAGGCGCGTGATAATTCAGGAAGGCGAGACCATACTGCTGCTGTGGTATAAGGATGAAGTGTTCGCTATAGAAAACAGGTCCCCTGCTGAAGGTGCCTACAGCGAAGGCTTGATCAATGCCAAGCTCACTAAGGTTACTCTCAACTTCATTGTTTACAACCTTTTTTCCTTTTCTTTTTACTAGTGTTCCTTGTATAACTTATTTCATGACATAAATGGGGATTGTCTTCACAATTTCCTACTCACATAACATTGACACAGAACACACAACATTTGAGATAGTGCTTGACTAGGCACATCACAACACAAAAACACAGGGATGGTGTGTGAAAAAGTTGGTGAAACTCTTTCCTTTGTCATGCACTAATCACAACATGCCATTAAGCAATTGTAAAATAAAAATGGTGAAAATTTTTGTGCTAGTATACTTATTGTTTTATTAAAATTTACATGTTAAGGAAATTGTGCAATTATGAGTTGGTATACCCTATTACATGTTTCCTTTCATGTAGGATTTGTCTTTGGTTTTTGGAAAATGTTGAAGAAAAGAAACATTTAACAGGGTGTCACTATATTTTTACATTTTCGTTAATAAGCATGTATTTGAAAAATTCACTTATTTGATAATCATGTTTATTTGGATTGAGAAAGGAACTTGAGTATACATACCCATTTATATGACTAGCTTCTTAGTGTGCATGCACGTTTATGTATTCTGATGCTAAAAATTAAAAACATAGTGAGTGAAGTCAGTACTATCTTATTGGAGGAAAATGTCCCATTGAGAAATGTGTTCTTAGAGATTGTCTTAAGTTTCTAGTATGAGAGGGATATTGTAATTGTGCCCAGTGCTTGAATTTGATGCTGACTGCTATGCATTTGGAATGTCACTACTACATTGTTCAGAATTTAGATTTGAGAAAATTCTGCCACTCCCAACAATGAATAATATTTAGAACAGTTGGATCAATGATTTTGTAAATGTTCTATTTTCCATTGCTCTACCCTCCCTCTAGTACTGGTGGAAGTAATATTAACTATGCAGAAACTAACTTTCATTTTATGTATTGATGGCTGATGGGAAGTGTTTGAGTATCTTTTTATTTCTAAACCTTGTTTTAAGAGCTGTTACAGTATCCTCGATTTAAATTCTTTCTCAAACAATTGCAAACAAACATTTTAAGGATAAGGAGAATTATAGTTGGCCAATGCGTTGCATTAAATGGTTCCTTTCCATCTCTAGATGTCATATCTCAATTCCCATGGCCAATAGAGGCTTTAGCCTGAATAATTCTAAATTGGATTCTGCTGTTTTTAGGACACTTGAAAATGTTTATTCAGCAGTATTAAGAACTCTATCAATGTCATTGCAAACTTCTATAAGATACATGTGCGGACTCATATTTGTGTCGAAATATGCCATGAACTGTCTTTGTGATATTGTTCTAAAATAAAATCATGGGAAGCAAAAAGAGCTGATTGTGTTTTCCTTTTTCCTTTTATTGAAAGGATGGCTGTATAGTTTGTCCAACAACTGATAGCACATTTGATCTCCGAACTGGAGCATTGAAGGAATGGTATCCAAAAAATCCTGTGCTCAGAGCCCTTACTCCTGCTTTAAGGAATCTCTTTGTTTATCCTGTGAAAACCGATGAAGAAAATATTTACATCAGCATGAGAGGAGGCCTAAGTTCTGATGCATCGGCTGAGATTGTCTTCAGTGGGAAGGCTCAACCTGGTATAACTGCAACTGATGTCAATGTGGATGAGGTAAATGAACCTTTTTTATTTATTTATTTTTTAAATGTGGGTGTCCGGTCGTCTTAGAGCACCTGGCTAATCCCCAGGTGTATGCAGTCCCCATCTCACACATACCGGATAATTACAGTAAGTAATCTCTTAGGGGTGGCCCCAATGTGTAGTCTAGGAGACTTGTACCAAAGTCCTCATGAAACTACTAACTAATTATCTGTAATAAGAGGGAAAGGAAAAAAATAAAGAACTACAGCCCACTTGTAGGAATTAAAATCTACGGACCCCTTGAAGCAAGAAAGCAGTTTGTTACTTTCAACTCTATAATTCTGATTTGTTTACTCTATATGTGTTTTAGATAAGAATGGTGGTTGATGAGGGTCAACAGGGTTTCGGTTTTATCAAGAAGAATGAAATTATCAATGGAAAGGCAGCTGTAATTGGCTTCCTGCTATTGTTAGATTTTGAACTTTTGACTGGTAAAGGTCTTCTCAAGGGAACTGGTTTCTTGGACTTTCTATATGCTGCCTCCAAAGCTTTCAAGTAGATGTGTCAACTTGTCATGGTTCTTTCAGGAATAAAGATTTTGTCTTTCCCAGCATTCACAAGGGGGAATTAAATGAAAAAACAAAAATGCTAAAGAAGTCTGTCTGATTCATAGGAAAGTTTACCTGTTTTTTGTTCTTCACATTTTGATGTTTGTCTCTTTGATAGTTTAGACATGTTTGTTTGTAATTGTATATTCTCTAGAAATTAGACCATGTTTTTTGATCCTTGTTCATGTCAAGCAGTTAATAACTTTAATCAATTTGTACACTAAATACAAATTTTCAAATTGAAGGATATTGCAAATGCTTTACTACATTATAAATATTGGCAAATTTGTTTCTGAAAGGTGTATTCAGAGACTTCTATGGTGCCTAAGGTAAATATATTTGATGTTTTGTCAATGGAGATTATAATGGGCCGAATGGCCCTTTTGTTTTGGGCGATTTTGGGCTTATCTTTCGGGCAAAACAGCTCCATTAGTTTCTGAGGTTCAGTTTTCTTGATGGGTTGGGCCTCAGCGTTGAAATAGATGGACCAGTGTTCAATAAGCCACTAAAATCCTAAAATCACGGTATTATTATTATTATTATTATTTTTTTTTTTTTTGAGAATCCTAAAATCACGGTATTATGTTGTTCAGAAAGTATGTGCTACAAGTCGTTAGTGGAGGAAAATATCCGAAAGTATGTGCGATAGCCGACAAGTCGTTAGTGGAAAGAAAAGGAAAAAGAGGAAAAGAAACATTGGTACTTTGTAAAGTCATTTCTCATCTCACACAAAAATGATAAAATGTCAAAAGACATGTCCTACATGTTGTGGTTATATCATATGGATGCCCTCTCATTTTTTTTCTTCTTTTACTCTCTGAGCCCATGTGAAAAGTTCTTTTTACCCTTTTATTCTATAAACTTTTTTATCAGTTTTTTTTTTTTCTTTCCTTTGTAAATATGACAAGATTTGAACTTATAACTTTCGTTTTGTGATAATTGTTTTTAACTAAAAAAAAAAAAAAAAAAAAAAACAAGACCAATTAATTTTAGTGAAGCCTATATTTTGATTTATTTTGCATACTTCAAGAAAAAAAAAACTTTTTATCTCAACTAATAAAAAAAAGCATACATCATTATAAAGTTAATCTTACTCTAACAAAAAATTTATTACCAAAGTTTCTATCTACAAAAATTTATTATATTTATAAAATGTTACATAGTGAAAATATGTGGTACTTTTTGTAACACTGATTGTATGTTCCAGTTAGCTCAACTGGTAAAATTTCTGATAATTATATGAGAGATCTGGGGTTTAATCTCCGCTTACACCGAAAACTGATTATTTCTAGAATTTTAATGGAATAAAGTCAATAAACCCTCCAAAAGTAAAAATAAAGAGAGAAGAGGATTGAAATGTTGTGTTAAATTTGTGATTAATTTTATTTCCACAAATAAAATATAGATTATATGATTATATAAAGTGTTAGTTTAGCACCAACTTATTTAACAATTTACAAATTATTTTCTCCTTAATGTGGATCAAAATATTCTAGTATTTGGAAAAAAAAAAAGTGATGTATTTTTTTAACCCAAAAAAGAAAAAAAAAAATATATATATATATATATATAGCGTAATCATAATTCTTTTGATTATTGTCGTTATGATTATTTTTAGGAAAAAAATATCCTCGTTATGATTATTATTATTAATTTATTAGGCTGATAATAGTCCAAATGATCACGCTTATCAAAAATATTCAAATAAGACAAACCAAAATTGCCTTATGTTTTCTACTTTGCCTTCTATAGTATGGTCTGGTCAATTAATTTCTTAGAAGTTAGACCTGTGAGCTGTGGGTGAAGAATAAAGATTGAGTTATTCATCGAGAAAGTACGGTCTTTCGGATTCAGCCATTCAGGAAAGGCAACGCTGAAATTGTCCTCCTATTTACTAGTTGCAGCTTTAAAAATATTTACTTTTACGGAGTCAAAATGTCATTCATTTTTATTTTTTTTTTAATCCTTGCAGATTATAATGATAACTTTTTATTTTCTAGAATTACTTATAATAGTGACTTTTTTTTTTTTTGAGAAATTACTTATAATTTTTTTTAAGAAGAAATTTTTTTGAGAAGAATAAAAAATAAATAAATAAATTACTGGTTAAGTGAAGTAGTGTTAGGTGTTACTGTCTATTTCTATGTATCCTTTCCTTAACAAGATTCAAAATTTCGAGCATACATAATAAAATACTATCACATCTTAAATAAAATTATTAAAAAAAAAAAAAAAAAAAGAAGCCTAACCATAAGAGTTTCTTGTAATGTGTGGATTTGACAATACCTTCAAAAGGTATCAAACATAATTTTTAGAAGTCAACTACAAATGTTAAGAATAAAGTTAGGAAAAGAGGGAGGGTGGGGGGCGACTATAATCAAAAGGCATCAGCTAGAATAGTTGAAAATTATTTTTGAAATTTTATAAAATATATATATATATATATATATATAATATTGATTCTTTTTTTTTTTTAATGTTTTACGGACCTTTTAAAATATTAATAAAAGAATAGAAAAAATTCGGAAGATATAGGAATTATGATTTAAAAATATAAAGAGCATTTTGACAACTTACTTTAGGTTTCATGCATAACCTTACAAACAGATAGGGAATATTGCTTGCTAGCTCATTAGAGGTACATAGCCCAATTAACTATGTTACATTAATTATCTCACTTACCTATTAAATAAAAGCTCACACTATCTACTATTCAATTTTGCTAATCTAAAAGCCACTCCATTCCCTTTATGGTAACAAACCAAATTAAGCAAGCTTAACCATATTGTCTTTAATTACAAAACCAAACCATTCTAATCTTCCATGAAACTCATTACCCCTGCGCAAGATTTTTTTTTTTTCTTAAAGCCCTCTCATCATATAAATGAGAAAAATGAATTATGTATCTGGTGTATGTTTCCTTCTTCTCACATATAAGTAGATTCCACATGCGTGGGGCCCACCTCATGTGAGAGGAATGATATATATACCGGATGCATGGTATACCTCTTCTATATAAAGGGGAAATGAGAAGAAGATGATAGATAGCAATATCCATAACATAAAACATATAAATAAATAAATCTCATATATAATCGTGTAAATTATTTGAAAGTCAACACCACAAATATTAAGGGTCTGTTTGGTAATGTTGTTTTAGTAATATTGTTTGTATTTTTCGGAAATACGTGTGAGTGAAAAAGTGTATAGAAATTCATGTAATATTGTTTAAAAACTAAAAACATGTGTTTAAATACATGTACCAAACTGACCCTAAAAAGTTAGGAAAAAACAAGAAAGAAAACATCAACAAGATTATTTGAAAGTCAACAACAAATGTCAACTTAAGAAAGTTAGGAATCTCCCATAGGGATGTGTTTTTATGGGTTAATGTACTAATTATGTCTTTCCACTTAGTAGTTCAAAGTTTAATTAGATGCCCTAACATTGAATCAGAATCTTGAACTCTATGGCATACACAATTACACATGCTAAAATCGTTTTTCTTTGTTTAATAATCACAACATTTTATTTATTTATTTTAACTTTGAAAAGTTAACTAACTCATGCATGCATGTTTTAGGCCAGACTCAAAATTTTCCAAGACACATTAGAATTTTCCTTTGACATTGTCATTATTATAACCACTTTCAAATTTCTTTCAATCCATCTTTAAACCATAGTCATATTTCTATATATTTGAATTCTTCCTTGTGATGCTTGAGCATAATTAGACCGCCCCTTAAAATTTATGCATTCAGCAGTCATACTAATAGAATTTCAGTTTTGTTTCTCAAAAAAAAAAATAAAAAAACTTCAATCAATTTTGCAGCATATATTTTTTCACACACTTTGTCATAACTGTTTTATAAAGCAATTATGATTAGCTTTCTGTTACCATCCATAGACCTACAATTTTTTTTTCCGCATCAATCACAAACTGTATAGGATAGTAATGACAAAATGTATAACAAAATGTGTAAGTTAGGGCCTCCAGGCGGCGCCAAGAGCAACGAGGAATGCCTTGTCAAAAAAAAAAAAAAAAGTGTGATAATTATTGATAGAATTTCTACCCTAAGAAATTTTAACCAGTTGCATGTTTTTGATAATGACTTATTTTTACTATTTTCTATGAAAACATTTTATTTATTTATTTATTTATTTATTTTAACTTTGAAAAGGTAACCAACTCATGCATGGTGGTTTAAACGAGATTCAAAAATTTCCAAATACACATTAAATTTTCTTAAGACATTGTCATTATTGTAACCACTTTCAAATTTCTTTCGCCAAATGCCTTATAGCTGAATTGGCACCTCTCCATGTACAAAGTGTTTGAGGGTTTAGGGGGAAAATGGTTCAAACTGCGGGGTTAGCAACATGTTGTAATTATCTCTAAAAAAAAAATTCAAATTTCTTTCAATCCACCATTAAACCATAGTCATATTCATATATATATTTTAATCTTTCATTGTGATACTTGAGTATAATTAGACCGCCTCTTAAAATTCATGCATTGGGCAGTCATACCAATAGAATTTCAATAATGTTTATACCACACATTTTCATACACACATTTTATTATAACTATTTTATAAAGCAAATTATAATTAGCTGTCTGTCACTATTAGTCTATCACATAGACTTACAAATTTTTTTCTCATCAATCACAAACTGTATAGAATAGTAATGACAAAATGTATATAAAAATGTATTAGTTAGGCCTACAGGCGGCGCCAGCTTCAACGAGGAATGCCTTATCAAAAAAAAAAATGTGTGATAATTATTGATAGAATTCCTACCCTAAGAAATTTTAACTAGTTGCACGTTGTTCGGTTTTGGATGATGACTCTATTTTATCATTTTATATGACTTTTTACTATAATCCTCCCCTCGTGATAAATCAAATGTCACCTTTTTTTCCTGTTGGTTGACTTCTTTTGGAGGAGTGACTAGACTGAGTTCAAGAGACATTGACTAGCCACTTGTGTGTTATGACATCATTCCTGAGGTGTCAAAAATAGACATCTCCGACCATACAACAACATTAAATTTAGATTATTATAACCGACTAAAATACAATTAAATGCTTATAAAAAAAAAAATATATATATATACAATTAAATGTACATATTTTGTATTTTCACGTGGGATGTGATCGGTCGAGATCGAAATGTTTTAATAAAAGCGGAGTGATCCTCTAAAATTATTGGATTTTACTAATACATAATAAATTATTTTAGAAATTTTTCAAAAATTAAAAATTAAAAAAAATACTTTTTTTAGACAATTTTTTTCAATTTCTCATAATTTTTTAAAATAATTAATTAATAGACGTTTTAAGAGCACTCACTAATTAGACCTTAAATAATTTATTATTTTAGCAAATTATGAAGAAATATTTAAAAAATTAGGTTAAAATTCAACTCATTCTCTTAATTTTTACTTTAATTTTCAAATTAGTTCTTAATTTTTATCTCCGCCTTGTTAAAATGATCCAATTTGGTCATTCTAAATAAATCTGTAAGCAAAAAAACCATTCAAATATGTGTGTGTGTGTGTGTATATATATATATATATATATAGTACTCATTAAACAAGAAGACCTATTTACCTTGTGAATATTTTCAATTAAATCATAAAAAAAAATTCAAACTTTGTTCACTAATAAAGTTGGACAAAAAGATTTGATTAGCTCATTTTGACGAATTAAGAGACCAAATTGACAAAATTAAACCTTACAAACTAATTTCACAATTACAATAAAAGTCAAAAAGAAGGAAGGACCAAATTGAATTTTGACCCAAAAAAAAAATGTAACATAGTCGTATGAATTTATTATATTATTATTTGACCAGATAGTTTGAATGTATATTTTTTTGGTAATGTACATAAACGGAAAGAATAAATATGGCATGTACCAAAAGTATCTAGAATCCGAGTCTTCGCGGTGGGGTTTTTAGTTTGCGGCTATAAATGCTGCAAGTTGCAACACGTTTTTGCTTCCTAAAGCCACACCAAACCATACCTTTTGCAATTTATAAATCAAACCTCAAATTAAAGATTTCCAGCTGTATTTCCGGTGCTTGTTAAGGTTCTCCTTAGTGGGTCTCACATAAGTAAAAAAATAAAGTAAGAGTATCCATAGTAGTAGAGTTAAAATTTAGTTATTTGACATCACAAAAAGTTACTTTATCTATTTTATCTACACACATACTGTAGCAGTGGATCTATTTTAGCTTTCAATACAATAAAATAATATAAACATCATAATAAAATAAGATATCTATTATAATAAAATAATATATTCACTACATACAACCATCACAGCCACACACACAACCATGCAGGGAATAATTTTTATGGATGTGCACTATAGCAATGAAGCTAAAAAAAAATAGTTTTAGCTCCATTGCTATATTGTTATTTTTGTTTTTTAGTGGAGCTAAAATAGCAATATAGTTTTTTAGCTTCACTGCTACAAGTGCTCTAAATTAGAGAAAAAGCATGACATGACTTGTAAGGAAAAATTGGCCAAATTTGCCTTCTTAATATGGGACATGGTTGGCACTGGCTGAGAGCTCTTTTTTCTTTGGACAAAATTGCTCTTTTAACACATTTCCCTCCCTTTCACTTTTTATTTCCTACCAAATCTTATTTTACCAATATTTTACCATTCACTTTCTTTCACTTTACCAATATCAAACTAAATTTTTTCCCTTTTACCAATATCAAAGAGAAGAAGAGATGAAGAAATGTCAATAAAAGATTGAGGAATAATTAAACAAGTTATCACTATTGTATTTTAGTTGATTCATAATTATTTTTTAAAAATAGGTTAAAATTAATATGTTGTTAATTTTTATTTTTGATATATGTATATTGTAGCACTAATGGATGGGGATGTAGTTGCAAAAGATTGCTTTAACTTAAATGAACCACTTCATGAAGGTATTGTAATTTTATTTTAGTTGTGATTTACATTTCATTTATCATAGAATATTTTTAAACTCTTGTTTTTATATAGCACCAAAATTAATATGACGTTAATTTTTATTTCTAATACATGTATTATAGCATCGATGAATGTGAATGTAGTTGCAAGTGAAAGTCACTACTTTACTCCAAAATATTGTTTTGACTTAAATGAACCCTTCAAGAAGGTATTATAATTTTATTTTATTTATAAATTTACATTTCATTTATCATAGAATATGATGTTTATATTTTAAACTCTTGTTTTAATATAGCACCAATGGATGACAATGTAGATGCAAGTGAGGCTCATCAATTTGTTCCAATATGGATTGTTTTGACTTAAATGAATTGTCTCAAGATCACATAATATGATGTTGATTTTTTTTTTAATTTTTGTTTTGATATTGCACAAGTTGATGATGATTTGATTGCAAGCGAGGTTCATGGAAGTGTTTCAAAGAAGTCATTATTTACCATTGATTTCTTTTGTTGTATAATTTTTTTTTTTTAATATTTGTAGTCTTCATGTGTCATACAAAAGTCTTTAATTTATTTTAATATTTGTAATTTTAGGTTGATCTTGCCAATGAAGATATTGAACAAACATAATCACATGATACGATGTTGGAGACATATAGAGGTTCTTCTTTAAGATCAATGTCACCATTAGAAGGCCAAGCACATAGTGTTTTGACGCCCTAATTTGGGAGAGCAACACAATATTCGGTGCTTCAAGAAAATGGTATTGAATTTGTGCTACAATATTATAAAGATGAAACTAGTCAAAGGCACAAAGTATTATGGGATGGTAAGATGACATATTGTAGTTGCAAAAGTTTTGAATTTTGGGGTATACTTTGTCATCATGTACTTAGTGTATTCCTTCATAAAAATTGTTACCAAATTCCATCCTTGTATTTACCACCATGTTGGCATCGTGAAGCATCATTAAGTGAAAAGGAATTGCTAGTGGAGGATGATGAAAATTTAGTGGACAAGGAAAATATGGTTGATGCTAATGTTAATGATATGATTGATGGAGATTGCTTTATTAATTGTCCTCGGCTCTCAAAGACAAAAGGTCGTCTGAAGCAAAAAAGAATGAAAGGTGGAAGAGAATTAGGAAAGAAAAAGAAGTCTTATGGCCTTTGCAAGCATGTTGGCCATAACATCTCAACATGTCCAGAGAAAGATAATTGTACTTCCTCAAATGGTGCCAAAAAAAGAAAAAAAATGTACTTTAAGTGAAATTGGATTGAATCCAATATTTTCTTTGAAATGTTAGGCATAAACTCTTGAGCTTGTAAAAGAAAAAAATTATGACAATATTGTGTTTGTTAATTTTGACAATATTATGTCATTGGACAATATTAATTTTAACAATATAATGCCTTTGTTAATTTTGACACTTTTTTTTTTTTTTTTTGGTTTTACATTTCCATTTTGACAATATTATGCTAGTGAATATTCACATTATCGTTTTCAATATTATGTCATTTTACTAAAACACTTCTTTCTACTTTTTTTTTTTTTTTTTTTTTGATAATGAATTTACTTAAATTTTTATGGGGGATTCAATAAATACTAATTTAAATTAAATATTCTTGAAGAAATTTAAATCATGCTTAATTTTCCCATTTATAAGGGATTCAAACCTAAACTCTAATCCATGCTGATATTACATTGTTAGTCCCTAATATTTATCTACCAGTGCTTTAGTCCCTAAAGTATCAAGTGAATGTTATTGGTCTTTAAAGTATCAACTTTGACAATTTAATGTTTTTGTTATTATTTTAACTTTCTTTTTTGGTGTACCCATAGCATAAACAATTCAATCAAAATTAATATTTTTCTTTGGGATGAGGAGTATTTTCAATTCTACCCACCATTGTCAGGTTGAAAAAAGATCTAACCCAACCTAGCCCACCTAGATCGGGTTGGAATTAAAAAAAAAAAAAATTGATTGAGCATTCAAACAATACCAATACAAACAACACCCATACAAATAAGAGAAAATTTATAACCTAATAGGCCTAAGCCTACTACCAAACTAACACAAACTATTTTATTAGTGCTTCAAAGTTAGTATGATATCATACAGCTCTATCCTAACTCGGTTGATAAACAAAAGAATCAATAATAAAATTACATAATATTTTTTTAAAATATATATTAAATATAGGTGGATCAGGTTAGACAAATTTACTGACTCACCAACCTCTAAAAACTAACCCAAACCGATAGGTTAGGTTGAATTAGTTTGGTTTTGGCGGATCAACGACTTGGTTGACACCCCTAGCCTCCTTATAGTAGAATAAATAAAGGGTAAAGAGTTGAAAAATAAAATTTAAAATTTGAGTTCCCTTTAATGCGCTTGTGAATTTATGTTCTCTTTTCCTTCCTTATTTGTTTGGTTACAAATCTTCGTCTTCTTTTTTCGTCTTTTAATTTCTTAATTGATCTTCCTATCTTTTTTTCATCAATTTTTCTTTTTCATTAATGGTAGATAAAAAAATATTAAGTCACTAGTAGATCCAAATAAGAACTAATAACAACTTATTGCGTAGAAGGAGAGACCATACTGTTGCTGTGGTATAAGGATGAAGTGTTCGCTATAGAAAACAGGTCCCCTGCTGAAGGTGCCTACAGCGAAGGCTTGATTAATGCCAAGCTCTCTAAGGTTACTTTCAACTTCATTGTTTACAACCTTTTTCCTTTTCTTTTTGCCAGTGTTCCTTGTATAACTTATTTCATGACACAAATGGGGATTGTCTTCACATGGAGGTATATAATCTTCACATTTTCCTACTCACACAACATTGACACAGAACACAGAACATTTGAGATAGTGCTTGACTAGGCCTATCACAACACAAAAACACAGGGATGGTCTGTGAAAAAGTTGCTGAAACTCTTACCTTTTTCATGCACTAATCACAACATGCCATTAAGAAATTGTAAAATAATAATGGTGAAAATTTTTGTGCTGGTATACTTATTGTTTTATTAAAATTTACATGTTAAGGAAATTTTGCAATTATGAGTTGGTATACCCTATTACATGTTTCTTTTCATGTAGGATTTGTCTTTGGTTTTTGGAAAATGTTGAAGAAAAGAAACATTTAACAGGGTGTCCCTATATTTTTACATTTTCATTAATAAGCATGTATTTGAACAATTCATTTATTTGATAATCATGTTTATTTGGATTGAGAAAGGAACTTGAGTATACATACCCATTTATATGACTAGCTTCTTAGTGTGCATTCATGTTTATGTATTCTGATGCGAAAAATTAAAAACATAGTGAATGAAGTCAGTACTATCTTATTGGAGGAAATGTCCCATTGAGCAATGTGTTCTTAGAGATTGTCTTAAGTTTCTAGTAGGAGAGGGATATTGTAATTGTGCCCAATGCTTGAATTTTAGTAAATAGAAAATCTACGCCTAATTCACAGAGTTTCTATTTCCTGTTGGGTACTTCTCTTGTCTCGTGGCGTAACAAGAAGCAGGATGTTGTTTCCCGTTCCAGTACTGAGGCTGAGTATCATGCCCTTGCCGACACCACCTGTGAGCTTGTCTGGCTTCACTGGCTCTTGGCTGACATGAATGCTCCACAACCCACTACTACTCCTCTTTATTGTGACAATCGTAGTGCTATCTACATTGCTCATAATGATGTCTTTCACGAACGCACAAAGCACATTGAGATTGACTGCCACATCACTCGCCAGCATCTCAAGAAAGGCAATCTCAAGTTGTTCTCCATCTCCTTTGCTGACCAGCCTGCTGATATCTTCACCAAGTCTCACCTGCCTGGTCGTCTTCGAGATCTTATATCCAAACTCCAGTTGGCTTCCTCCTTGCCACCTCGAGTTTGAGGGGGGTGATGTTAGTGTATAGATTAGGCTAGATTAGCCTATTGGGCTTCGCCCAGTATACCTTACTTGTACTGCACTCATATTACTTGTACTGCAATGGGAGGCTGTGGAGATGGTGTAGCCAATACATGATCAAATGATGACATGTGATAAGTAGGTCGACGATTCTCCTCAAAAATGAGCTCCTTGACTGCAGTATCAAAAGAAGGAGTAGGAGACCGGCTAAGCAGAGAAGCCCTAGTAGGCTCAAAATCCTCACGTAAACCCATCATGAAGTGCATAAATTTACGGCGATCCCGATATTTGACAAATAGCTCAATGCTCTTAGAACACACTAGTGGAGGATCTGCAGCAGAGAGTTGTTCCCACATAGTAGATGTTTGAGAATAAAAATTAAAAATAGACTGACCTGGCTTTTGGCACATTTGATAAAGTTTTGATTCAATGGGGAACTCTAAGCTTGAATCATTAGTGCAATTATAATGATCGACCAAAAATTTCCAAGCAATCACAGCAGTTTCAAGACGAGGAAGAAGATTATGAATGGAGGGAATAGATGTCTTGATAAACCAAGACAAGATTTTACTTTGAATACTCTCCCATTCCTCTAGGCGTTCTTCATAATCATCAGCAGTCTTGGAGGCATCTTCAGCAGCTGTGGCTTTGGACTTAGGGTTTGGTACTGGCTTAGGAATTGAACCAGTCACATATCTCCACAGTTTATGACCCTTGAGAAAGACAGTCATATTCTGAGACCATGCATGATAGTTAGTAGGACCATCCAACGTAATAGTGATAGGACGAATGATATCTCGTTCGTTTTGTTGAGCCATAATGAAGAAGATGACCAAAAAGTGGGATTTAGAGACCTTAAATAAAGAAACAGAGCCTAAAATCGAAATCTACGTGAAAAATTGAGCAAGACAGGCCCTGTTGAAAAATTTTGACTTGGTCAAAGCCAACGGTCAACGATCTGGTCAACGGTCAATGACTGGATGCTGACGTGGATGAGTGATGTCACTCTAGGGCTGATGTGGCAAGACGCGATACGAGGCAGGCGCGTGGAAGCGAGTGACAGAGATGATCCGGCGCGTAAGGCGCGTGTGAAAGGAAGACGGCGTGTGTAGGTGCGTGCTCGTGCAGGCTGATCGTGAGGCAGAAACTTCAGCCTGCACGTAGGAGCGCGTGAGAGGTGGTTTTTGGCCGTTCTTAGTTGGGTTTTGCTCGAGATTGTCAGATCTGCCAATGTGTGCCTTGACTTTGGCGGTTTGATCAACAAACTGACGAAATCCGAGTGTTCTAGGGCTGTGGGCGTGACGGCAGTGACTCGCTTCTGACAATGACAACTGGATGAAAGCGAGGGCAGCGGAAGAACGCTGGAGATGTCCATAGGAACCAAAAAATTAGAGGAAATGCTCTGATACCATGTTAACAATATAAAATGAGAGAAAGACTGAATAGTCTGTATATTGATGTATGTAAAATAATGTACAAAAGAGTGCCTTATATAGGCTAGGTATGTGTGCAGTACAAGTAATATGAATGTAGTACAAGTAAGGTATACTGGGCTAAGCCCAATGGGCTAATCTAGCCTAATCTATACACTAACACATCGGTTGAGATTGTCTTCAGTAGGAAGGCTCAACCTGGTATAACTGCAACTGATGTCAATGTGGATGAGGTAACTGAACCTTCTCTTTATTTATTTTTTAAATGTGGGTGTCCAGTCGTCTTAGAGCACTTGGCTAACCCTAGGTGCATATTGTCCCTGTCTCACACATACCGGATAATTACGGTAAGTAATCTCTTACAACCTACTCGTAGGAATTAAAATCTATGGACCCCTCGAAGCAAGAAAGCAGTTTGTTACTTTCAATTCTATAATTCTGATTTGTTTACTCTATATGTGTTTTAGATAAGAATGGTGGTTGATGAGGGTCAACAGGGGTTCGGTTTCATCAAGAAGAATGAAATTATCAATGGAAAGGCAGCTGTTATTGGCTTCCTGCTATTGTTAGATTTTGAACTTTTGACTGGTAAAGGTCTTCTCAAGGGAACTGATTTCTTGGACTTTCTATGTGCTGCCTCCAAAGCTTTCAAGTAGATGTGTCAACTTGTCATGGCTTTTTCGGGAAGAAAGAGTTTGTCTTTCCCAGCATTCACAAGGGGGAATTAAATGAAAAAACAAAAATGCTAAAGAAGTCTGTCTGATTCATAGGAAAGTTTTCCTGTTTTTTGTTCTTCACATTTTGATGTTGGTCTCTTTGATTGTTTAGACATGTTTGTTTGTAATTTTATATTCTCTAGAAATTAGACCATGTTGTTTGATCCTTGTTCATGTCATGCAGTTGATAACTTTAATCAATTTGTACACTAAATACAAATTTTCAAATTGAAGGACATTGCAAATGCTTTAATACATTATAAATATTGGCAAATTTGTTTCTGAAAGGTGTATTCAGAGACTTCTATGGTGCCGAAGGTAAATATGTTTGATGTTTTGTCAGTGGAGATTATAATGGGCTGAATGGCCCTTCAATTTTGGGCGATGTTGGGCTTATCTTCCGGGCACAACAGCTCCCATAGTTTCTGAGGTTTAGTTTTCTTGATGGGTTGGACAGTTTTTTATATTTTCTAAAAAAGTGGTGTCAAAATTTTTCTAAAATAATTTATTAACAATTATCCTAAGGGTACTCTTTAAGAGGATCCTAAAAATAAGGAAGAAATTAAATAAGATAATTAAAATAGGAGCAAAATTTAGGTGTAGTATATTAGGTTCTTAATTTAATTCAAACATATGATTGTATTAAGTATTAACTAATAAAATACAAATAGTGTAATTAATTTTTTGTTTTGTTTGTTTTTTGAGAAACATAGTGTTATTAAATTCAAGAACAATTAAATTTTTTTTTTTTGAACGAATGGTAGAAGAACAATTAATTGGAGATTTTCATACACTGACCTACCTTTATTTTTTTTAATTAAAAAATATTGTTAGAGTATGAAATGCAGGACCCAAGCATTACACGAGCTATGTATAAGGTGCGGCTTGTGTCTAGTGGTCAGTTTCACTAGACACACTAGGATACAGATGCGTGTCTACATCTTAATATGTTCAATGAAACTAATCACTAGGCACAAGTCTAACTTTATATAATATATGCTCTATCTTAGGAAGTAAAAAGTGGACTTCAAATCATTTTCCTTTTATTTCTCTTAAAAAAAATTCAAATTTCTTTAATTGCAATAAATGAAAGGTTGAAATTCTAGTCGATTTGGTAGCTGCCATCGTCCACAAATTGGTCAAAGAGAAAAAAAAAAAAAAAAAAAAAGTTGCCATAATAATAATATAATTTATCCATTTGACCCTTTTTTTTATTAGTGGGAATAGTGGAACACATGCTCTAGGTTTTTTTTTTTTTTTTTTCATACAGTGATTCTCCGTATGTTGTGATTAGTCTACCGACTATGATGACCAAGCACGTGATAAATGAGTCCAATAAATTTCTAATTCTGTAAATTATAAAAAAAAAAAAATACATGACCATATAAAAAAATTCATTGACTTCAGGGTGACTTCTTAGTGTACTTGAGAAATCTATGGATATGTTAATCAATTTGTAAATGCTCGTAGTTTTCACAAGTGGTTTTGGTGGATTGACAATTGACATGCAATTACTTTTTGAAAAATATATCCCCACATGTTATATATATATATATATATAAAGAGTAAAATTTTATTGGAATAAAGTCAATAAAACCCCCAAAAATAAAAATAAAGAGAGAAGAAAATTGAAATGTTGTGGCAAATTTGTGATTAATTTATTTTCACAAATAAAAGATAGATTATATGATTATATAAAGTGTTAGTTTAGCACCAACTTATTTAACAATTTACAAATTATTTTCTCCTTAATGTGGATTAAAATATTCTAGTATTTGGAAAAAAAGTGATGTATTTTTTTAACAAAAAAAAAAAAAAATATATATATATATATATAGCGTAATCATTATTCTTTTGATTATTGTCCTTATGATTATTTCTAGCCAAAAAAAAATCCTCGTTATGATTATTATTAATTTATTAGGTTGATAATAGTCCAAAGGATCACGCTTATCAAAAATATTCAAATAAGACAAACCAAAATTGGACCTTTTTTCTCCTGGCAATGGCTTATGTTTTCATCTTTGCCTTCTATAGATGGACTGGTCAATTAATTTCTAAGAAGTTAGACCTGTGAGCTGTACGGTCTTCTGGATTCAGGAAAGGCAACGCTGAAATTGTCCTCCTACTTAGTGTTTACAGCTTTAAAAATATTTACTTTTACCCAGTCAAAATGTCCTTCATTTTTTTTTTATCCTTGTAGATTATAATGGTAACTTTTTACTTTCTAGAATTACTTATAATAGTGACCTTTTTTTTTTTTTGAGAAATTACTTATAATAGTGACTTGGTAAGACGAAAGCACAAATGGATCAGGTGAGAAATTACTTGATATGTGCCACTCGAAGTTCAAAGAATATATGTACATAATAAATAAATTACTTTTTTTAAGAAGAATTTTTTTTAGAAGAATAAAAAATAAATAAATAGCATACACAATAAAATACTATCACATCTTAAATAAAATTATAAATAATATAAAAGCCTAACCATAAGAGTTTCTTGTAATGTGTGGATTTGACAATACCTCTCAAAAGGTATCAAACAGATTTTTTAGAAGTCAACTACAAATGTTAAGAAACAAGTTAGGAAAAGAGCAAGGGTGGGGGGTGACTATAATCAAAAGGCATCAGCTAGATTAGTTGAAAATTATTGTTGAAATTTTATATAAAAAAATTATTATTGATTTTTTTTAAATGTTTTATGGACCTTTGAAAATTTTTATAAAAAAATAGAAAAAATTCGGAAGATATAGGAATTATGATTTAAAAATATAAAGAGCATTTTGACAAGCTACTTTAGGTTTCATGCATAACCTTACAAATAGATAGGGAATATTGCTTGCTAGCTCATTAGAGGTACATAGCCCAATTAACTATGTAACATTAATTATCTCACTTACCTATTAAATAAAAGCTCACGCTGTCTACTATTCAATTTTGCTAATCTAAAAGCCACACCATTCCCTTTATGGTAACAAGCCAAATTGAACAAGCTTAACCATATTGTCTTTATAAGTACAAAACCAAACCATCCTAATCTTCCATCAAACTCATAACCCCATGCAAAACATTTTTTTTCTTAAAGCCCTCTCATCATGTAAAAGAGAAAAAAAATACCATGTATTTGGTGTATGTTTCTTCTCTCTCATATGGAAGTAGATCCCACAAATGTGAGGTCCACCTCATGTGAGACGAGGGGTACATACATTAGATGCATGATATACCTCTTCCATATAAAGGGAGAATGAGAAGAAAATGATAAATAGCAATATCCATAACAAAAAAAAAATAATAATAATAAATCTCATATATAATTAGGTAAATTATTTGAAAGTCAACACCACAAATATTAAGAAGTTAGAAAAAACAAGAAAGAAAACATCAACGAGATTATTTGAAATTCAACCACTAATGTCAACTTAAGAAAGTTAGGAATCTCCCATAAGGATGTATTTAGTTATGGGTTAATGTACCATTTACGTCTTTCCAGTTTCCATTTAGTAGTTCAAAGTTTAATTAGATGCCCTAACATTGAATTCAGAATCTTGAACTCTATGGCATACACAATTAAACACGCTAAATTCGTTTTTCTTTGTTTAATAATGACAACATTTGATCTATTTATTTTAACTTTGAAAAGTAACCCAACTCATGCATGCATGCATGTTTTAGACCAGACTCAAAATTTTCCAATACATGCACATTAGAATTTTCCTTTGACATTGTCATTATTATAACTTCTTTCAATCCACCTTTAAACCATAGTCATATATCTATATATTTGAATTCTTCCTTGTAATGCTTGAGCATAATTAGACCACCCCTTAAAATTCTTGCATTCGACAGTTATATTAATAGAATTTTAATAATGTTTGTACCACACATTTTATTGTAATTGTTTTATAAAGCAGATTATACTTAGTTATTTGTTACTATTAGTCTATTACATAGACTTACAAATTTTTATTCCCATCAATCACAAACTAAATAGAATAGTAATCATAAAATGTATATAAATATGTGCGAGTTAAGGCCTCCAGGCGGCGCTGGCATCAACGAAAAATGCCTTATTTAAAAAGAAAAGGTGTAATGATTATTGACAGAATTTCCTACCGTAAGAAATTTTAACTAGTTGCACGCTTTGGATGATGAATCCTTTTTACCATCTTCTATGACTTTTTACCATAATCCTCACCTGGTCCCTATATATGATAAATCAAATGTCACATTTTTTCCTGTTAGTTGACTTGTTTTAAAGGTCTGACTTGACGGAGTTCAAGAGACACTGACTTGCCACTTGTGTGTTATGACATCATTCGTGAGGTGTCAAAAATAGACTATTATAACCGACTAATATATAATTAAATGCTTATCAAAAAATATATATATATATATATATATAAAATTAAATGTACGTCTTTAGTATTTTAATGTGCGATGTGATCGGTCGACATCGGAAATGTTTTAATAAAAGTGGGGTGATGAACAGAACCTCTATGGATAATTTACTACAATAAATTAGAATAAAAAAATTTATTAAAAAAAAACATTTAGATTAAAATTCGATCTATTCTCTTAATTTTTACTTCAATGGTTAAATTGTTTATTAAGGCTTAATTTTATCTCCATCTTATTAAAACGAGTCAATTTAGCCATTTCATCTAAATTTGTAAGCAAATGAAACCCAATTTTAACAAATTTAATAGTACTCATCAAACAACAAGATCTATTTACATGGAGCATCTCGTGAATATTTTTAATTTATCTTTAACATGGAAAAAAATATTTAAACATTGTTACTAATAAAGTTGTACAAAGAAATAAGAATAAGATAAGCTCATTTTGACAAATTGAAAAACTAAATTGACAAAATTAAACCTTACAAACTAATTTGACAATTACAATAAAAGTCAAAAGTCAAAAGGAAGAAGGACCAAATTGAATTTAAATCCCAAAATTAATTTGAAAGATACTTGTATGAATTTATTATTTGACCAGATGGTATGAATGTATATATTTTTAGTACTAATATACATAAACGGCAAGAATAAATATGGCATGTACCAAAGGTATCTAGAATCCGAGTCTTCGCGGTGGGGTTTTTTAGTTTGCGGCTATAAATGTTGCAACACGTTTTTTCCGCCTAAAGCCACACTTAAGACCAAACCCACACTTTTGCAATTTATAAATCAAACCTCAAATTAAAGATTTCCAACTGTTCTTTTGTATTTGTATTTTCTACTGTACACGTCATCACTCTTCAACTTGGAATGAGTATCAATATGACCATAAAAAAGTTCACCGACCCCACAGTTTTTTTAAATGAAAAGACTAAGGAGCCTCTCCAACCCCTACTTCACTTTTGACCTTGAAAATTTTGACCCTCTCTATGTCTGACTTTTTTTTTTTTTTTTTTTTTTCTCAACCTATATAAACGCTTCCTCACTCTACTTTTTTCAAAAGCTTTCTTAACTAGCTTGCACATTCACACACAAATTGCAATCTTATTCAAAATGAGTTGTAGCTCGGAAGAAAATGGTGCATGCACATCTCAGAAGAAATACAAGGGAGTTCGTCAAAGGAAATGGGGCAAGTGGGTGTCTGAAATTCGAGTCCCAGGCACGCAAGAGAGGCTTTGGCTTGGTTCTTATTCAACGCCGGAGGCTGCAGCTATGGCTCGTGATGTTGCTTTTTATTGTCTTCACAAGCCATCAACTTTGGAAAAGCTTAACTTTCCGTCAATGTTACCTTCGCGTAGTTTGAGGACTGACTTGTCTCCAAGGTCAGTGCAAAAGGCAGCCTCGGATGCTGGCATGGCTATTGATGCTCAGTTGATCACAGAAAGGTTGCCGGAAAGTAATGAAAGGAAGGAGTTTGATCATGGTCATGGTAATAGTGGTGGTGGTGGTGGTGGAGGTCATGGTTTGGGGACTGGGTTTTGGGAAAATGGGGGAGACAATAATTATGGGACTACTTCATGGCAAGGAAGTGAGTTTAAGGAAGAAGAGGGTTTGAGCATTTCCATTGAAGACTACCTTTAACTGGCTTGTAGTTTTTGGTTTTATGATTATCATATGTAGCTTTTGCTTGTATATAGGTAGGTAGTAATGTTTGAATCATAACAATTTTACTCCTTTTTTTTTTTTATCAAATTGATTGACTTGATAACTTATGATTGGAGTAATATCATTATCCCAACGTTTACACTAAAGTTGATAACAATCATAACGAATCATCTCATCAGTTATGAAAAAGATTAAGAAAATTGTTATGTTTTTCATACTTTTTGATATGTAAATTGGGGACAATGGTACTGTCATTATTCCCAAGTAGTTGATGATATATATACATTACTCCTCAGTGTTTTGGCTTCCTCTCCAGTTTCAACTTTCAAAGACATGGCTAGACAGCCTAGATTTAAAGATTGCTTTTGTTAAGCTTTCCTTGTTTGTAAGCCATGTATACTTATTAAAATTTTCTTTCTACCATTTTGTCATCTGGGAAAGGTAGATATTACTGGTTGATTTCATAGAAACAGCTGTTTTTAGTGCTTGCTTAGAGCGGTCCTGCTCTTGCAGACAGTGTGAAAGAGAAATAAGTGGTTATTTTGAGTTTGAAGTGATAAACTATGCTTGACTAGTCCACCTCATCCACTAATTAGACTAATCAATTATATCTATTACACTGCGTTTCGGATCCGAAATTTTATTGACTTAGCCTTTTTGACAAAGCTAATGGACCAGCCACGCTCTAGACTAAATAGCAGCACGTACGCGCAAAATAATACGCATACACACCACAAATTTCATAATTCTTGACATAATTGATTATGAGCGGTGAAAAATACGTAAAATATTCTTTTACTTTCAATGTATGTAATACCATTTCGCAAATGGCAAACGACTTTTAGGAAAAGAAAAAAGAAATGAAAAAGACTCTTTTAGTTGTGCCTCTTAATGAATTGGACCCAATTGGTCACCTTCCATCCCATTTGTATGTAGTACAAGCTTTTCCACAAGTATTAAATACGGTAACTTGGTAAATTGAAATGGTAATTCTACCTATTCGACTATACCAATCATTTAAAAAATTATAATATGTATAATAAAAATTTGTGGCACTGGAGTATTATATTATGTATAAATTATAATACTCTGTTAGTAGTTGCTATTGGAGAGTTTTTCTTTCTTTCTTTTTTTTCTTTTTTTTTGAATGAAAGAACTTTTTTTATTCAATGGAAATCTTTCTGTAATTGGACTCTGTCAGTGCCCATCTCTGATCGTCAAATCTTAGTGGCCCAAGCCCTAGGGCTAGACAAAGATGGCTCTAGGTTTAGACCCTCCTACTGCCCTTTTGTTGCTATTTATAAATGGAAAGTTCGTAAAAGATAAACAAATCAATATCAAATTGCACCGACATTTTAGAAGTTAGTGTACATCAAACTTTTCATTGTCACCTTCCAAGAAGCTGCAGGGTCGGCGCAGTTGAAGTTTTCAAAGGGGCGGTTGGTTGGTTTGGTTTCATGCATTCATCGACAAGTCCCATCCCATCCAGGTGGTCCGGACTCAGAACTGAAATCACATGATATTGATATGATGTGAATATGTAATGGGATGGATTAAAAAGATAGGTTCCTCTTGTGGTAAAAATTTTAATTTTATAATAAAGTTTGAATTCCTTCTTGTAAAGAGTCAAAGAATCGAGTTAGTCATGAAGTCACTTTTAGCTTAAAATTTAGGTAAAAATGCAAAACTGACCCTCTAACTTTCAGTCTTTTTCATTTGAGTCCTCTAACTTTCAGTCTTGTCATTTCAGTCCTTTAACTTTCAATTGTTGTCAATTTAGTATTCCGTTAAACCCCAGTTATGTCCTGCCGTTAATTGAACCAAAACCACGTCGTTTTGGCTTTTTTTTTTTTTTTTTTTAAATTTCGGAATTAAAAGAAAATTTAAAAAAAAAAACTGATATTAAAAAAAAACACTGATATGAATCGGTTTGAGAGACTGAATCGGTGATGGAGTTCTGATGAAGGTGAGGATGGTCACATTGTGATGTTCCGGAAGCTGTTCCAACTGACCCTGAGGGAAGTACACCACCACACTACCTTTCTTCGGCAGAGATATCAGTGGGCTTGCACACGCGTGCCGTAGCTCCAAACACACCGAAGACGAAGACGAAGATGAAGACGAAGCCGAAGCTAATGCTGATGCACCCACCACCAAATTCGAAACCGACCCACCACTTGTATTCAACCCGGCTACAGAGAACGACGATGAAGATGTTGAAGACGATCCCGACGACGGCGTTTCGTCCTCCTCAGTGGTGTTCAGATCGATTAGATAAGTGTTTTGAAACAGTAAAGATGGTGTTCAGATCGATTAGATAATTATTAAGTGTTTTGAAACAGTAAAGAAGAAGAAGAAATAGTTTTGTTAGGGAAGAAGAGTAATTGTTTCCCCAGATTCTCTAAGTTTGGGATTTTAGTGTAGAATGATTCTCGGTTTTCACCGAGTAAATGTTTTCTTTTTTTTTTTTTTTTTTTTTTTTTAATATCAGTTTTTTTTTTTTTTTTAATTCCGAAAATTTTTTTTTTAAGAGCCAAAACGACATCATTTTGGCTCAATTAACGGCAAACATAACTGAGATTTAACGGAGTATCAAATTGACAATAATTTAAAGTTAGAGGACTGAAATGACAAAACTGAAAGTTAGAGGACTGAAATGAAAAAGACTGAAAGTTAGAGGGTCAGTTTTGCATTTTTGCCTAAAATTTACTTATGCATTAATTTATGCTTAGTATTTATTTATTTATTAGTATTTATTATTTTCTGTGAGACTCTCTTATGCACTTGTTAAACTAAAATTTTATAATGTAATTGAACTACTTTTTATAGAGAGTTGAGGCCCTTTCAACTTAAAGTTCACATTTTTATTAGTTTTATTTATTTATTATTTTCCAATATCGATAGAACTCTTTTATGCGTTTTATTTTAACGTAACTTAAAATTCACTTTTTTTTTTTTTTTTTTTTTTTTAGTTTGGGCTATTTTCCAATGCCAATAGGACTCTCTTATGCACCTGTTAAAATAAAATTTTATAATATAATTGAACTAATTTTTATAGAAGTCAAGTTACTTTAGGTTAAAGTCCAATTTTTTTAATTAATTTTTGTTATTTTTGACCCCCTCGTAAGGAGGACAGCACAATAATAATGTTAATAACAAAAGTTGAAAAGATATATGTGATGTTAACTTGGTGTTGAACTTGCATAAAGCCCAAAAAAAAACTTAAAAGGCCACCTATTGGTTTTGGGTCTTATGTCCAACATCTCTCTTTTTAGTATTGGGCTTTTTACCCAAACATTTTATCTTTTCACAAGCTGGGCTAAATGACCCGCCAAAACCAATTAAATCGTACCACCACAACCGGGCTAAAGGACCCGCAAAATCCAACTATGAAACATCTAGCAATGAGTAAATTCAGTACAGTACAAAAAGACCCCAACAAGGCTTGAGCCTGAAATTTATTGTTTATTGAAACACAATATAGTAATAATGTTTTAATGTCACCAATTTCCAGCATGACCAACTTGAACACAACTTAAACAACTTAGAATGATTCTAGGTTCTGTTTGGATACCACTTATTTTGCTGAAAACTAAAAACTAAAAACAATAAAAAATAAAAAAAATTACTGTTCACACGCAATTTACTGTTCGTTTGCCTAAATGCACTGTTCATATCCCATGAACAGTGCAAGAGGCGTTGGTTTAAAAAACAAAAAACAAAACAAAAACACAAACACAAACACAGAGAGATAATTTGAATCCAAATGTATACTAAATCTAATAGATGCTACTAGCTAGGTACATGGATACATATACTTCTGAAAGCATTTTTATTCTCATTTTACCTGTTGGGGACTGGATTGAGCATAATGAGTAGGACTAGCTACAAATTTACTAGGAGATGTGCCCTCCAATAGAGGCCTTCCACTATAATCCAAAGGGGCCTCCCTGTGCCCACAAGGGATGTTCTTCTTGAGCCATGAGTTGAGAGCAGAATTCGGAGTGTCCAATTGAGAATGTTTGGTGCAAAGACCCTGTATAGAAGGAATATGTCATACCAACTTGGGAACTTCACGTATGAGTCTCCTCGGCATGCCCCGGATACAATCAACCTAGCGTAGTCCTCCGCAGGTCCCCCGTCACATGTGCCTAAAAAAGAAACTATTAGCTATATACGTTACCTCACGTATCAAATATATGTATTCTTCCTTTTTACAATGTCTCTCAAGGTTAATTATAAAGGCGAGTTTCATGCATTTGAACATTAATATATATCCTCTTCTTTATTTGGTCACAAAAACAAAATAAGTGTCCTCCACTAAGAACTACTAGCATTCTCTTTCTGCAACCAAAGGTGTCAAGGGCTCTTAGAGCACCTGATATGTGTGTAGTCCACCTTCTCTCTCCTATACACCAGATATAATTAAAGAGAGCACTCAATTGGGGTGACTGCAACGTTGACCCTTAGTTTTATCAGTTTTGATATAAAGTACTTTTTCCATGAATCAACATTTAAACTATTACTTAAGGAACAAGGAAGAGAAAAGTGTGCTAAACGATTGTAGAAGTTCATTCTTAACAAAGGTAACTGTATATACAATAATGGTGGAGATATGAAAGCCATCAATTAAAGACTTACTTCTCTTTCTTCCTTCCATTGCATCTCTGCACCATTCTCTATCATGAACTTGCCTCCAGTTATTTCACTTCCAATCCAACCATGTGTTGCAATTGTTATTCCAACATCATCTTTCACTTCAAATCTCAGTGTCTCATAGAGGTTCACAAGAGCTGCCTTAGCAGCCTAGTAGTTGAGAACACCAGAAGTAAAAGAAAACCAATTAGTGCTATTTGATTAAGAAAACATGGCATACAGTGGGATGAAGGAAGGTAAAACAAAGCCAAAAGAAAAAGAGACAGCATAGAGGAAAAATAAAAATTGACCTCAGAGACGTGTGTGTGTAACCAGGTGCATTATGATATATAATTTTGATATCTATGATGACAAAGTTAGGAAGACCATGAAATTGAATCATATTCATTCTTCTAGGACATTTCTAGCTATGAGTTAATGACATGTAGATTTTCTTCCTAAAATGGTGCTTGCATAATCTGGTAAAGTTATCCCAATTAGCGTTCTTTTTTGTGTGTCAATATTGGCATTCAGAATCTTTCTTGACCTTATTTTTTTTTTGGGTGGCGAATGAGTCTAATCTGAAGCTTTATTTATAAATACTACAGAAAACAAAACTACCTAATTAATAATCCTCAAATAAAAATAAAAAATAAAAAAAACACCTGAAAAGAAAGTGAAAGAAACTCAAATAAGTCAAAGTTCATAGTCCTACTCACAGCATATAAACTCATTCTTGGCAGAGGTAACCAGTTATGAGTTATCAACTGAGGCATTAACAATAATTCGACCATTGCTGTGATGTAGATAAGGTAAAGCAACATATGTTGGATAGACATTTCCCCAAAAGTTTATGTCCTGCAAACAAAAAATTCCAAAACCACAACGTTATTATAGCGGTAACTGAAAACAAATTAAGTGCACATTGTATCAAAAGTATTATTTGAACCAATATTATTGAAAAGCTAAGGCTGCTTCACATGATTTCCTACTCATGCAACTAGTACTCCTTACCATTAAATGTGGAAACACGGATGTATCAGTCACTTCCTCAAAGTAGAATGTGTGTCCCAAACTTGCAGCATTTACAAGATGATCGACTGCAAGAATTTAACAAAAAAATGATAAAAAGGTGAAAATGCAACAAAGTTCGTTGATACAGCAGTATAAAACACAAGCTTATTTATGAAGTTAAACATCCTTACAAGTGACAACTCCATCGATTAAAGTGATATCAGAATCCAAAAATGCAACTCAGATAAGTGAAAGAAATTTCATAGATTAATGAAATAAATTGAAAGCATGTTTAGAATCATATATATACGACAACAAGAATTATCTCTAATTTACTACATTGAAGTCTGTAATGCTTTGCAAGTGAAGGCTAGTTTTTGCAACATTATCTTCTCATAAATAGCTGGAATAGTTTGGTTAGTTAGATTATGGTTCTCAAGAATGTGTAGGGCAGAGAAATGATTCGAACTCAAGACCATCCACTTTGACACCATAATAAATTACCAATTGTTCCAAAAGTGTAGTTTTGATATAAAGTACTTTTTCCATGAATCAACATTTAAACTATTACTTAAGGAACAAGGAAGAGAAAAGTGTGCTAAACAATTGTAGAATTTTATTCTTAACAAAGAAGGTAACTGTATATACAATAATGGTGGAGATATGAAAGCCATCAATTAAAGACTTACTTCTCTTTCTTCCTTCCATTGCATCTCTGCACCATTCTCTAGCATGAACTTGCCTCCAGTTATTTCACTTCCAATCCAACCATGTGTTGCAATCGTTATTCCAACATCATCTTTCACTTCAAATCTCAGTGTCTCATAGAGGTTCACAAGAGCTGCCTTAGCAGCCTAGTAGTTGAGAACACCAGAAGTAAAAGAAAACCAATTAGTGCTATCTGATTAAGAAAACATGGCATACAGTGGAATGAAGGAAGGTAAAACGAAGCCAAGAGCAAAAGAGACAGCATAGAGGAAAAATAAAAATTGACCTCAGAGACGTGTGTGTGTGTGTGTGTAACCAGGTGCATTATGATATATAATTTTGATATCTATGATGACAAAGTTAGGAAAGACCATGAAATTGAATCATATTCATTCTTCTAGGACATTTCTAGCTATGAGTTAATGACACGTAGATTTTCTTCCTAAAATGGTGCTGGATAATCTGGTAAAGTTATCCCATTAGCATTCTTTTTTGTGTGTCAATATTGGCATTCAGAATCTTTCTTGACCTTTTTTTTTAGGGTGAATGAGTCTAATCCGAAGCTTTATTTACAAATACTACAGAAAACAAAACTACCTAATTAATTATCCTCAAATAAAGATAAATAATTAAAAAAACACCTGAAAAGAAAGTGAAAGAAACTCAAACAAGTCAAAGTTCGTAGTCCTACTCACAGCATATAAACTCATTCTTGGCAGAGGTAACCAGTTATCAACTGAGGCATTAACAATAATTCGACCATTGCTGTGATGTTAATAAGGTAAAGCAACTTATGTTGGATAGACATTTCCCCAAAAGTTTATGTCCTGCAAACAAAAAATTCCAAAACCACAATGTTATTGTAGTGGTAACTGAAAACAAATTAAGTGCACATTGTATCAAAAGTATTATTTGAACCAATATTATTGAAAAGCTAAGGCTGCTTCACATGATTTCCAACTCATGCAACTAGTACTCCTTACCATTAAATGTGGAAACACGGATGTATCAGTCACTTCCTCAAAGTAGAATGTGTGTCCCAAACTGGCAGCGTTTACAAGATGATCGACTGCAAGAATTTAACAAAAAAATGATAAAAAAGTGAAAATGCAACAGAAGTTCGTTGATACAGCAGTATAAAACACAAGCTTATTTATGAAGTTAAACATCCTTACAAGTGACAACTCCATCGATTAAAGTGATATCAGAATCCAAAAATGCAACTCAGATAAGTGAAAGAAATTTCATAGATTAATGAAATAAATTGAAAGCATGTTTAGAATCATATATATACGACAACAAGAATTATCTCTAATTTACTACATTGAAGTCTGTAATGCTTTGCAAGTGAAGGCTAGTTTTTGCAACATTATCTTCTCATAAATAGCTGGAATAGTTTGGTTAGTTAGATTATGGTTCTCAAGAATGTGTAGGGCAGAGAAATGATTCGAACTCAAGACCATCCACTTTGACACCATAATAAATTACCAATTGTTCCAAAAGTGTAGTTTGTTAGAAAAGGTTGAACATTAATAAAATAAATAAAATAAAATAAAATAAAATAAAAAAAGCTTGCCACATAACAATTCATAACTAACAAGCTAGTTTTTTGAGCATTTAAGGCATGCCATGTACTATAGTTGTTGTGGTGAAGATACAAACTTGTTTTAATCAAAATTCAAGTAGCTCCATGTTATATGCAATTGTCAACATGCAACCAACACTTTTGAGCGAGACATACCACGCCCATAGAATTTTATTGTCTTATTAAAAAATCTCCTACAATCCTCTTCCTTGACAACATCTGCAGCTATAATTGTGATATGATTTGCACCAATTCGCCTTGCATTCTCACTGATCACTCGGAGCCTGTTCTCTCTCCTGGCGACCAATACAAGATTTGCCCTCCTCTTTGCATATTCATATGCAATTTGTTGCAATCACAGACAGCCAATATATAGCATGACCTTATTAAACCTATTTATCAGGGGAAAAAAAGGGCGAGAATCATAATGTTATTTGATTCAAATGAACCAAGAATGTATTAGTAATGCATAACTCTTTTTGTACTCATTATCTGTCAACCCATGTGTTAGCTTCTTAAAAGAAATAGCATTCCTTGTCTTCTAATTCTTATATTCTTGCAATCCTAAAGAGTGGTGTCACTGTTGTTGGGAACTTGACTAAATTATAATGTGATTTTTAACTTCTCAAGGGGATGAAGTTCAAGTGTCCTGCTCTAAAAAATAATAACATATCACTCAACAAACTACCAGTTGCCCCAAAAATTTAAGCATAAATCTAATCACTTAACTATTGTTGTAATACTTTAACCACGTGTGGATCCCAACTTCCCTTCATAAGGGAATGCCACATGAGATTTTTAACTTTTTAAGAGATTTTTAACTTTTTAAATAGGAGATAGAGTTGTGAAACTTTTTAAATTGGAGGTAGAGTTGAGATGGTCAGGTTCAATGCCACCTACTTTGATAGCATGATAAATTACCAATCGTCCTAAAATTGAAAGTTTAAAGAATTAAGAAAATTTGAATTTTATCATTTAATTATTATTCTCACTCTATAGTAAGATGAGTACTTAAATCCCAAAATTTAAATATACAAGCCTCAACAGGTAAACTACTGGATAAAGTTGGTATTAAATTTAACTCTTTTCAAAGAATATGCTTATTACCATGTGATCTTAATTAGAAACATAAACCCTGTGCCGAAAAATGATCCAATAACCAATTCCAATCAGATTTGATTTATGATTATTCTTAGATTAGTAATTGACTTATTCTCAGAAGGTCACCATCTTATTTGATACTTTTTTCAATGGATACATAATGATTGAACCCATGAAATCCATTGATTTTTAATCATTAAGTCAAAACATCAATGGCTGAAATTTTAGTGCAGGCTCACTTATTTATTTACTTCGAGAGACTTTACTATTTGTGAGAGTACAAAAGACTTTACTTGAGATAAATGGAACCAATATACCCTGTTAGTTTGAAACTTAGTTCAGTAATTTGTTGGATATTAATTTTCAACCATCTCACCTATCTTAATTTTGTTTTTGCAGTCTCTTAAAGTTTTCACCAATTTGGCAATTCAACTGTCATCTCACCCATCTTACATGTGAAGCCTCCCATATTAATTTTTAACCAACTTAAGCATTTCAATTCATGTCATCTAAACTTTCATACAAAAGCTATAAAAATAGTTTTAAAATATGGAAAGTAATTTAAACATCAAGGAATATGCAAAATTTGAAAAAGAGAAATTTACCTCTCCTATTCCTGAGGAAGCTCCAGTGATAATGACCGCTTTATCTTCCATATTTACACTGTATATGGAGTTGTAGACTCACTCACAAGCATTGATAAAGCACAAAGTTGGCCATGCAAAGGCTAGCATCACCAAACTTGCCAGAGGCACCACCCAATTCAATATAGTGTTAAAGATAGCCATCACCAAAAAGCTTCAATTCACTTAAGAATTGCGATAGAGGAAGAGATTATTGCTTAGTTTGGTAGGTGAATTGAGAGAGATAAAGAAGCAAGATAAGGAAGGAGAGCTTGAGGTTTGACATGTTGCTAGCTGCTCGATACCATGATTACATGCATAAAGGGTGTGAGCACACGTGGTGGTTGCAAGCTCATGTTGTGACGAATGGAAGAGATTTTTGGATTTTCCTGCATGAATTCTGATAGAACCTGTTGGTACTTTGTCGAATTGAACACCTGTCCACTTGAGTGACTCTTTATTACTTGCTAGACAAAAACTTAGAATATTCATGTACAAGTAGTGGTGTTATTTATTCATGTATAATTATCAAAATTAAATAATTAAAAGTAAAATGAAAAAAAAAAATACAGAAAAAAATCTTAAAATTTTAAAAGTGGGAGGAATTTATTTTATAGAAGAGATGATTATTTTAAAATCAACATTTTCTACAACTTGTTGAAATATTGATAGGTTATAATGGGGTGGAAAATAAAAGTGATGGTAATGTAAGTCCATGTGAAAGAAATTATCTACCACTCACAACTTGGTATCTTAACATTTCCTAAAAAAAAAAAAAAATTGGTATCTTAACAGGTTGTAAAAAAATTTGTGGAATAAGTTGTGTCCATAGCATTGTTTAATAGTCAACCTTTATGTAAAAATAACATTAATAAATTACATGTGTAAAGACACAAAAAATTTTACAACTCATTGAGGTGATAAATTATGTTTGGTACATCACTAGCATATGCATCCACAACTTACCAACTGATCAATTGCTGGAAATAAAGTTGTGGAATTTATTGTCTTAGACTTAGTCATATGGTATATATCAATTAGAATACGATTGGGTGTAATATATCTTTGGCTGTTACTGTATGTGTTGCTTTTTTTATTTGATGGCCAATATAAAGAAGTAATACAACTTATGTGTTACTTTTTAGTTGCTATTTTCACATAACTTGAGTTTAATTTAATTGTGTCATAATCCCACCTCAATTGTGTAGATATTTCCCTAATTGGGTCCCAAACTATCACAATTTTATTATATACCAAAGTACACAATAGTGAAGATACAATAACATGGCAAGATACGAGAATGGTAGGAATACGTATATTAATTATATATATATATATATATATATTTCAAAACTTTACAAATTTTGATTTATAAAAAAAATTATTTGTTTTTTAATAATTTTTAAAATTTCTTTTGTAAGTAAGAGAATAGGTAAAAAAAAAAAAAAAAAAAAAAACCATTAACGCTTATGCAAACCGACCTCAAATTAAGAGAGAGAGAGAGAGATGAAAAAGACAAACCATTAACCTTTATACAAACTGACCTTAGATAAAAAAAAATAAAAAAGAAGAGAAAGTCGAGAGAGAGAGACACTGAGACAAAGACTGAAGTGGAGAGAGTTTAGAGTAGAGAGTAGAGACCCACACTGCTGCCACAGACAGTATATCCCCCTCACGCCGACGCCATAGTTCTCCCACTGACCTAAGCACCGTCACAGCACTCAGCGTTTAAAATGTAGAAAAATTTGCTATATTAACCGTTTGTAAAAATATTGTAGAAAAATTTGAAACAATACTCTTAAAAGAATCAATGATATTGTTAAGGGGGGAAAAATGTAATTTTATAAAACAAAATTACTAAAATTAGTACATATATATATATATATATATACTTTTTTTATACCTATACTTAGTATCACACATACTATATATACATATCGTTTTTTCCTTAAAGAATCATCAATATACCTCCATGTAGGCAACGTTGAGCTGCTCTAGTTCTGAGTTCAAGGTCTCCATGAGCTCCTTTTCTTGCCCCACATTTTTGCGTGTAAAAAATGACAATGAACTTAGTCAACACACATATAGATTTTTGTCCCCTAAACCATTAGCATTACCTTCGGTTCCAACTCCAACAATTACTTATGTAGCTGCTTTTGTAATTAGGAAGCCTCCAAGAGCTTTTCTTCTTATGAACATAAGCTTCAGCTACATTCGAGTAAGAATTTGGCACAAAATGCAAGGGTGGAAAGAGCGCCTTTTATCACAAGGGGGGAGGGAAGCACTCATCAAAGCGGTCCTCTAAGCGATGCCAACCTACACCATGGCATGCTTCAAACTCCCAAAGAGTTTATGTAAAGATATTGAATCTCTAATCCAGAAGTTTTGGTGGGGCTACAAAGGAGAAAGTCGGAAAACACACTGGGTGGCTTGGAAGAAGTTGTGGAAGCCGAAATGTCAAGGTGGGTTAGGATTCAAGGATATTGAAAATTTCAATCTAGCAATGTTGGGGAAACAAGTATGGCGATTGCTTCATAACAAAGACTCTCTATTCTATAAGGTCTTTAAATCAAAATACTTTCCCAATTGCTCTATCCTAGACGAGGGTGTGAAAGTGAAGAGATCCTATGCTTGGAATAGCATTCTCAAAGCTTGTAGAGTTGTGAGGTTAGGGTGGTCTCACCACAAAAAAATCTGCCCAATGATACTCGGGTGTGTGCTCTTATTGATGAAGAAAATGGCAAATGGTTGGAAGACCGTATTCTGAATGAGTTTGCCTCCCATGAAGCTGCTGCAATCCTTGGCTTACCCTTGAGTTCCACCCAAGCTGAAGACAAACTCATTTGGTCAGCAACGAGGAATGGACAATATTCCAACAAATCGGCTTACCAGCTCCTATCAAATGAAGTTGCAGTGAAGGCGCCGGGTCCATCAAACACAGCAGCCAACAAACAGTTTTGGTTGGCTATTTGGTCGCTTAACCTACCAAACAAAATCCGCCACTTTCTTTGGAGAGCAGCAAATGACTCTCTGCCAACAAAACTGAACCTCTTGAAGAGGAACATCACATCAAATTTCGTGTGTGATCGCTGCTGCAGTGAAACAGAGGACACAATTCACGCACTTTGGGATTGCACAGAGGTGAAAGGTATCTGGTGGGAGCTGGAAAGATGCCGACCTTTTTTGGCTGAGAGATTGGTGTGTTTCCGTGACTTGTGTCAAGGAATTTTAGCTCAGAATGCACCACGGTTGGCTGAGATATGCGCTTATGTGGCCTGGGGTATCTGGCATAACAGGAATGCTCAGAGAGTGGGTGAAACCACGGTGCCGTTGGGGAAGATATACACTGACGCTGTTGAACGATTCAATGAATTTCAAGCAGCCCAAGACATCTCAGTGCAGCAACGACCGGCGGACCACCCAACGCACTGGTTACCTCCATCACCAACTCAGTACAAGGCCAACAGTGATGGGGCGATTTTCTGGACACGGGCACAGCTGGCATCGGAGTAGTGATATGGGATTCAGAGGGTATGGTGATTGCAGCGCTATCGGAACGCATTCCATTACCAGCCACAGTGGAGGACGTGGAAGCCTTGGCTTGCAGGAAAGCTATCTCTTTCGCCATTGAACTCAATCTACAAGATGTAGTTTTTGAGGTAGACTCCGAGATCATCTACAAGCATCTAGTCTCGGACTCAAAGTGCATGACAGCTTTCGGTCACATCGTGGAGGAGTCACACAGGCTAGCCACAAGTTTGAGAAGTGTGTCTTTCTCACATGTTAGACGGAATGGAAATCAAGTTGCTGATAAGCTTGCTAAGTTAGCAAAATTCTTGTATGAACCACAAATTTGGCTTGAAGACATCCACAGTGATGTGTCAAACTTTGTAATTCTTGACAGAAGTTTTCTGTTTTCGTAATGAAATTTCACGCTTTGATTCTCAAAAAAAAAAAAAAAAAAAAACCTTTATATCTGAAAGATCCAGTACCGTGTATTTTTTTAATCAAATACCGTGTGTGAATTTTTTGAACAAAACTTTATATCTTAAATATAAAGTACCCTGTATTTTTTTAACAAAACTTTATATCTAAGAGATAAAGTACCGTGTATTTAGTATTTACCTCACTCCTTATAATTTTCCCTGGAAGCGGAAGTGAGCCAAAGTAAAGCATTAAAATCAAAGAGTTTTTTTTTTTTTTTTTTTTTGAGAAACAAAATCAAAGAGTTAGAATATTAGCAATAGTCAAAATTTGGTAAAAGTGACATAAATCTAATATACATCATCCAATAAAAGATTATCTCATCAGACTTTTACTTAAAATTTAATACATCTTACTACATCTAATAACACCACATCAACATTTTATTTAAAACTTAAAATATGGTGTTTATTGAGATGTTATCCAGCATGATTATATGTATTTATGTTTTAGTAATATGATGATGTGTCATATTCTTATTGGAGTGAGTAAATTAAAGTCCATAGAATTTACCTCATTCCATGAGATAATTTTCCCAGAAAGTGGAAGTGAGCCAAAGTAAAGCATTATAAAATCAAGAATAATGCTAGAAATACAAATTATTTTACAATTTTTTTCTTGCAAACCGCTGATGTGTTAAGTGATTATTGGTAAATGAAAAACTAATATTAATGGAGAGCTTAGTTAAAAACCAATTAAAGTTTGACCACATCAATACTTTGTAAAAATATCATAAAATAGTTTGTTTCTAGCATTACTTTAAAAGAAGGTAGAATTTTCTTCTCCAAAAATACTGGCATTTAATATTTATTGGTGATTAAGATTCTACTGTTGACTTTCCACTAAGCTGGTTTTAGAGATTTTAGGAATGAAAGGAAATAAAATTATAATTTTGATATTTTTAGAGTCAATCAGAACACTTCCTGGAACTTTCCTAAACTTTCTAACAAGAATAAAACCCCACACTTCATTAAAAGTTAGTCACCGTTATCTTGTCTTTTCTCAAACAGAGCATACACAAAGTTCTTCTTGACATCTGATCCGTATCCTCAAGGTCCTTTCTCTTCTCTTATGCAATGCTTTCATTATGTGAATTCAGAATTCTCTTTATTTATATATATATATATATATAAAATTTGTGTTTAATTTAATTTGATCGATGAGAATGCAGAGGGAAAGGTGAGAAACAGAAACTTTGTTTATTGAGTTTTTGTGTTTCCTGTTGTTTTATGTCTGAATTTCTCCTCTTGTGGTGATCGTTAAATAATAAAATAAAATAAAAAATAAAAAATTTCTAGTTTAGGGGGGCCAAAAGGCATAAGCCAAAAAATTTAGAGTTAAAAGAATTAAAAATATGCAAAATTAAAGACTAAATATATTATGAAAAATAGAATTAATATCCAATCAGCATTACAAAATTTTAATTAAAAAATATACAACTTATTTGTTTTCGAATATATCTTTTATCAGTCATTTGTTAAAATTGAATTTGATGTCCTTTTTAAGTCATGAAATAATTTATAATTAATTTTGCACTAATTAAGTTCATCCCATGTAACACGTTAAAAAAAAAACCAAAAAAGTAAAGTCAAGAGTATTAGGAGGACCACAATACAATTCTCTATAACCACTCTAAAAACAAGCCCGCAGGGCGTGACGTCGAATGTTATAAAAGATTTGAGTGTGTCTTCTTCACTATTAGTTGGTTTTGTGGTGGAATGGCATGACTCACGGTCCAATAAATGGTATCAGAATTAAGATCATGGGTTCGAGTCGCGGGAGTGTCATTGTAAGCGAGGGATTGTTGGGGGAACCACAATTTAACTCCCTACAACCACTCTAAAACCAGGCCCACAGGGCATGATTTCGAATGCCATAAAAAATTTGAGTGTATCTTCCTCATTACCAATTGGTTTTGAGGTAGAATGGCATAACTCACCATCTAACAAAAAGTAAATGTATTCAAGAATAACTAGTTAGAGTAGTAAGGATACAAGAAAAAGTTGGGATCATATTTGAAAGCATTGCCTATGCCCAAAACCTTGAGAGAGGTTTTAGAGCTTTACAAGAACCAATTGCTGGAATTCTCAAATACGTAACTTTTTACTTTTCTTGCACACATCCATGCCTTTTATTTCTCTCCTTGAAATAAAATATCCATGACAAAAATTTTTCCCTCTTCTCTATAAGGGGCGGCTTGATGCATTTGGGGTTTAAGGTGAAAATTGAATTGAAGCATTTTATATATTTAAAAATGACTTTTTTTAATAAAAAATTTAAATATTAATTAAACTCTCTTATCTTATTTTAGATAAAAAAAAATTACTAATTAACATAAACCACATAATTCTTTTTTTTTTTTAATTCTATCAACATTAAAAATTTTCACACATGTTGAAGTGGCAGATTGATAGTGGTACGTAAAAAAGTGATGTTAGCAGTTGACCTAGAAAAGAATTAGTAAAAGATTGTCAACTCAAAGCTGTAAAAAATGTTGTGAAATTTTTTCTGTATTGCTCTTTTTCTTATTGTTGAGAAATACTACAATTCACAACTTTTTCACAACAAGTAAGTGTTAAGTTATTACTAATTCTAATTTGAAGCCACTAATGAAATTTCTTTTTGGACCACTAATAATAACCTATAACAACTTGCCATTTAGGATTTTTACATATTATCCAGTATTTTTCCGATGGCTTCCATAAACACTGAAGAAGCTTCATTTTCATCATCATCTTCTTCTTTAACACCAAGATGGAAATATGATATCTTTCTTAGTTTTAGAAGTGAGGATGCTCGCTATGGTTTTATAAACCATCTATATGCTGCCTTGAAATAGATGGGCATTGTCACATGTAGAGATGAGGATAAACTTGAGAGACATACGTCCATTTCACCAGATCTCTTGAAAGTAACAGAAGAATCCTGGTTTGCAATTTTCATTCTCTCAAAAGATTATGCATCTTCTACATGGTGCTTGGATGAACTTGCAAAAATCATGCACTGCATGAAAGAGATAGGAATAACAGTTTTGCCAATTTTTTATGATGTGGGTCCATCTAATGTGCAGAAACAAATGGGAAGTTTTGCCCAAGCCTTTGCTACACATGAGGAGAATTTCAAGGATCACATAGAGAAGGTGCAAACCTGAAGAGCTGCTCTGAAAGAAGTGGCCAATCTTAAAGGGTGGCATTTACAAGATAGTTAATCCAATTTGAAAATATTTTTTTACTTTGAAATGTTCAAAAAAATACACTTCTTATCATTATTCTTGTTTTGATCCTCTGGCATACCTACATACACGTTCATGGTTCTTTCATTTTCACTTGATCCAATTAATTTATATTTTCATATTTCTTTCAATTATGTCGTAAGCAAAGTTATTTACATTTTTCCAGTTTTACCCAATACAATAGAACTTTAAATTTCTTTCTTAAACTCACCAGATATCTCTCTATTGCAGGTTCGGGTCAAAATTTATCCAAAACATTGTGGGAGAGTTATGACATAAATTGAGTTATGCATTGTTAGAAGATATCGAAGACCTTGTTGGGATAGAATCTCGAGTGAAGGAATTGTAGACATATTTGGCCATAGAGTTTAACAATGTTCGCATTATAGGAGTTTGGGGGATGGAAGGAATTGGCAAAATCAATATTGTTGGCATCATTTAAAGATGATACATAATATTTTTGAGAAGAAGAAGAAGAAGCAAAAAAGATGCTAACACATAATATAAAATTATTAAGTTTGCATGATTTAAATTTGTAGCAAAAAAAAAAATAATATATCTATGATAAAAGTTTTTATCTACATAATATATAGTAGTCCATATATAAATACCAAACTTGTTACATCTAATAAGGGATAGTTATTGTTTTCAAAAAAAAAAAAAAAAATTAACAACCATTTTACATAGAAATGGATTAATTATTTTTTATAACATAATCCATCAATTATTTTATAACAAATTAACCAATTTGAAAGAGAGGAATAAATTTTGATTTTAAATTTAATGAAAAATTATTCTTAAGGAAATATCTTATTCAGAAAATAAATTACAAAATACTTTTTTTTTTTTTTAAGAGATTAAACAATTGATGAACCATGAATCTAAACTCCCAAATCGGCCTGTTTCAACTCATATTAGATTTATCGTCAGGCCCATAAGGTTGGGTTACATAGCCCATATGATTATTACAAAAAAAGAAAAAGGAGAATTCGGCCCATAAAGTTGGGAACTTTTTTTTTTCACGATACTTGATTTCTAAGAAATAAAGTCACGTCTAACACTAGACTTTTGCCAAATAAACTCATTTTTAAGTACATGTGGAAGAACATTTATTCCTCTAAAACTGTGGGTTGGGTGTAGTGGGTCAGTAGATTTTGTGATTTGGACTTGATGGGGGGTTTGAAGATTGGTATGTGTTAGGAATCAAAATCTTGTGTTTATTTCCCTTACCTAATCTTGTGTCTCATTCTCTCACACATGTTTGAAAATAGTTTTATCCCATTAGATAATCTTACTGAAAAATGGGTCAATGCAAGGTCATCACAATAATCAAAAAGAGCACTAAAAGCCCATACAATTTACCTCGCTCCATGACATAATTTTCCACTAAGGCTGCGTTTGTTTCGTGTAAAACGTTCTCCGGAAAATACATATTTTCCGGAAATGCTATTTTTCGAAAAAGGAAAATATTTTTAAGTGTTTGGTTGAATTATGAAAATTATTGTGGAAAATATTTTCATGTGTTTGGATGTATTCTAAAATGCTATTTTCTGAAAAAAAATTTCACATTATTACAAAAAATTTCAACATCACATCCAATTCAACAACAATTTCCGGCAGCAAATTCCGGCAACAACAACACAACAACAACAACAACAACAATAATCAGTTCATCCAAAAAAAAAAACAACAACAACAATCAAATTTAAAAAAAAAAAAAAAAAAAAAAAAAAAAAAACGGAGAGATCGAGGAAGAGAAAGTGTGGAGGCGATGGGTCTGGGTCGATGACGAGATCGAGGTTCGTGGGTTGCTCTGGGTTCGTTGGTTCGTGGGTTGCTGGGTTCGTCAGTTCGTGGGTTGCTCTGGGTTGAAGGCGATGGGTTGCGCTGGGTCAAAGGCGATGGGTTGCTCTGGGTTCGTCGGTTCGTGGGTTGCTGGGTTCGTTGGTTCATGGGTCGAAGGTCGCAGGCGGTTGCTCGTGCGATTGCTCCGGGCTTGGTCTCTCTCACCGGCGGTTCGTGGGGCTTGGTCGCTGGTCTGGGTCTCTCTCTCTCTCTCTTTCTTCATGCTCTCTCTCTCTGTTTTCCGGAAAATAGAGTTTGAAGTGAAAATAGAAGGTGAAATGAATTTCACCCGTGGGAGCTCTATTTTCCGGTCAAAGCTGAAATGATTTTCAGTTGACCGAATTTTCCCCTTCAGCCAAACACTCCTATTTTACGGAAATGGTTTTTCGGAAGCACTTTGAAGTCAAAACAAACACACCCTAAGCTTTTCAACTTTACACTAAACCTGGTATTTATAAATAAATAAATAAATAATTTTCCACTAGAGTATTTATGCCCTTCACGATATGACGACGTCTAAATTGAAGAAAGCAATATTAACAAACTTTACGGCAGATAAGTATGAAGCTAAATTTATTGTCCCACGATTTTTTATTTTTTTTATTTTAAAGCCTATTGCCCCTAAAAACTTGCTATTAGAAAACTTTTTTTCCTTTTTTTCTTTTTTTGAGAAACTGCTATTAGAAATCTTAAGATATTATAGGAAATTTTATGCTCCAAAAAAAAGTTATTATAGAAAATTTAACATAACTTTTTTGTGACAGCAAGAAAGTGCACTGGGTAAAATGGGAAAGACTTTGTCAAGCTAAAGAGTGTGGAGGCATGGGGTTTAAGGAGATTAGGAAGTTTAATGATGCATTGTTAGCCAAGCAAGTTTGGCGTATGTTAAAAAACCCGGATTCACTTTGTCATAGAGTTTTTAAAGCTCGATTTTTCCCGGATTGCTCCATTCTTGAAGCTAACCCTTCGGCTAATGGGTCGTATGCATGGAAGAGCATTTTAAGTGCAAGGGATGTGGTGCGGAAAGATATGGTTTGACGGATAGGTGATGGTAAAACAATGAGGTTAAAGGAGGATAAGTGGCTCCCGGACCAAGTGTACCGTTCGGTTAGTTCTCCCCTCCCTTCTATTCCCCCTTATGCAAAGGTTAGTTTGTTTATTGATGAGGTGAATGGAACATGGAAGGAAGCTGAAATTAAACAAAATTTTCTACCACATGAAGTAAAGAAAATCATGAGCATCCCTCTTAGTACCAGACTGCCTCAAGATTGCCCTATATTGTCAAAAACGCCTTCGGGTATTTTCTCAACTCGAAGTGCCTACAAGTTCTTGATTCATGATGCTTCGGTCAGTAGCCCAAGTAGCTCAAATCCTCACCCCCAGAGACATATTTGGAGAGGTGTTTGGATGCTATGAACCCCAAACAAGGTGAAGAACTTTACTTGGCGAGCTTGCAGTAACTCACTTCCAACAATGGACAACTTGCATTGTCGCCACATAACCCCATCTGCTTGCTGCAACGCTTGTCAGACCCAAACTGAAGATATCTTGCACGTGGTTTGGGGCTGCCTTGAGGTGGCAAATCTATGGGGTACACTCAGTTGGGTACAACACTCAATCCCTCACTCTCTGGGGGATTTTGCTAACCTTTTCTTAAGTTTTTTGCAGGTCCGGGACAGTTATGGGGTGGAGATCTTTGCCATTTCAGCTTGGCTGCTCTGGAATAGACTTAATTCCATTCATTTTCACCATCCGACTTGGCCACTGAACCAGGTTTTCTTGGAAGCTGCCAGAATATTGCAAGATTTCCTTGAAGCTCAAGAGGACGCACCAGCCATAGTTCGAAACCCAGTCTAGCAGAAATGGTCTGTCCCAGCACAGCCACAGTACAAAGCCAACTTCGATGGAGCTATATTCAAAAGCAACAACTCAGTCGGTTTGGGTGTGATAATTTGAGACTCCAATGGCGCGATCTTAGGTGCTCTGTCAGCCCGAGTCCCACTCCCCCAATCCGTGGCGATGGTTGAAGCACTAGCTTGTCGGAGAGCAGTCCAATTCACTGTTGAAATTGGTCTTCATGAAGTGGTTTTTGAAGGTGATGCAGCAGTGATCATCAATGCCATTGCTCAAGGATCGGCCAACCAGTCCTTGTATGGTCACATAGTTGATGATATTTTAGCCCAAGCTTCTCTCTTATCTTCCTCTCTTTTTTGTTTTGCTCCTCTGTTATGTAATTCAGTAGCAGACGCCTTGGCCAAACGTGCTAAAGTAGGTCCTGACTTACAAGTTTGGTCAGAGGATTGTCCTGAAGACATTGCCCCTCTGGTTTTAGGTGATGTCCCTTAATGTTTCTTTTCATTGTTTCAATAAAAGCCCAACCCCTTTTTGGGGTTTGGTTTTTCCAAAAAAAAAAAAAAAAAAAGAATTTAGAAAGAAATAGAAATCTGTAAAATTTAAGATTACATTTGCTATTTAGAGAGAAATTCCTTATTATATATGTTGATGACAACAAACAGTTAAGCTGTCATTTTAGTCTATCATAATTATCTTCCATTTCGTTTAATATAGTTGAATAATTTTTTGTCCTTGTTTTCTCACTTTTACACTCACTTTGTTTAAACAATTATTAGTAGAATGGTATCGTTTACACAAATTACATGCAAATAGTCTTTTTTTTTCTCTTTCTTTTTTAACATGCAAATTACATAAAGATAAACTGAATCCGGCTTTGATTTTTTCAATTTATTTTTTTCCTTATGGATTTGATAACTTCGAGTCCGCCTTTTGAGTTTTGACAAGCATGGTTTTTAAACCCAGATCGGACCGTACGGTCCGATCGGAAAAACCACGAACCTCTCAGTTTTGCGGTTTTTTTAGCTTCAAGAACCGTTCTATGGGACAAAAACAGGGACCCGTACGAACCGTGGTCGGACTGTACGGTTCTGAGAATCGTGACCGGTTTTTGAGGTTCGAACGATTCCTTTTTTTCGGCAAAATTTTGGCCAATACTTCAGCAGTTCTTTGGGCTTTTTCAGATCTGGAACCAAATGAAAGGGAGAAAAATAAAAATAGAAAAACAGAGAAGAAGAAGAAGAAGACAACGAAGAAGAAGGAAAAAAGCAAAAATGAAGAAATCAACCCTCACAGCAAGCAGCCTTCATCATGTGAACCCAAGCATATGACTAACTTCTAGATGACTAACCCAAGCATCTTACTCTTCTTCTTCTTTGTTTCGTCTTGACCTCTCGATGCTAACTTCTCTTTTGCTTTTTTTTTTTTTTTTTTTGGCTTTCTTTTGTACTTGATATAAGTATTCAAGCCATCTCGATACTACAAAAGTCAGTGCTTTCTTTTGTACTGACTTTTAGTTTTATGAACCCAAGCATGTGACTACATTGGAAATGGCAAAGGATGGTGGAAAATTGAATGGTGGAGTTGAGAGTGTCAGAATCTTTACAACCACATACCACAAATATAGTCAAGTAAAGTATGTAGACTTGAATAGGCTTTGAAGATGATTGACAGCTTATTTTCCTGTCAACCACTCTTTTTTAAATTTCGTTGGGCTCTTTATTGAATCAATTTTGTAAAGCTATAAGTTTTATCCGGCCACTCCTCTAGCTTATGTTTATTTTTTGGGCAAATAACACTCCCCTCCCTTGAGGTTTAGAGAAATGACACTCACCCCCAAACTTGAAAGGAAAAAACACTCCCCCCCTGAGATTTAAAAAAAATAACACTCCCCCCCCTTCTGTTAATATTAGTAATGGAATATAAAGCATATTATAAAACATGTTGCTTATGTTGATTTTTTAGTCTCTTATAGCACATTTCCAATTGATTTTTTAAAGTTTGATGATCCTCTTAGATTTTTTAATCGCTCCTCTCTCTAACACTTTGGATCAAAATTTATAAAATAAAACAATTTGCTGAAGCTTTCAAGCTTTTATTGTTTAAAAATGAGTTTAAAATTTTCAAAGTCACTTATCAATATAAAAAACTTTTAGAGTCAATTTTGGAAATACATTATTAACCAAAGGGTACGTTAGTGCACAACATTTTTAATGCAAATTTAACAGAGTTTATATAAATAAATGTCAAAAGGGGGAAAATGTTTTTTTCCTTTAAGTTTGGGGGTGAGTGTCATTTTCCCAAACCTCAAGGGAGGGGAGTGTTATTTGCCCTTATTTTTTTATTTTAAAATTTTTCATAAAGAGTTGAATATTCAAATGGGCTTGGGCATAAAACAATTGATTGGATGATCTAATGGGCTTGACCATAACTTGAGATAATTTACACATAAACTCTTATAAAAAGATTAAAAAAAAGTAAAATATTGAGTTTTATCAAACAATATTTATGTTTGCTTAAGATTTCATATTTTTTATTTGCCTTATGAAAGTTGTGATATAAAAAAGACATTTGAAAATTGAATCTTTATATTTATTTAGACTATTTTAGTTCATTTTTCTACTTATATTAATTTAATATATTAATTCATATTTTAAATAATTATTAAATTAATTATGTCGTCATCACGGTTCGACCCCGGTTCAACCTCGGTTCGACCTCAAAAACCTTGAACCTCTCCCTTTTACGGTTCAATGAACGATCCGGGTCTGAAAATCTTGTTGACAAGAAGATGTCTAGAAGGAGAGCATGTAAATGTTCAGCCCTCTAAACAACCAAACAATACATGGGGAAGAGTTTATCATTAGAGTTAAAAAATAAGTTTCAGCTTGCCAGGAAAATTTCTGGAAGGAAAGGGCCATTTAAATAAATAAGTGTTGTTGACTGAAAACAGAGAATGTGAATCCCCCTCCCTTCTATCTTTCACAAACACATAAATAATAGTGGCCATTCCTTTATTAAAAAAGGCAATTATGTAATAGGATCTGAATCCAGCATTTTTTTTCCTATATTTTTTGAGTTTTTCAATCACTTCGGCAATTTCGGTTCCATCTCTTTTATTTCTCTCCTTTCACTCCCTCCTTGAAATGAAAAATCGACGTCAAATCATTCTCTTCTTCTCTAATTTTTCTTTCAATTTAGTTGAATGTGTGTGTGTATGTTATCTTGACTGTAGATCTAGATTTGTCAAAAATATTTCTAATGGCTTACATTACCACTCAAAAAGTCACATCTTCATCATCATTTTCTTCTTCAACACCACAATGGAACTACGATGTCTTTCATGGTTTTAGAGGTGAGGATACCCGCAACAATTTTACGGATCATCTATGTGCTGCTATAAAACAAAAGAGTATTGTCACCTTTAGAGATGAGGGAAAAAATTAAAAAGGGCATGGATCAAGAGGGCATTGTCCCCTTGAGGCTTATCGAATTATTAAAAATATTTACTGAGAATTATAAGTGGAATTTTGACTATGAAAAAAATACAATACACCTTATTCAGATATTAAAAAAAAAAAAAATTAGTAAATATATACAATATAATAAATACACTATATTTTTATAGGTTTTCTAGATTCTAACATTAACATGTTACTTGATATTCACATGACAATGTCTGTCTCATATTTCCTTGATCTATTTGAAAACGTGACAAATTATGTCCTCATATATTATTTCTTCTATTTGAAAACGTCTAAATGGAAGAAAGCAATATCAACATACTTAGCAGATAACCATGAAGCTACTACACCTATTGTCCCCATTCCCCAGATTTTTTATTTAAAGCCTATGGTCCTCAAAAACATACTATTAGATATAACCTTAGTATACTAACATACATTGCAAAATAATTTAATGACTCCAAAATATGATAGGAGCAGTCTCAAAAGAAAATGTTGTATCACTCTTTTCTAATGAGGGACCGTTATGGCAAAATACACTAACAAGCCTTCCACGCTATAAGATGCAAATTAGTATTTCCCTCTGAAAAACGACCACTGTACACTAAAAGAAGAAAAGTCAAGCTCTGGGAGTTAATTAAGATTAATTAGCACTCAAATAATAGAATCAAATGTTTCAATTGCAGGACTTCAGAGTTAATTCCAGCAAGTATTGTTCTTGTGTGATTGATAGTACCAATGAGCTAAGTAGTAAGGGGTTGTGTCATAGTGTTTAATGGTTGCTCCTCCAAACCAAAGTGACCAACTTATTAGTAAACTTATTGTAAAGCATAGAATCGCATAAGGATTATGAGAAGAATCTAAAATTGTCCAACAGTTTGATTTGTTAAAATATCGCCTTTACAAGTCTCAATATATAAGTTTAAAATTTCGAGTGGTAGCTGGTCACCATGAAGTTAATCTTTCTTTTCTTTTCAACATCGCAGAATGTGTAGGAGTAATTGTCATCAATTTCCACTAAACTACTCATCCTGAAAAAATAAAAAAATGTTTCCTCTGGACTAAAGCAAGTAAAAAAGTGGATAAAAAGGCAAAATAAATTGTAAACAAAACTTTATACTAGTTACTAGGAACTTACTCGTTCTTCTCTTTTATTTTCTTAGTGGAGGAGTAAATTAAGGCTCATCCCACACCTAAAGAAACCAAAAATGCAAAGTCAAGAGTAAATGCATTTAATAGTCGGTGGTAGTAAGGATAAAAGAAGACATTGGAATCGTTTTTTCCTCATACAAAGGTGAGAGAGCATTGCCTAAGCACAATAACAAATACTACAAAATAAGAAATTCTTCTACTAGAATAATTATCCTAGAGTGTTGTTTCAAGAGGTTTTAGAGCTTTACTTTACAACAACCAATTGCTGCAATTCTCCATATCTGTAAGTTCTTACTCTTCTTGTACGCATCCATATCTTTTGTCTCTCCTTTCACCAATTCATTCCCTCTTTGAAATAAAAAAGAAAAAAAACCACATCGAATCGTTTTTTTTTTTCTTATTCCTTAATCAATTTTCCTTTCATTTATTTTCTTCAGTTTTAATTGATACCTAATCTTTGCTCTTATATGGTTAATTCCTTACAATTTGGATGAGAAAATGTCTAATCTATTGGTGATGCTCTTATATACCAAACACAATTTTAGAGGGTGTTTGTGTCCAGTAAAGCATTTATGCTGTTCACATCACAATAATTCTGTAGAGATAGTCATAAAACAAAGCAATATGAATAGAACTTTATAGTTGGTCAAAACACAATATATATATATATATATATATAACTACCACCAAGAGGTTATTCTTTCCTCTTTTTGAGAACGCTGAGAGTGTTGACACTTGACGGTATTTGTCATCAAATCTTTACTCCACCAAAGTACTTTCCTGCGAGAGATACAATTTTAGGCCCAGATATTACAGCTGAAGTCAATTTTAAGTAAGCTAATTACATAATTAATTCCAATTTTTTAAGTCATTAACCGATAGAAATATGCATGGACATTATACACAACAGCAAATCCCAATCACAACACAAACACCCCACAGTGTTTGCAGAGAGAAAAAACCCGAAAATTGGGCAAAAAAACTCTCAGGGCCTATAGCACCAAACAATCCACTAAACAAGAATAGTTGCAATACAAATCATTTACAAAACCTTGTAAGTTAAGTAATGACTATGTACTTGAGCCTCCAATACCAACTAGCAACTAATTCCTCAAATCTTTTCTTTTTTAGTCTCTGGATCCTTGAATTTAACCACCAATATCAAGACAAAGTCTACTTGGCCACTCAAAGGCCTCTTAGAGATTTAGGGATTGCTTCAATGTTTCCAAACACCAAATAGCACCAAAAACTTAGAAAGTTTCTTTGTGCGTATTGGATTTAATCTCTTCTCATGGAATTTGGCAATTGCGGAGGGAGATTTTTGATAAAATTGAAAAGGTCTTAGCTCTAGGCTTTTAGGTCACTCCATAGCTCTTCAATATAGATATTGGGTTTAAAATTTTGTGAGAAATTGGGCTCATAAAGTGGAGTCTAAAAGGCTGATACTGCAAATAAATTGTAACTAATTTCTCTCAAGTATTGAGCAGTGAGAGGCAACAAAGAGGTGAGGATGCTGCCTTAGGCTTTCAGTAATAATTTAAACAATTTTTCAATAAATTATTACATTTCATATAATATACTGCAATTATATTCCAAAATTTTAAATTTATCAAATCTAATTATCAAAATACCAAAATTAATCAAACTAAAAAAATATATAATGAGTCAAAAAAAAAAAAAAAAAAATATATATATATATATATATATATAATAAACTCATATACATAGTGGGTTGGGTTGGGTAATATGGGTTGAAAAAATTACAAACCCAAGATGACCGAAGGCTCCAATCATATTTTTTTCCAAAAAAGAAAAAAACAAAAACCGAGTGCAAACAAAGTAAACTATGTCCTTATTAACGATCTGAAGTGCAAAATTAGGTAGGCAGATAAAAGAAAAATAAAGTAATTATGCACTACTTGTATAAAGTAATTATGCACTGCTTGTACCTTTCTTCGGCTACTTTACACACTGCTTATACTAAATTAATTAGTGGATATATGTATTATTAGTCATAAAGTTCCCAAATTCCACTAAGGGCATGTTTGGTTTGATGTGATGTGCCTTTAATGTGATAGACATTACGATAATGTGACATTAAAATTTTTTGTTTTTTTTTTTTTAACATTACCATAATTTAACTTTACAAAATATATTATATCACCTTAATCTTATCATCTTCCTAACAATGTAATATTGTATTATTGTATTGAGATTACATTAATGTAAGATTAAAATAACATAACATTACGGTGTAATGTAACATTACGGCGAACCAAATGCCCCTATACGTTTATGCATGTCACACCACGATCAATGGCATTTTGAATATATATGGTTTGTTTAAGATTCACTTATTTTACTGAAATTGAAAACTTTTTATTGAAACTACTGTAGATAAAGGTAAAAGTTAACTGAAATAATACAGTGGAATCCATGAATAGTACCAAAAAGTGCAATGAGACCTATAAATAATAGCAAAAATAAGCTGAATAGTAAAATAAGTTGGCAAAATTAATTTTTGCCAAACAGCTACATAGAAAGATAGCTATATGAATAGAACTTTTTTCTCAAACAAAAAAATGAATAGAACTTTATAGTTTTCTTTTTTTTTTAAAAAAAATTCAAGTGAATAGAACTTATTGTCCCGTCTCAAAAAAAAACATCTTTATTGTTAATCAAAAATCAATATAAATACTATAAATACGACTCTATAGCTGGCCACCAGGAAATTCATTGTCATCAAATTTCCACTAAAGCACTCAAAAATTAAAAAAATAAATAAATAAAAAGTTTTCACTAAAGCAAGTAAAAAAGATAGACAAAGTAATATAAAAGTATAAACAAAACTTTAGTTAAAATTTAAAAAGACCCAATGAGATTTGGTTCAATTGCAAACACATTCCCTGCACTTTTAATTTTGTAATGTTCATTTCGGTAATGACAAAATTCTTATTTCAAGTGATCATGTATAGTGCACGTGACCATTTTATCATATAATCATTAAAAAAATTATTGTTTTTAATAAATTATAATAATAATAATTCTTTATAAATTAAAGTTTAATAAACAAATTCTTAAAATGCAAACTGGCCGTGACTCGTGACTCGTGAGCCCCACTTGGGCCTGGCGGTATGGGTTTGAGGGCTATTTGTATTTGGTGGCGTTTGAGACTTTGAGGTCATTACTGAAAGCCTCAGGGTGTATAATACAAAATTAAAAGCACAGAGGGTGTGTTTTGAAATTGACCCAAACCTCAGTGGTCTTTATGCAATTTGGCCAAAACGTTTTAGCTGGTTAGCAGGAACTTGAACAAAAACTTTTCTTTTCTAAGTTCACATCCCATGTGCCACTCTTAAAGAAGCCAAATAAAAAAGAGATCAAGACCAAATTGCATTTTAAGTTCAACTCTCACAATTTTATGTTTTCAACTAAAATATCAAGGGTTTAAATTCTCTTAGCTTCAATTATCGAATTATAAAAAGTGAATAATAATAACAATATGTTGAAAAACTAGTTGTGGTTAGTTAGGTAAAAAGAAAAGTATTGGATCTTTCTCAACAAAAAAAAAAAAAAAGTATTGGATTGGAGGATACTTTTTAGAAAAGTGGGAGATAAATCAGATAATAAGAAGCTCTTCTATTAATTAGAATTGTATTCAGAAGCATTGTTTCAAAAGATTTTAGATTCTTTACAAAGAAATGCTGCAATTCTCCAAATCAGTAAGTTCTCACTTCTCTTGCACACATCCATGTCTTATATTTCTCTCCTTTCACTCCATCCTTGATTTGAAAGTTTACAACAAAATTTTTTTTTTTCTCTTCGCCAATCTATTTTCGTTTTAATTTGTTTCTTCAATTTTAATTGAATGTACTTTTTATCTAATTTTTGGTTCAACATTTTCTAGGATAATTTCAATGGCTTCCATGAGCACTGAAAGAGCCTTGTCACCATCATCATCTTCTTCTTTTACACCTTGATGGAAATACGATGTGTTCCTAAGTTTTAGAGGCAAGGATACCCAAAATAGTTTTACAAACCATCTATATTTTTCTTTGAAACAAAAGGGTATTTTCACTTTTAGAGATGATGAAAAACTAGAGAGAGGAAAATCAATTTCACCAGAACTCTCAAAAGCAATAGAAGAATCAAGGTTTGCTATTGTCATATTCTCAACAAACTATGCATTTTCTACATGGTGCCTAGATGAACTTGCAAAGGTCATGGAGTGTGTGAAAGAGACAAGAATAATGGTTCTACCAATTTTTTATAATGTGGATCCATCTGATATACGGAACAAGTTGGAACTTTTGCACAAACTTTTGCTGAACACGAAGAACGTTTTGAGGAGAACATAAAGAAAGTGCAGAAATGGAGAGATGCTTTGAGAGAAGCAGCCAATCTCTCCGGATGCACTTACAAAATAGGTCATTTAATTTGAGATATATTTTTCTTCGGTATGCGTCAAACATCTCTCCTATATTTACCATGTGAATTATACTGCCAAACATATACACAAGATTTTGATTATATTATATTCTACATTTAATATGTGAACATTATATTTCTTATGTAATCTATACCATATCAATAAAATAGGATTTGATGGTTTCGCTTTTAATAATTTAGGAAAACAATCCTCATTAAATAGTAAGAAATAAAATTATAGAATTTGAAAGAACAAAATATCATGACCTTAAATGTCGGATAAAAATTTTAAAAAAATGTTGGAAAGTGTGAGAAAAACAAAGAGGTATAAAAAGGTGGTTATCTTTTAAAATCAAATTATCCATACATACATATAAAGTGGGGGAGTTTATGATAGTTATAAATTTATGGAAAATAAAATTTTATTGAAAACAATCTCCATGACAGCTTTAAATTTTAAGTTTACATTGCTTCCACCCGTATCCTTGTTTTCAATTCTGTCCATATCAGTCTTCATTATTGCCTTTAATGCAGAATTTTGTAATTGAAAATCCGTTACCCCCCTCTGATTTCTCGCCACCTTCACCCTCATAAAATAGCCTGCCTCCCACCTCAGTAGCTACTCGGGGTGACACCATGTCAAAAGGATCACCCCATATCTGGACCCATAGAGAGGCATGGTCTAAACGGACATTATCCGCATTCATACCCTTTCGCCATTTCGTGAGTAAGAGCAGTTGATTATCAAAAGACCAGGGTCCTCCATTAAGAATCCGTTCCAAGTCAAACTCTGAGTTGAATTTGAATTGGAAGAGATTTGATCCCACTTCAAACTATCTGCACCTTATCATGTAGTCCCCAGGCTCTCCTTAATGTGTTTTTTGCTGCCCTCTTGTTAAAAGGTTTGCACGTAAGAAATTTACCAATTAGGCTTAGAGTGCAACTCTCAATCTCAGCCCGTCTGCCCTCATCAGATATTTCTATCGTCTCTTCTTCATTAGCAGTTAGCTTCATGTTTTCCAAGCAATTGATTACGTCTTCAGCCATGAGCACCCAGTAACGTAAGTCTCTCTAAAAATATTAAAAGATGAATTTGATGGCTAAAACAGAAATACAATACCCTTAAAGCTAGCCAAGGGAGGGAGGGACTCATTAGAGAAAACGAGAGAGAAGCTCCTACAGAGAGGAGAGTTATTTGTGCTTATTGAAAACAATCTCCAAATTAACCTTTTTACTAACTTGTAACTCTCTATATATTCACAAACACATTTAAGAATAAACACAATTAGACTTCTCAAAAGAAAAAAAGAATAAACACAATTAGATAAATATTAAACATTCGTACCTAAGCTTAATACTACTGATATTCGTTTTAGTATTTTTGTTAATTCTTTGAAAATACTTTGTAATGATAACTTTTAATAGAGTATGCAAATTGTTTATTATGAATTCCTTGATTTTATTTTTTATTTTTAAGAAACAGTAATTTGACTATTTATATACTTAATTTTAAATTTGAACGTAATTTTTGTTATTGTAAGGACCAAATTTGAATTCCTAACCCATTACGTGGATAGACTTAGGCCCAAAAAGTCCAAAACAATGAATTTGTAGAGAATGGGTTGGAAAACTGGGCTCTAGATGATTAAACCAACATTGGATTAGATTTGAATGATAAATTAATGCAAAGAGACAAGTTACGTTGAAGGAAAATTGTTCTTGGCGTTATCCAAGGTGATCTGTTCATGTATATTATACTCAATTTAGGTTATAAGTCTTATCTTCCAATATCACAGTGTTTTTTCTTCTCCCCCTTCCACGAAGAGTCTTTTTTTCTTATATAGTTCTTTTGCAAGTATCTTGACCTTACACTTGTTGATCATCTGCACTACTACTTGAGTGTTTGTCCCATCAGACACCCTCTCTGGTTGTGTGGATTTTGGGGTAGCCAACTTTGCACTATTCAGGTATTACCTCCACATTAATGTGACCAGAGAGTTAGATGTAGAGCATTTAATGCGGAGTTAGCAGTTTTAGTAGATATTTGTAGCCTTCATCTACCCATTGCTTATTCAACGTCTGATTTCTAACCACGATGCTACCTGGTAGGGCGCTTAGGGAGGTAGGATATTCCTACTGATCTCGGATCCACAATTCCGATATGACTGCTCTCCTCGGACGTCTTTCGTACTATCATGTATGATTCATATCTCCTCCTCTCATACAATTCTCATAATAACTTTGCTTGATCATCCTTGGACAAATATATATCCTCGAATTGGGCCAGAGGCCCAATATATACAATTTTAACAACATCTTTTGGTTATTTGGCCCCCACAGTTATTTTTAACATAATGAATTTACTTAATGTTTAAATTTTCAAATAAGTTATGACAATTGGTTATTATAAAAATATAAAGAAGATAACAACAAATTCTTTAGAACATAATAGAATTTTTCATTGACATTTATACTTCAATTAAAAAACAAGTTTTAAGGCCAAAGGTTCAATTCAAAAAGTCTATATTTTACCCACAATAGAAAAACTCTAAAACAAATAAATTCAATCTCAAAATCAAAGCACATAGTAATTCATCCTATCTCCAAAATCAACATGGATGACTCCTAGCAAGTTAATAAATTCAATAGATGTTAACATAAAAATTAGCTATGTATATAGAAACAATAGCTCATATTATATGAATAGCAAAGAATAAACTCAGTATCACAAATAAGACATTTAAGATGTCATGTCCTGTGTATCGTCCCAACAGGAAGGGTCACACCCACATACTGCCCCCATCGATAGGGTCAGTAGAAAACAAACGACTGCCAATTAAAATCACAACATCACTATTTCCACAACAAGCACGAATTATATAATCTAGATAGTGTACAAATACGATCAAATGAGTTTCACAAATGCAATAGCAATAGCTCAAAGATATAAGAATGGAATTTAAGATTAAAAGGGTCACATGAAATGGTAAAATGTGTAAAGAAAACAGCAATGAGTTGAGGACACTCAAAAAAACATGGAAATTTATAAAGAATGAACTTTTAAATGGGTTCATCAATGAATATGGCAAAACAAGAGGAATGGTGTGTAAAGTCTCACTTATATGTTTGGATCTATAAAAACCTCAAGAGGAGAGATTGTTATTTATATAAATGTTTGGGAGGAGCATCATCTTGATAAATCTTAAGGAATGTTGGTGGAATTTACTCTAATTTTAATTATTATATTATATATGTATGATATGATTTTGAGATGAGCTTATATAATATCTAGGGCCAAAATGGCTTTTTACCCCTTTCTTACAAACTTTCCAGCAAAATGTCTTATGTCTGAAACTAATTAGGAAAATGTCTCTGTTTTGAAACTCGATTTTATAAAAATTGAGTTTCAAATATAAAACCTAATTTTTGGAACATCGAGTTACAGCGAATGCAGACTTAGAAAAAAAAAATTTCTGGAAGTCGAGCTCCATGTGAAGTACTCGAGTTTATAGAACTCGAGTTCCACTTGAATTTTTTACTTCACATGGAACTCGGGTTCTAGAAATTTTTTTATTTTTTTATTTTCAGTTTTTTATAACTCAATTGTCCAAAAATCAAGTTTCAAAACAGAGGTATTTTTCTAAATAGTTTCAGATATAAGGCATTTTGCTGAAAAGTTTTAGCGAAACAGGCAAATGTCCATTTTCTCCTAATATCTAATTTTAATGTGAATGTTTTGGTGCCAATAACTAAATGACTTTTCTTTTCTTTTTCTTTTCTTTTTTTATAAAATAACCAAATGACTAATTGTTATATAATTCTAAAACTCCCATATATTGTTCTAAATATCTTATAATTTCACATGGAATGATTTTTGGTTTGAGTCACAAGTTATTTCAAATTTTGTTATTTTTGGTCAATAGTAACTTATTAAGGGCACAAATTGAAACAATTAAGAAGGTTAATGGTTTTAGTTGAAAATTTTTAGTCAATAGTAACTTATTAATGGATTGGATGATGACATTGAATTTCCTCATTTCTAAATATTTTGCATCTTCTCTTTTCCCTGTCTTTCATAAGCTGTCTTCTTCTTCCTTACTCCCTGTAAATTAAAGCACTAATCTGGAAGGCCAAGATCTTGGAAACTGGAAAGTAGGGAAACGTTTCGTTAATTGTATTGTTAAAATGAACGATAGTAACCCAATACTTATATGGGTAGTTCTTTGGATTTTGGCTTGAAGCATTCAATTACATTATTATCAAAAAATAAAAAAAGAGGCATTTCAATTTCAGATTTAACCAACTAAACTTAATGCCACATGTCTACATAATTTTTATGTTGGATATATCTTGCATGTCCTTGTAAATTCAAATTCACAGCTTATTGTTCTCTCTTCTTTGTAGGGCTGAGGCAGAACGTATCCAAGACATTGTGGAAGTGATATTAAATAAATTGAGAAATACATTCTCAACACATACAATGGCACTAATAGGAATAGAGTCCCGAGTGGAGAAATTGAAGTCATACTTAGCTATAGAGTCAAACGATGTTCGCATTATAGGAATTTGGGGGACAGGAGGAATGGGTAAGACAACTCTTGCAAGAGATGTTTATAGTATGGTTTCAAATCATTTCGAAGTTTGTTGTTTTATTGCTAACTAGTCGCAGACCCACACGATGTGCGAGAAAATATGATATGGTTATTTTTTATTGGATAATTATTGAATTAATAAATTAGATTGTATATTATTAAAAATTCAATATGTGTTATTTTAAATTATGTTTTAAATTAGAAATTTTTTGTAGTGTAACAAAATATATTTTGTAGTCAGGCACTATAGATAGTGAGATATGTATGAAAACACAATGCAATAATTTTATTTTTAAAAAAATTGATAATGTGAGAACTATTAGACCCAAGTTATAACTATGTATACGTTGTATATTACTATATAGATGTATGCGATTTAACTCTTATAGATATATTTTTCTCAAAAACATATATCCATGTCTCTTTCTTCCTCACTATGAGGGTCCTTTTTTGGACAGTACCCAGGCCCAAGTAGAAACAAGGATCCTGGGGCCTTTACTTGTTGTTTGGTGAACTGGGCTTGGTTCACTGCAACTAAATGGGGGCTGATTACGAACCAAGTTATGCGCAAGTCACATAAATCTCCTCAAGGCAAAAATGCGATTCCTCCTAAGCAATAAAATACCATTATAAGTGTTTAAGTGTCATAAAATGACCATTTGCTCTTACAAAATAAGTAAAATAAGTATTCATAATATTCACAATGATAAGGAGATTGAAATAGAGTATTTGAGGCTCATCTTTTATTGTGTGAACATTTAAAAGAATTCCTTCACTTGGTACCTCGAGCGTATTATCGTGGTACCCCGGACGTGATATCGTGGTTCCCAGGGGTACTAAGCCTGTAAGAACCCAAAATGCTGATTCTCTGAACTATACAATCTTTCTCCATGCTTATTATGCAATAGAGTTTTGTCATTTCCCTTTACCTCTATAGATCATGCATAAGAACACACTATACAATACACATATCTTCAAATAATTGTTAGTTTCTTAGATTATGATATACATTTTAATACATATACATAAATTAATTTCATGAAAATGATTCAACCATGAGGATCCTGGCCCCAATTCTCACAGACTTAGTGCTTTTGCACAAGACTTGTGGAATTTGGAACTCAAGTCCAAGTGGCTTTGCTTGGGCATTGTCTTCCAAGATAGTTAGGTGAGAAGGATTTTTGTGGGAGAGAGTGATATCTGATGTGTGCATGTTTTGGCATATGTTTCTTTGGAGGCTAAGTGGTATTTTGAATGATCTCAAGGATATGGGATAAATTCCTCCATCTTGGCTCTCTTATTTTGTTTCTTTCTTTCTCTTCCTTGTTGGGCTATTAAAGTTCTAAAAATATATCTTTTGAACCTCTGAACTATCCCTCTGAATCCCCATTTTTCTCCCCCCCCCCCCCCTCTCTTTTGCTATGCCTTAGTGTTCTTTTTATAGCAGACTTGGTCTGGTACCTTGGGCGAGGACGTCCCAGGTCTGCTAGGTAAAACCATGTCCTCTAGAACCTGAAAATGTGCATTGGGCAGAGATTTAGCTTATTTAAGCAATTATAACTCAAAAAGGGCATTTGGCTTTAACTATAAATGAAAAATTCCTTCTTGGAAAGTCAAATGAGTGGATGGGTTGCTCAATGTACTTGATGACAACTTTAGTTGAAAATGACAATTGAGAGGAAATTGTGGAGAGGTGTCATGCACATGGGGGAACTGAGTTTTTCATTGGTTCATGCATTCCAAGCAAATATATGAACCAAGGGAAACCTTCAGAATTCTCCTTTCATCAGAAATCACTCTCCTACCGACCAAACCATTTCTCCCTTGCTATCCACTCGAGATCCCACGGGCTTGGACCATGGGTTACAAAGATAATAGCTTTTTGCTGGATTTTTAATGGCTTTTGTTGGAAATATGAACATACAAGGTCCTCTTCTCAAGGCTTCAAAAAGACACATCAAGGTCCTAGGGCCTTGATGGTCTTCTTGCTGCATATCCTCTAACCGGGATCTTTGCTGCATGTCCTCTAATCTGACCGAGATCCTCTTCTTTTTTCTTTATTATTATTAATATTTCTTTCTTTTTTTTCCTCTTTTTTGGGACTTTGGGCCTTCATGGTCCTTCTTATCTTCATGAATTGGGCCTTCATTTGTTAAGACCCATGGTCTTTCTTTACTTTTCATGGAATGAGATTTCTTGTGAAATTTTGGTCCTCAATACTCACAATTGAAACTAAGTGAAAAAGTTAATAAAGATAACTATTCAATAGATCATTATCAATAAATCATATATTATAAAGTGGAAATATAAAACAAAATAATTGCAAAAAGAAAAAGTTCCTTAAGTATCTATATTTTATCTTATTCTCTTTTTGGCATTTTTAGTAAAGATGATTAGCTAAACAAAGTAAAAGCTTACCAAGAAAGTAAAGATTATTTGATGGTGGAAATGCTAATTATTTGTAATAAAATTACCAAAATAAAAATAACAAATAGATTTGAGAAAAACATATAAGATTTCTAAAAAAAATTTTACCAAACACATGGGATGCAATAATACAAAATAACTATCCTAAATATTTGTTTACTTTTTCGATACTCTACAAATGAAAAAAAAATTATTCACTTTTTGTCACAGTATAAACCATAGAGCGATTACAAAATAATAAAAAGTCAATGAACTTATAGCAAAAGGCTTTCTATACAAAATTCCAGTAGAAGGGAGACTAATAGGCCCTCCACTTTCTTTAAAACATAGGGGATTATGAAAGATCATACATCCTTTGCCTACCCTTTTCTCTTTCTCAAATTCACATTACCAAAAAAGTATATGAAGTTAAAAACATTGTGAATACATCTCTATTCAGTAAAAGTCCATTGGTAGGCACATTTGAATTTTTAGCCATGTATATTTTGTTTTGATATAAACTCAAATTTCTATTTTAAAAAAAAAAACTACATACTAACCCAAACCAGAATTCAACCAAAGCTATAAGGGTGATTTGTGATAGGTAATTTAAAAAATACAACAAAAAATTAAATAAAAAAATCATCAACCTAAATTAGAGTTATAAGAAAGAACAAAAATCAAGCAAGAGAGAGAGAGAGAGAGAGAGAGAGAGTACTCACAGCTTTTGTGTGGAAAAATATGGATTGAATCGAATAAATGATTTCAAATTTATACAAAATAAGATGGTGAGAAGAAGAGTTAAAATATAAGAAAGAGGAAATTATGAAGAAAGTTTAACAGTAAAGTAAAGAGTAGTAGGGAGATAAAGAGGCAAAGAGGGAGGGGAAAGGTTAGAGGTAGAGAAGAAGAGCTTTTTTTTCTTTAGAATAGAAAGATGAAAAGTTTAAATATTCAATTACTTGAAATTAGAAAGAAGAAAATAAAAAGTTGAAATCAATTTGGGTAGCTGAATAGTCAAATATTTGCATTTAAAACAAGTGAATAGTAACATGTTGAATAGTAATAGAGTGCATTAACAGGTTTGTCCATTAATTATATTTAATTATTTTATATAAAATAAAATAGAAAAATCATAAAGGAAATGAAAAAAAAAAAAAAAGGTATGACATGGCTGATGAGGTGGCTCAACAAAAGTACAACAACATTAAATTCTACGTCTCAGCTTTTAGATATATATAAATATAAATGAAATTAAAGAGAAGAAAAAGAAAAGTTGAAATCAATTTGGATAGTTGAATATAGTTAAACATTTGCATCTAATGAATAGTAACATTTGTAATGAATAGTAAACATGTGCATATATCCACTAAATGATAATGAATTAGTCAATTTTAACAATTACTTGATATTAGAAAGAAGAAAATGGCCAAAGACCTTCTAGCTGAATTGGCACCTCCCCATGTACAAAGTGCTTGGAGGTCTAGGGGGGAAAGGATTCGAGCTGCGAAGTTAGCAGCAAGTTGTAATTATTTATCAAAAAAAAGAAAGAAGAAAATGAAAAGTTGAAAGGATTCAATTTTATTTTAAAATATTGATAGCCAGATAGGTGCATGGTCACGGCTGGTTGTTTCAGTTGGGTTGTTTAGTATTCCATCGAATATTTTAACCAAACTATGGCTGAGAGAAGCAATAACAGCATCACTTCTTATAGCATTCACATCCGGGAATGCTATCTTATCCCATTTTACCATCTCAAAAAGCTATTTTATCAATTATATCATACTATTTTACAATACTTCCAGCATATCAACTTTTATTTTACTATACTACACATTAAAATAATATATCTACACAATAAAATAATAATATATTTAAAAAAAAAGAGAAAATGAGACGCGCAAAAGTGCTACAGTACTGCTAAGACCGTGCAAATGAGACAGTGGAGAGACTAAAATAATAATTTTTAGATTTGCAATACTGCTACAGTACCATTGCAAATTTGCAATGGTACTGTAGCAGTATTGCAAATTTTTTTGCAATTCTGACCATTTGGCAGTTTGGGTGTTGGGTTGTTTTTAAGGTTTAATTCTAAATCTGTCCTACATTTGGCATTTGGCAGTTTGGATGTGAATGCTTATAAGGGCTTGGATGTTCCCTATCATATTTTCAAAAATTCAATGGCAACAATGGAAGGTTACAAAGCCAAGCAAACCCATGATGACTATGATGAGGTTGGAAGCTCTAATAATGAACCTCACCCAAAAAGGATTGAAAGACTGCCAGAAATTATGGCCCACAGTAACTGACTGTGAGGAGTCAAGTGAGTACAAAGAATGTCGTGAAGAGCTAAGTGAAAGTGACCTTGAAGGTTAATCAACTTTTTTACCTGTAAGTCACTGTCTTTCTTCTTAATTCAAGTTTTTTTGGTTGCTACATTATCTTTTTGTTGTGTACATTTATTAATGGATTGCCACCATATGTTTGATTAGAGTTTTCAATGAGACTCCTAGCAATTTGAATAGGACAAACAAAGAATTGCAACAAAAAGCTTCTTCTTGTTGTTTACTGTTACATATCCATGTTAATATCTTCCGTTTAAAATCATGCCTCTCACTCCCCCACATTCTCATTAAAGAGTAGAAACTCAAAAAAGAAACACACACACTGAATCACAGCTTGGAATCAAAAGGGCAGAGAGGAGAGAGAGGCAGAGAAATGTGAGAGTTCCCTCTCCTTTACTCAACACTGCCACAACCTCTCGTTTCTACCAATCCAGGGTGCTGTCTCCACAAGCGTTCTGTCAAGCAGGTGGAGGCCACTCTGGACTCTTGTCCCCATTCTTGACTTAGGCTCATACTTTGGGCAGCGGGATCAAAATCTGAATCTCTCCCCACCCTCCTCACGGCCTAACCTGTCATAATTTTAGTAGTCCACAAGCACTACCCCATGTAATTACCCTGTTCATGTGTAATATTAATAGTCTAAAACTCTTTTAATACGTAGTAATAATATTGCGCTTTAATTATGTAAGCTTTTACCATTTGACTTTTGTGCAATTGCCTCTTGATATTCTTTAAGTTTTCGTACTTTTATATTTTTAACTCTGAATGAATTTATTGACTGAAAATTGTATATTGGAGCATGTCCAATGCGAAATTGTTCATGCTCATTTCACATGATAAAACAAACCTGAAGACTTGTCTCCATGTGTTAACTTAGTTGGCTACCCTATCAAAGCGACTCAAATAGAATTAGAATTAAAGGATTACAGAAGTTAAACCTGAGCATACAACATACTAAGCCATGAATTACTAACATAATCCTCTGGTGCATATTTTTCGTCAAAGTAGTCAAGCTCAAGCTGAGTTTGCTTTTTGAGGAGCATGTGATTGAGCTTATCCTAAAAATTCCCATTCCTAGTTGCCCTATGGAGGACAGTTGGTCTTGGACTGCAATAAACTCTGGGATTTTTTCAGTTAAGTCCGCTTATTGGCTATGTAGGAATGGCTCTCCTCCCTCAAGTTCTGAATCCATTTGGGGTCAGATTTGGAGATCCAAAATTCATGAACGTTTGAAGTTGCATCTTTGGAGAATAGCTGCAAATGTTTTGCCTACCAAGGAGGTAATAATTATGTTTAATGAAAATATGGATGGGAGCTGTCCCTTGTGTAATACAGCTATGGAAACTTCCCTTCATCTGTTCACAGTTTGTCCTTTTGCAAAATCATTATGGTTCCGTAGCCATTGGGGTGTGAGGATTGACTTATTGGCTTTTGAGTCGGCATCTGATTTTGTCAACTTCCTCTTGTCCCCTCCCTTTTTGGCTAATCAATGTTTGGGCCAGTCGGAAGAATTTCTGTTGTATGGTGCCATCCTATGTGACATGGTATGGAAACAAAGGAATCAAGTCCTTTTTGGTGACGGATCTCTAAATGTTGATAGGGTGTCTACGAAGATCACATGTCTCTTTTCTGAGCATAATATTCCCGTGGGATCTACCTCTTTTCAGCAGGTTCGTTCCTCTGTTCAGGCTTGGATCCCTCCTCTAGGTACGTCTTTTAAAATTAATGTCGATGCTGCTGTGGGGCCTCGCTTCTCTTCTATAGCTGTGGTGGCGAGAGACCGGAGAGGGGAGTTGATATTTGCCGGTTCTATGAAGGTGAATACCACCCTCCCTCTCTTGGCGGAAGCGATGGCTATTAAGTGGGCTCTCTCTTGTGCTCCGGCAATGGGTAATGAGTGCATCATTGTAGAATCGGATTGCCAATACTGTGTGCAACTTCTCTATGACTTGGCCGAGCCCCCCCCTTGGCGGTTCTGGTCTTTGTGCTCTGAACTGAGGTTGTCTTTGTCTGGCTTAGATAAGGTTTTTGTAAAATGGGTGCCTAGGCAGTGTAATACAGCAGCCCACACCTTAGCAAAATGGTCTCTTTCTTGTAATTTCTTTGGTCCTTTTGAGTTTGGGAATTGCCCTGCTTGCTTCTCTTCCATCATTTTGGAAGAGTCTAGGAGGGCTTTGTAGCTCCGTTTCTTCCCTCTTTTAATAAAAATTCTGGTTCATCAAAAAAAAAAAAAGCAGGTAAGCAACTATGCAGACAACGTTGAAAACAAAAGAACGTTTCCTGCTTTGATTGGTAAGTCCTCCTCTTGTTGTTATCGTGGTTTTGATGAGTTACGTCCAAATATATGTTTTTTCATACTTTTCCCCTTAGTTTTGTTGTTTTAGCCTGCTGTATTATATTTTGTAGTGGAAAGATCCGAAGTGTTATGTCCAAATTTAAGTTGGGTCATATTCCTCCCCTTGGTTTTGTTGCTTCAGCCTCATGTATTATCATAGGGGAAAGAACCTACATTGTTATAAACATTCAAGTGTGTGCATCAATATTTTTCAATTGGAAAGAACCTAGGTTACGCAATTAGGAATCCTTACAGAAATCAAAACAAGCTACATCTGTTAATTGGTATTTAATGTTATCTTTACAATTTGACTTGAAAACAGGACGGCAAGAGAGCTGTACTCTCCAGAAGTGGCTGCTCAAATTTTGGCTATCCCTGTCTCGAGATGTGGAGTTACTGATAAGCTGATGTGGCCTAATACAACACAAATATGGTGAGTGAAACCAAGTGTAAGAAACCTCTTACATAAATAGAAAAATAATGGAGAAAATACATGCACAATTCAAAACAATGAATTTCATTTGCAGCAAGTGATTATGAACCTTCAGAAGTAGTTACCATTGATGCCAGGTCCAATTCTTCATCAGAGTCAATCACATCTACATAGTCATAATAGGGATTCGCCTGCATCCATTAAGAAACATTGTCACCCAAAAAAAAAAAAAAAAAAAAAAAAGAGGAGCAGCTCTGATATGGTCATGACTTGCATAAAAATAAAAATAAAAATAAAAACTAAAAAATATGAAACACATAAGCAAAAGCACCCCCGCTTATGATGGAGCTTGTTGCTATGATTATCCTCAGACTATCAAAAAAATTATGTAAAACCCGAAAATAATCATAGTTTTTCCCAATTAAAAAATGAGTGTTATTAAATACCTGTGGTCTTGGAGAAACTGCTTCAAAGCTGTAAAATTTTGGATTATCAAAATTAGGGGGTTCCAGAACAACATACGCCCCTTTATTTTTGTATTTCTCCTCTCCTGCCTGCATGACATACAAGACATTTCATTGGGACAGATTACAGATGATGTAGCAAACAATATGAAAAGATTTAAATTCAGTAATTAAAACATACAAGGTTAATTAAAAATAATCAGAGAACATCCTTCAACAGTGGCATAAATCCATTCTTCCTATTTAGATTTCCAGTCAAGCCAAATGTTAAAATAGAAAGAGTTGGAAATCCTTGAGCACCAACTCATGAATACCTTTTTTTATAAGTAGATAGTGGGGGAGGGGAGAGAGTGGGGGGGTTCAACCCAGAGACATGGGGCACTACAAAGGATGTCATAACCACTGGGTTATCACTTGAACCCCAATCTCTCATTAATACTATATATTGATGAAGATTGACCGTACATGAAAAGTTTTTATTGCCATTTCTAAATAATTTCCACTTATTTAGGAAATTATAGTATTAACTATTTTCCAATACAATAAGAAACAAAGACTCATTCTAAATGTTATAAAACAAATGCATTCAAATTTTTCTTTAGGTAAAAGCATCTTGGCAGCAACAAATCTTAAAAAAGAAGAGCCTATAGAAACCTGAAACTGGGGGTAGTCTGGAGCACTAAACACAGTGATCAGCTTCCCTGACTCCACAACATGATCAATGGTATATCCTTCATCCATTCCTCCAAAACCAGTCCTCTTTTCCCTCGCATCAGGGCCTTCATGTGATCTGATGATTAACTGGGACAAAATCAACAAATGATAACCATGATATTAGTTTGAAAATTAAATGCCAGCATGCTTCCATAAAAGATTACAAACACCAACAAATAAACACAAACAAGTACAAAGAACCTGTATAAATAGTTTTACTATGGAGTTACAACAAACAATTACCAAATGTTGTATGTTGCTTCAATTTCAACAGCAACAGACAGTTTCATTCATGTAAAGAAAGACAGACTGCAAAACTATATTTTGCATATAAATTTTAACCTTCAAATAGAGACCAAAACCATAGAGTGCTATTAAGGGAGCTGCCAATGGACTACAGATCAAATGGCATCTCCTCCCCCAATAAGAATAAGGGGTATAGCATGAGATTAGCATGAGATTAGCATGAGATTCCATATTGGTGGGAGTTTTATTTACCTATCAAAAGAAATCCATTAAAGAGTTATATTGTATTGTCCAGAAAAAGAAAAAAAAGTTATGTTGTCTTTTTGCATCAATTCAGAAGTTGAAAAAAGTATCAGTTAAGATGGTAAATCACTTCAGTAGATCTTGAGCGATAACAAAAGATAGAAGTAAAAAAATAAACACATATTTAAAACTAGGTACTTAATAAAAAGAGAAAGTATTAGTCAAGAATAGCATAACTGTCAGCCACTAAATTACATTTATATGGAAGAGGAACATTAATGATAATAAGATGTTTATAATATTTTTATTAAATAACATTTATGAACACAAACATGAAAAATATATTCTCATAGATGTTGAATATCAAATTGACACAAAAGATGACCACATTTTTCAAAATTTAATCTTACAAGCAATTGATCAATTTTTAAATAAATAAAAATTTGTTACGCTGAAATTTTCCATTAAGCAATTAGAGATTACCAGTCAAAATAAACCATGCCCATGATGACAGACATCACAAGATATCTGTATCAGCTTTAAAATTAAAATGGTCTTTTAATGTAACCTTTAGATTGAACTTTTTGAGGAAGTCTTCAGTGCAATCAGGACCCCACAATAGTCCAATGCCTCGCTCTTTATTCAGAGAAAGACCAGGAGTCATTGATGGGTCTGACCATAGCACATCACCAGGAATCAGATTTAAGCCTTCCCATGGTGGATCAAGAACCGACCTTCGAGCTCCAGATAATTCCTCCAAAGAACCAAGAGATAATGACTTGGGCTCGGAGTTGAAACTTACTCTACGCCTCTTCTTCCGTTCTGATCTCTTTGAAGGTATGCTGCGGAAAAGCCCTCCATGAGCGGTATATACACATCCGGCTATAATAGAGGCCAACGGAAGCTCTTCGAAGCATCCCAAACATTTCCAATACGCATGCTTACCACTATCTCCATACTTTGTCCGCACCTCCTTCTCAAAGCCATAATTGGAAGTGCAATACTTCGACTCATGATTCCCATGGAGAAGAAATACTCTATCTGGCATAAAGACCTGGCCAGAAAATCATCCCATAACGACATAAATTCATCAATTACTAGACAATAATTTAAGAAAAAAAAGTGTCAAAATGCACAAAACTCCCACTTTTACGGATCTAGGGAAGTGATTGGTAGGCATCCTTAACCCTGATTTAATTAATAATTAGACATTTATAGCTTTAACTAAAACAAGCTATACGTATACTGAATATTGTAGAAGATGCTATTATTTGAGAAAGTAAAATGCTAAAGCTACAATAAATTCTACTACATAAGGTTTACAAACTAAAAAACTGACATGTCAATGAATGTGATTGGTGGATTTTAACAACATCAGAAATGATTTATGGATTACTTTGCTATGACTAGTGACACAGTTTGTAAAGTTCAGGTAGTCTGTAGTATCTATAACATCACTCTTTGCAGAATGAACAAGAATCAGGCATGGAACTTAGACATTTAGCAAACCATTGAGAGGGGAACAGCTTGTTTTAACTAAAACCATATATCTCTAAAATGAATTTATGATTGAAATAAACAAAGTCAAAAACTTGTTGAATTTGTAATGAAGTAAAGTTGGATTTTTTTTATTGATAAGAAAAACATGAAATACCTTCCAGGCCAACAAGAGAAGGAAAGTCTCGAGGCCCCAAGCTCCTCGATCAACATAATCGCCGTTGAATACGAAGAATCGATTTTGAGAAGGAAACCCAGCATGTTTCAATAAAAATATGAGATCATGCAATTGGCCATGAATGTCACCGACAACAACCACAGAGCTTGACTCAACAGGATCGATTGTGATACAATTAGGCTCCTTGTGGTGGATCTTCGATGCAGTAAGAATCAGAGTATCAAAGGCTTGAACTGGAAGTACTAGTGGGAATTCTGAGGGTGGTAGATTCTTGGAAGACCAGTCAAAGATTGATATCAGATTCTCAATCCAATTGACATCAAGCTCACTGTTCTTGGGCGATGTTAGTGTGGGTACTTGTTGTTGTACTAGCAATGAACTAGGATTTTGTTCAGCTATCGATGTTGTTGTTAGTTGTGTGGGTAATGAGTTGGATGGACAAGCAAGAGCACAACCAGTGGTATCTCCTGTGGGAGCACTAGAAAGAGAAGCTAGAGAAGCTGCACAATAATCCATGGTTGTGGTTTCCAATGCAATTTCTTCCTCCGCAAATGTAAGTTCACCAGGTTTTTCAAAAAAGCTCTAAATAGAGAAATTGCTTATACAAAATAAGAGGAAAAAAAATCAGTGTATACCTAAGTCAAGCTTTTCAAATTCCAACATCTAGAATTTATGTTTTAAATGGTGGAAAGATGCTACACTTTGATAATCATTGTCATACAATTTTTACTATTCTATAATTTTGTATTATATTTTGGTATTCCCATAGGGTAGTCAAAACAATCAGCATTTGTTAATAAGTATTTAAAGCCATCTTTTCCTCTTATTCTTAACTGGTCTCGTCTTACTTGGACCATTCCTCTTATTCTTAAATAATCTCGTCTTACCTAGAAGTGCCCATAATAATCCATGTTATACATAACACATTCCATATACTTGTAATTGTTATAAAAAAAATATATATTTGTTTCGTGCATATAGAACCCCAAAAGATGAAGAGCAACAGAATAAAGCATTTGGAATACCTTCACCAGTTCCACAGCTACTCTTTTCATTTCGAGTGCGTTTCAAATATTTGGGCGGTGGAGGCTCTAGCTGCTCAACATTTTCACTGTGTGGCTGCTCAACCCTTGCAACCTCTTGCTGGGGTTTAGGGAGTGAGCGTATCTGGGCTGACCTTGTAGGAAAATGGAGATGTGGTGTGGGTAGGCCAAGGATGGGTATAAATACCCTTGAGGAACCACCAGCCAGGTCCGTGGAGGCAACATTAGTGGTGAGTGTGGCAGACATAGGGGTGGAGGGTAGGGGAAACCAAGGGGCTCCATGAGTAGTGGATGGCTCAGTATCGTCATTGGGGGTGAGGGGTAGGGGGGACGAAGAGGCATCGTGAGTATAGGATGGCCCAATACCATCATGGAGAGTGGTGGGTAGGGGGGATGGCGGTGCGTCATGAGAAGTGGATGGCCCAATATCATCATGGATCATGCATGGGCGTATCCCAGTGTCATCAATGGACAAGCCATAATCAGAATCAGAGTCTATATCCGCTGCAAATGGAGGGTATTCATCAGAATCAGAGTGGTCCTGATCATGTGAGCTGCCACGTCCAAAGCCACGCCCTCCACGTCGCCCGCCACGCCCTCCACGTCACCCACCACGCCCTGCAGCCAGTGTCCTCGTGGAGCTTACAGCGCGAGCACTATCTAGATTGACCCAATTCATCTCACCCACTAAGTCGAGGACATCCATGATGTCCTTATAGTTTTCAGAATTTGGTTGGCACCTGCTTAGCATACGGAGCTGGGTGTTAACCTGTCATATAAGAGAGTAGTGCTAGTAGATGGAACACAAACCATGCAATCGAACACAATTCATAATACAATCAACATTATAATCTTACTATAATGTCCCATTTTGCACTATTGCGACTGATATGACATCGAGTGATACGGCGATACCACTTCATTTATGAATGATTATATTGCATAACCCCATCAAACACAGGTGCATCGTGGACACGCTGGTCACGACTATCCCATTGCTGAACATACACAGTGTGTTCTTTCCTCCAGTCTTTATCCATGCCCTCAAGGTTATTCCATGAAGCTTAACTGAAGTGTTAACAATAGGTGGTTCACCCTGCTGCATGCCGAACTGACGTAAGACACGTTCAGGGTGATGAAACTCTACAATCCAAAAACAAATCAGTGGGACAACAGACCTCCATACTCGTTGGCCTGCAGTACAATAAGTGGGCAGGGTACTCAATACCTCCTTATATGGCTCCCAGACAATCTACAATAGCCAATAATAAAAGCAATAGTATTAACAATATATTTACATGAATGATCGTAAACATAAAATGAAAAATGATGCCTAAAAACAGGTATGATACCTGATGGGCCTGGGTCGTAGAAAATGAGGCACGATATGCATCTAGTACGTGTGTGGGAGTGTTTTTTTTGCACTTTGCCCCATGCCATCTAGCCAACATGCAACATAATATGCTCATTAGTTATTTACATAAAATTCATAATGCCTAAGGTGTAATTAAACCATACAAGAATAGTGACACAATAAGGATACAATAGTATGTACCTAATGGCATGAGGAATTCCAGAGCACCTTGAAGTGGTTCCTTCATCTTTGGAACCATGTGTGGGAACCTAGCAAACGCCCACAACTGCACCAAGAGTAGTGCACCACTAATATGCTTCGCCTTCAAGTCGGTGGCGTTGCATAGCTGTCTATACAACCATGCCAAGGCTGCACTACCCCAACTGTATTTCTTGGCATCACTAATGGGATCCAAGAACTGAAGACACAAAAGAGAGATCCGTCCTCCCGAGGTATCCATAAACAAGTTGCCACCCAACAGCTCAAGTAAATAATACCGAGCATATTGTTGCACCAAATCTTCACTGGCATTCTCAGGTAGGGGGGCTCTAAAGCGGTCAGCGAGCCATTTTGATTTAATTCTTGTCCCATCTAGCACCGACTTGTTCTGATTAGGCTTTGGTACTGGGGCTGGAGGCTTAACACCAAGTAAGTGTTCACATTCTTCCTCCCAAATCAAGTTAGTCTTCCCTATCACTGGCAACCCCTCTACTGGTAACCCCATCATGACCTCCATATCCTGTAAAGTAATGGTCATCTCACCATGGGGTAGGTGGAAAGTGTGGGTCTCTGGACGCCAACACTCAACCAATGCATGATCAGGCGATATAAATGGGACACCATATAACCCAGATAACCCGGCCTCGTCGATGTAACAAACAATCCGTGGATCTAGCCGCTGATGTCGTAGCAAATCAACAAAGTGGTGTCGACACTTTAATACACCCGGCATATCCTATAAAAGAAATAACAATGTGTTAATATCATTTACAGTAATAACAATATAATTACTTCCATCAAAAACTAAATTATAAATAGATTTGGTATTTACAGAACAATAACTTGTTTTTTTTTTACACATACGTTACCACTAATGAAAACTCATTGCTTTATTAGAATATTAGTAATGTGACATATACTCTTTTTTTAAAATAAAGAAAAGAAATTTGAAATAAGCATAACTTATTTTTTACATAAAGACATGGAGATTTTCACAAAAAGAAGACATTAGATTTAAGCATAACTACATTAAAACCTTAGATTGACTAGAATGTTATGTGAACTAATTCATCAATATCTTTGTTTAGTCGGTAGTTTAAATGAATAGTACTCATTTTTATTTCAAAGAAGAGTGACACATGGCACTAATTAATTATTAGATGATATGGAAGGCTAAGTGAAAAAATTACCAAGAATGTGCCACTTGGTAGGACCTAGGGCTCATATATTTTGTTAAAAGTATCATATCAAGTGAAGTACATACCTCACCCTCGTCAGGGCCATCCCAAATCCAAGTGGACCGATGCTCGGCTTGTCTAGTCAAAACACTTGCATCACTAGGCCCAGGATCCATATCTAACACGAATGCAATGATATGAATTTGTAAGGAGACAACCACTAAAGATTATGAAACTTGAATGCAATGCAGGTGAAAAATTACACACTATTGTAAGGTCCCCATAGTGATATGTCACATCAATTGTATTTCAGACACCCACTAATGAACATCGCACGCAATTATATGCAATGCATGTGAATAATAAGACACATTTGTAACAGCCTAAGTGATAAGATAAAACTTGACTTGTTAGAGCTTTTCAAAAACTTCATCAAAGCAAACACAAAGGAAATTTTTTTACAAACCTGAAAAAGGTTTTAAGTTACAAAAAAACCATGTGCAGAGTGTATATGTGTGTGCTAATCTTTACAAACTGACTTCATTTAAATGCGTGTGCTCATCTTTACACACAAGGTAGAGTCCTATAAAGATTCACAAAAACAGCAGAAACAAAAAAGATTGAATTCTATCACTAACAATACTGACTTCATGTTGCACAATGATTTATTGTATGGTTAATTTTGGCCCCCTAGCACATATAGATCTCATACTTATTTACTTTTAAAAGGAAAAAAATGGTTCTTAACTAGCTAAAAATGAAAGCTGATTGTTGACATCTAATATAATTTATATAATTTGTCACATTGCAGATCCAGAAGGCATTGCAAATGCCCAAAAATCACTTGGGATAGGATTGGCAGAAAAAAGCTCATCAAGTTCGTTGGAAAAGAAAGAAAGGGGTGGGGGGTGTTGATTTAGAAAGGCAGTTGAAGACATTATTGGTGATCTTAGATTTAACTGCTTTTAATGGTTTATAATATCTGAAGATTGAAAGAGTAATCTTAAAGAGAACTCCATCATCAAAATTTATGACTGCTCAAATGGATTTGTATCATGAGCTGAGGGTTTCAGTTTTTGTGGAAAGAATCTGATGCATCTAAAGGAAATATTAAGGTCTAATGGGAGCAGGTGTGTTATCCTAAGAAGGAAGGAGGGCTAGGCCTTAAAAGGGTGGAAGACTGGAATGAAGCAACAGCTATGAAGCATATTTGGAATCTTTTCACTCAAGCAGGTTCTCTTTGGGTGGCCTGGGTGCATGCTATGTTACTTAAGGGCACCAGTTTTGGGCTGTCAGTATTCCTCAGAATTGCTCTTGGAATTGGAGGAATCTATTGAAGCTTAGAACTAAAGCCAAGATGCTTGTAAGGCATGAAGTAGGTAATGGAAAGAGCATATTCCTATGGCTGGACAACTGGCATATGGGCCTAGAGTTATCTATGATGCAGCTAGTTCTTTTGAGGCAACGCTCTGCTGTGTACTTAAAGACAAGGAATGGCATTGGAGGTCTGCTAGGTCTGAAGATTTGGTCAAGATTCAAAGTAAACTGCAATCGATAGATCTCAAAGAGAATGATAGAGTAATCTGGACTGCATCTCCTTTAGGGAAATTTGGCATTGCTGCCACCTGGAATCATCTTCAAAGAAAGAAGAGCAAGGTCCCCTGCTGAAGGCTGATTTGGTTCTCTGCTACAATACCAAAGCACAGCTTCATAGGGTGATTAGCAATGAAAGACGGACTCTCAACTCACGTAAGGTTGATACAGCGGGGAAACATTGGGGATAGCCAATGCTCCTACTGCAGAATGATTATTGAAACTAGGAAGCACTTGTTCTTTGAGTGCCCTTTTAGCAAAAGAATTTGGTAAGCCATAATGGAGCTTAGTTTATTTCCTAGTATGCCCTATAAACGGGAGGAGGTGGTCAACTAGGGAATAAATCTCTTCATGATTGCGTATAACAACTCCCAGGCCAGACTTGTTTTCTTTTTCAAAGATGGCTCCGTCTGATAAGGTTCTGCAAAACCAGAACCTATGATAGAGCAGCTGACTTCGAGGGCAGCTAGCCTCCAAGAATTGGGGAAAAGAGAGAGAGAGAGAGATAGGAATAGAATGTAACTAACAAAAGAGATTATTTCATTTCTTAATTCCCTCATACATCAAGTACTCTCTATATACTAGTACATGTCTATCCCTTAGCTGTAACTAACAAACACAATAGGAATCTCAACTAACTACTAATAGTTTAGTAGTTATATGGCACAGCAGCTCACTATACAATTTCCTACACTCACTCACTTAGCCAATGATCCTAACATTAACCACCCCCCCCCCCCCCCCCCCCACCCTCTTTTAAAGCACCTTGCACACAAGGTGAGGGAATTGTTGTTGTAAACTGTATAAGTTCTCCCAAGTTGCATCATCTTGATTGCTTCCTTGCCACTAGACTAATACCTGAGTGATGGTTCTGTTTCAAAGCCTGTGAGACCTCTCTTGCAGCACTGCAATAGGTTCAAGGTTAACAATGCCTTCTGCAGTAATATCTAGTAAGGTAGGAATGGGAATGACTCACTGTCCTAGTTTTGCCTTAAGGCAGGACACATGAAATACAGGATGAATTAAGGAATAGGAGGGTAGGTTCAGCTTGTAAGCTACTTCACCTATCTTCTACAGAACTTGGAATGGCCCATAGTACTAAGGAACTAGCTTGCCAAGAGTTTTATGATTAATTGACTTCTGTCTGTAAGGTTATAGCTTCAAATACACCCACTCCCCCACTTAATATGACCTTTTAGACCCATGCCTATCAGTTTGTAACTTCATTCTTTCTTGAGCTAAAACCAAATTATGCCTTAGCAATGACAATATCTAATGTTTGGACCTGAGATGCATATCAACTGCCTCCACTCTAGTTGTTCCAGGACATAATCCATTAATCTTGGTGGTGGATAACCATATAGGGCTTCAAAAGGAGTTGTTTTATTGGAGTTGTGAAAATTGGTATTGAACTAATATTCAGGTAAAGGCAACCAATCAACCCAAGCAATAGGTTTATCAGCTGCAAATGCCCTCAGATATTACTCCAAGCTCCTATTCATCACTTCAGTTTACCCATCTGTCTGCAGATGATAGGCTGAAGACATGGCCAGTTCTATTCCTTGCAGTTGCATCAATTCCTTCCAGAATTGTGAAGTGAAAGTAGGATCTCTGTTATACAAGAAGGTTTACTAGTCTATCCACTAATTACATTTCCTAGAAGTGCAACAATAAAATATAGTCACATACCCTGCACAATATAGTGTTTAAAAATCTAATATCTATGTAATCTTGTGTATCTATTAATGGTGCATGGACCTAATGTATGCAGAAAGAACTAGTGCAAGTAGCTGAAAGTTGAAACTAGCTATACCTTGGCCAATGTGAACCATTTGTAATGAAAAAGAGGCTCAAGTAATTAATATTGGTCACTTTATGGAGGTAAAGGCATCGTCAAAAGGTCAGTTGGAGCAAAAATCAACTCTTAATTACATCTCTAAAGAAAAGGAAAACAGAATTTACCACTTTTTGTTTGATTTTTTTTAAAGTATTATATCCTAAAACACATATGCAGTTAACAACAACCAATGCCAATAGGTATCCTCTAAGCACTACAACTCCTTTAGAAAATCAAAGAATTCTCAAATACCATTGCAATACCAAACCAAAAAGGTTCAAAACAAGGCTAAAAGCAAACTAGTTTTAGAAATGTTGGTCGAATTGTTAGAAAAGACTAATACCAAATAAATAGGATGAATAACTATTGAAATATAAATATGGGAAAGATGTTTATTCTAGTTGCATGAGCTTATATCAGCTTCTATTCCTAAGATAAACTATATTAACCCTGAACAGTTTCAAATCAAGCTCAAGACAGTTTGAACATGATGCCCAATCATGTGGCACACAATACAGGTTTGACCACAACTTTACTGTATAATGTAACTCAATCATGATTATATTGCTTCAATGGCTCATTTCTGTATTCTACAGTTTAGAAACCAAAGGCACAGTTGAGAAAAAAATAAGGATAATTATAACAATAGCATCAGAAAAAAATGTTTCAAAATTGGTTAAACTTAATCATGGAAGCACATAATTAGAACATACCACACCATTCAGTACAACATCTGTTTCAGAGTCACTCTCTTATAGACAACTCCAGGGCTGTCAATCAAATTGCTCCTCTTTGTGACTTGTGAGGATAATATACTGCCACTTTAGTCTCACCAGGAATGGGAGCAACTTTGCAAACCTTTGAAAAGAATACACAAGTATGCCAGTAAACCAAACCATTAGCACAACCTTGTCACATAAAAGCAATAGGTCACAAATGTCATTAAAATCAAAGTCCTATTTTTCCTCATATTACCCATATCTAGGGATGGCAAATGGGCGGGTTGAGTCATAAATGGGTTGGGTGTGTAATTACCTATTTATCCATTTATGACCCATTTATAAATAAATTAATTATCCATTACCCACCCAACCTATTTAATTAGTTACCCGCCCATTTAACCCAATATGACCCAAATACCTCTAAAATTAGTTGAAAACCCTATTGACTTTCAAAATTACCAAAATACCCTTAAATACCCAAAATGACCCAAATACCCCCTACACTTTCAAAATTACCAATATACCCTTGGACATCCAAAATTACCAAAATACCCCTAGAATGATAAATCTGAGCTTTTTCTTATTTTGTTCCAGCTTATTCATTTTGAGCTATTGTAATTGTTGTGTTCAATGGTCATACATTGAATTCAATGATCCCAAATATCTCTAGGAAAAAGAACAAGGAACAACACGAATAATTAAAGTACACAATGATAAATAAATGAATAGACTGTAACTGCACAATTGAGAGACAAAATATTTAACTAGCAGCTGAGTTGCCAATACCAGACAACTTCATTTGACTAACCCGTCAGCATCGAGAATTAAGTTGATGTGATTTACTAAATATCATGTATAGCCTGACCAGTATATCGGTTGAAGGCTTCATAAAACAAGGTGAATTACTAATTTCAATACAGTTTAGACAGTAATTGCTCTACCCATGCAATATTTCTTCCAAATACTGCACAAAATAGTTTGGAACCATTCAAAAGCCACCTAAAAGATATTGGGAGTTTCCCACATCCGGATTTAAGTCACCTCCATATTTAAGAGTTTACAGAAATAGTTATGCCAATTATAAACCATGCCTGCTCAAAACAACAAAAACTGGAGCGAGTAGCACCACAATTAGTACAATGTCATGTTTCAAATACGAAATGCGAATTTCCATTGAAAACAATTTCTAAGATGGGAATTTCCAAACATCAATATAGGCTGTCTTGATCCAAAGATGAAGTCTTGGAAGGCAGATAGTAATAATTGCAGAGTCATCAGCAGAAACTGTTCTTTTCCAACATATTTGGAGGTCCACTAATTCTATCAAATAGCAACAAAAATCAGGCATTTAATTAGAACTATATTAAAAACAACAAATAGTCCAAAAAAAACAATGACAGCTTGATTGAAGATCCACAATTATCATTTTGAAATGTGCCAGCCTACTCTGAAGCCTCTTTCTTGACTGAATAAAGGAAACAGAGTTCACGAAAGACCCAAAGAATTCATTAATAAATAAGTATCAATATGGAGGGTGGGATATGGTTTATAAACATATGAAGATGGTCATATAAATATACTTTGGCCTAGACAGTCACCCACATTTTCTTTTATGGAAGTAGATTCCCTACCAAAAAGAAAGGCTACTACTCCAAATATGTCACACACACACAAACACTAATAACAGAGAACAACCCGTAACTGAGTTCCATGAGAGTATAGTTCTCACAGGCATTCTATCAAACACCTAGTATGATAATAGTACTAATGCATTCTCAAACATAAATAATCTAACCAAAACCCACTAAAAAATTAGCCAAAAAACACACAGACGCCGACACAAGCACAAATAAACAAACCCAGATGAGGTGAGGTGCCAAATCTGAAATGGACCTTACTAGTCCCATTCTCCTCTTTCTTTTTTTTAATAATCATATGGGCTATGGAACCCAACTTTATGGGCCTCACAATATCTGATAAATCCAATATGGATTGAACCAAACAAATGAAACAAGCTAGTTTAGAAATTTATCATTTAGATTCATGATTCATCATTAGTTTAATTGGCTAATTTTTAATCTGTAAAAAAAAAAATTATTTTCTTAATAAGATCTTACTCTAGAATATTTTATTCATTAAACTTAAAATCAAGCTTTATTTCTCACTTTCAAATAGGTTAATTTGTTATAAAATAATTGACAAATTTTGTTACAAGAAATAATTAATCTATTACTATGTAAAATGGTTGTAAATTTATAATATATATTCCTCCTCTTTTTCTTTTTCCTTTTTTAGTTGAAAACAATAGCTATCCCTTGTTAGGTATAACAACTTTTGGAATTTATATATTTCAAAAAAATGAAAACTTCTATTTTACTCATGATACTAGGGGCTAAGGGTTCATTTCACAGTTGTGTTATGCTTCTCTATTGGGCATTTAACTATATAAACGGTATTTCTACAAAATTAAAAGGTTCATTTCACAATTGTGTTATCCTTCTCTCTTGGGCATTTAACTATATAAGCAGTATTTCTACAAAATTTCACCCCAAACCGTAAAAAAGGTAAGAATTCGGTATAGTACTTAGGTATTATTCTTTAGGTTCCCCTTTTAATTAAATAACCATATGACTGAATCTTAAAATGAGAACTTAAGGAACAGCACCTAAGATACCGTACCTACGTTTTGTCCTTAACAAAATAGCTGTGGTTGGAAATACATATCTAAAATTCACAAAACCATCCATCAATTACCCAAAAAAAAAAAAAAGACCAAGGCAAGAAGTTCACACTTGAGCTCACAAAACCAGTCATTGAAAAAATAATAAAAAAATATAGGTTAAGAGCACTAAATTCAGCTCACAACATCAGCAATATGTCGAAAAAAAATTATGTAGACTGAAATCACAAATTAGTTAGCTCAATGAATAAGCATATTATGCAATGATAATTAAACTGTAATGGAGTTGTTTCAATCCCAATAACTTGATAAAAGAGACATATAAGATTGATTCTCCAGTAATGTTTGAATAAATTATAAATAGAAGTGATATGATGTTGGTTTTGTTTACACGATATCAAGTACAGTTTAAAAATGCATGCACAATTTTGGGGTTGGCCGAAAACAAAACATGTATCAAGAGGGAAAAAAAAATAGGGACAATTGTTATCTTAAAAGCAAGTATTTCTCCCTAACTTTTCCCCACACACACACACACAAAAGAAGGAAGGAATTTCGCTCTCTTCTTCTACCAAAACTACTCCGTCTGAGCTCAAGACATAATTTGAGCTTTGAAAAGCGTAGCTAGCAAGGGAAAGAAACCTCTTACATGAATAGCAAACAAAAGCATGGAGAAAATACATGCACAATTCAGAATAATGTATTTCATATGCAGCAACTAGTGATTATGAACCTTCCGGAGTAGTTACCATTGATGCCAGGTCCAATTCTTCATCAGAGTCAATCACATTTACGTAGTCAAAAATAAGGATTTGCCTGCATCCATTAAGAAACACTGTCACCACAAAAAAGAAAAAGAAAAAAAAAAAGGAGCAGCTCTGATATGGTCATAACTCAAAACTTGCATAAAACAAAGTAACAAATATGAAATACACAAGCAAAAGCACCCCTGCTTATGAGTTATGATGGAGCTTGCTGCCAGGGACGGACGCAGGATTTCAAGCTAGGGGGGGCCGGAGATAAGCGAAAAAAAAAAAAAAAAATTTCAAACGCACATCCATATAGTCACTGGCGAAGTTAGGAAATTTTTTTAGAAGGAGCAAGTTAGTCATGCCTACATTGTGTTAATAGGTTAAGCCTACATTGGCTCAAAATGCAAAAAACTCAAGTTTATTTGGCCCAAATTATGGTCAAAATTAAATTGCTTTATTTCACAAACTAACTTTAAGTAAATTTGTGCCTGCATTTTTTTCACTGTACTAAATTATTTGTACTTAGATTAATAGGTTTGAACTTACCTTTTTACATTTTAGAGCTTTTCTAAGGAGTTACATCTAATGTTTCAGCATTTAGGAAAAAAAATTGATTAATAGGTATGAAATTTTGAAGATTTATACAATAATTTTTGTTAAAAAAAAGTGTGAGCAATGAAGTGTAAATTACTATTTAAGTGCAATTAGATCAAATCAAACAATTAAAAAATTATTTGTCCTCCTACTATTATCAAATATAAATAGATAATCTAATATTCTAATATAAACCACATTATTATATATTATATTATTATTATTATAAATAGATTTATACAATATATTTTTTTTAAGGTTTTCATGGGCTTTTGAAAACTCTTGGGCTGGCTAGCTGGGGGGGTCTGAGCTAAAAACCAAGGGGGGCCCAAGCTAAAAACCAAGAGCCCCAAACCTGTTTTTTAAAAAATTTACATACTAAAAATTTTTTTTTTTGGACCCAGGGGGGGCCCGGGCCCCCTTTGCCCTGCACCTGGGTCCGTCCCTGCTTGCTGCTATGATTATCCTCACACTTTCAAAAAATTTATGTAAAACCAGAAAATAATCATCATTTTTCCCAAATAAAAATGAATCTAGTGTGAGAGTGAGAGAGACGAGAGACTAATGAGAGTGATGAATAAGCGAAACGAGGTTGTGATAGTTTTAGACGGAGACTTTATCTCCTTTGAGATCAAGTACTGTGGAAAAACGGAGACTTTATATCCTTGAAATCAAGTACTGTGAAAAAAATAGTTCCCAACATTATGGGCCATGTGACCCAACCTTATGCGCCTGACCATAAATCTAATATGGGTTAAAACAGGCCAATTTGGGAATTTAGATTCATGATTCATCAATATTCAATAGTTTAATCTCTTAAAAAAAATTTATTTTTGAAATTTATTTTCTGAATAAGATATTTCCTTAAGAATTTTTTTTTCATTAAATTTAAAATCAAAATTTATTCCTCGCTTTCAAATTGGTTAATTTGGTATAAAATAATTTGCAAAATTTGTTAAAAAAATAATTAATCTATTTCTATATAAAATGATTGTAATAACTTTTTTTTTTTTTGTTGAAAACAACAACGGGTAAACTACATATTTGGTCCCTATTCTATACACCACATTTTAATTTAGGCCCTAACTTTTCAATTGTGTCAATTTGGTCTCTAACCTTTCAGTACCATGTCAATTTAGTCCTTACTATTATTTTTTGGATGAAAATTGATAACGCGTCTAATGATCAAAATAAAAAATTAGCTTTCATTGATGTGACAATACGCTATAATTTTATTTTGACCATTTGACATATCATCAATTTTCATCCAAAATATAACAATAAGGACTAAATTGACATGACACTAAAAGGTTAGGGACCAAATTGATATAATTGAAAAGTTAGGGACCAAATTGAAATATTCTATAAAAGATAGGGACCAAATATGTAGTTTACCCAAACAATAACTATCCCTTATTTAATGTAACAACTTTTGAAATTTATATATTTCGAAAAAAAAAATCCATTTTACTCATATTTTCCAGCTTTTCCATAAGTAACAACTAATTTACAACCAAAACCATGACTACAAAACTATGACTAAATTGTTTTTTTCCCACTTATCATTGATGGAAAGATATTTCTTTCACAATTTTTTTTTTTTCCTTTTCTTAGAATCTTCTCTCCCAAAGGGTAAAGTGAATCAAATTATTTGTCTTATATGGTATACCTAGGATATGATATCCACTGTGATGAAAATGGTTTATTTCAACCGTATTAATCTTATCATTTTATTTACACTCATGAGGGAATGATAGGCATTAAAATACTTTAAAACACATTATTAAGATCATAATACTTACCTATAATGGTCATACCCTAAAAAAAGCATAGTAATATTATAAAATTTTCCTCCATCCAGTAATATGATAAGCCATTAATTTAATAACATGTTTATATTGTAAGGATGGCAAGGGGGTGCAAACAATCTAGATCATTTTCTTCCCTCAAGGGAACGTATTTTGCCATCTTTAATTAAATGACTCTAAGAGCATTAATATTAGTTGTGTTAAAAAAAATGTTATTTGACCCATCAAAAAGTTACTTTATCTATTTTAACACATCATTTAACAATACACCTTACATCATATCTTCTATTCTTTCATCACTTTATTTAAATATTATTTTATTTTTATTTTTGGGTAAACTACATATTTAGTCCCTATCCTATATACCATATTTCAATTTGGTCCATAACATTTTAGTGTCGTGTTAATTTAATTCATGTTGTTATCTTTTGGATGAAAAATTGATGACATAGTAAATCGCCAAAATAAAATTTTAGTGTATTTTTAAATCAATGAAAGCTAATTTTTTATTTTAGTCATTAGAAGAGTTATTAATTTTCATCCAAAAAATAACGGTAGAATCTAAATTGACACAATACTGAAAGGTTAAGGAGCAAATTTACATAATTAAAAAGTTATGGACCAAATTAAAATATAGTGTATAAAATAGAAACCAAATACATAATATACTTTGTAGGGACTCCAATTGTAAAGAACCCTTAACAATAAAACTTGTAGAGAAGTGGGTACACGGATTTGGCATCACCGAAGTGAACAACGGTTAATTTGGGATTTATTGTAAGTAATAGATGACTAGAAATGAATAAGAATCTCATCAAATGAATTTGGTTAAGTATTTTTGTAAGGAACGATCATCACTTTGGCTATGTAACTAAAGCGCCTGTTGGTCATCGGACTAGGCCGAGGATCTATTTTTCTTAGAGTTTTCCCTCCCTCCTTCTTTGGTGGGAGTCCTCTTGGTTATATAGTGTGTTCTAGTTAATCTCAGTCGTCCATCTGTCGGTTACTCGGTCACTCTAGATGAGAGTTTGTCCCATCATCTGTTTTTGTAGACTTTGCGTTAGTTCTCAGCCGTTTTTGCAAGCTTTTCTATTAGTCGGAGTAATCGAGGCAACTGGGTTCGTTGGTCACATCATCATCAAAGCGGTCAGAATGTTGGTGGGATATTTTTGATGGATGGAGGATATTTTCCCTTAGTGATGTCGGTGTGCCGAGGACAGGTCATCCTCGGTTTAGGCCTTGGACGTTGTGGGCTCTTTCCCGTTGTCCTCGGCCTCAGTTCTATCCTCGGCGCGGGCCTTGGGCCGCTCGTAGTGGGCCAGCGTGGTTAATGTAATAGGGCCCCACATACTTTTTTTTTAATTATTTCTTTATTAATAGAGTAGAAAGAAAGTAATAAAATAATACCCAGATTTTTAACGCATTAGCCGTATTAACAAAGGAGAGGTAACTATAAAACTAAAAAAAACAAAAACAAAAACAGAAAAAAAACAAGTGTTTTGGAGATGATATTTTTAGGTGATGGATTTCCGGATTGAGCAGAAGAGGGCCTGCCATCACTGGAAATATGAGGTGATTTGCCTCAAAAGCCACGTGACAAAAAATATAAACCTAACAATTGGACATAATCTTTAAGATGAGTGGTAAAAAAAAAGATCTTCTTTGGATAAAATTAAAAACAAAAGAAAAAAAAAAAAACAAATTAAAGGAAAAGATTTTGTGAGGTGGAGCCAAGCAGTCCTAAGTTGACATGGATACACGTGGATTCTCTACTACGTACTGCAGTGCACGTCTGCATTGTTTTTCTTTTCTTTTTTTGCAATCAGTCACAAACTCTCTCTCTTTCTCTCTCTTACAAGTTACAATCTCTATATGTCTCTGCCAGAAGGACACAGATTCCTAACATTCCCATTTCTGTTTCATACGTGATACATGTATCTATCTATCTAGATACATGTTCATTTTCCTTTGAGTTTCTCTCTCTTTCTCTCTCTCTCTCTCAAGAGAGATAGAGAGAGTTAAGCTAGGTCAGCTCAAACAAGCACCACTCTGTCATGTCCCAAAAACCTTTGGTTTTTCGCATTTCTAGGACTAACCCACTACCGCAAATCTCTCTCTCTCTCTCTCTCTCTCTCACATGACCCACATTCCAACTCAGGGCAATCTCCAAGACCCTTAATTTTTTTTTTCAATTCTTTTTTCACTTTTATACAATTTTTTTTGAGATTTTCCATTAATGTCCTCTGCATTTCTTCAATCTCTAATCTTTGCATATACTAAAGGAAAAATACATTAATTTGAACTCTTTTGATTGTTTCTTCAATTGAAAACAAAAGCAGAAAAAGCCTGCAACCCAGAAACTCCTGCATCAAGAACATATTTGTTTTTTGTTCTTCTTTTTCATTTTTTTTTTTTTTTCACATTTTAATTTCTTTTATGTTCAAAGCAGGATTTTCTGGTCTGGGTTTTTCAAGATCAATTTTGAACCTTTGAAATTGTATTGTTGTTTGTTGATTTTTATTGTACAATTTAAGTTTTGAAAATTTACAGTCTATAACATTCTTTGTCACAATTTTTTTTTCTTTTGTTCTACAATTCTTGGATTCATTGATTTCCTTCCCACCCTCATTGTGATAAAAGATTGAAACTTTACAACTGGGTTCTCTAAAGTTTTGGAGCATTGATCTGCTGGAAGAAAATTCTGAGGCTGCAACTTCTTTTATTCTGAAGGTTCAGGGAACCTAAGGTCAATCATATTGCATTGCAATTATAAATAGGGGTGGGCTTTCTTTGTTCAAAAAGAATCAGAAACTTGATTCTTTTACTGGTTTCAAATTGAATTTGAGAGCACCCAGATTGAGAATTTGAGGAAATATGATTTGCTGAAACTGGAAGCTTTGGCTTTTGAGGAAAAAAAATGCAGGTCTACCCATTTGATTATTGGTTATAACATTGCAAAAGGGATTGTTGTTGTTGTTGTTGCTGTATATGTTTAGAACATTCTGAGGTGAGAATATGGGGTGCATTTGCTCCAGAGGAGCCTCAGACGCTGAAAAGATTGCTGATTGGGAGAGAGCGCAGGAGCTTAGTAAGTCCTCAGTTCAAGTGGTAGCTCCAGCTCCCTCTAAGAGACAGGAGGTGGTAGTAGAGGTAATAGGTGGTGGAGGAGTTGATTGTTCATTGCGTCCGAAATCTAAGGCATCCTCAAGAGTGAATTCGGGGTCTATCACGTCAGCAAAAGACACTGAAGAGAAGAAAAGAAGGATTGTGGAAAGACCAACCAATGGCCATCACCAAAGATGGGCAACAATGGATTTAGGATCAAGTGGAAGACATTCTGAGGTGTCTAAGATAATTAGCACGCCCCAAGGTGGTAAAGGGGAGCAAAGTGCGGCTGAGTGGCCGTCTTGGTTAACTGCAGTTGCAGGAGAAGCCATCAAAGGTTGGGTGCCTCGACGGGCAGAATCGTTTGAGAAGTTAGACAAAGTTAGTTTTCTAATTGATCACTTCTTTCAATGTCTCTTATTGAGTGCAATGCATGCCTTGTTTTATTATGTTGATAATGTTTTGATTGTATCTCTTTTGGAGATAGGCCTCTACTATTGAAACACTGTCCTTATTTCTTGATGTCAGTGGCCGTTTTGAAAGAATGGTTTTGTCATCATGTTTGAGATTTGTATGCGATCTTGTGATACTGACAAGTATATGGATTTTAGCATGAGAATCATATGAACCATGAACTAAGAACCAACAAAAATCCTACGTATAAATGATATTTCTATATCATTTTCTTTAAACTGCATGAGATTTTTTTTTTCAGGAATAAATATTTCTTAAAATGAGATACTGATGAAAGGAAACAAAATTGGTGGAGTGGGACAAGCTTATATATCTTAACTTGATAGAAATATGAGGCTCATCCCATTTTAATAACTAAAATAACATATCAAAATTTATTCATACAAAACAGGATGTGAAAGTATTGCAACTCCTTAAGATTTATAGTAAGAATATATTGACTATAATTGTTATTTCCTTGAAAATGCTAAGTTTAATATAGATATGTTACTTACATGTTGCTTAAGTGAAAATTGAGTAGTTTGGGGGAGAAAAAAAAAATGAAGGGTTAGCAATTGTAGTTTCAATCAGAGTAAGATATCTCAATATAGCGATAAATATTCAAAAACTTTGAAGTTTTTTTTCTTCCTTTTTTAAGTTCTAAGTAAAATTTGATCATGGCAGTGTTATCAGGTACTAAAATTATTTTCTTTACTTGATAGAGGTATCGTTTTTCTTTTTGTGGTATAGGATTTTGATTTGTAGTTATAGGCTCGTTCAATATCTTATATATTGATGTCCAGATGGGATGCTATTAATGCAGATAGGACAAGGAACTTACAGCAGTGTATATAAGGCTCGTGACCTTGACACTGGCAAAATCGTTGCATTGAAGAAAGTTCGATTTCTAAATATGGATCCAGAAAGTGTACGTTTTATGGCTAGGGAAATCCATATTCTGCGTAAACTTGACCATCCAAATGTTATGAAGCTTGAGGGAATAGTTACATCAAGGATGTCAAGCAGCTTGTACCTTGTCTTTGAGTACATGGACCATGACCTTGCTGGGCTTGCTGCAACACGTAGCATCAAGTTTACCGAACCACAGGTACCTTCTCTTCTATCACTTTTAAAAATTTGAAGGTAGCCATTTTGAGCATGGTTTCTTAATGCAAAGGGTGTTCAGGCCCAAAAAGAAAAAGTACATGGTGGACCTACCAGATTTATATTTGGACTGTAATATACAAAGCAGTTAATGGTAGACATTTCATGGTTCATTAAGAGCTTTCCTAATCTCTTTTTCAACGATTAAAAAGATTTTGATGAATTTAATTTATTTTATTTTAAAAAGAGAGATACACCTAGCCAGTTGAAATAGACAAAAAGAAGAATATTCAAAGCTATATGGAGGTTTTGATTAAATTTATTTTGCCTTGGGCATTTTTTCACTACGATCAAGATACTATGCTTCTGCCTTGTCTTTTTTTCTTGTTCATTAATTTCTTCTTATTATTATTCATGGAAATAAATCAAAAGAAATGAGGGGATTCACTTTTTCAACAAATACCAGAAGTTTGAATTTTATATGCACTTGGCATCTCTACTGGCCCACATACTTCATGCTCAGTAATTTTCATATGGGGAAAAGATTGACATGAAATTTTCCTTTTTTGCTTGTTCCATTTAACAGATTTCTTTGCTCGAAATGATGCTAGTCTAAAATTGATATTTATACAATGTGCTTGCAGATTAAATGTTACATGCAACAGTTGCTTTGTGGTCTTGAGCACTGCCATAGTCGTGGTATTCTTCACCGAGACATCAAGGGTTCAAATCTTCTGATTGACAATAATGGAGTTCTTAAGATTGGAGACTTTGGTTTGGCCACCTTTTATGAGCCTGATCAAGAGCAGCCGTTGACAAGCCGTGTTGTAACCCTGTGGTATAGAGCACCTGAGCTCTTGCTTGGGGCTACAGAGTATGGGGCTGCTATTGATATGTGGAGCTCGGGTTGCATCCTAGCAGAACTGTTTGCTGGGAAGCCTATTATGCCTGGAAGAACGGAGGTAATCCCCTTATAGGATTAAATTGCTTGGATTGTATGCATACTTTGTAAGGTGTAAGGAACATCATCATCTATGCTAGTCAGCACTGAGAACTCAGAGCTGATCCTGGTTTTGAATTTGTGTTAAAATAGTAGTAACATAAAAACATATCATTTACTCCTTCAAATATTTTTTAATGGTGGTCAATAACATCCCAACTATTACTAGGTGGAACAAATGCATAAGATTTTTAAGCTTTGTGGGTCACCCTCTGAGGACTACTGGCAAAAATCAAAATTGCCTCATGCAACTAGTTTCAAACCTCAACATCGATACAGACGTTTTGTTGCTGACACATTCAAAGACTTTCCCTCTTCTGCTTTGGCTCTTGTTGATAAACTCCTTTCAATAGAACCAGAGAAACGAGGATCAGCTGCATCTGCACTTAGAAGTGAGGTAACTTTGAGTTTCCCTTTGTATCCCTTGGACCTTATGCCTAACTTGAGGTAATTAACCTCATTTATGTGTGTTTCAGTTATTGGATTTATAATTTGGACTTTTCCATTTCAGTTCTTCACAACAAAACCCCTACCTTGTGACCCATCAAGTTTACCAAAATATCCTCCAAGCAAGGAGATTGATGCCAAGCTTCGAGATGAGGAAGAAAGAAGGTATGCTTTGTTGGACATTGTTTCAATAGTTACAAAGACAACTAAAATTTTAGTAAGAATACCATATTTCATATCAATTGTTCCTCACATAAAAAAAAAAATTCATATCAATTTTTCCTCACATAAAAAAAAAAAAAAAAAATCAATTGTTTCTCATATAAATCTTAGAAAAATGATATTAAAATTTCATTATGCTTAAAATAATTAATATAACAAAATAAACATATTCATTCTATTAGTTATCTTTCTAATTACATAAAATAAATAACACAATGTTAGGTCCACATACATACATACATACATACATACATACATATATATATATATATAAATGATATTAAAATTTCATTATTCTTAAAATAATTAATATAACAAAATAAACATATTCATTCTGTTAGTTATCTTTCTAATTACATAAAATAAATAACACAATGTTAGTTCCACATACATACATACATACATACATATATATATATATATATATAAATATATCACACGTCATTGAATTAGGAAATTTAAAGAGTTAAGATTAATTTTTAGTGAATTCACAAATGTTTTTTTTTTTTTTTTTTTTTAGTTTTGTGTCAATTTTGTCAAAGTAACTAAACATGAGGAATAATGTCATATTGTAAATCTAATATTATTATTCCTACTAAAAATTAATTCTTAAATAAAGTTTATAAAAATAATCTTATAAATACATTTAATATAAATAACTAATGCACAACTATAAATAATTAGTATATACATTTACTTTATTAGCTGATTCAATGAACTAATAATTTGATATAAATGCAAACTCTTTGAAGTAGAAGCTTAAATAAAAAGAACTTCAAGGAACGCGCCACTTGGCACATCCCCATGCTCTCCAACATGAAGTCTCTAATTTAATATATATTTTGATATATTAATTTGTGTGGAAGCCTCAAATGTAACATTTTGCAGAGCTTGAAATTAGAGTCCCTTTTTGTAGATTTTGTTGAAATTTATAGGTGGTGATGCCTTGAAATTTTATTGGGATGTTGCAATAAATGCAGTCTTTTTTATTTCAGAAGAAAAGCTGAAAATGTGAAAGGACGTGGTGCTGACTCTGTCAGAAGGGGTTTAAGAGATGCCAAGGCAGTGCCAACACCAGAATTCAACGCCCAGGGAGATGTTTCTTTGAAGGTATTTTAAGGCTTGAATGACAACTAATTATTATTATTGTAATTTTCATTTCACTTATCTGGCCAACTTAAACATGACAGGGGCAGACCAATCCCAAAACCTCCAGTCACAAGTACGATCCCACGGAGGAAAGTGGGTCTGGTTTCCGGATGGAGCCACCTAGAGGAGCTAGGAAGAATGGCTTCACTCATTCTAGTTCAGTGGTACACACTAGTTTAGTAGGATCATCATTGAACAGGCCGGGAGCCCCTGCAAGATACAATGGTGAGTCAAAGGCACAGAAGTCTCACATGCCTCCAGCAGCTGCAGACCTGTCCAATTCTCCGCATAAAGATGAAAGAGTAGCTAGAAAAGAACCTGGAATGGTAATAACTAACTTTTTTCTGCTCATAATCCTTCCTTAACTATATACTTTTCTTTCACAAGTCAAAACTGTGGACCTGAAAACTAATACATGAACCGTTGGGCTATCATAACATTAGCTACTTGTGACAGCACAAGAATTTTTACAATGTTTTCCAATACAAAATATACACTTTTTTGTACATTTATTCCCTGATATTGAGTTATCACCAAGTAAGATTACTGACTCTCCTCGTTTGATTACAGGGATATGTACCAAAGAAGAACAGAATCCACTACTCTGGACCATTGATGCCTCCAGGAGGAAACATTGAAGATATGCTCAAAGAGCATGAGAGACAAATCCAACAGGCTGTTCGTAAAGCACGCCTTGACAAGACCAGAACCAATAAAAACTACGATGGTTACCATTAAAGAAATGTTTCATGATTCTCAAAATTTGAGACTTCTCTTCCTTGGTAGGAATGGATTTTCTATGACCTGGCTGTTCTGACCAGTGAATATATCGTGCATGCCAGCCGGAAGCTTCTTTCGTGATCACCACATACTGAATAGAGATAATATGCCACTAAGGTTTAAACCAAGAATAAGGTGATTATAGTTCTGCCCCCCCTTCCTCCCCTAAAGAAGAAAAGAAAAAGAAAAGAGAAGAAAACAAGGCATTCAGACGGTTGTATGCGGGGTTGCTCTGAAATTGTCAAGTTAGAAGGATCTGTGATTATTTCTTTGGTTGCTTAGACAATATGTGCAGGTTTTTGCTTTGTATAGTAGAGAGGGTTTGATCAATTGAAGCCAGAATATACATGCAATGTAAAAATATTCATTTTCTTTTCATGATTACTTGTACTTACGAGAAAGGAATATACAGAATTTTAGTCAGTGTGCTAATCTGTTAACAGTTTTGGGCATTAGTTACCAGCTTTTGATGATTAACAAATCTTAGATCTTAAATTTTATTTTTTGATCAACATTAATTACTAATTAGTAATTACAGCACTTTTTGGGAGCCCCAATTTCTTAATAGATTCTGAAATGATTTGTTACATTTTCTTTGGTAGCCTATACAAATTTTGCAAACAATGTAAAGACATCTTACGGGGAAGCTGGGAAAAAGAAATACAGAATCTGACAATTACTCAGTTCTGGTCTTGCCGAGTCTTGGGAGAGGAGCTAGATTCTTTCCTAGCCTAGTCATATTTTCCACAAAAATGTTGCCACTAAGTATAAACCCGCACTGCTTCTGTTGATGGATCATCAAATGTCTGCAGAAATTAGTGAATGCTAATGCAGTTTGATCAGTGTACATAATCATTGTCATTTGGATTCAGGGATTTAATATTTTTGGCATCTCCTGCATCCTACTGACCTGGTCTCTCTGATGGTGTAAACTCTTGCTAAAATAATGTTGATCATTTAGAGTCAGCATTAGAAACATTCTTACCTCCTTCATGAATAACTAAAGTTGCATACGTACATGATCCAGCTAAGAGGTGCTCAAATTGTTCAAATTTAGTGAAGGATAACTATTTTCCTTATTTCAGTCTGATCCTTGGAAAGACAGCAATAAATCCTCTTGAAAATATTCTAACATGGGGGGTTCTGGTGGTAGCCTGAAGTGTGTGTGTGTGTGTGTGTATTGCCAATCAAATAGGGAGAGATGCTGGTGGAATTCAAACCTCAGTGCCCAGGAACCACAAGAGGTGCTGGATCCATTTGGGTATCCCTTGCACCAAACCTATGGAATCATGACTACTCTCTGTGGAAGTTTATTTCAAAACAAAGGAAATCACTATCATCATTAGACTTAAACTTCCCCACAAGTATTTCTGATGATGTCTAAAGCTTGTAGCACTAGAGCAATTAGCCAATTACAGAAATAAACTGCATCACTGTTACAAAGCTATTTGTAATTGCTTAACTTCTTATCAATGAGGTAACCTAAAGAGTATCCATTACATACAAAAAACATATAAGGTTCTCACTTCTTATCAATGAGGTAACCTAAAGAGTATCCATTACATACAAAAACATATAAGGTTCTCTAATTATAAATAAAATAGAACTGGGGGAAAAAAGAAAACAAAAGGCTTAAGAAACAGAAAGAAGATCTACTGATTTGAAAAGCCAGAGAACTTTCTGTACAATTGGCTTCACTAATAATTTGATTACATGTCTCCCTTCAACTCTTGGATTGGTTTTTATTTGGTAAAAACATAGGCTCATCCAATAACTACATATCTTGCTTAGGCTTCCGGCTCAATTCTGAATAGTGACCACCCATTAGTTGCAATATCTCCTCCCACAAACCTTCTGATGAAGAATCTGATGAAGCCCCACAAATCAAATTTGAGCTGCAAGCAGCCACATACCAATAATCAGATTCAATCTCCTCTCTCAATTGGTCCAGCTGCCACCCAGCATAACCAACAAAGAATCTGAAATCCTGAGGCTTAAGAATACCCTTCTTTACCAACACTGCAGCTTCATCCAAACTGTTTCGAGCACCAAAGCACAGGCCAGGGATCACCTCTTCAAATCCAGGAAGCTTTGATTTTTCCCCAGTTTTTAACAAAAACATGCTTGCCTCAAGAGGTCCCCCAAAATGCAAGGAACAGTCAGAAAAGGTGGTTGCTAGATCAAGATTAGTGGGTTTCATGTGTTTGATCTTTTTGTGAAGTGGACGGTTGATGACAATCCCAAACGGGCCTTCTTGTGGGTGCCTGGTTCCAGATCTAAGAAGGAGAACAACAGTTCTCTCGAAAGTTCGCACTCCATCAAGTTTTTCTGTGGCGACAAGGACACAGCCAGTCTCAGGTACTGGAATAGGATGGGCCCATTTAAGGCCAAGAGGTTTGGACTCATGGGGCTTCACATCCTGGTTGTGAGTATCAGTCTCTACCTTTTCCGCCTACAAAATAATCATTTTGAGTATGAATTTTAATTCTACAAAAGATTAAAAGTGATTTTTACAGTTTATGAAGCATGATTTTGAACCATCTTGTCTACTTTGTTAAATCACACAAGCATTCAACATTTACAAGTGGTTCGCATAACCAAAAAGGGGGGCCTAAATTTCCAAGAACCTTATAGATGGAGGTTAATCTCATCTAATTGAACTCTCAAAGCAATATCCACCACAATTGCAAACCGGTAGATTTGTGCCAGCTCTTAAGGCATGCAAGGAAATTTTTCACAAACTATCCAAATTAATAGCCTTACCCTCCCGTGGAAGGCTAGATAATTAAAAACAACAAACCAGACAAGCCCATAACGGATGGGGTCAATCTAATACAAACATTAGCACTTCTAAAAAGCTCTAATCTCAGCGCCTTAATGTTGTACATCACATTGAGTGAAACACATGATACATTTGGGACTTTACAAATAGTACCGTTCAATTTCGGGAAGATAACAGCTATGCTAAGAGAGAAATATATCACCTGCTCCCGAGCAAATAGGTTTGCTCTGAACTCTCTCCAGTCCAAGCTTGTACGCTCAGATTTATTGGAAGCAGTGTCATTGGTTTTGTTTCCATCAGAAGAATTGTTATTTTTCTTTCCATCTCCTTCTGGAATAGAACGATCACCATTTCCTGTATTTCATTAACAACAAAATATTTCTTATTCGGTCACATTTAAGTATTCAATTTTAAGTTATAAAATGACAAAAATAGATCAGATCCTACTCCATGCTCAATGAGAATTAGTACCATATGAACGTTAACATCTGCACTATTGGTGCGGACACCACATGATAGCACATTTGTGGAGATTATCTTTATCATTTATGTTATCTTTATTTAGGTTTATCTTTAGTATTGGATTAGTATTTGAGATTGTTAGGATTATCGTATTAGTATTTGAGATTGTTTAGGATTTGTTTAGGAGAGTTTATCTTTATCATTGTAATTCCTGGAAGCTATATAAAGCTCCAGATGGTTCCTTTTGTATTTTACAGACTATTATTATTATTATTATTATTATTGAGATTATTTGCAGAGATTGCATTGTATTTGTTTGGTGGTGATTCCTAACACCTTAGGTGGGAAGCCTAAGGTTCTACGGTAGGACTAATCTAGGTGGGATGCCTAGGTTGTCCTACATCAACTATTTTGCAATAACGTTCCATTTTGCATTGAAGAAGAACACATTCTGATTTCCATAGTTGATACACCTAGAATCAAATCGTAAGATGACCAGAAAAAAAAATCCACACTTTCACGAATCATAATCCTCGATCAATATTCAAGGTCCCCCAATCATCTTTGCGCGTGGAATTTGTGACTAATGAGAAAACATCATAAATCCTATAGTGCTACCCTAAATTCTACCCACAAAACTGGATGTATTGTCTTTATAATGGTAGGACGCTATTTTCCCCAAAGAGTAGACAATAACTTAAGCAAGGTCTAGGCATACAATTCTAGTGGAGTTGTTACCTAGCATACATAGACAGCAACTATGCACCAACATGTCAGATTCTGACATGGTGACCAAAACATGTCTTCTATCCAAAGTGGTGGAACACATTATCTTTCAGGAAGCAAGTGTATATTTAATTAAGAAAAATATTAAAAATGAAATTAAAGACTCAAAAAATTTCATGAAAAAATCATTTGCACCTGCGTCAGTTGATCATTTAACATTTTTACAACAAATATAAGTAGTGGTGGAATTTATAAGAAGCCAATGATTCTTTTTATGGGGGAAAGAGAAACATTTAAGGGAACAATGATATAAAGCCTTAAAGAAGTATCAGCCAAATATATTAATATAATCAGAGACAAGTATAATAGACTATTACTAACATGTGAAGAAATAGAAGAGAGAAGATAAATTTCCAATCAAAATAAGCTTATGCCAAAGATTACACCAAGGCCCTATCTGTTTGCTAATCATACAGTCATACAATATTTTAATTGTTTAAATTACTGTTAAATTTTAAGCTAAACTTGTAACAGGACTACAAAAAACATCACAAAACTGGGAGAAAAAACAAGGGAATCGTAATAAAAGATGACGGCGAGCTTGAATAAACTATATATGAGAAGGGGATACGGTCAGAATCCCACCCCTGTATATATAGTAGTAGAAAGCATGCAGAGAAGTGTGTCTAAATAGTGTGATTGCATTATACCTATTAAAAGAAATTGAAAGAAGAAAAAAAAGAATCTGTAAAGCAGAACATGCTTTATGATTAATAATATTAACCAAAGTCAATGGGAAAAGAAAGATCAATAAGTGCAACTCTGGTAAAAAGATTTTAAGAAGAGGCTTATAAAATATGAACGCATTGATAAGAAGAGAAGTAGCATCAGCTTAAAAGCAAAGCTCTGAGAAAGATGGCTTAGATTGTTTAGTCATATGCTAGAATCACAACTATTACTTGTAATATGATTCACAAACAAGGTGCCAGAGGCAAGAAGAAGACCCTAAAAACAACGGATGCAGTGGTAAGTAAAGATGTGCAAGGTAAGTAAAGATGTGCAATAGAATAAAATATAATGCAAGACAGTAAACTGGCAATAAGAAATCCATACAGCCATATGTATACTTATTTTACGGTATTAGTTTAACAAAGCTACAAGCACACATGCATGCACATAAATGCACATGTACACATGCACACATGCACACACACACAACATCGCCTTGCAGAATTTTTGGAAGGCAAGGCATCAATTATGACAACTACATGTTTTGATAACGCGCAAACATCTTTTCTTTCATGTCGGCATTATCCACATGCACATGTTCCCACAATTTGTATGTATATATATATATATATATATAAACAAAGTATTCTCAATGTCAAGTATATCAAAGATGCTTTCATAATTGTCCCGGCTTAAAAGATTCGTAGCACCAAACTATAACAACTATTAGTTTTGTTTTACGAAGTATCGTCAAGTAAGCTAAAAATAAAGAGGCATAACATTTTTCCTCATTTCATTTCTAAAGCCTTTCTTCTCAAGCAAAAGAGGTAGTTTCTGGTCCCTCATTCCAAATCATCACTCAAAATCTTAATCAAAAATCGCTAGCTGCATCTCCTGAATGGGATTGATTAAAATTTGCCCATGCATTCTTTTGTAATCCAGAACGCCTTTAGAGACCAGCTTTTACAATCTGGTCAATCACCTACCACATTAAGGATGAAGAGAATTCTAGGATATGGAAGCATTGCCTATTGCTTTATTAAACTAGATCTAGGAGACAAAAAAAATTTTAGTAGAGCCAAGTTATAAGCTGTATGAAGTATGATCAGCTAACTATCTAGAATCTGGTGCAAGAAAGTGGCACCGGTCAGATGCCACAAAATGTGCTTTTGTATAGATCAACAAGCTACAAAGGCAAAACCTTGTGCATTGAGAGATCACGCATAGAATATGAGTTTGCTCTTCAAAGTATAGAAACTCTTAACTCTAGTCTTCTAGACATTTGGGTATGAGATTGAAGAAATCTCTAACAACCAGATAGACAATCTTCAAAATATAAAAACTCCCAGAATGTGATCCTCTACAGATTTAAAGATCAAACAATATATATTAACCACATAAAAACAACCCTGAATAAGCTTTGGTTCTGCAACTCATATCATCCACACGGGGCAAAATAAAATCCATAGCTTCCATATGTCCAAATGCTTTCAGGTCAGGTTCTTTCAGTGATTCAGCAAAACATCAATAGCTATCCATTCTGCTTCCAGACAACAGAACATCACCACTCAAATCATTTATACCCCATAAAAAACATCATGTGTCCACATTAATGCTTCTAAATCAACTAAATAGAAACAAATATAAAGAAAGAAGAAAGGACAAGAAGTGTGTGATTATTGAATTACCATGTCTAAGACTCTAAAGCCTTTTTCTTTTTTCTTTTTTCCTTTTAAATAGATGACTCTTAAGGCCTATAATTCAACAGCACTACCATTTTTGGCCGCCTCAACCATGTAACAAAACATTCAAATCTCAGATTAAACTAGTCCATTTAGCTAAAAAATCAACCTGGGCAAGTTTATTCCAAGAAATTTGAAACCGCTAGTAGATCCGGCCTTTATTTTTCCACTATAGATTAACTAACTTTACAAACCTTAAGGAGAATTTTTTTTTATGTAATCAGAAACCTTCCGCATTCAAGTCAGTCCTAAATGCTATATAGATACCTAATATAATAACGCAATATCTCAGTAATTAACCAACTAACTTGCCTGCCCAATATCTAAACAGTCTCAAACCAACAGTCACTCTCTCACATCAAGCACCAACATATTTAACAACCCACAAAAACAATTCTGTTTACCATCTCTTCCCACAGCCTCTAATAAAAATTGAACCTTCCGTGAATAATCTCACATGTTCAAACAATTCCAGTCCCATTTGCTTCTAGCTAATAATCTTAATTGACACACTCTCTGACACCCAAAAAGCCTTAAAAATAAAAATAAAAATAAAGTTTCTAGTTTTTGTTGATGGGCATTTTCGAACATAAAAATTCTAACTTCCATTTTTTTTTTTTCAAATCCTTTAGTTTATGAGTTTTTGAACATAAAAACCATTCCTTTCAAAAACCCTCCAACATGTCAGCTAGCAAACAGAACTAAAAAAGTCAACCTTAAACGAAAATCAAACACCATAAGACCCAATAAAAAACACATACATCAATCAACCCAAAACAAACCCAGAAACGAAACCAATTCGAAGAATCCCAGGAACCAAAAATCCAACAAAATTTCAAGCAAAGTAAAAAAGAAAAAGAAGAAGAAGACCCAATACCGGAATTTTCATGATTCTTCTTTGCCATAGCTCTAACAGCAAAGGACGAAGAAGAAGAAGTGGAAATCCTGCGTCTCCTCAAAACCCTGATCTCAAAGACCTTGCCTTTACAGTCAGCTCCGCTACAAGAATTGGGTTTTCCCAAGTTCCAGGAATTGGGTTTCTCGGAAAACGAGTTCCTGAGAAAGACTGGGGTCCGGGTCGTGTTCTTTACATGATGCACTGCCCACAGATCCATCCCTCTTCTTCCTCCACCACTACCCACCAAAAGATTTTGTTTTACCTGAAAACCAAATTCCGATTTTATCTCAATCTCTGTGTGTATGTTTTCTTTTTTTTCTTTTCTTTTTCTCTTTCACTGTTTAACGTTGGAAACGATGAGAAAGTAAGAGAAGGGTGAGACAATCAGTAACGGATATATATAAAAAAAAAAATTTATATATTAACAAAAAATAAACAAACAAAAAAAACAGAGAAAGAGAGTGAGAGAGAGAAATTGAAAGCGAAATAGAGAAAGAGAATATGCTTTATTTATAGCCGAATTGTGTATGTGAGAGAGGGAGAGAGAGAGAGAGAGAGAGAGAGAGAGAGAGAGAGATTGAGTGACTGTGTTTGTGTGTGTGTGTGTGTGGATGGGACATGGTACATGGGGTGGCACTGGTGGTGACGAGTGTGATGAACGTGGAGGATTTTGTTTGTTGTGCGCTAGTGCTGCTTTGTGTGCATCTTGCATTAATGTGCGCCGGCGGGTAATTTATGCCCCCACTTTACAACTATCATTGGTGTCTGCTCTCTCTCTCTCTCTCTCTCTCTCATGGCTAAAAGAGAAAATCTAAGTTAAGTACGCCAAAAAAATTACTGTTGATGTGCCAAAATGATTAGCAATAAGTTAAGAAGTGATATACGTGTGGGCTCAAATAAAAATTAGTAAAATTTTGTCAATTTAATAGATATGAAAAAAGTTTTCAATTTTTTTTTTTGGTGTGTATGAAACATTACTTTGGCTAAAAACCAAGTATGTTAATAGGGTTTTTAGAGATGTTATGTGTTTCGGTGAGAGATATGAATGATTAGAGTAATAGTACATATACGAAAAATTAACAATAATTGAATTGACAAGTATGTACTGGTTTTTATTTCAGGCCAATACAGACATTATTTTTTTACTTACTACTAACAATCTGCGGCATTAGCAAGTGTCCAATTTTGTGTCTATAGATTTTCTTGAATAATTATCATGTTAATAGTACCCTTTTCAATTTATAGGGTCCTTAAAGAGGTTACGTGAATGGATTTTGTAAGAAAAAAAAAACTCCAAAATATATTTATTATTCAATTGATTAAAATAGGTATGTTGGTCCGGTGGAGTTGTAATTAGTGTGAGAACAAGTTAAGACAATACAGATTCTAAAAAAAAAAAAAAGTTAAGACAATACAAGTTTCCTATATATAACTATAAGTTTGAATCAAGGATCAACATTAAGTTCATATATATATATATATATTTGTTTGGTACTATGCTAGTAATAAATAAGCTCATTACATTGATTTGAGAGGACTGTAAAGGGGTTTTTTTAAGCAAGACCATAACATAGTAGATGAAATGTAAGTTTAGTCAAGGTAGTAACAAGGATTAAGGGGCTCTAAGACTTTATGATTAAGAGATATCAAACAATAGGAGTTTTTGATATATAGTATCAATAATTCAAAGAGAATGAGAGAATGGAGATGATGTAAATCATAGGATAAGAGTATGGTGGATTAAGAGGAGAAGCACAACATGAGTATTGTATATTATAGAATGCCTGTCAAGTTAAAAGAATTTTTTTTTTTTAATAAAGACGACTATAAGATCAATTATGCTCTATGATACTAAATGTTAGGTTGTTAAAAAAACAACATATTCATAAAAAAGAGTGTAGCTAAAGGAGAATGTTAAGACATGTGAGTGAACATACAAAGAAAGATGGGATTCGAATAAGGGAATTTTTTTTTTTTTTTTTTTTGGAAAGTAGAACCAACTTCATTCAATTAAAATGAATCAAGATACAATGCTTCTAACGCAAGTGGAAGGGGGGGGGGGGATTCCTCCAACCAAACAATCTCATCCACAATTCTTCTAGCAAATTTAGCCAAAGAGTGAGCCACAGAATTGGCAGAACGACACACATAACTTACTGACACAGCTCGTAAGCCTAAACTGATACATTGGATATCTCCATACAAGTGACCCAAATGTGATAGAGTAGCCCGTGAACATGTTATTGTTTGCATAACTGTTGCATTATCACCCTCCATAATTAGCTCCACAAAACTTGAGTCTATGGCAAACTCTAGTGCTTTGCAGCACGCTAGCACCTTAGCCTCCTCACTGTCAGAAACCGATGGACCTTTCACCGTCATGGCAGCCATCACTTCCCCCAGTCATTGCGAATTACTACGTCGAAGCCTGAGGCATTTATGTCATTGAAGATAGCTGCATCGAAGTTGAGTTTGAAGCAATTCTCTGGTGGTGGACTCCAGGTAGCGCCTCTTGTGGCCGTCGATTAGACAGTCAGGTGCTGTTGCACCTCCTTATATTCTTCTATAAACTCCACTGCCCTCCATTGAGAGAATTTGTTTGAAGATAAGGGTAACATTTATTATTGCAAAAAATGATAAAATAGTATTTTAGATTGTTTGGCCATGTTTAAAGAATAAATATTAATACACCAATGAAAACAGTGAGTTGGTTTAAATTGATGGAAAAAATAAAAAAGATAATGGAAGACAAAAAATAGTAGTGAAAAAAGGACATACCGATTAAGTGATAATAACTAATGAGTATGACTTCACGTAGTATGGAATAATTAAAAAGAATATATACATTTAACCCTAACTAGTTTTTTGATATTTATAATCAACTCTTTTTAATTTTGAGACTAGTTGTAATTACTTCTAGTTTCAAATTCTTAGTTTTATGGCTAAATTATTTGTTGCTCAACTAATCTCGTTGTAATCATTCGGGTTGTTTTAAACATAAGAATTTGTGAGTGATATAACAACAAAATTTACACATAAGCCTAAAAGATTGATGTGTCAAATTTTAAACACACAAAAAAAAAAATTCAAAAATTTATTTATTATGTTGATGTGTCACTAATCATGTCTATTATCAGTATCACTTTAGTTTGTAAAACTTTTGCAATAATAATAATAATAATAATAATAATAATAATAATAACTTTGCCTTTTTCCAAAATTTGTAATTGCTATTAATTTGTAGGTCACTTGGAAGCTCCTCCTCCCATAAAGTTTGGGTTGAATCCTCTTAATCTCTTTATTACTTTGAATATGTATATATATATATATATATATATAATCACCTTTGAACAATTAAATAGCCTATAATTATTGTATCCTACAAGTGTGAATAAAAATGTACTAAAAACCACCGTGCACTTTTGGTGCGATAGTCACTCCACAAGTATAAATATTTGTGAGGTGTGGGGGGGGGAGTGGGAGGCAAGGACTGGAGTTTAAGTCTCCAAGAGGAAGTTTCACATATATATACACTTAGATTAGGTTAAAATATAATTTCTATTTTGTATAAAAAAACAAATACTAAAATTATGTCTTTGGTTATTTTTCATTTTTTAAATAAGAATATAAAAACAAAGTGGTATTTTAACAGATTGGCCACACCGATAACCATTTTAAAATGAAAGTTTAAATTATAAAATTGGATAAGGCTAAAAACGATGGCAACACATATAGAGATGTTTCCATAATTCTTTTAATCTTCTTCTTTTTTTTTTCTTTTTTTTTTTTTAAACTTTTGTACTTATCTTAATGAGGGGTATGAACGTGGAATAAAGTATCTGAGTTTAATCTCCGCTTACACAAAAACCAACTGATGTAGTGCTTAGATTATAAAAAGCGCAATCATAAAAAATATCTGTCATAGATTGAAATTCTATTAAAAAGGAAACCATTCTTATTTGAAATTTAATAGATTTACCATATACTAAGAAACTCATTAGTGATTTGCTTCATTTTTTAAAACAATAACTTAAAACATGAGTGTTTAAGATTAAGGTTAAGGTTCTAGAGAGAAGAGTGATGCCTTGAGGATTTTTTTTTTTAAAATAAAATAAAATAAAATCATGCCTTGACTTTTACAGTTATATAGATGGACACGTAAGAATTATAAATCGTTTATTTTTTACGTGTTGGTCAATACTCAACACCTACTCTTTAAAATAAAAATAAATAAATAAATAAAAGACAAAAATGAGCTCGTGTCTAATGAAAAAAAAATAATGGTTGTTAATATTCGTAGGAATCTGTTTCTCTTCAAAGTGAAATTAAATAGGGAACATAAAATGTGGGGGGGTTGAGCTTGCTTAATGATCAATATGAAACCGCAACCTATTATTATTATTGATTAAAAGATAGAAACAAACTTTATAAATAAAAAGTAAAAAAATAAAGACCTATCTATTATTTGAAAAAAAAATTTGAGAAGAAGAAACTTTTGATTAATAATGAAATATTGGCCAAATCAGTCTGAAAAATACATATAATATACACTTATTATTAGATACTAATTTTTTTTTACATAATTGTTTTTCAGAGAATCATACTACCAATCATCGAATTAAGCATGAAAAAAAAAATTGAATTTGTCGCTTATACCGCAAAACATAATGCGTTCAGTTACAATTGAATGAATAGTCATAATATGATATAAGTCGCTCACATTTAATGAAATGGTAGCCCAATTATTGTACACATATGGACAAATTAGATGGTGGACTACTGGGCTGTTTACATTTTTTTTTTTTTGTTTAAAAAAAAAAATTCAGGGGAAAATATTCTCACATACTCCTTAAAAAAGTACACTATGCATACTATGGATACAGTGTTCATAATTTACATGTGTTGTTCATATTTTTTAAATATGTTCATACTTAACACATGAAATATATGACGCGTACAAATAATGTACTTAAACGAACGTACAATGCCCTATTTTATATATATATTATTGCACAAGATATTTTTACAATTTTTTTTAATAGTTGATATGATGGTTTGCTATTAGTGTATAATGAAAGTTGTGACATTGTTTAAAACTTTTTAACAAGGTTTAAAAAAAGGACGTGAAAATATTTATGATCTTAACATTACTTATCTTAATAATTTTTAGCTATAATAATAATAATAATAATAACTTAGCCAAAACAACAAAAGCTTCAATTTGCAGCATTGTTTTAATTTAAGCATTTGAATTTTTTTTCTTCCTTTGAATTTATGAATTAGATACCATGTATTTTTTTTTTTTTTTTTTTTTTTTTTTTTTTTTTTGTGTGGATAAGTTGAAAGTTACAATGGAGTAAGACAATTTGAATCTTAGATGTTTTTGAAAATATCAGGAGGCACCAACCAATTAAATTATAATTTTTTTTTTTTTGAGATGGTTAGAAATATAAATATATAATTCATTTCAATAATCTAAGAAGGAAAATAAATACAAATTTTGCGAGGGAAAAATAAATTGCTTCTAAAATTATTTTGAAACTTGTTGAGGTCGCCATTACAATGATTTTGTTCGCTTCAACAAAGGCAGATCATAACAAATATTTTAAAGTCATTACATAAATGATATATGAAATCGGCAACGTCGCCATTAAAACATCAAAATGCAAATTTTAAGAACAACTGGCTAAGAGTCCGTTTATTTCGATATTAACATTTTCTGAAAAATAAATTATTTTTCAAAAAATATTTTCTAGATAATTATTTTATTTTTTCACGTTTGATAGCAATCTTAAAAATGGATTGTATAACTATCTTTTGATTTCCACTATTTAGTTTGACATGAATAAAGTTATTTTCTAAAAAAATTTAGTGAAAAAAAATTATGTTTCATGCTAAGTTAAACTAGTTACTAATCCGTACAATGCACAGGAACTTACTTATTCTTATTTGTGAGGTAGACTAAAATGATTTTATAAAAAATTTAAGAAACTACATTATTGCATGATTTGCTCTTGTATGACTTCAATTTGTGTTACAATTTGATGAAGAAACCATTGCTTGCACGTGCAATAGCTTACAAAAAATTTGTCAGATAGATTTAGATACTGCAAAAAAAAAAACTCAAAAATTCAGATATTAAAAATTTCGAAAGACCAAAAAATATTAAAGAATCAGATGATTGATTGCTTAGAAATTATTGAAACAAAACAAAATATATATGACTAAACAATAGAGAAATATAAGAAAAAGATGGTTACATTCGAAAGAATAATTTCAATTATTACAAGCTTTTTTATGTTGTAAAAAAGGGCTAAAGAGAGTTTGATGGTTCATGTACGAAAATTACTTTTAAAAAATAAAAAACCATAATATATATATATATATATATAAAGTAGAGAAGAAGAAAATAACATAAGAAGAGCTCATACCTCTACTCGGCTTAAAAAAAAAATATTGGGGTTTGCTTTGCTTTTATAGTGTTTATAATTAACCTCGCAAATTTGGATATAAATTATCAATGTTTGAGTTTGAGTTTAAGTTAGTTTTGTTAAAGAGATAGAGTTTCAATCTTTGTTAAGTTTGAATTAAATAAAAATAATTTTATTTAAAAAAATGATAATGATGAGTTTGAATTTAAGTTGAAATTGTTAAAGAGATAGAGTTTCACTTCTTATTATATTTGGACTAAATAAAAATAATTTTATTTAAATATTTTGCTGACATGAAAAATTGTGAGAGTTTCAAAAGTTTTAATTATATATATATATATATAAAAGGGAAATTAAATGATAATTTTCACCTAATTTTTTTATATTACTAGAAACAGAAAAACATGAAAAATCAACAAAGAAAGTCAAGATGATATAATCCTGGTGAGAAAAGATGGTTATTTATTTATTTATGGGAAGTGAGGAAAGATGTTATTTAATTTTCTAATTAGTTGGACAGTGATCCTATATATATAAAAGGTCATAAATCCGTGGGTTCTAACTAGCTCAACTGATAAAGTTTCTTATGGTTGAATAAGATATCTAGAGTTTAATCTCCGCCTTCATAAAAAATTGAGTAGTGTCTTGGTATCAGCGAATTTCATAGGTTGAAATTCTCTATAAAAAAAAAAAAAAAAAAAAGTCATAAACCCAATAAAAGATTTTGGATAGGAATAGGATACTGCTGAATATATGTAACACTAATTAGTGTTATATTCCGAATAAAACTATATAAATAACCAATCCGTGTTTATAGATATATATACCTTAAAATTTATCTTCCTCTTTTATTTATTTAATGGAGGGAGACGTTTAAGATTTTTATAAAAGACCCTTTACATTCACGAGCTAGGATTGCTCGTGATTATTTTCTCCTAGCTTTTGGCTTTGAATATAGACTCTATGAAAGAAGAAGAAGAGGCTGTGAATATCGTATAGACTCTCTGAAAGAAGAGGAAGTAGAAGAGGTACATTCTACGAGTCAATTTTATTTATTTTTTATGCCGTAGTACATAATGATATTATACATATGGATCGATAAATCAATTTATCAAGAAAAGAAATTAGAAAGAAAAGAGAAATAATTTTTTTTAACTATTAGTTTAGTTATTGCTGAGTATCCACGACTAGTTCAAGTTCTTCAAGAGCCACCTTTTAATTTATAGAGTAAGCCCATGTCTTTAGGATATCTTAGATGTTGAGTTCTTCTACAAAATCTCCTAAGTTTTTCACAAGTTGAGTTGTTAAATCATTAGAAGTCAAAATAAAATTATATTTGAACTTATCACAACTCAAAACAAAAATATTATGAAAATATGGTGGGATTTTGTCGAGTTCTTAAACTTTCTGATATTGAAACTTACACGTGACAAATATTTTTTTCTCACCTTACTCTAAATCTTTGCTCCGACTGAGCCTTTTTCGTTACACTTTTGTAGGAAGGATAAGCTTATCTGATTTCTCTTTATATTGTGGTTGAGATTCAGTGACTGATTCAAGACCCACAACATTAGGATCTATTAATTAGATACCCCTAAGATCTAATTAACTCAAACTTTTCGTTTTTAAAACCACTGCAGATCATAGTTTCAGAAACACTCAAATTATTACTCTCTCAGCAAAGAGTAAGTGCCAAAGGAGAATGTGCAACCACGAGACTTCAATGGTATGTCTTAATATCCATGCACTGAAGCACATACACAAACTACGAACTATGAATATTTGGTTTCGTTGCTACAAAATTAGTTATAGTTTAAGGTTACAATTTTATTCAATATCATTTTATTGAATGTGAATTTTAACAAATCCATTATTAGATTACATCTTCTTCATATATCTTCCATACTTGCAAATTTCTAGAAAATTAAAGATTAATAGCTATATCATCAATAAATTGTTTAAATTGTAAATTTTTGTAATTTAAAATTATGCATAAAATATAAACTTATAGATCATATAGTAAATAATATCCGATTGACACAAAATTTGATATGTGTATTAAGAGTGTAAAAAACATACAATTCAATGTGGTTAGATTTTCAAAATATATAGTTATTCATTTTATTGAGTAAGGTTGTTATGTTCATGTAATGCTATACAATCTAATTTCAGGAAAACAATGGGAATGCAAGTGATCAAATGGCTCCTCAGTCTAGGGAAACTCAGCAAGTGGTAGACCTTAATAGTTGGCTGCCTGTAACTGCATCTAGAAAAGCAAAGTGGTGGTACTCAGCTTTCCACAATGTTACGGCTATGGTGGGCGCTGGGGTTCTTGGCTTACCCTTTGCACTATCCCAACTTGGCTGGTACGTACTTACTAGCATTTACAAAACTAAATCTAATTGAATATTGTGTTATTTTTATATACATGATTGATCTTGATTAGTCCGATCTCAAAATTTTAAGAGTAAGACTTGGTTGTTATCATCGTTATTGTTGTATTGTGTTACATTTACTTGAACTTATATGTTCTTTGGTTAATTAATTTGTAGGATCCCTGGAATTGTAGCGATTCTTGGTTCATGGTTGATCACTTTTTATACGTTGTGGCAACTTGTTGAACTGCATGAAGCAGTGCCTGGAAAGAGGTTTGATAGGTACCCTGAATTGGGAGAGCATGCTTTTGGTCCTAAATTAGGGTACTGGATTGTTATGCCTCAGCAAACGTGTGTTCAAGTGGCTTCAACCATAGTGTATTCGGTCACGGGTGGGAAGTCATTGAAGAAGTTCTTTGATCTGCTGATTCCAAGCGTGGCTGATGTTAGACTAACATATTTCATCCTCTTCTTTTCGTGCCTGCAAGTCTTCATCTCCCAAACCCCTAATTTTAATTCCTTGAAAGGAATTTCCCTACTTGCTGCAGTGATGTCATTCTGGTACTTTTCGTCCTCCTCTTTTGTATAAGATAACTCATGTATTCGACATATGTATTAATTATCTCACAATGTGTAGATTTCATACAGTAGTGGAAGTCACACAATGTGAGAGAGATGATGTATATATTAGATATGTAAAATAGTAATTTTTTTTTTTATATGTTAAATCAATATGTATGCTACATTTTTTTTTTTTTGGTATATGATCTAGTGGATGATGAACCTCATTGGTGGGTTCCTCTTGGTAAAAACCTAACGTGAATCAAAAGCTTTCAGACAAATCTACTCATATGCACAACACAAAGATGAATATCTACTTGCCGATGGCCACACAAGTATAGCCATGTGAAAAGAATGTGATCATGTGGAAAGAGTCTATTTTAAGATTAGGATTTCATTTTATATTTTATATTTTGTATCTAATAATATACATAGTGTCATATTATTTAAAATTTTGAATAACACGGAATTAGATACGCGTCAGATATATAATATTTAATATAAATTATAGAATAGATCTATTTGAAATAGCTTTTTGACAAGGCATGTGCACATGTCCAATATAGTTTATAGCTTAATACTTAATTGAATGATTAATTTTCTTTTTGTATTTAACTTACTAAACAAAATGTAAGTCAGATTGTGTTTAGTTACACAAAACGAAAGTTTAAAAAGTGATTGTGTAAATTGTTGCAGTTATTCAATGGTGGCTTTTATAGCATCAACCATTAGGGGTAGTCATCACCATCCAGCAACATATGGAGTTCGATCTCACACAACTGCTGGCCAAATCTTTGATGTTCTAAATGGTATTGGAACCATAGCATTTGCATATGCTGGTCACAGTGTGGTTTTAGAGATTCAGGCTACAATCCCTTCAACTCAAAAGAACACATCCAAGAAGCCCATGTGGAAAGGTTGCGTGGTGGCTTATATCATTGTTGCCCTTTGCTATTTAGCAGTCTCTATCTCTGGGTTCTGGGCTTTTGGCAACGTTGTTGAAGATGATATTCTCATTTCACTTGAACAACCCCGTTGGCTTATTGCCATTGCAAACTTTATGGTGTTTTTACATGTCATAGGAAGCTATCAGGTACGTCTTATAAATTGATGTGTTACTAATTAATAATTATAAAACATTTATATTTATTATATTGTTAAAGTGGTACTATAAAATTGGTATTAGTTTTAATATTTTTCCAAAATAATAAAACTCAACAAAATTTTTTTTTTTTAACAATTGATATATATATATATATATATATTATAAAAGCAGTAACAATAATATGTTTATCTAAAAGTGAAATTGTTTCAATGATTCAATAAAAACATGTCATCTTAACCAAAAAAAAAAAAAAAGGGTTATCATAAATTTTGTATCTGCCCCAATACTATTACTTTTCCCATTATAGAAAGAAAAGGAAAAGCTAAAAAAAGGTGGCTAAGAATGATTTAAAATGAGAAACAAAGATGTAGTAAATATTGTTGTTTCCCTTACCTTTTTCAGGTTTTTGCTATGCCTGTATTCGACATGCTTGAGTCATGTTTGGTGCAAAAGTTACATTTCACTCCTGGACGAGCCCTACGCCTCGCTGGTCGTAGCACATACGTAGGTAAGTATGGTTAATTAATGGTGTTCTTTATGATTTTGCATTTTGGTACCAAAAAAATAAATGAATAAAAACTTTGTAGAGATTTTCTTTCTTTATATATCACTATTGATGACTGATTCATATTGTGAATTTTATAACAGCCATAACAGGGTTCATTGCATTGTGTATTCCATTCTTTGGAGGATTGTTGGGGTTCTTTGGAGGACTAGTGTTTGCCTCAACCTCATACTTTGTAAGTTTATAATACACTATATATCCTTTTTCAACTTTGAACTAGGGAAAAAAAAAAATTTTGAAACCAAAATTATATACTGATAGTAACTTTTGTAACTTCTCAATGCAGACCCCTTGTATCATTTGGCTTGTCTTAAAAAAACCAAATAGATGGAGCTTTCATTGGATTGCATCTTGGGTAAGCTTAATTCCATTTAAAACTTTAATCTATTCATACTTTATTATTCCATTATTCAAAACTAGTAATGGGTATTTCTTTGTTTGTAACTAATTTAACATATTTGTGTTTAATTTCAGATTTCTATCATCATCGGAGTTTTGATAGCAGTCCTAGCACCCATAGGAGGAATACGGCAAATTATCATCTCTGCCAAAACCTACAAGTTTTTTTCATAAATTATTAGATAAATGTAGAACTTAACTTTTGTGTCACTAGATTTAATTATTATCCTTTCAGCCAAAACCTACAATATCATTTTATTATAGTTGTTTTGACATGTAAAACTCATTAACTTATTGTATTTGTTAAGGTGGATTTCAGAATTTATCCACTCAAATTTTTGCTAAGGTGGATTTCAGAATTTATCCACTCACATTTCAGAATTTTAATCAAGGATGTTATGATAGTCTCTCTCTTGTAGTATTTTATTTCACTTGAAATTTCTGTGAAGATTTGCTCGAGTAATTGTTTTTTTTCCCAACCTTTTTTGTGTGATTTGTGTGTTCTTGTGCTTCATCTAAGAATGTTAGTCATGCACAAACCTATGGACATGAAGGAGGCATATGCCATGAACTGAGTAAGTTCCTTGAAACAGCAACAAGCTATATACTACCTTCTTGTGGTGCATTCATAGTCGTGTTGGTTGAATGGCAATGTGACAGTGGTTTTGTAAAGGTGATGGACTCTTTGTCATAGCTTGGTAAATTAGACACCATGTATATGCTGTGGTGTGGGCAACATGTGCAATAGGTAAGGCACAATAGGCTTACCGTGGGCTTTGCCATGGGCTTATTGCTGGGTTTTAGCTTGCTTGCCATAGTGTGGTGGGTTGCATAAGGGTAGTGATGTGTTGTAACATGTGCACAAGTAGTGCATATGTTAAAACATGAAAAAGTGCCAAGACAAACAGGCACTTCCAAGATTGTGGTAACAGGTCTAGGTTTAGTTACTTGGCAAGCAACCACTGTAACAACCATTTCGTGTATGTTTACATAAAACAGTTAGATGTGTCAACGTGCAAAAGAGGAAATACTTAAAGAGTATACTATGTTGGGAACCATTGTAAACTCTATGTTTGCAAGTGTAGGTGGCTGATCTAGGCTAGGGCGGGTTTTGTATGAGAACTTTAAGAGTGTCTTTGTACTTTGCAGTAAAAGTAATAAAGATTGTGTATTTTTCATTAATCTAATTGTGCATGCTTTTGAATTGTATTGTTGATTCATACAAACGGTTGATTCTTATCTATGACTGAGAAATCTGCACTGTGACACATACTGCAATTGCCAATACAGTGTCTTGATAGCCTTGATTATAGAACGAAAACAGTAAGTGTACTTGTCAAACATATTGGTGTTCCAAAATTTGAAAGTAAAATTGATGCCAAAGGCACAATTTGTATGCAAGGGAAAAAAGAAAACAAACAATTAGAGATGGCATTTCATGTTGTACTTAAGAAATATTTTGCTTAATAAAGGTTTACCCCCATTTTATGCTGAATATGAACCATGCTGTTGTCTATCTTTCATCACTTGGTAACCAACTTAGAAGTAAAGGTTTCAGGTTGCAAGCTCATCATCAAATTGAACAAAGTGTGGCCTATCTTTAATCAATTAGGAACCAACTCATCAAGAATTTTATTAACAATGTTTTATTAGTTTAACAAGTGGAGAATTTAAAAAAGTAACGAAAAAGAGCACTGAAAAATGAAAAAAAAAAAAAAAAAGCTATTACAGTTTTTATTTTTTCAACTCTTTGTTCATTCAAGGTATACTGGGGGGAGAGAGAGAGAGAGAGTTCAGTTCCCATTTCCAAATTTCTTCTGGATATCCTTGAAAGATACAGTGGCAGACCCCCTCCTTTTGGCCTTCTGCTGAGAAGAATGTTCCCTCCACCCTGTCATGAAAATTACCTACAACCAAGAGCAGTGTCAAACGTAGTATACGGCCAGGGAAGAGGATTTTACTTTCAGCAGTACTCTACTTCCTAATACGGAAAGAAATAGGAATTGGAATGCTGGATACTAGTCCACACAGATTTGCATATTTACATTCTATGTTAAGAATAGCAAACTGTATTTTTTTTTTCCTTTTCCTTTCAAGTATTTGAGAGTCATTAGAGGTCTAAATTCAATTAGCTGCCCCACAAATAACCGTGAAAAGTTTGTGCCATGATATTCCAAGCAAACAATTGTGTACAACAATAATGAATGAATACAACTTCTATATTGAATGATGAGCAAATTTTATAGTTTCCAGGTCACACTGAGAGAGAGAGAGAGAGAGAGAGAGAGAGAGAGCAGACTCCCTCTGCATCTAGTTTCCAAGTTTTCCAATAGATAATATGAAAGTCACCAAGCAAAAGAAGGTGTTCTGAAGGTTATGGAAGCTGGGTTCTGGCAGCGGTTACACAGATCTATCATTGGCATAGTGTCACATAAAATAGCCAGTTAACCCTATTTACATAACATATAGCTGCCCTTAACAAAAAAATATTGTGCATTAAAAAGACTAAATAGATTCAATGTGAAAAACTACCCACATTATCAATATGTGGACTGGAAATATTGAACTGTTTCCTTTCTGGCAAAAATGAAGAGACTAAATTTAAAAAAAAAAAAAAAAAAAAAAAAAAATTGTAGAGCCTTGTATCAAAAGCTTCTAGCAACATGATATATTCCTTTTTGGCTATGCACATATAACATATCTTGTGACTGAGTATATAGAAGCATAATGATTTAAGAGTACTCAGGACCATTGTTGATGGCAAATATTTTACTAATCACAGACAACTCCAGAGTCTTCATTGGTGCATTCCCTAAATTTTTAAAGAAAGTGATATCTTGCTTATGTTATTTTATATATAATCTCACTAATATTGTTTAGCTATGGGATTATTTGTAATTTCCCAAGTTGCATTAGACATTAGCAAGGAAAAAAGTCAATGGTGAATAGGTAATCTACTATGTTCACCTGGAAGGTTGCAGGGATGGTGCCATCTTCTGCAGCAAACATTGAGTCATAAATAGCTGCAGTTGCCAGTGCTGTTTCTCTGTTTAGCATCTGGTTTCATCAATAAAAACATCAAATTTCAATTGAGATTTCCAAACTAGCTCATGCTCTGTACTTGAGTCATTGGAAAGAAAGGATATTCAGCATTTAACAAATATAAAAACTCTCACATTATTCCTTTGCAGGAGAGCATTAGTTTCACCCATTGAACGCAAATGTTCTATCAGCTCCAGAGCTACACCAAATAGAGAGAAAAAAGAATATTAAAAAGGAAAAGAAAAAAAGGACTAGATAATTATCATTCTAAAGGGTTTATATTGAAATTAAGTGACAAGCAATAAAAAGAGAACAGAAAGATATATTTCAAAGACAAAGGTGGATCAAGTACCGGCTTTGTAATTAAATTTTAAATGTCAGCACTGATAAGCAATTCAATGCCACTAATTCCGCAACTCAAAAGAACATTGATGAAGAGGATACACTATCTCTTATGTGCATGCATCATTTGATGCCAAACCGGGCTTTACACTGAAGAATGAGTTTTATGCCATTTTCTTTGGTAATATTTCATGAGAAAATTATGTTAACCCTCAACAACACTCTACCTCTCTTGTGAAAATAAATTGCAGGAGCTTGACCACATCTGTGTATCAACTTCCCAGCATTATTCTTTATTATTCATAGGAAAGAAAGCCTTGCCCCCACCACAATATTAAATAAAGAGAGCAAGTGAAACATCATAGTAACATGAAATCAAAAGCTTGAAGCCTTGAACTCATTTGATGCTTGTAGTTCATATACAATAAAGGGTATTTTGGTGAACACCAGTTCATTGACCACTGAATTTGTAAACCAGCAATTAATTTTTGTTCTAAAAGTTCCATTTTTAAGCTAAATAAACATCACAAGAGGATGAGAAAATTCTTACCACTTTGATATTTAACAACGTATTCATCAACATCAACACCTGGCAGGGCGAAGCCAGCCCTAGACAAAAGATTGCCTGCATCCCGCACCTAAACAAGATAAGCAAAAAATCTGTTGACTGGTTCACAATGTGAAATAGGGCACATATGAGTTTGTGTTCATTTCTCAAGAATTTTCAAATTAAAATTATTGAAAAAAAATTAATTGTGAGTGGTCATGGAAGCTAAGACAATTAGGTAGCAACATTAATCATGAAGAAATATAACTGCATGGATTCACTTGAAAAAGAAATAAAAATATATATTTTTTCAATAAAGAAACTGGAACAAATTCTTCAAAAAATAAAATAAAAAAATTTACTTGTGCCAGAGGTGATATTCGTGGACTGATGCCTCCTTCACGCTCCATTTGTGCGACAGTGCATGCTATTCTCAGCTCCCTAGTCACCAGTATGAGCAATTAGAAAAATCAACCAGGCATTTCAAGCATTGATGTATAATTTTAACTTCAGATAAGTGAATAAAGAAATAAATGAAAAGGAATAGGCAACTTTAAGGTTTCTCCGCCAAGAATAGCTCCTAAAAATATGCCATCCGGCTTCAATGCTAATCTACACTGGCAAAGATAAACATTTGTTAGAAGTGAATCCAGCAAGGATCCCTTTACATATATGAAAGGATTAGAATTTGGGAGGAAAAGACGGAAGGACAACTTTGACTCACACAACGTTTCAAGCCTTTAAGTCAGCTTTAAGTCTTTTTTCTTTGACTCGAACGGTCCATTCTTGAATTTAAGTCTTTTTTCTTTTTTACTCTTCTTGAATGGTGCCTAGCTATACCATCTTTTTCTTGTTTTTCTCTTCCTATTTTGGTTGATCATTGTAATTTGGTTTCTTGATGTATTTGCCTTTTCGTACATTTCCTATGTACGGGGCTGCGTTCCTCTTTAATTTATATTTTCCATTACTTATCAAAAAAAAAAAGTCAGCTTTAACAAATTTCTGGCTTCCATTATATTCATTGGTACAAGGAGAGATACAATATATATATATATATATATATATATTTTTTAAGTTGCAAAAAAAAAAGAAGGTTTTAATTTACTTTAAAACCACATAATAGGTTATTAATAAATATCTGTGTGCGCACATGCACATGAACTACTCTTTGTTCAATGCATGTACACACATTCGATACCTTTGGCAGTCAAATTGCTAAATAAAGAAATACTTGATATTTCTTTGTGTTTAATTTATGATTGAAAACTTTCGAAGTTTTTTAATTAATGAAAGAAAATAAATCAAGATGAAGACCAACTGATAGCTTTAGAGGCATTTCCAGTGCTTATTATTTTACAACTTGTAATCTTTCGTATATGTACTTGATCTATGTGCTTCTGACAACATAAAGATATAAAACATACAATACAATGATTAGGCATTTGTTCCAATACAACTTTCCCATTATATTAAAGAATTATACAGTTTTGCAATCAAAATTCTAATGAATTTGTTGCATAATGGACCACTGAAGTCTACACTAAGATCGCATACCTGTATCATGGAACCTGGAAGATCATTTGTCCAGTGTAGCCCCAAGCAGCTTAATACCACATCTACAGAACTTCAAACCACAAATACATTCTATATAAGTAAATTAAAAATCCCTCATTTAGTGTATTGCACATGAATCCATAAAGGGGAAAGAAGAATACATGCACACCTTTCTTTAAGAGGCAAAAACTCCTCATCGCCAACTATGTAGGATGTTTCAATGTTTTCATTGTGCACATCTTTTTCAGTATCCTTACACAGTTTTATCATGTCATATGATGTATCCATCATAATGAGCTTTTCAATGCCACCTGACATCAGGGAAAGTGTTTATGATATTACAATCTATTAGCGGGAGCATCTTGGAAATAAAAATAACGTACAAGAAGAAAGAAAAAAAAAGACAGGTAAAACAAAAAACAACATTGCTGTAATGATCACTAAAAAGACAACAGACCACCTTGCCCTAATTGCACAGGTAGCATCTTCCTCAATAGAGCATTAAAATGTTGTCCAACAAAAATAAAAAACCACTGGACTAATTCCTATGCAATTAAAAGGATAGCCATAATGCAAATTCTAATTCCCATAATTCCATCAAGGCATCAACTCCAAAGTATCAAATCCATTACATCCTAGTCCTTCCTAATTCACATCCCAAATAATTCTTTAATCTTTTAAAGTGATTGCAGACAACTAATTACACAGCAACACAGAAAGTAAAAGGTAGATAAATGGTTGGAGGAAAAAAAAAAAAAAAGAAAAAAAAAAAAAAGAAACTTTAAATTCTTACCACGACCACCTAACAGACGCCTGACAGCTTCCAATGAACCACCCAAACATAATGCTGTTGGAAATGATTTTTTACAATCCTGCAAAAGGCAAACACATAGCCAACATAAACCTAATGAGGAAACAATTCTGAAGTTATAACAGGCATAAAATATTTAAGACTTGCATTTGAATTCCAAGTAGTAGAAACTCAAACTTTGGAAGTGAAATCAGCATTGCATATTACAAATATTTACCCAAACTTGAGAGCTTTGCCCAACAGAAGAACATGTAACCCTTCAGCATTACCAGAGAGAATGGAAAAAGATTAAATTATAAAGATGCTTATTACTACCTCCAAGCGATCCAACAGATTCTCAGCAACAGCATCAACAAAAGAATCATTTGGACGCATCAACCAAGCAGCTCGATCACGCTGCCACCAAGAAACAACCCATGAACAGATACAGCAACAACAATAACAACGGCAACCAAGCCTTAGTCCCAAAAATTTACAGGGCTACTAAAGAATTCAATTATTTCCCTTCTCAGATGATTAACTTTTGTGGACTTCATGTTATAGGTCAAAAACCATCACAAGATTTTCTATTGCAAGCTTTAAAAACTAGATTATCCATTGAAAAAGATGGAATCCAAATCCTGAACCAGACAGAGCCCAAGTAGGATCAATCAAAGGCAAGACAGCAAGAGCGTAGAATTTCAACATGATTAGATCTCCTTCCTTAGTCTTTTCATCCAAATTTCACTATCTAATTTCTGCAAGTAGCAGAAAGAAGCATCAAATTTTGATAAACCTTAAATGGTGTAGCCTAACCACCTCATTTCTAAAAGATTTGACGAAAAGAGTAGCATATAACTTTAAAATGTATTTCTTTCACATCTTAATGTAATAAAAATAAGTTCAACTAAAAGATTTATTCAAATTTATGAACAAAAAATGTTGAACTCAATTTCTTCATACACATCCCTAACACTTTCTCAAAAAAATTTAACTAACACAAGATCTTTACCAAAAAAAAAAAAAAGCTTACTTTCCTTTCCTTTCCTTTCCTTTTAGTTCCCACATTTTCCTTGAAACCAATCAGAACTCACATCTTAATGCAACCAAAAAAAAAAAGCTCAACTAAAAGATACACTCAAATTTATTAAAAAAAATGAAATACAATAAATATTACACTACCTCAAAATTTTTTAACACAACACAGCAAGTTCCACCCCCCAAAAAAAAAAAAAAAATCCAACTTTAAAATTCCTATCCTTTCTCTCATTTTCGTCACAACCAAACAGAACTCAGTGGCAGACTTCTAAACAATAATTTCCTCAGCCTAACACAACTCACATTAAGCATTATCTTTCTAGCTTATTCTTAACTACAAAAGAAAATCAAAACAAAACATTTCCTTTCCTTTCCCAAATTTTCCCACAAGCCAAACAAAGAACAAAATTATAAAAAATAAATAAATAAATAAAACCAATAAAAAGGTCTAAACTTTAAAAAAACATTATAAAATAATTCATTGTTTGGTAAGTAAGTACTTTTTTTGAATTTTAATTGAATAACAAAAATGAATTGTGAAATGGGTAAACAAAACAGTGGGTTTAGACAGAGAATTTATAATTACAATTGTTTGTGAACCTGTTTGCGTTTGAGTTGGCGATCGAAGATATTGACTTTTGAGCTTTGGTTCCCATCTGGGTCTGTGCTGAAAGAACCGGACAACAATATACGGTACGGTTCGTTTGTTGTTGTTAATGTTGTTGTTCTTCTCCATAGTGACAATGAGCTTCTCTGGTACATAGATAACAACCCTCTCATTTCTTTCTTTCCTTCTTGTTCTTCTCATTCGTTTTGTTTTGTTTTTGTTTTTGTTTCTGTTCTTTTTTTTTTACACTTCTAAAAAATTTTGCTTTTTGTTTAAATATTTTTTTTTCAATTAATTAAATTTTTTAATTTTTTGAAATAAATTTGACTCTAGATAAGAAAAATAGACTTTTTTATATGAATTTTTTAAAAAAAAACTAACTAATTTTCTGCATTACATTTAGCATAAAAACTATTATTTTAAAAAATATATTTTGTAAATAAACTAAAGAAAATAAATAATTCTCAAATGGATGGTAAATCCACCCTCTATTAGAAAATTCATATTTGAGGTTTAGGATAATAATAAGTACTATCAAAACATTTTAAAGATATTCAGTTATTTACTTTTTTTTTAAGTAAAAAATATTCAATTTATTTCCTAAGAAAAAAAATATTTAACACTATTTAAAGCTCCTTCTTTTCCAACAGTTCACGTACCCAAAAAACAGGAAAGAAATAAATAAAAAGGAAAAAGAAAAAGAACCAGAAGCATTTTACAAACAAACTAATTTTAAGATTTAATTTTGCCAAACAGGTTAATTGGGGTGATATTTTATTTTGTTCATTGGAAGCCCATCGTGTCTATAAAATATGTATGACACATTTTTTATTCTTACTCAGACAAGATGAGCATTGAGGGTGATTTTTGCATGAATGCTCTTACCAAGAACCTAGAGCACTTGCATCAGTAAGTGCAAAATAGTGCAAGATAGAAAAAGTGTTGAGATATGCACATTTTGACTAAAAAAACACCAACATTAGTGGGTGTAAAATTGTGCATAAATGTTATAGCTTGTGTATTTAATATTTTAGTATTTTTTGGTAGTGTTGAGTATGTGAGAGAGAGGGGTAGTGAGTGAGAAAATAATAAAAAATTGTAAAATAATGAATATTTTATTAAATAGATGTGTAGAATAGGTGGACAAATGTAGGTGTTTTGTAAAAATTGGTATATAAAATAAAAAAAGTAATTTTTTTGTGCAAAATAGACGGAAAATTTGCATGAACTAATGCGGTTACTGTTTATGTATCCCTTGTTTTTTAATACCATTATTCTTTTACACAAGTAAAACAATGTCAACATTTGAAGGACCAGGTGCTTTTTTGCATTTGTGGTCTCATATTTTTGTACATAAGTCGGTTATAACAATTGATTTAAATAAGGTATTGATTAAAATTAAAATTTTTATTTTATTTTTAATCAATACCTTATTATAATTTTAATTTTTATTGTTGTTGATTAGTAATTTAGTATTTTTAGGAATTGCACAACATTTTATTTTTTAAAAAAATTATTCATTTGTTTTTGTTACTTTTTCGAACCTCACCTCAGTTCGATGAGGCCATTTTTTCATTAGCTAAATGCAACCGTTAACAAAATACTTTATTCCTCCTCAAAAAACAAAAAAAAAAAAAACAAAATACTTTATTGAGAGCAAAACAGGCTACAGGAAATCCAAATGTTCATTGGTACAAGAAAAATGGACGTGTTCAAACTCAGATAATTCGGCAAAATAAAAAAACTCAGATAGCTTTGACCCGCACCAAGTATGATCCGACCCAATTCTACTGAACCCGATCCATTACCAGGTTAGAGACTCAGAGCAAAGCCTATGTGCACTGTACTAGTGTAGTACCAATCACTAGTACTAAAACAATGTCACTGCTATCTTTGACATGCTCTCAGTATATCTATTTCTCAACTTCATCACCTCAACATCTTCCTACAAAGTTTAAGAATTTTCCATTCCCAAGTACTTCTTCAACTCGAGCTGCTACTTTGAAATTCTCACCATTTTCTCAAAGGTTGTTGGGAAATGGGAACTGGGTTTCTCACAGAAACAGATTTCATGCAAAATCTGCTGACTCAGAACCCAATGCCAACCAGCCATCCGCCCAAGTTTCCCAGGAAAATGGTACAGTTTCCAATAGTAGTGGCAACCCATCAACCAGTTTTCTGTCCATTCTTTGTCCTCTGCTCAAGCTCTTCTCTGTAAGTCTCTTAATCCCCCCCTTTTTTTTTTTAAATTAAACTATGGAAAGTTGAAACCTTTATGCATCTTATATAGTAAATCTGTTTAGTGCTATAGTATTTATTGACATAGGATGAAATACAATTGTCAGAACATATTAGTCATCTGGATGGAAATTCCTATGTTTCAATTGGTCCAAGAGAATGTGTTTATGGAACTGGTAATTATTGTAAAATGGATTTGGGGTATTGGAATTAGCATCCAACATGTGTAATGAAGTGGATTATGCTGGATAAAATATTGGAATTTTGGGTTTACAGTCAATTTTGTTACTCCTAACTGGGGAATTATGCATAGAAGAATTTCAGCATTAGTCAATGTTACATGTTGCATGAGCACATAATTGGGATACAGATATCATATGATTGTGGGGTTGGTGTTATTTGCATCATATGACTAAGAGGAAGGATTTAAAGGTCCCATAAGGTAACAGACAAGGTTGAAGTAGTGTTTATCAAATTTTAGGTTCTTGTTGTTCTCCCCATCAAGTGGATGGATTAATTTTGATAAGGTCACTTCAACTAGGCATATTAGCATAGAGGAGTACAGCCACAGAATTGTACCTGTAAAAATTGAGATGTAAGGAGCCTATGCAGCCGAAATTCCCTGATGGGTACAGCCAAATACCCTATAAAGTGCAATTCTAGCAATTGCATAAAAGAAAGTCTTTAACTTGACCTGTTGTATTTAATCACTAATTAATGCTACTTACCTTGAAAATTCTGTTGTATGCATGATTTAACATATTCTGTAAATATGCAACCTTTTATTGTGGTGCCCAGTTGCATAATTCTTCTTTTGATTTTGTTATGTATAGTACAGGTCCAAACTTCTTGTTTGTTTTCTTTTTTGTCATTTATATATACCATTATGTTTGTCTTCTTTCTTTCAGGGAGGAGATCCTTCTCAAGAACGGAATTATAGTTTGGAGGTAATCTTTTTTTAAGGGTTTGTTATTTTCAGAACTCAAATTTAATATCGCTTTATGTGGATTTTTCTTGCCGCTATTCTTCTTTTTGCCTTTTCACTATTTTCATTCTTAGTAGACGCTTTTCGCCTTTCATCTTTTCATATAAACATACATCAAAATCTTCTACTTTATTGCTCCATAGCTTGGGAGTTGTGGTCTTTGGTTTTCTGCTTGTTTGGTATTCAATGGGTTATGCCTAATACTGTTCTTGAGTTGTTTGAGGCTTGGCAAGGAAAGTTTGCATGACATCGTCACATTGATGTTTGGAAATTAGTGCCTCATTGCTTGATTTGGTGCATTTGGCGTGAAAGAAATGCTAGAAGCTTTGAGGGTTGTAAACGTTCTTTGCTGGAGATTAAGTCTTTTTTCTTACACACTCTCTTTGAATGGAGTGTGGTCTTTTCTCATTTTTCTTGTTCTTCTTTTTCTATTTTTCTTGATCGTTGTTCTTTTGTTTCTTGATTTGTGCCCCCATAGTACATTCCCAGTGTACTCGGTTTGACAATCTTTTTATTATTAATAATATATTCTTATGTTATTTATCAAAAAAAAAAAAAAAACCCTGGATGAAGTAATCAATATGGTCACTAGATGAATCTTGTGGCATGAACAAAATTTAGTTTGCGTAACTTCTCTAGATGCGTAGAAGAGAATACTTCGAAAAACCTATTAAGATTACCAGCATCTATACTGTTCATTAAGTGTAACATGCATTTTACTTTGTACCTCCTTTCTTCTGCCCCTGCAAGTACTTCTCTTTATGATATGTATGCATGTAGGCATGCATGGATCTGTACATTTGCATAGTAATATCAACTTTGCGCTTGGTGGGCTTCAATTGCTAGCTTACTCAGACATCCTTGCTTTTGCTTCTGAATTTAGTTAGCAACATCTTCACTGTCCACTCTGGCAAGACTTCCATGGGGATCCAAAGTACTATCAGACAATTTATATAGTGAAGAGATCACCACTTTAGATCCACCTATGCGTTTGCAACTCTTTGAATTTGGTAAGCTTCTCCCTGATAAGACTGTTGGCTAATCATCCGTAAAGTGATAATCAATTTTGTTGCTAGTGGAAAAATACCCTCTGTTTCATGCACTTTTTAAATTATGAAGATCAATAATACTTTTGGAACATGATTTCTGCTTGAATGTGTCAATATGATTGAATACGGGCTATAAGCTTAGATATAGGTATGACTAGACCATAGTGAAGAATCAAGTCATATATTGGTCTAGGTAGTCCTGATACTTTTTTTTTGGATAAGGATTCCTCAGCTAAGTTCTCGTATCATGTGTTGCAGATTGTTTTCAGGGATTGGCTTTTTTCTGTAACTTTAATCTTTCAAATATTATTTGTCAACAGAGGCATGCCCCTTTTGCCGGAGGGTTCGAGAGGCCATGACTGAGCTAGATCTTTCTGTAGAGGTAAGAATGGATACTTTAGATATAATCACCAAACCATTGCTTACATCAATTTCCCATGCTTGGTAGCTGTCCTATTGTTAGAGTGCACAATCATTATCTTTGCTGTCTCATTGATTTGACACCATTCTATTTTGCATTCTAGGCATATTCCTTCATCATGAAAAACATTAAATAAGGAAAGTCATAGACAGTTTGAGCCCATGCTTAAGCTGAGAATTGTGGACTTGATTCTATGTCCAGCATGTATCTGTTATGTAAAAAGGAAATAAAGAAGGTTTTCATACTTGGCATGGAAAATGGTAGGAGTAACTTTGTAATAGTTGTACAACTAAAACTAGTCGGTTCAGAGCAATACTTGGATCAGGCTGTTGAATCTGAAAATGGAATCTTACCTTCTGAATATCAGATAGATTAACACAATAAGATTAATTTCACTCCTCCTTCATTTCTTATTTTTTGCTTGTCAGATAATTAATTAAGCCCTGATATAAACTTAGTTTTGGGGCAAAATGGTTTGAAAGCCATAACTCATCAGGTTACCAAACCTGATCCAATTATCTGGATATAGCTAACATTACATTCTTTCATAAACGAAATATAGATGTTGCATGATCAAGCTGATGATTATCCCACACACCTAGTGGAAGTCTTAGTTCAAACTCATTCAAGCAGATCTTGATAATTTGTTAAAACTGGCTTGTATAGCTGAATGTGATTTTTTTTAGAGAAGACATTGTGTCTAGTATGTTTGTGGATTAACTATTTTATGTCCTTTATTTTTCAGCCTTGTTTGTAAAACTTGGAAATTATTTTCTTATTGGTGCTCTTTTGTCATTTACTTTCCTAATTTGAACTCAATGGCAAATATATATAGGTCTATCCCTGTCCAAAAGGCTCTCTAAGACATAGAGAAATGGTTAGAAGATCCGGTGGAAAAGAGCAGTATGTAATTAATTCTCTACCAAGTTTCATATATGAACTTGTTCTGTAACAATCAGTTATGTGTATGAGGTCAGCATGTCATTTTTAATCTGGTCCAGTATGAACCTTTATGATGTTGATATCCTTAATCTGTTTTGGACATTTATTCTTTGAGAAGAGGATGTCCTTCCTTCTTTTGCTTCTCTACCTTCACAAAATTTTGCATATTTATAGAGCTTCTTATTTTCCATGCAGGTTTCCTTTCCTCATTGATCCAAATACTGGTATTTCATTGTATGAAAGTGGTAAGTATAAAGCTTAGTCTTATTTTCAGATCTCGTATGAGCAAATTTGTTGATAATGGATGCCTCAACTATGTATTCTCATTTATTGAGTGTGATTATTGTTGTAAAGGTGATTCTTGTAATCTCTTTAAAATTATTTATGTTATTCCTTAATGAGGCATTCCCAAATAGTGTCTATGGTTTTTATGGCCACAATTAGCCATAAGCTGCAAGATTCTTGAAGTGCCAGCAGATCTGTATAGTAGCATGCTTGTTTGAAACTCATTATGAAATGCCATGCAGGAGCAGGACTGACTAGATGCATAAACATGTCAAGACCTCTTGGTGTATTTAGTGTATTACATCAAAATATAAGCAATGTCAGAAACAATTGATTATCCTGTAGGAAATGGTGTTCTAGTTTCACACATTAAATTTGAAATATATAATTTTTTTTACCTGAGTAATATATAAATATTGACCAGAGGGTAATTAGATAATTGGGTTTGACCAATCTATACATAGATGGCCCACAGAGGAATTTGAGGATAAAACCTCACACAAAATTGAAGATATAATTTTTTGGATAAAGTGGATCTATGGAACCATTCCCTGATTTGGCATAGTAATGATGATGACGACTATGTCAATTTATAATTTATTCCAAAAATAACGCGAAATATTGGTCAATAAAGCAGACACAACTGGTTGATGAAAGTCATTGTCAGCATTTGTAATTTATCTTATACCTAATTGCATTCTGGATAACAAGTTCACATGTTCTTTAACATGCATTTTTTTTTCTAACTTTGGGTGTTAGGTGATATTGTGAATTACCTATTTCAGCAATATGGTAAAGGGAGAAGCCCATCAACAGGAATTTTGGAAAGGTATGGACATCAGAAATTGTCTCAATGGTCAAGGATTTTGTATTTTTTATGAGTACAACTTTGAGACTTGAGATGAAGTTATCAATTGCTGGTATTTTCCATGTCTTCTTATAGTTATTTTGAGATAATCAATTAGACAGCTTTGAGACTTGAAACAAAGTTATCAATTGATGTTATCTTCCATGTCTTCTTATAATTATTTTGAGATAATCAAGTACACATTTACCTTAATATGATGTTAAATTGTTTAGTGTACTCCTGTCTTTATGCGATGTTGCACCTTTTTTTTTTTTTTTTTTTTGATGAATGAGAATATTTTATTACATCAAGTGAATAGGGTACAAAGTTCATGTAACAGCACCTATTAGCAAAACTGGAACACCATTTAAAATATCAAATCTAACTCATATACAAGGGAAACAATCACCTAGCTACAACAATAGAAAGGAATTAAGAAGAAGAGGATTTAGGAGCATCTAAAGAAATTTCTCATGTACACAAGACTGTTTTGAATAGAGTTAGTAAAGTATCCATTCCCTTTAATTCTCCTTTGAACTTCCCATTTGATCAAATGAAGAATATTTTCTTCAACATAAATTCTCCCTCGATGTAACACAACATATCTCTGCTGATGTTATCCGTAATAGAAAGGCAATGACTAGAAATTTTTACTGGGTCTATAATCATCATATGCACTTTGAGGGTATGAATATGATTATTTTATGCATTTCAAAGTATGAAGATGACAGTTTTGAGTTACAAATGAATTTTGGCATGTATTGGATGTATGATCAATGCCCACTGTCAGCGGTATCACTTTTTTTTTAATCTATTATTATTAGTAAATTGTAAAGAGGTCCTAAACCCATGACCCCACCGTTCATCCATTTTTATGAAGGAGGAAAGTCTCATTTGAATTAGAGCTTATAGTCATATCAATCCTGTATTCACTTGGCTCTCATTGTCATTCTCATTCTCATTCTCTCTTCCTCTCTCTCATGCAGCACACTGTTCACAGGATGGATGCCGACAATTCTTCGGGCTGGAAGAGGAATGACATTGTGGAAAAAAGCCAGACAAGACCCACCACCAAAAAAGTTGGAACTTTTCTCTTATGAAAATAATGCGGTAAGATAATGTCTGCCTACTCCCTTTATTGTCTAGATGATTGTGTTTTATAATATGAATGGTATTTATTTCACTTCTGGATTATGTAACAGGGCTGACATCATAGTATGTCGGAAAATAAGTATTTTTGTTTCTTTCTTTTTCCCCCTTTGTTTTTGAGTAACTAGGTCAGGAAACCAGAGGTCTGTTGCAGTTTTAAGTAGTAAATAAAGGGTATCCTCTTTTTCTTTTTTCTTTTTTTGAAGTCAAAGTGTACACTCACTATAGCTAGCTAAGTTTGATTAATGGCCTTCATTTAGCCAAATCAAGGCATGTACTCATTCAGAGAGGTAACAACACTTTCATTTGTGCAAAGTTTGGATACCACACATCCCTGAGTTGTCAACTAAAAGAACCTGGAAAAAAGAAAAAAACTCAGACAGTGTGCAAGATTGTCAAATTGGGTGTAAAATAAGTCAAAAATACTAGGACCAGTAGAGTACACAGAAACACTTTCTAGACCTGCCATGTTTGTCATACTTTTTAAGTATATTCTAGTAGTTTAAGCATTCCTTGATATAGTGTAATATGTTTCACTTCCTTTTTCCCAAACTTACACTTTATAGTATGCAAGAATTGTGCGGGAGGCACTATGTGAGTTGGAGCTTGCGTACATCCTCCATAATGTGGGAGAAGGTTCCGCGCGGACAAAGTTACTTCTTGATGCATCTCAATCCAAAGATGTTAGTTTTGTTACAATATTTAGTCATTCTTAATATCTATGACATATTGTACTTGAGATGAATTCAATTTTGCTAGTATTTTGCTTGTCTGAATAGACTAGTTGTAGTGTTTTTCCATTGGCCTTGAGACTCTGCTGCCATCCTGAGATAGAGATACTTGAATGTACTCCTACCTTAATTAGGCAGAAATAAACACTTGTGGATATTAAATCTGTTTATGTGCATTGCCTGTCCAATGGCCTAGGCCTCATGTAGCCTTGTGATACAGGGAGAACACACACACACACACACACAGACAATCGTTAACAGCTTGCATGGTAAGTTGAAGACTTGAAGGTATTTTGCTTTCCTGCATGCATGTTTTTTCACCTACAGGGGACTTTAAGCATTACTAAGGAAAGTTTGTCATCTTTCAGGTACCTTACTTTATTGATCCCAATACTGGTGCTCAATTTGGTGACTACAAGAAGATCTTGTCTTATTTGTTCCAGACATATTCAGCAGCCACTGTATAGTTTTAACCTCTAGTACTAAATTCTATGTGTTTATAGCCTTCTTTGTTTGTCTAGGGTATGCCCCATGCCTGTACACTTATTTTTTCACCCTGGGGTAAATGTATTGCTTTCCAAAAAAGAAAATGTCTCACTAGTCGTAGATATTTATGTAGCTAAATTCAATTCTGAATATGCTGTAAAAGAAACTCTCCAAGCTGATGGTGATAATAAAATAATTGCTAGGCCTAGAAGTATCATTATCTCCTCTATCAATCTGAGTGGTCAATTATAAAGCCACATAGCTGGCACTGAATATGTTTGAACTTTTACAGTTTATATATTGAGAGCATGGTGATGGTAGACAATTAAATTTCTGATGGTAATCTTGACCATATTGAGGAAACACATATAATGCATTTTAAATTATTTTTTTGTACAATTTTGAGAGGTTTTACTTCAGTGGCATTATATGTTCCATGGTTTCACTCACTCAAGAGTTCCAAAGGATATGTTCACTATGAAAACATAAGAGTGTTAACTGGTAACACTTAACGAGAAACACATTTAAATTTAGCTTTGTTGAGGTTACAGTATGAAGTAATGCCTGCCAGAACTCCTCTACCATTTCTTGTTGCCAAATTCATTTTGATAACCAACTAATAAGTCTAGAAACTTTCCCTTCTCACAGAATACTATTTTTTATGTTTATTTATCCGGAGACTCAAACTAGAAAATGTGATAGTCACGACACAGAAAAGGTGAAGAAAGTAGCAGCACAAAGAGGCCTTTCTGGTCTTTTTTGCCCCTCTATTTGATTAACTTAGTAAACATTCATAATGGAAGATGCTAGTTGGAATTCCGGTATGCAAGGCTATGTTTGCCAAATTTGAACTTTGAAGTAGGTTACTAAGTTTGCTAGTATTGATGATTGAAGAACCATATAGAAAGCATCGTTATTCTGGTATGCAAGGCTATGATCAAAATCCATCCTAATATTCTGGAATGGCCTGGCCTCAGCTTCATTAGGCTTTTCCCACCTAAAGTCATGTGTCATTTTTGCTTTCAAATGAAATAATTTAATGATTAGCACAGTCTCGCCCAAAAAACACCAAAAGAACACAAATCAGGATTGGTTATTGTAGGACACATGGATGAGTGCTGCACACAATCATTGATCATTGTAGGACATGAATGATGATGGCCAATATGTTTCATGTATAAGCTTGGTCACTCAATGATAACATAGCTAATTTCTGCAACCAAATCTAACTTGAAGTTGATAGGAGAAAAATTGCACCAACCAAATGTCAAGGGGTTATCAGATTAATAAACAGTACATATCTTTTCTTTTCCAAGTCCTTACATAATTTAGTTGAACTATTACACTCATAAAAAGTAACCATCTTCAACGATAACTATATTGTACTAGAACTAATGCATGATTGCCGATGGCCGTCTGGCCTATTGACTTGCCTCGTTGCCCTTCGTGGGTTAACATCTGGGATTTGATCCCTCCTATTTACCTTTTAACAAAAAAAACTCATGCATGCACAGCAGCCACTGCAACACAATTACGCCTTCCCTCAATAAACTGTTGGTGAAATTGCTCAAAGTTTCCTGTCTTAATTGCTTCTCTTATTGCACGGAAGAATCCCAGATAATGGTGTGTGTTGTGTCTGCAACATCAAGGACAGGATTATGACTATTACTAAAACAATAATAACAATTATCATTATCGTTGGGACCAATGAAAACTTGTACATTTCTATTAGTGTCTGAGCCAGCATTTCGTGAACGTTGAGCAGGTGATTAATGTATGCTTTAGTATGGTTCTGGCATGTATAGCAGCTACATCCTTCAACGATTGGTGAAGTATCTTTTCTGAATAAAAAACACATTAATAAAGGTAAATCGGGTTCTGACACATAGAATTGTCATTTCATGCATCCATTAATCTTCAAATTACGAAGGAAACAAACACAAGTACACGAAACTGGAAAATGACATGAATAGAGCAAAAAATACGCCATCACAATTTTCAAGCAATAACATCAATTTGACATTTTTGGTCAATGGCGACCAAACATTAGGCAAGAACTTAAATTGAACATGATATTAGAAATCATGTATACTATATAATAAAAGTAGGGTCTTAGAAACCATGGTTATGAAAAGTGGACACCTTTTCTTTACTTTACAAATGAATTTAAATTAATTTGTGCATTGCACGGACATACACTATAATGAGGGTTGATGGAAAGTGCTCATAGATACCACCAGAAAAGGATATTTTAATAAGACATGAGAAAGAAATTATCATGTGATAGATATTTGGAGTCTCATACAGATTTCATCAAATTTACAACTTAATTTAGTGGATAAAATCTCTTAACCTCAATATATAACATGGAATGTATGATGATCAAAATTTTGAATCCTGTGGCCGAAAGGCTATCAACAATTTTGAAATATTCAAGTAGTAATGTTGGAAGTAGAAAAAGATCATATTAGTTACCTATAAACAGTTGCCCTTAAATTAATCTTTGTCCGGTCACTTCCAATATCACTCAGCTGAAAATTAGATTCATTTTCATCAACTCCATTAAATGGAAAGGTAAGTGCAAAGCCTCCAAGGGTAAGGTGATATATATACCTGCAAAAATTTGCATATATTATTCAAAAAATGGTGAAATTAGCACAAGAAAGAGAAGCTCAGAGATGATAAATAGTGAAATAAGCTACATACACTGAGTCAAAAAGATCAATGCCTGAAGCAACCCCCTGCAACACCTCCTCTGTGAGATTAAGAAAAGATTTTATTCGCTGAATAATCATGAATCCATACTGATAAATTTAAACAAAGATACATTTGAGTATCAAAAAATGTTCCTTAGATGACATTGTCCTAATGATAACTAGGTGCATATGCATGAGCAGTTACTATGAGCAAGCTGCAAGTCATGAACCAACTATACACCCTCTAGACCTAAGTCAACATCAGAGATTAAAGATCGAGCATCAGATCCTCAATTCTTTTAAATGCTAATCTGAAATTCATAATTATTTTTAATTGGCCGCATACAAGACAGGCCGCATGATACATTTCGAATTCAAGCTGTGATAAAATTTTTGTAAGTGATACATACCAATTAAAAGAATTTAAAAAAAAAAGAAAAAAAGAAAAAGAAAAAAAAGTAAGTTTATAGTATCTCCTGGGAGATGGAAAACCTGATATTTAATCAAAGTTTTATTAATGATGAAGCCGATACCTGGAAGTCCAAGCCCACATATCAGGCGTGGCTTTTCCTCTGGTAAAATATCCTGAGTATTTGGCAGCAGCATTAGATTTCAGAATCAATAAAGGAAACAATCAGTTTCAATATATGAAAAAACCCTTTCATGTATCAGGGAATGTCCAGGGATCAGCTGACAAACTCAGCTTGGTAGAAAAATGCATTGATATCAGTAATCAACTAATCATTCACGTAGCTGCTTTTGTAATATGCAGTACAGCTTATTGACAAAATCAGGAGATTAATTAAAGAGCCAATGCTTAGAATTGAGTGTCTTACAGTAATAGTATTAAGGAGAGCAGGGCGCTCATCCCTGCTCTCTGCTAGCCCAAAGCCTCCAATCCAGTAACCTGCAGAAGATATGTTGTGGCCAAGTTAAGAAAAAATAGATAACCAAAAATAATTTTAGAAGGAAACCAAATTCCTATAATAATCCAATTGAAACTAGTCAATATCATAAAAGTAAGATGAGTTCTATTTCCTAATTGTTGCACAAACCTACACAGAAACAACAATGTTCAATAATTGCCACAAAGAACAGCACAACAAGAAAATAAAAGCCCAATGTTTAGATAAGGATATTGGAAGCATAAACTCAAGACATAGTGAGAGACTGCAGAGATTTTTTTTTTTTTTTAATATTTTTTTATCAATATAAAAACATAAGTGAATATGTTAACATAATCAACTAAAACTTCCTTAAGCTATGAGTCAACCTTCTTCAAAAATAATTGAAATGTTATGCATGCCAAGCAAGCATTAGACAAGTCTAATTTTCTAATTACAATAAATGCAGGACATGACTGAACCTACAGTTACTGCAGTGGAGAAGTACTACGATAGTGTGCTGCTCATATTTACAAATATATGTAGCATGAGTGAGCAAAAAAATTAGAATGATGATTACTATTCTACTCATGGGTTCTATTTTGTAGACAAAAAAGTACATAAATTAAAAGATGATGATTGATTTGGGATCAAATTCTAACTAGATAGACAAGTCTAAATTTTTTTTGAAACCTGATACATTTCGCTTGGCTACCTCTTGTGCACATCGGCGGCGTTCTTCTACATTAGAACCTCCAACAATGGCTCCAAACACAGCTCCGCCTGCCTACATATATGGGTTAAAACAAGCCCATTATTGACCAATCTATACAACAAGGGGTCTATCAAATTGATCTAAAACATGTCAATACTCAGCAGCCAGCTCACAATTTACATGATTCTACTAACAAAATTGAATGAAAACCACAAGGTGGGAGAGCAAGCAGCTATGAATTTGTGAAAATCTTCTCTCGATCTCACATTTAATCATAATAAATGAAGTTGAATATCCAAATGGGAAGGGAAAGTGGGTTTCATGTCCATGAATGTGTGCAATACTCATCAGTAGGGAGATTCCCACACAGCATAGCAGCTAAAGATTTTTAAATTGCCATAATATTGATTAATCAAATTTCATTTGAAATCTCAAACAATGAATATTGACTAGCAATTGATAACTCAGAAACATCTTAATACAGTAGCACATAATGTCCAAATATGGGGGAAAAAATGTATAGTTCTTACTGGACTTAATGCAATGCAGTCATCAAGCCATCTCACAGTTCGATCCACTGATGTCCTGTTTCTCTTGTCAGATACCCATGTAGGCACCTCATCAGCTAAAGTGGCCCATATGTTCGGCCTCATGGAAGAAATCAATTCCATGTATTCTACAGGTTTGATCTGAGAGCAAACAATTTTATTTAGAAATATTTTCAAGTTGATCACTAAAATATTATCAATTAGACTTTTTAAGCATACAAGAAGCAATACAGGCCAATTACCAAAAGACGCCCGCAAGGAGTCTCAAACGACGCTCCAACTTTGTTCGTGCTGTTATATTCTGGAAGGCATTGAATAGAGTCTCTTGTTACAGCTGCAAGTCCATAATCATGCAGACCAAGCATTTGATGAAGTCCTCCACTATTTGATATTGTTTTTGGTGAAAGGCCTTCCAAGCTGCAGAATTTAATGAATAATCATTTATGAAATGTTAAAATATGCATCTCTCTTGGAATTGTTTCAATCCCTATTACTTGATAAAACATACATAGAAGAATACAGAGTTTCAACAGGGTAGCGATATTTTTTTTTTTTTTTATTAAGTAACGGAGTAGCAATCTTTCATCCCAAAAGGCCCTCACTTTCCACTGTTTAAACAATTTTTAAGGAAAATAAGTACCACTTTACTAATTCATAAAATTTTTTTTTAAAAAGTACCACTTTACTACAAAGGCCATGACCACATTACTCATGTACAATATCTAAGTGTGCAAAACATAACAAAAACTTCAACAACACAAGCTCAAACAAATCCAATTCACTAAACATCTAAAGGGCACATACTTTATTCATGTCCAAGAAGGAAACCAAGCACTCACTGTATATGTGTGCAAAACATAATAAAAACTTCAATAACACAAGCTCAAACAAGCCCAATTCACTGAACTCCTAAAAAGGCACTCACTTTATACATGTCCAAGAAAGAAACCAAGAAACTCATTGTGAATTAGTGAGCAAAACATAACACAAACTTCAATAACACAAGCTGCTCAAACAAACCCAATTCACTAAACACCCAAAAGGAACAAACCAGGCACTCATTGTATATTAGTGTGCAAAACATAACAAAAACTTCAATAACACAAGCTCAAAACAAACCCAATTCACTTAACACCTAAAAGGCAATTTCTTTATACATGTCCAATAAACAAACCAACCATTCAATGTACATTAAAAAAAACAAAAACCAAATACCCAAAAGAGATAAATAAACAAAATTGGGGTGGAGTTGTGAATGCATACAAGTGAAGTGGACAAACTTGGAGGAGGTGAGAGTCAGGAGAAGGAAGAGAGGGAAGGAGGTCAGGGGAGATGAAAAAGGGCAGCCCTTTACGTGTGGAAAGAAGAAGACAAGGTGTCTCTATTGGGTGTGGAAAGTTGCCCAACTGGACCACCCCTGCCCTTGCACTTCCATTGCTCCATGCTTTCACTGCAAACTTCATGCTCTCTCTCTCTCTCTCTCTGTCTTGTACTTGAGGGAGACAACAAAGTCCTTTCTTTTTTGGGGAAAGCTGTGGAAGAAAAACGTTGGGTTTTGCTCCTAAAATCAAACCCTTTGTTCTGTTCTGTTTTGTTTGTTTGAAACTTTGAACAGGTTCTTAAGCCCTATAGGAACCTAAAGCTGCGAGCAATAATTTTGGGTGGGCTGAATCCAAGCCCAATATTGCTTTTGATTTTCCCACGTTTGGGCTCTCAACTAGGATTATTATAAATAAAAGGGTAAATTCAGTAACATAATTTGAGATTTGGGATAAAGCAATCAGGTTCGAACCTTTTTGAAATTGACTAATTTGGTCCTTAAAGCTAACTTAATCCCTAAATATTATTAGACATGTTAATCATTTTTCTTATCTGTATTTTAGGGACTAAAAGTTGATTTTAGGGATCAAATTGGTCAATTTTGAAAAGTCTTGGACTTAATTGATAATTGTATTGACCCAAATCTCAATGTATGTCATTAGAATTTATCCTAAATAAAAATAACAATGAAAGTAAAATTTTTTTTAAAAGAAACCTTTTGTGGTTTCCGCATAAAACACAGAATCACGGAGCTTTGAATGTAAAAACTTATTCTCTACGATATTATTTTATGTACAAACACTTAATCATATAATAATACTTGACTTTTGGGGGTTTGCATGTACCACAATCACTAACCCTCGAGTTCCATAAAAAATTGTACGGCAATTTGAAGGCTATTTTTTCAAAGAACTAACGTTTTAGTTCCTAGAACTCGAGTTACACGGCAAACTCGAGTTTCACAAGAATGGTACATCCATATCTATTTTCAAAACAGTGGGAGATCTTTACAAATTTTGCCAAATAGTGGTATTTGGCCATTTTGGCCCAAATAATATAAACACATGTTATTAGATGAACAACTCGTGTTTTAACTTTCATGGATGTTTAATTATTTCTATATTTAACAATATCAAGTGGGTTAAGTGTTAAACTTAAAATTTCAAAAGGTTTTATGTTTTTATGATAATACTATAAGGGATTTGTCTATATTTCTCTAAAAAGAGGTATTTGATAGACTAATAATTATCTTGTGCATTGAAGATATGCCCTTTCTCATGATTATCTTGTGCATTGAAGATATGCATCCCCTTTCTCATGATGTTTGGGATTTACTATTATGCGGAATCCATGTATTGGGAAAAGAAAAATGTATATATCTTATAGATGCATACCTTATCAAGAAATAGGAGAATTTAAAAGTATTGAATTTTGGGATGGTAGGCCCAATTTTGGGTTTATAGACTTATAATTGTTGAAAAGAGTATTTCCCAACCTATTAGTCCTCACAGCTAAAACATGATTACAAGGATTTATGTATCACACCTCAAATTTAGGAGTGTTGCATTAGATGAGAAATATGGATGTTTTATTCCACATTAGTTGTGTGTATTTAGCGTCTGCTATTTATAAACTCAGTCTACAACTATAAAAGTTTGACCAATTTGTAGTTGTACTCTGGTTATGTAATGTATTATAAACCTGATTTAAAACACTAGTATTACTATTTTCATGTGTGCTTTAATAAATATTACTATTTACTAAAAAAAAATAGGAATGTTTTATCTCATATTGGTTGTGTGTATCTAGTGTCTGCTGTTTATAATTCTAGTCTACAACTATAAATGTTAGGCCTGTGTCTAATGTCTGCTGTTTATAATTATAGTTTACAACTACAAAGATTAGTTTTTTTGTAGCTGGTTATGTAATGTATTATAAACCCGGTTTAAAACACTAGTATTATTATTTTCGTATGTATTTTAATAAATATTACTGTTTACTCAAAAAAAAAATTGTAAGTTTGGAATATGAGGGAAAAAAAAGTGTTTCATTTATGTGAAACCGAGTGAAAGTGATATAGTTTTTTTTTTTTTTTTTTTTTTCTTTTTTGAAATTTAGTACAACAAATCAGCCTTAGTTGATTTAAAAGTTCCCATAATGCGAAGAGTATATATTTGTAATGTCTTTGATTAATGTTGGAAAAGGATCACACAAAAAGTTGGGAAAAAAAATATATTTATTGCGTCCATTCTAGGGAGTTGGCCTCTCACATGTGGATCTCACAAATATTTATTACAAATACGTGGATCTCACATATATGATATATGAGACCCACATACATGTGGTTTGCCACGTAAAGCGAGCGTAAAAGATAATTTTCACTAGTTGAAGGCTATTGAGGCTAAAAACTATTTTTCTAAGAATGCATGTTCTCGACCAAATTTTAAAGACTTAACTTATATTTCAAGCTGACACGTAGCATGAATGTCGTGTTTTTATCAGGCATAATAAATAAGTACCATGCCATAAGAGTGTCAAATTTTTATTTTTGAGAAAACTATAGGGGTCTCTAATAATTGCACGAAGAAAAGACTAAAACAGAAAAATTAGTACAATCTTAAGTCTCAACTGTGTCAAGTTAGCCCCTCGGCATGACATGCATAGTCATGGTCTTCTTTCTTTTTCCGTCTCCCAAAAAAAAAAAAAGATGATATTAATTTACTTAATGGGGTAATTCTTCCCTCTCTAAATTTATAATCCGAAAGGAAATTGAATTTTTATTTTTTAAAATTAAGTAAATAGATTTTCTGGACCCATCTTTAAGTATTAATATACATACATCTTGCAAATTTCAAATACAAGGGTCATGTTAACGGGTTCTCTTAGAGTAATTGTTAATAAACTATATTTAGAAAATTTTGATACCACTTTTAAGAAAAATATAAAAAACTGTTAACAAAATTAATTGTTTTGTCATTTTCCTATAAAATATTTATAAAAATAGTTCCTAAACTAATGTTCTTAAGACATTCGTTAACATTTACCTTATTATATTTATATGTACTAGCTTGTAATCCTATACATATGCATGGATATACTTAAAGATATACAATAAGATACATAATATAATTCCTATATATAAAATTAAAATACTATTGATAGTATTTTTATATTTTGTTAACTTTTTAAAAAATTTTGTATGGATATTATTAGGTGTAAAATGTAAATTGTACATTTTTTAAAAAATTATTGTGAAGCACTTTTTTTTTTTCTTTTTTACGATTCATTTATTCTAAACTCTTTGGTTTTTGTATTTAATAACTCACTTGGATGAATATTTATGATGTGGTCCCACATATGATTCTAAAATTAAGAAATAAAACTCTTTAAGAATAAATAGTTTAAGACACATGGCGCAAAATTGGAACTCTAATTTAAAGATCTCTTAGCTTCACCTATTATTATTATTATTATTATTATTATTATTATTATATATAGATCGCACATCATCAATTTATCTTTTAATTCAATTGAATCTCAATCACTATGCTCTCCCATAAAAAAGAATCTCTATGACCGGTTTATCTTTCCCCAAAATAAAATAGACTTTTAAAATTCCATACACATACTTCTATTATATGTTAGCTTTCCAAGCTGCAACAAATTTCAAGGTGTTGTTCCAGGTTGTAGAATAATTCCGAGTCCTACCACCTGAAAGATGGATGGCTTGGATGCAATGCAATATAGTAATATATTTATATTAATTGGAGTGTGAAAACTGCAACAGTTGCCAATATCATGGCAAGTGTTACAAGAATCAACAAGACAACAAGTCACAAGTGAGGGGAAAAAAAAAAAAAAAAATAGTATAATAACTAGGTCGTACATGTTTGTTGGGATGGGAACTGAATCCACCAGATTAAGATTCTTAATTTGTTTATACTTACATAATATAATAAGTTGTGTAAATCTTTTCAGACATGTGCAAGAATAAAAAAATTATTGTGCCACATAAAGTGGTACAACATTGGCCACAACTTGCTCACGTGGCGAGTTGTGGTTAGTGTCCACACGGACGAGTTGTGGCCAATGTTGTGCCACAAGAATTATTGGCAATAATATTTTGCTGAAGAGTTAAAAAAAAAATCTTGTGTTTAAACTTTAAACACAAGATTGTTGTTAAATTATAGATGCCAGTTTGTTGCATATTATGCTAAACTGAACATTTTCTCGTTTCTGGAAAAGCAAAAAAGAAAAAGAAAAAGTTGTGTAAGTTGTATAAAATATGCCTGATAACAAACAAAAATTAGGTTCATATAATGTCAGCTAATATATAGAGTTTAGAATTGTGTAAGTTTCGTTTGATTTAAGTTAAAATGACAAGCTTAGACAATTTCTTTTAATTTCCCCATTTAATTTTCTTTTTCAAATTTTTTTTCCAAATTTTATATATTTAAACTAAAATCTGCCTAGTAGTCTTTATATATTTGAAGACTTGAAGCAACTGGGTCAAAATTCTAGATGAAAAAATCAACAACTTTTTGTGAAACTTGTGGTGGTAGTGCTTGCATAAAGATATTAATATAAGTGTAATAAATTCCATAATCAAACAATTTCCCTAGAATCATTCAAGTAGCAATAAGGTGAAAAAAAAAGTTATAAACTGACATAATAGAGAGACAGTGAAGGTTGTTGAGAAATGATAATAATTTGTGGGGAAAAAAAATCCTAAAAAACATAAGCCTTTTGACATAATAAGGATTTTTAGAAATGTTTTCTTCTTCAGATTAATGGAGAAAAAAAAATAGATGTGTGTACTGAGGTTGAATCATTGCATATACTATACACTAGTTTATGCGGTTTGAAAGAGACTGAGAATTAATGAAGATAAATTGAAGGTCCATCAAAGACTAGAAAGCAATACATACCTTTACACAATTGGCTGCTGACTGTTGGTTGATATGTTATTTTCTACCTTAAATATGGGGTCACAATGACACCACACCGCCAGTTGTGTTCTTGAACCTGAATTCGACCCCTAAATTTGTGGAGTTTAGGGGTTGAATATTGCATGCGTAAAAGAGTAAATTGATATATTGGGTTAGGTCAGAAAATTTGTAATTGTATCTAGCAGGTGATATCTTAGGTTTGAACAATTACTCCATATACCCAATATATTTCACTTTCTCGGATTGATTTGACAATAACATTTTGTTGGGAGATGAATAATTTTTCAATTTTTGACTATCTTTGTTAAGTTTTGATGTGAAATAAAATTTTCTCTATCTTATGCCAAGCTAAATAAGGTAAATTAAGAGATAAATTTTTTTAACCAATAAATTTTTATGATACTATCAAATACAAAAAAAGATGAAGAATTATATTCACGTAAAATTTTTCATTGAAATGAACGGATCTACGTAAATGTAGGTTTCTCCTCAAAAAAAACAAAACAAGATAATACATGTTTCATGTACAAGATTTACACCTAGAGGGTTTTTTTTTTTTTTTTTTTTTTTTTTCTTCTACATTTAGAAACAAACACAAACACATAAAGAGAGAGGGGATGGATAATACTTTGAGTGCCTTTAATAATATAATTACCTAAGTCCTAATAGACGTGCTCTGTATTATTATTACCTAATCAAATTCAAACACTTTCATGATTAGGTGCAAAACTTTTTAATAATAAAAGACATTAAAGCTAACTCTTTTGCCTTTTCGATTCTTGAACCTGATATTTGTTTCCCAAAGCCAGCAGACGAATCCCTTCCAAAGGCATTAATTTATCCCAATGCAATATCCTTTTTTTTTTTTATTTATTTATTTATTTATCACCAACACCTCCAATTACATCACATCTTCCATATAGGAGAAAGGAAAGAATAATTGGTCACAATAATTCAAAAAACACTTGTAGATCTACCAACCATGTTTTATGACCCTAGTGGCTTTCATGTCAACATCAAAGCTACCTTCTTTGCTTCATCTCTAAAAAAAAGATTTAAAAATCATATACTAGAAACAATCATTGCTTAGGTCTCCTCCCTTCCCTTTCAAGTCACCTCTTCTATAACCTCCAAGTCCTAACTCACAATGAATTATACCATCTCCTTGATCAAAATATAGTTGAATCACAAGCCTTGGTTGTAACCATCCTTTATATGAAAAGGAAAACTGTAGCCCCAGTGTGACAATTACGTTGGACCTTATAGTCCTCTTTGTCTTACACGTAGCCAAATTTCATCTACCACTCCATTTCTCACCACTAAAAACAGAATCAAATAATTTCTTGTCTCCTCTTCCTCAAGGCTCAAGCCCCTCTTTTTTTGATTATATCCTCAGATCAAAATCATATACCTAAAACTCAAAGAACCCATTGTTTGATATCCCTCTCTCTCTCTCTCTCCCCAAAACAAAATTCAAGGCCATCAAGAACCATCATGAAGTCTAAAACTCCATTCTCAATCAACCTCAAGCTCATTCTTCTCTGCTTTTTCTTTCTCTTGCTCCTCATCTTAGTAACAAGATCAAGTTTTTCGTCTTCCCAGCAACCAATCTCAGAAACCCATCTCTCAAACTCAACAAGCACCACTCAAGAACCACAATCATCAACAATACCACCATGTCCATCCCTACCCTTATCACAAACTTGCTCCAAAACCCCACCTTCCCTAGCCAATGCTCTCATCCACTATGCAACAACCAACATAACCCCACAACAAACCTTCAAAGAAATCTCAGTTTCAGCAAGGATCCTAGCCAAAAAATCACCATGTAACTTCCTAGTCTTCGGCCTAGGCCATGACAGTCTCATGTGGACCTCACTCAACCATGGTGGCCGCACGGTTTTCCTAGAAGAAGACAAGTCATGGATCGAGCAAATCCTTGAACGTTTGCCCACATTAGAGTCATACCATGTTGAGTATGACACCAAAGTTCACCAAGCTGACCAGCTCATCAAGATTGGAATGGAAGAAGACTGCAGAGTTGTGAGTGATCCAAGATTCTCAAAGTGCCAACTTGCACTCAAAGGCTTTCCAAGTGAAGTGTATGACATAGAATGGGACTTGATCATGGTGGATGCACCTACTGGGTACCATGATAATGCCCCAGGAAGAATGAGTGCTATATACACAGCTGGATTGATGGCTAGGAATAGAGAGGAGGGTGAGACTGATGTGTTTGTGCATGATGTTGATAGAGTTGTGGAGGACAAGTTCTCTAAGGCTTTTCTTTGTGAAGGGTATTTAACAGAACAAGAAGGAAGGATAAGGCACTTCACTATCCCAAGTCACAGGGCTCGCGTTGGTAGACCCTTTTGTCCATAGAGGTTTCATTCTGTCTTTTTTTTTTTTACCACAATTCTTGTTTTGTCATAGATTTATTATTTACTTCAGAGAACTGGAGCTGGGACTTTCCTTTCATATATATATATATATATATTTTTTTTTCAGTTGTTACAAAATTTTTTATTGGATGAATTATACTACTGAGAATTACTAAATAAACATAATGTGGGGTGACCATCTTTGGTCCTTGATGCTACCAATTTGGGCAGAAAAGGTTTACTATCCAACTAATTGCATTGCTGGGGAATGGGAATTGTGTCTCTTTGTTCAATGTAGTAGTTTTTTTTTTTTTTGAGAAACAACTTCGATACTTTATTGAAAATTAGTTTGCCAAATTGGCTATATCTTGTTGAACAACTGAGAATAATGGGTCGGAGACTCCCTCCATCCAAACTACATAGTTAAAGACATTAATAAAATATCTTGCTAGACTATTTGCTAATCTATTGCCTTCTCTCCTACAATGAAAGTATAGCAATTTTGAATAACAATTTGAAAAAACAATGGCATCCTGAAGTAGAGGCTCTCCACTGAAGCTATTGACTAACCACCTACCTTGAGTGAGTTTATTATAAGTTCTGTTCAATGTAGTAGTTATAACTACTTATAACTACATTTTCTTAGCAATAAATGTAGTAGGTATAACTTATCTATAGGGGTTAGTAGATCCACCACAATTCTTTGCAAATGAAACTTCAAAAGATGGCAACTGATAGTGGGGTCCTAACTAAATTCAAAAGTTGCTATACGAAAGAAAAACCAGAAGGCATTCCCAATTAAAACTGTTCTACCAATGGATAAACTATCATGTTTGGATGGGGAATTGATGAGAACATAGAATAGGAGTAGGAAAAAGTGATCAGAATATAGTCCCCCTGCTTTTCAATAAGAAATACAATGTGTTGTACTATAAAAACAACAGTGCGTTTTTATTTTTTAAATTCAATTGTTACTAAAAAGTGGTGTATGGGGATTTCAAATTCTGGTTATCCTAAATAAGATTAGACAATGCAATTTTTTTTTGTAAGAAACAAACTCGCACACACAATTGAGTTATAAAATTCTTAACAAAGCAATAATGTCTTATTATGTTTAAAAAAAAAAGAAAAAGAAAAAGAAAAACTAATCAGTAGGGCTAAAGAAAAGTGGTCTGTCGTATTGAGAAACAAATAGGCAATAGATGTCAATAAATCTTAGAGCAAATTACATTTTAAACCCTATACTTCAGAGGTGGCTCAAATTAAACTCTAAAAATTAGAAATTATAACAAACTAAACCTTAAAGTTTGGTTAGTTTTGTTAGAGACCCAAATTTATTGTAGGCCCATGTAATTATTGAACTACCAAACTAGCCTTTGGATTAGTATAGGGTGAACCAATGATTTTCTACTATATAAACTCTATATTGAATTCATTATAATACGAATAAGTCATATAGTAAAAATGTAGCTATAATGGGTTTTATAATATATTACCTTCAATCTTTACAATATAAATTCAAATCATTTTTACATTGGTTCATTAATATTTTCTCTCCCATTTTGTTTTTTTTGTTTTTACTTAAAAAATTCTTTTTATGGGAATATTATCATGGAAATAAGAACGAAAAGTTATTAAATTCTAAAACTGAAAGTTTTCAGTCTTAATTTTCAAAAAAAAGACACAAAAAAACAAAGCTACCGGTCTTAATTTAAACTCAAATAAATCAAAAGGAAATTAGTATTGACTTTTCAAATGATAAAGGACTAGTTAGAAAAATTATAAAATTGTGTTATTAAGCTTTTAAAGTGGGACATTTCATAATAGAGTTTCTTTTTTCTTTTTTCTTTTTTGGAGAAAATTTCATAATAGTGTTGAGGTACAAATTTTCAGGCCTTGATTTTATTAGCCAACTCACAAAAATACCCACATGAGCCCACACATTATTCTAAACCCATATAAATATTCCCATATATATTACCAAAATATTCTCTATATTATCAGGTCTTCACAAATTTAGGCCTTGATTTTATTAGCCAACTCACAAAAATACTCACATGAGCCCACACATTATTCTAAACCCATATAAATATTCCCATATATATTACCCAAATATTCTCTATATTATCAGGTCTTCACAAATGCTCCATACACAAGCCCATAAATTGCCTTGGGCCCTCTCACAAATATTACTCATTATAGCCCATATATTATCCAACTTGAGTTTTCACAAAAATACTCACCACACCACTACCACAATTGGGCCACAAAATTATATTATCTCCACAAAGAGCCCAAAATCATTTAGCTTGAGGGCAAAACCTAAAGAAAGCCCAAACTCCCTAAAGTCCACTACGATATGGCTAATTCACAGTCCCACTACGATGTGGCTAATTCAAAATCCCACTACGATGTGGCTAATTCAATGTCCCACGACGATGTGGCAAATTCAAAGCCCACTACGATGCGACACCATTTATAAAGACCGTTACGATACGACACTTCCACTGAGTCCGTTGCTACATGGCAAATATTTTACAAAATCCTAAATCATTTTACGAAACCCAAATATTCATTTGGCACTATCTTACAAAGCCCAAATATTCATTTGGCACTATTTTATAAAACCCAAATATTCATTTGACACTATTTTACAAAGCCCAAATATTCATTTGGCACTATTATTTATTTGGCACTATTTCTAAAAGCCCAATATTATTTTGGCACAATCAAGTATTATTTCCACACTTGCTTTACATATACTAAGTCCCTAACTCATGGAAAATATAAATTACTCATTTCTCAAAAAATATTGCTCTCACAAAATTTGTGGGAAACTATGTCTATTCTTTTCAACTAACTACTAAGCCCATGAATATCACCCATAGCAAAACTATTCATTTTGTAGGGTTGACCAAGCCCAAGCAAGCTTATCTACAAAGCCCAGCTGGGTTAGCCTAGCCCACACACAGAATCCAGCAGCTGAAAGCTTACATAAAGTAATCAGCCAAAATCTCAGCACAAACAGTTGGAGCCTTTCCTATCAGGTCCCAACTTGTCTAAATCAAATCAGAAGAAGACACGTGTCCCTCAAGGGCTGAATCCTTTCTTCACAAGCTGGAATCCCATTACTCCTCATGTGACATAAAGCTAAAATGGATGTGACAGAAAGCTGAAAAGTTTTAGCTTGCTGTCACTTCTTTCTTCTTCAACTCATTTCAGTCAAAGACTCAAAGCTGCCATAACAAGGCCTTCAAAGTTCCTAAAACAAGATGAAACCAGCTCATTTTTATACTAAAAATATGTAATCTTTGGTTCATGAACCAAGCACATGAACCCCAAATGGGGAAACTTAGGGAAATGTGGTTTGAAGGGCGTCAAGGGGATCCCAGCAGAGTTCTCAGCAAGGGCTCCAAGGTTGACACCTGGCTTGAGGTGGTCTAATCTGCCCTAGGGAACTCTGATTCTAGTTGCAATATAACCAAGATCATTAGCCTCAAGTATGCTCTAATCCAATTAGCCAAGGCTAATTAGCATTTAATGCTAAGCCATAAACCCAGCTGTTATTGCCCAGAACAGCAATAACCTTCTAAAAGTGAGCTTACTACTCTTAGCTAAAAATTCTAAGAATATTTTTCTAAGAAATTTCTGAAGATTGGGAAAGATTTAGCAAAGATTATTTGCCAATCACCCCCTAAAAACTCAGGTATAAATGGAACTCTCCATTAATGCTACAACCAACTCACTACCAACACACAACCAACTCACTAAGTTACAGATCAAGATTCTTCCTTAAGCTCTCTGCAAAAGAGTCTTCTCTAAACTCTAAAAGATCACTGAGTTCTCAGTCTCAAGCTTGGAAATCAAGTTCCTTAACTCTTAAACACTTCTCATAGCTTTACTCATAAAACACTTATTTACCCCAGCAGAAAGCTCCATCAGTTTTGCTATACACTCTCACTCATTGCTTATATTACTCACTCATTGCTAAACATTCTCACCCATACTACTCACTATACACTCTCACTCATTGCTCATATTGCTCACAAAGGATTATCTCTACTCACTACATATACTATACTCATGAGCATGCCATGGCACCATAATGATCTTGTTGCGCTAGCTAAGATCTCTCTCTCTCCTTTCATCTCACACTAAGTTTTCTCCATTATTTGTTATTATGGAACGCATGACATTTATTTATTTGTTTACTATTAATGGTTATGATGTAACTGTTATTATAGAATTTTTCCTTCAAATTGTCGTATTAGAAGACTCTTCTCTAGAGCTAACGGACGATGAGTCTGCAAACATAGACATTTCCCTTGATTTGTGAAGTAGTTAACAAATTGAGGTTTATTCTGTTTGTATTACTTTATCGCTAGGCCGTTTTCTACAGAAATACTTTACTGCTGGGCTATATTCTACAGAACCATTTTATCGCTGGGCTATTTTCTGTAGAACCATTTTACTGCTGGGCTATTTCATACAAAATGCTTTTAAACTGTGCTGACGTGTCTGCTGCAGGGATTGTTCATGGGCCACTCTTGTCAGTTCCAATCTAAGCCCAAGACATAAAATATAGTGGATTTCTTGGATTTTCACCGATAGCCTTTGGGCCGTGCATCAAGCCCATTGTTGAGTTTCGGTTTAGACCCCCCAACCCGTTATAAATCTTATTTGTTGGAAGGAAAACTTTTTCGCCCCCGACAAATAGAATATCAGTTAGCAATCTCTCTCAAAAAAAGAAAAGAAAAAAAAAGAGAAAAGAATATCAGTTAGTAATCAAAATAGATAAGAATGGAATAATCATTTGTAACAATTATTTATTTTTAAGATCCTATATATATATATATATATAATTTATTCTTTTGATGATCGCAAATCACGGGTTCCTTTTTAAATCATTAACAGCTTCGCAAATAACATCACCAACAACAACATAGAAAAAGGCAAAAAAGTGACATGCACAGTTGAACAATTATCAAATCAAATTAACAACCACTATAGTTTGTCGTCCAACATTGTATAGTGGAAATTTTTTACCATTCTATCATCATTATGGTAAAAAAAATCACAAAGGAAACAAGGATTGAGAAAAATCAAGTTTTCATGGTCCTCTCTTGGGATAAGAACTCAACCATTCCATTTGTAATGCACCCCATGTTCATGCTGAAACTTTCAAGAAATTTGCCTGAATCAACTTGCACAACTCCTTTGTTTTTCTATCCTGGATTTAGTCATAGATCATATTAAATTTTACAAATTTTACCATTCTATCATCACAAAATAAGCTAAGCATCAATGGGCCAAAACCAATGTTCACAGATGGCTATAAAAAGCCCAATAGCAAAAAGTCTAGAAAAGGAGGAAAGATAAATGGGTCAAAGTAAAACTGAATGGTTTGAACCAAATTTACATCCGTTAGACAAGATAGGATGCACATAAGCACATGTATGGTATAGATAAAGCCATATGCCAAAGCTAGGTCTCTTGTCTAAAAGATACCAAGAGAATTGCATAATAGTGCATATAAACTCAAATATGGGTACACTTCTAATCAACATGGAACTCCAAGAATTGGACACACCACAGGGGCTAACATGTGAAAATAACCAGATCTCCGTTCTCCATTTTTGCACCATCAATTTTGAGTTGCACAAGCAATTTCCACTTACTAATTGACAAGCCGTTTGATTTAAATAAACATTTACAATTACAGTAATTTTGAAAAGATACATTCCCATGTTTTATTGCAAATAACTTAAGGGGAATCTAAGTACTAAAGTGCACCTAGATTCCCCCAAAACTTGATTACACCAAAAATCAATTTGGTGACTTGACCTAAGCAATCATTATTAACTCACATTTTTGGGGGAACTTATAGATTAGTATTTTTTTTAGGAACTTATAGATTTAAAGGTATACTTATAGTTACATATGCATGCATTAAAATTCCAAAACATCATATTCGTGAAAAACAACATGTCCAAATGTACAACAAATTTTGCAATTGTCAAAGTAACTGGATAAGTAAATAAAAATAAGACCCATATAAGAATCAATAAAAACCTGACAAGTTTACTATTTTGAAAATTATTGTATCTGTGATATTAAAATCACTAATCTTCATCAATTAGATGCCCCTAACCAAACATGAAGCTTAAGACAATAACTAAAAATAAGACCCATATAAGAATCAATAAAAACCTGACAAGTTTACTATTTTGAAAATTGTTGTATCTGTGATATTAAAATCACTAATCTTCATCAATTAGATGCCCCTAACCAAACATGAAGCTTAAGACAATAACTATTCCTTCTTATTTTAAAGGTTACACTAAACAGGAATGGGCTTTGACCTAACACATAGAATGCAAGCAATAATAACCCACAAAGCCGAACACAAACCTTATCACCTATACAAACAACACTGCACCTCTCTCTCTCTCTGTAAACTCCGATTGAATAAAAATGGCAATTGGGAAGAAGAAGTTGATGTCATCGGCGCCATGGAGGGGCGAAGAGGAAGCCACAGAAGAGTTCCAAGACGCGAAGCTCAAAGTCACAAAGCAGCAGCCTGGAGCCGAGTCAGTGATGCACGTGCCTCGCAAGAAGAAAGACAAGTCCAAACGCCACGACCATGACGATTACGACGATGATTCCCTCGTCGAGATTGACCCCCAGCTCCGCTACAGCTTTCAACGTAACTACCAGGTCTCTATTTTCTTGATTTTCATTTTTGTTTCTTGGTTTTTTGCTTTTTTTTTTTTTTTGCTTACCCAGTTGAGAGAATTCTTGATTTCTTGCTTTAAAGTTTTTTTCTTTGGTTACCCAATTATTAGTTTCTTGATTTCTTGCTTTAAATTTTGTTTCTTTAGTTACCCAATTCTTAGTTTCTTGATTACTTGTTTAAATTGTGTTTCTTTGGTTACCCAGTTGAGAAAATTCTGGATTACTTGGTTTAATTTGTGTATCTTTTGTTACCCAATTCTTAGTTTCCTGATTACTTGCTATTGGTTGTTTAAAGTTCATGTCTTTGTCATTAGTAGCGTACCCTTTTGCAGTGTTGGGGGATTCCTGGTTGTTCTCAATTGTGTTTTAATAGATTTGAGTTATGTGTTATATGAGAGATTGTTAATTTGTTTAAGGATGAATTGGGAATGTGAGCTCCTACCAGTTGGCCAATGTATTGCAACTCTATGATATGTCTGGGTTAAACTACTCAAAACCTCAGTATTACTATAATAAACCAAATTAGAAATACAACTGGGGATAACCCATTGTAGTAGTGGCTGATAACTTCTACCCAGCAGAGAAAACTGAAAACAGAAGGAAAGAAAGAAGAGATTTATTCTTGTAGTGGATGAGAGCTTTTACCCTATGTAGAGTTTCAAGTTGATAGACAAAGGCATGTCATTTTATTTCAAACAGTTAGAATAATGGTTAAATAATTAAGCTCACTATTTTCTAACAGTTTTAGCTTTTGGGACATTTGATAGTTTATTATAGTATCAAAGTAGGTGGTCTTGAGTTTGAACCCTATCTTTGTTCCACCCTCTCAATTAGAAAAAGTTCAAAATCAAATCTGTCGGGCTCTACTTATTAAAGGGGAGTATAGACCCACACGTGAGAGAAAGTGTTGTAATAATGGTCATATGATTAAATCTACTATTTCTTAATAGTTTAAGCTTTTGTTATAAGTGGTAATGCAATTAACATGAGGTTGAAGCCTCTTATTATTGAGGCCTCATATAGTTGATTCTTAATATGGTTGAAAGGCTCAATTTATGAAGTGAGGTTACGTATTTGTGCCTTCTATGATGTAGATCAATGAAATTGTTTGAGGGTTTGTTTTGTGTGTGTGAATGCCATCAATATCCACATTGTTATTATGGGCAAGGGCATGTCTGTAGGATGTATATCAATTAATTGATATAGTCTTTATTGTCATGTTCTGTTTTTCTGTTGATTGACACTTTTATAGCCTATCCATCACTCACTGCTTGGAATTATTCAGTTTACATCTATGTTTGTTTGGCTCTCAATAATATTTTTACTCCTCTTTTCTTCTTCCATCTGCTTACTTTGTATAATTTTGCATTATATCTGTTCATAATTGAGTTTGTGATATGATACTTCTTTTGAGTTTTGTGTATGCAGTTTCTTCAACGAGTATTTAGCATTGACACCATTGTGAAACCTCTTCCGCCTGCCATGGCCTACAATGTTTCCCGCAACTTGAACTTCTTCACTCGTATTTTCACGCAGTTCTTTGGTGAGTATTGATTATTTTGTGCCATTTATGGGTAGCAGAGAAGATGGTATATATTAGAAATTCTATAGAACAAGATAATGATGTCACTCTTAATTACTTTTGAGGGTTCTTTTTCCTAGTCTTCCTCTGCAGCTTCTGTTTTTGCTCCTCCTGGCTCCTTTATTTCTCATTTTCTAGTAATCTATTTGTTTCACTGAACCTAGAGTTGTGCAATTTCTGAAGCATAATGAGTATGCTTGTGGAGCGTCTGAACCTTTTTTCAATGCATATGCTATCAAGTCTATAACTTCACTGGAAGTTACAATGGGCTTGACTCCTACATCTTTTAGAAGGACTAAGAAATATAAATTCAGGGAATACAACTGGTTTAGAGAGATTTTCAATGTCCAATCAAGTATTTTACCTTGCAAAACTTTTAAACTCAGAATTGGTAGAGACATCTCACCTGATTCTATATTTTGGTTTGATCTTTTCAAACAATCGCTAACTTGGTCTCATGCTTATTATATATATATATATATATAAACCTAATCTTGGTCTCATGATTGCACCCAAGTTCTTTGAAAGTGGGGAAAAAAAAAATTGTTTCATATGACATGTTTCCCTTCCATTAATGCATTGATGATTGTTACAGAATAGCTGATTTTTCGATTTGTAATGTAGTTTATGTGATTTGTTGTATTGCAGATCCAGAAGGTATAGCAAATGCCCAAAAATCGTTAGGGATAGGACAGGAAGAGAAAGCTCGTCCCGTTCGTTGAAAAGAGATTAAAAAAAGGAAAAGGAAGGGAAGCGGGGGGGGGGGGGGGGGGGTGATTTAGAAGGCAGTTGAAGGCTTATTGCTGATTTTAGATGTAACTGTTTAAAATTATTTTTAATATCTGAATATTTCTTTTTTGGAGAATCTATAATATCTGAAGATTGAAAATGTAATCTAAAAATTCAGTGGAACCCTTCATTAAAATATTTGACTTTGCAAATGGAATTGCATCATGAGCTATATAAGAGTTTCAATAAGTTCACTGGTGATATATATTGAAAAAAAAGAACAAGTACTAATGAGATTTCTTAATATGTTTTGCCTAACCTTGGATGAAACCAAATGCTCATGTTTTTGCAGCATAGCAGAAATTAACCATTTTTTTTGCTTGAAAAGACTAGGTGATTTTGCTTAGATCCTTTTAAATTGGAAATCAATTGAGCAAATTTCAACCTTCCATTAACAAACAAAATGTATGTCATTCTAAACTTCATTTATCTTCTTATCATTACCCTCTAGCCAATTTGAGCCAAGTTTTTTGTAAAAAAATTATTTAATGTGACTTTGGCTGGAGCCAAATTTCTGTTAAAAAATTATTTTAATGTGACCCAAAAGACACAGATGAAATATTTCGTATTATCGTGGGGAAAAATAAAAACATTTGAAGTATATAACAACCTCTACATAAGGAAGAGAAATTTCAATTTCTGTATTTGATAGAAGTTTTACAGAACAATCCATTTGTAGGGCACCAAAAAAATAAAGCATGCTACTCGGTCAGAGCCATTAGATAGTTAATTCAATTGCTCTTATTTGAATTTAAAAGGAGAGTTGAATATGATTTCCACGCAAGGACATGAATCTCTTATATGATGTCTAACAATGTTAATGATTGCATGTAGTTGCATGCCATAGCTTTAGTCCAGAAAAGGTGTTAAAGTTAACTTCTTTCTTTTCGTCTTCTCTTTTCTTTTTTGGTATGGTTTATCAGTACAAAATAATGTCTGAAGCGTTGGCTGGTAGTAGAGTCCAAAAATGTTCAAAAGACTTTGAAACAACAGCAAGGTCCCATCTGTAGCAACTCTCTTATGCACAAAATATACAACCACTAGTGTTCTCCAACTTCCATGCACTTGTGGTTTTCAATCAGCACAGCAAGTTGTCAAGGAAACCTTCTTCTCAGAGTTCCTCCCGTCTTAGAAATTATGGAAACAAGTCTACAAAAATCAAGCTGTATAGCCTTAGTTAATGCTTTCTGAACAGGGGCATCTAGCTGCATGCCATTTGGTTGCATATGGAAGAACTGCAACAGCCCGCCAGCGCTTGATTTGGCTACAAAGCCAAAACCACCCCGTTCACACTATCTCTGCTAGTGTCCCTAAATTGTCAGCAACACCTAAAACCCTCCACAACTTGACAAATCTGCCTTGGTACTTTCCTGCAATTACTCTGATCTGCTTGTTGTGCATTAGAGACTTTTGCAGACCTGCAAAACAAAGCATTAGCACTTTTTTAGAAGTTATTTTGCACCCTTAAACATCAATCTAGAAAACATAATATATTCTTGTTTTTGAAAATTTGGGTCCTCCATCCACTGAACCAACCAACGCATCAAAGAGCAAGGAGAAATGAACTCAGTTCTAAGGCTCAAATCTATCCAAACGATACAGCCCAAGCAAGATTGCATTTCAAGAATAAATGAACCAAGTTTTCCTCTTCCTCACACAATTACCATCACTCACTATGTTTCATTTCACTATTCTGTTTTAATCAGTAAGTCCTCATGCCAAACTTCCACATAACAATTATTAACTTCAAAGGAAGCTTCAATTCCCATAGATGTCTCCATCTAAGAGCTATGACCCTCCAATGAGAATCCATTACCTGAATTCCCCCTACTTTCAAAAGTAGCTTAATTTTGATATCACCACGTGTTACATTGAGGCGATATTTGTTTATTAGTAGCTCCTCACCTTGAGATAGGGGTGGCTAAAATTTGAGCAGCCACTTCACTACTTCAGGAGAGTATAGCTCCCTAACCAGGTCCTGTGTTCCAAGTCAAAGTGTAAATTTTTGTGTTGAGTAGATTCAAATGGGGCAAAACTATTTTCAAACATGTGAGAGAGTGAGACACATGCATGAGTAGATTCTAATGAATCAAAATCTTCTGCTAGTGATGGGATGACCCATTTTTTTAAAAAAAGCTATAAACTAGTTTTTATCATATGGCTTTCTTTCTATCTATTCACAATTAAGGTTCCATCATGATGTATCTCACATAAATGCTTTAGTGGAATTTGGAAACTTTATGACTAATACATTCACTATTTAATTTAGTATTAACAGTGTAAAGTAGCTGAAGAAAGTGTTAAAGCAGGTCATATTACTTTAGTTTTCTTTTATCATACATTCGAAACTGATAAGGTGACTGAGACAGTTAAAAACTGAAAATGAAGATAGTAAAATATAATTTGAGGAAAAAAAAAGTAAGAGCTAGGAGCAAGCAAAGTTTGTAATCAACATCAAAATCATTGATATTAGAGTTGCTTTGACATCACCTGAAGAATCTTTACCCTTTGAAACTAACGACTATGCCTCTTTAAAATGAATAATGGGATCACTCTACAAATGATGTCATTGTTCTTCAAAAAAATGAACATTCCAATTAATGAAAGGGTGTCCAATAAATCTAGTAATAGTAACTTAATCTATTTCATGCCTTCTCATGATGTGACTTCATTGGTTCCATTTCTTTTACATTGAATACTTTGTTGATTTTTCATATTTTAGAGCAAAACTTTTACATTTATATGAGGTAAAAAGTAAAAATGTCACCAGATAGGATTATACATACCTGCATTGTTTGTCAATTTTTGATCATTTTGAGTGATGTTGCCATTAATCTTTGCCCTTTTGTACAAAGTTCAGACCTTTCAATATGACAAAATGTATGACAAAGATGCTGAGAGAAACTGTGAGCTTTTTTTTTTATCTGCTTTAAATGCAAGCCTGCAAGGCAATGCTTCATCCTTAGCTAGATTCGTATATAATCTAGTAGTTTTCTACTTTGCTATAGATATCTCTTGAGTTGCAACTTGCAACTATACGAGCATTTTTCTCTCGTAAATGTTTGATAAATTACTAATTAAGTAATTATTATGTTTTTGGGTGAATATTATGTAATTTACCATGTTATAAGAGCACAAGATCTTTAAAATGTTAAAAACCCCACAAGTTGAGCCCTACTTTTTAGGAAGGGGTTTAGGCCTACACGTGAGGAGAAGGGTTAAAATTATGGTTAAATGATTAGATTCATAATTTCCTAACAGTTTAAGCTTTTAGGAGAAGCGATAATTTACCAATGCTATCCAAATTTGGCTAGCCTTGTTTATTGACATTCCAAGCCAACTCTCAGGCTCATGAGCCTTGTGCTTACCTGTTGGTATAAAATTTGGGGGGTAGAAGATACCATTTGAGCTACCCAGCTCATTGGCAATTTTGACTATCTATTAATATGGGGAGAATATCAACTAAACATGAACATTTTTTGCTGAAAGTACTCTAGTCCTACTATTGAAACAAATTGGCTATATATTATCCAGACTGCTAAAGTTAACTCTCTAGTAATAGAGTTACAAGCCCAAAAAATGTTCATAAAAGAGTTAGAAGCAAGAGTAACCAGGGCTCTAGCCTCATTATGACTTCCATGCACAGCCAATGTACACCATTGGCGTTCTCCAACTCCCTTGCACTCGTGTTCTTCAATCCACACAACAAGTTGCCAAGGACCCTTCTTCTTTTCCAAACACAGGTCCTCCAATCTTCCACTAACCAAAACAAGCCTGGAAAAAATGCTTCTCAAACAGTAAGCTTCCACTCGTTTGCATATGGCATTACTGGAACAATCAACAAATTATCTGCCAGCACATGATTTAGCTACATAGGCAAAACAAACCCATTTGCACCTGCTCTGCCAGTGCCCCTCAACTGTCAGCAACACTTGCCATCCTTCCACGACCGGACACACTCGCCCTGGTACACTCGAGTAGTTACTCTAATCAACATGTTGTGCATCATAGGCTTGTGCATACATACAAAACAAAACTTTACTGAGCATTAGCACATCATAAGTACACTGTTTTGCACCCTCAAACATCATTGTGTTGAGGTTATACAGCCCAAGCAAGACTGTGCTTCAGGAATAAACGATCCAAGTTCTCTTCCTCATTGCATAAAAAACTTGGTTTCACTCACTATGTTGTGTTGTATGAGGCCATAGCAACTTATCAGTAACTCAACAGCTAGAGATAGGGATAGCTAAAATTTGAGCAGCCACTTCTGGAGAGTACAGCTCTCTAATCAGGTCCTGTTTTCAAGCCAAAGTGTAAAGATAAGTTTAAATACCTATTAATAGTAGTAGCTTATTTTGACTTAATTGAGGGATTACTAAAGTATGGTTTTTATAACCTAGCAAAATAATATTTTTTGTATTATTGAAAAAGATTGACACACACAGACATGACTAAACTTAAATTTTGGACAAAACACATCAAAATAAAACTACAGGATCTTTCCACTACAAAATACAATACATCAGGCTGAAAAGACAAAACCAAGCAGAAAAATATGAAACCTTATATTCTGGATGTAACGCATCAAAACAACGATAACAATTAGAGCAGGGCTTACCAATCAAAGCAGGATACCTTCTCTATTTTTCAACCATTTCTGCACAGTTGCTTGCCTGATTGAATATGCACCAGAGAATTGGGTTAGTAATTTATAGCTAAGTTTGTTGTATGCTCAGGTTTAACTTCTGTTATCCTTTGATTCTAATTCTAGTTGAGTCACTTTGATAGGGTTGCCAAGCTAAGTTACCTATGGAGATAAGTCTTTTGGTTTGTTTTATCCTGTGAAATGAGCATGAACAGTTTTGCCCTGCTCATGATCTGATATGAGTAAGTACAAATTTCAGTCAATAATTTCATTCACAGTTAAAGGTAAAAAGGATAGAAAACTTCAAGAACATCAAAAGGAAATAGCACAAAATTTATTTGGTAAAAGCTTAAACAATTAAAGAGCAGTACTACGTATAAAAAGAGTTTTAAACTATTACTATCAAAAAGTAACGGGACACTTACATGTGGTCTAAATTATATATGTAAGACAGCACAATAGAAAAAAGATGTGTCACAGGGCACCTATTAAACTCCTAAATCTCTGAAGTAAAAGAGGAAGGAGAAGAAAGAATGCACGAAAGAAATATCTAAATAAGAAATCAAAGGAAGAAAGGTATGACACTTTAAAAATGAAATTAAAATATTATAAAGGTCTCACCAATTCTTCTTCACAAGCATTACATGGGAAGATGAAGTCTCTGATGATTTCCCAACATTGAATAAAGGCATCAGATGGCTAAGGTCATTTAGTAATAGATCCAAATGCACTTATGTTATGGTAAATAGATCTAACAAGACAGGTCTAACAATTGAGTATTATGCAGTCATTCACAACATTTTTTTGGTGACACATAAAATTGGGCTAAATGCAGTTCACCAAGAATATTACTGCTGCTGATGCAGACCTTTCTCTGTTGATCAATGAACTGATCAATTGTCAACAACATGACAATATTTGGATATATCGAGAACATGGTAATGACTTGGTCATTGAAGAAATTTTGCATATCAAAATTAATTCCCCATTAAGTTAAGTTATGATCAAGCTCCTCATGGTTGAAAATTTTGAACAATCACTAACCATGATTTGATTCTAAAGATTGTTGCATTATGAGATTGCAATAACAATGTCCTCAAACATGCTAATACAAGTCATTTTAGTAACTTTATGGTTGTTGTCCTAATTTTAAATAATAAAAATTCAGAGAAAAACAAAAGCAAAAAATAAAAAGAAAAGAATAGAAAAATCAGTTATTCTCTTAATCAGAAAAAGAGCGTCTGCTTTGTTTCAGGTTAGTAAACAACCCTAAAAAACCTTCAACTAGGGAGGAAGCTAGACACAACCTCTAGGAAGACTAATTATTCTGATACGATCAATTGTCAATAATGTTGATATTTGGATGCATAAAGAACTTGTCTTAATGATTTGTTCTTTACAGAAATTTTAAATATCCAAATTAATTCCTCATAAAAGTTATTATCAAGTTCCTCATTGCTGAAGATTTTAAATTTTATAAATACATTTGATTGTAAAGTTTGTACATTTTAGAATTGGAATCCTGATTGTCTTAGCTATATAGCAAGTGGCGTGGGGAAAAGTTATATAACTGTTGTCATACTTTAAATTAATAAGAATTTTCGCAACAAAACAAAAATAAAAGGAACAAGAACTGGAACAGAAAACACATCTATTCTCTTAAACAGAAAAAAAAAAAAAAGCATTTTCTTTGGTTGAAGGTTAGTACACAACTTTAGAGAACTTTCAACTAGGGAGGAAGCTTGATGCTACCCCTAGCTAGACTAATCATTCTGACTGCGATCTATGCATGACTTCACATATATAATGTGTAATGAGATAAAAATTAATTTCGATTGTAATGTTTGAAGTGGCATGCATATATTGTTTTTGCACCTTGAAAAATTTTAAACTAAACCAAGAAAAAAGTAACGCAATCACTAAACCAAGATGACCCTAATCATTGTTTATTTCATAAGACTCTGTTTTTTATATGTATATCAAATTAGCTAGGAGTATTGCTTTGTGTTTTTTGATTAAGGAAACAAACCAGTGGGGAGTTTGAATAAGTGCTAATAATTAACTAAGGTACAGCTAGCAAGAAACTATTTTGAAGTTAAAATTAACCCAAAAGAGTACAACTATATGCCAAAGGAAAGGGAAAGCGATGATGCATCAACCAACAAAACTCAAATTAAGAAGGATGGTGACTTACGGGTGATAGAGAGAAAAACGTTGATCAACCTTCTAGGTCACTTCACAAAATTCCTTCCAATGAAAAAATCTCAGGTCACTAATCACTCACTTGATTCCTCAGAAGCAGCTATGGACATGCACATTCTCTATTTTAAAAAAAGAAATTGGATCGCCGCTATTTCCATCTCCTACCCATGCAGCTCTCCTCCAACAGGATTGGTTACAGTTGAACCCTCTCTAAAGGTCTAGATTTGCTTATCTTGTTGCTGTTGAGGCTTTTCTTTGTTTTTTGAAATGTTTGTTACCTGCACATTGAAATCAAACAAACTTTTAAAATACATGGCCACATTAGTGGCAGAGAAAGGCTCTTTCTCCACGGTTGCCTTGTTCCTATAAGTCCAAATGGACCATAAGATAGAGACAAAAGACAACAAGAAGTACTTTAAGTTCTCTAAATTGCCCTGATTTCTCTTCTTCCATGCCTGAATCAAGTAAGGTTGAATGAAATTAATTCTAATGGACAGATCAAACCAAACCAGATTTCTCTAGATGACAAGGAAAAAAAATAAGGTCTAAGGTTTCTGCATCTTTGACACAGGAAAAAAGTCCTCACAAGTCTTCTCAATTTTGCCCTCACAAAAAGAAAATTCAATAAAATCCTCCAAAGAACGACAATAATTTTAGAAGGTGATTGTTACCTACAAAATGGTTCCAATGCTCAAGGTCCTCACTTATGGTTATGCTAGTGAGATCAAAAAAGGACCTGCTGGCATGGTTTCTTCAATTTTTGCTATGCAATAGCCATTATCCTTTTCAACCAAATAAGCCCCAAAATTGGAATGAAGCCTTATGAGCTTGTCAGCAATACAAACATGAATTTGTAAAATTCTCTCAGAATCATTTTGGCTATAGAGTTTTCAAAAAAATTTAGAATTCCACCTGGGCCGAAAGTATCTTTGACTAGCACATCTACCACAACATTTACAGAACCTAGACAGTTTGGGAGGGACATGCAAAAAAATTGGAACCATATGTATATACTTGGATGTCTATAAAGGTGTATTATCAATTTACTATGAGATGTAATAAATCAGGCTACAATGACAAAACAATGAGGAAAATGTGACAAAACTTAAATTGTAGATGTAATGCATCAAAACAACAACAACAAGTAGAGCAGGGTTTACAAATCTAAGCAGACTACCTTCTCCCATTTTCAATCTTGTTAAATACTTGCTTTCTTGCTTGGGTCTAATTACTATAAGGATGAACATGTGAAATGGGCATGGGTGGATGGCCTTGGTCATGATCCGAAATGGGCCTAGAAAATTTCAAGAACATCAAGGGCCAAAGAAAAATAATCATATGCCAAACACTTCCATAATTAAAGAGTGATTATAAAATGAGTATTAAAGTATTAATATCACAAATCAATGAGGTCCCTTTCCATTTGAACTTGACATTATATATATTCTGTTAAGCTCCTAAATGTCTGGGGAGGAAGAAATAGAAAAAAAATCTAGCTAACAAAATGCAAAGGAAAAAGATATGTCTTTTTAAGATGAGATTTGGCAACAAAAGCTTCCATTTTTTATGTTTACTAGCTTTCGATCACATTATTTCTTCTACTTTTAAAACACCAACAAAAGCATTTTCTTACCATTCTTTGTTGTCAAATTGCTAGGAGTCTCATTGACAACTCTACTCAAACATGTGGTGGGCAATTCATTAAAAAATGTACACTAAAAGAAAAAGAAAATGCAGAAACCAACAGAGGAAAGACAGTGACTTACTGAAAAGTTGATTAACCATCAGTGTTACGTTCATTAGATTCTTCACAATCGCTTAACTCCTCATCACAATCCTTGTACTCACTTGACTCCTCAGAATCAGAGTTACCATTGGTTTCTGTGTGCCTTTTAATCCTTTTTGAGCTTCCTTCTCCACTGGGTCCAGCCCCATTGTAATCATCACGACTGCGCTTGACTTTGTGACATTCCACTGCCACTGACGAATTGCCAAAATTATGATGGAGAACATCCATGCCATCATAAGGAGTAATGCTATTGTTGCTATACTGGACCATTGTTCGGTCAAGATCTTCTATGTCTTTCTTGTATATCATACGTAACCCCCATTTTTTTAACAAGTATGACTCATAGATTCCAATTTTAATTCTAATCTGACTGTATCCATTCACGTCACCTTCCCACAATAATTTGTTTAATTCCTTGTTGAAGAATTGAGGAGTCAGATAGACTAGCCAAAGGTGATCTGATGAAGCCTTAACAGATGAGCCAGGGCTTTGAAAATAAATTCCTTTTCCATTGGCTATCATCCAATAGCCAAAAAAGGGTTGTTGAGACACAAAACAAATTGCAATTCCCACGTTCTTACACAAATGAGAAGGTAGTTCTATTTTCATTTCATTCCCCATGCTTTGGCAGCTAAACCACTCAGGAATTTCACTGCCAGGAATAACAATGTTATATGACTCTTCTAGGATTGAGAGAGGGAGAGAGGGAGAGATCTTGAGGTACTTTTTTAACCCTGAGATAAACCTGTCTATGCAGCTTTGATTGTCAGCAAATTGAAAGCAATTTTGAAGCAAGAGAGATGGTCCCAACGAATCGCTTGGTTTTAATGGATCTGCTAACATTTCCAGTGAGATACAACCTTCTGCCCAAACGCATTCAATATTCAATGGAAGCTTTGGCAATGATCGAAGACTTGTGCAATTACTCAAGAACAACCGATCCAATTTCGAAAGTCGAATGATGCTTTCCGGAAGGCAAACAAAATCATTTCCACTTAGATTCAACCATGTTAAAGAGAATAAGGAACCAATATCATTGGAGATTGCCTTGAGATTGCAGTCCCCTAAGTTCAATCGGGTCAAAGAAGACGCAGGTGATAGAGATAGAGAAGAGAATAGCAAGTCGATGGGATGAGGACTTGTTGGCATTGAATTAAACGGGAGGAGCTCATACCACGATTTATTAGATGATAACCCCTTACATCCTCTCAAATCTAGCGTACGAAGATGTTTTAAGCGACCAATGGAAGAAGGGAGCTTTCTTATAGCAGTTTTGCTCAAATCCAACGACTCTAAACTTTCGGCATTTCCTAGGTTCTCTGGCAGTCTATCCAGTTTTGAGCATCCCCCAAGACAGGCTGTTTTAACCGACTTTAAATTAAAAATGGTATCAGGTAAACGCACAAGATTTTTGCATTTACCTATATTAAACCATTCAAGGGCAGTCATATTTCTCCCAAATTCTGGAATTTTTGTTATTTTTGGGCACCGAAAAAGATTAAGATGCGTAAGACACTTCATTTCAAACTTGCTTGGAAGACTTGTGAGGTTCTTGCATCCTCCTAAATTAAGAGAAGAAAGCTTTTTATGAATTCCCATTGATGGGTGAATCCTACGTAAATTTATACAATCTTTAAGAACCAAAATCTCAAGATTTGGGACTTCAATGATGTCTGGGGCTTCAATAAGTTTTAGAGATTCACTCAAATTCATGACTTTCAAATTCTGAAAACTCTGTTAAAAAACAAAAAAGAAAAAGAAAAAAAAAAGAGAGTAGTACAATTAGCTTCTACAAACAAACTTATTATAAAAAAAAGTAGTATAAGGGTACCTAAATTACCTTTGATTGGGAACTTGATGTCAATGATTTTGAAGGGTACCCTCTCCAATGAAGAATTCTTAAGCTATTAGGAAGATGTTTGAGATCATGCATAAGTTGAACACCACAAATTTTAAGCAATTTTAGATCTTGCATCTTTGAAAAGGCTTCAGGATTCCAATACACCTTTTTTGGTTCATGCAACTCTAGTACTATGCATTGAATTGTCCCTGTTCCCTAATAATAAGAATAAGAGGGATTAGTGTGGGTTCCAGTTAGCTCAACTGGTAAAGTCTCTGATGGTTGTATAAGAGATCTGGGGTTCAATCCCCGCCTACACCAAAAACTGATTGGTGTTTTGGTCTGATAATAAAGAGCAATTATCAGGAGCGGACGCCATAGGTTGAAACTCTCTCAAAAAAAAAAAGAATAAGAGGGATTAGTATAAAATATATAATTACTAGACTAAAATAATTTAAGCTCCATTATTATTTATAAAAAAAATTATGTTATATAATATAATAAAATATATGCTTAGTTTCTTTCAATAGCCTCTTACCGTATTTTCTGTCAGCACCTTGTCGATATCTTCAAAAAACCACAATCTACTACGTTTCCCAGGGTCTTGGCACTCTTGACAAACTATATATCGGCCCATTTCTTGTAGTAAATCATGCATCTGCAATTGATTTTTATCCAATTTAATGAGAGACTTATCAATAAGAACACTCAATCCAATTTCAGCATTAAGCTCAAGATAGTCTAGTATTTTTATGACATAATCTCTACTCCCGAGATTAAAAAAGCATGCGATATTTAAGAAAATGTTCTTCTCTTTTGGTTGTAGTCCATCAAAACTTATTAGAAGCACATTGAGAATTCCTCTGTCACAAAATTCAGTCATGAGCCTATCCAATTCACTTCTCCATTCATCAATGCTTCTTTTGAACAAGAAAGAACCCAAAACTTTAAGGGCCAAAGGAAGCCCCTTACAATAATCTACAAAAGCTTGAGATAGCTTTCCATAATCTTCAGTTGGATGGTCCATTTTAAAAGCTTTCAAACTAAAAAGTTTAAGAGCTTCATCATGATTCAATACTTCAGCCTCATATATTTCAGCTACTTCATGCAACATTAACAAATGCTTATCTCTTGTTGTTATCATAATTCTACTACCTGAACCAAACCAACAATTTTTCCCAGCTAACTTCTCCAATTGGTCTAATTCAGTTACGTCATCAAGAACAAGAAGAATCTTTTTGTTACGTAACCTATTCTTGATCATTTGAACTCCATCATCAACATCATGTAAAATCAAATTTTTGAGCATCAAAAGTTTTTTCAAAAGTCTTTTTTGTAACTTGCATAAACCATATTTTTCAGATTCTTCCCTAACATTAGCAATGAAACAGCAAGCTTCAAATTTATTGGAAACCATTTCATAAACAACTCTTGCAAGAGTTGTCTTACCCATTCCTCCTGTCCCCCAAATTCCTATAATCCGAACATCATTTGACTCTATAGCTAAGTGTGAATTCAATTTCTCAACTCGGGATTCCATTCCTATTAGTCCCATGGTATGTTCTGAGAAGGTATTGCTCAATTTATTTAATATCACTTCCACAATTTCTTGGATACATTTTGCCTCAGACCTACAAAGAAGAGAGAACAATAATTGTGAATCTCTATGGCATTAAGTTTAGTAGGTTTAAACTGAAATTGGGACAAATAAATGTAATTGGTAAATTACATATATATATATATATATATATATTTTTTACCAATTATGTAATTTACCATTTTTTATTATGTAATCCTAAAATCCCTTTCTCTCTCTCTCTTATATTATATCTCTTTCTCTTCTCCGGTTCTCCGTCATCTTCACTCTCATGCAAATTATCTAAAGACTATCCAAATTACCACGAGATCCAATTCAACATCGATGGAAAATAAAGAACCGAAGGAAACGCAACCTATCTTCTAGCAGCCTCTAAGCTCTTAAAAAATTTTGATTAGTTGTTAGAATCCAAATATCAGTATTCTGATTTCTGAGTCTGAACAGGCCCAAATTTGAGAGAGAGAGAGAGAGAGAGAGAGAGAGAGAGAAATGACCAAGCCATTTTTGGATTGACAATCTCTCTGGGATTATCAGACCTCCAATCCGAGCACTAATAAAAAACATGACAACCCACCAAACTGCTACAGATTGTATTTGAAGACTCACAAAACATTTGATTAGACCATTTTTTTTGGTGCTGCATTAAAGTATATATGTCATTAAACTTTGTTTTTATTTTCTTCCTCCCAGTTAGACAGAGAGTAGAGGCAGCCCAAGGACTCTCCGGTAAGCCACAAACTAATCATTAGACAGATGTTAACAACCCTAAAATAAATTTAAGTCAACAAGCTAGATTTGCAATGAACATGTAAAAGTCTTGCAACAAATCCAACTAAAAAACCAAATCACTTATCTATTTCGTATGAACCAATTGTTTTTCCAAGACTTAGATTTTAACCATCGTTGCTTTACAAATCAAGGAAAATCATGGCTTTTTTCTTTTTCTTTTCTAGTTGAGTTAGCCCTTAGGGAGATTTAATCTTACTAGAGAGAGGATAAGCGATTTTAGAATTTTCTCAAACATGCACTACTTAAGTTTATTTTTTTTTTTTTTTATCTACGTGGCGGTACTGTTGTGAATTGGTGTAACAGGAAAAATAATTTTTTATTATCCTGTTCAACGTATCAGTTTTTTTCGCCCAAAAGATAATGACATGGACTAAATTGACACAACATTGAAAATGTTAAGGACCAAATTGACACAATTAAAATGTTAGAGACCAAATTAAAATATAGTGTAAATAATAGGGACCAACTATGTAATTTATCCTTAAAAAAAATCAATAAGTTGTTATCATCTTTTGTGACTCATAACTCCTCATTTTCTTTAGTATTGTAACTTATGCCAACTCATCTTCTCAAAAAACTAAAAAATGAAAACCTCAAATTTTATTAATAGACGATAATTGCACAATATATTAACATATAATACAATGAACTCCAATTGTAACAAAAGAATCCTGACAAAAAAGGTATGGCTTTATTAACTTTTCTTCTTTTTTTTTCAAGTTATTTTTATCTTTTCCTTTCTCTATTTTATCAAATTTCTTTTCCTTTTTGAGGTTATTTCCTATTTTCTTTGATAAATAATATAGATAGAAAATAGTTTATTTTAACATTGTTGTTGATGTTCTTCATAGATAGAAAGTCACTGAGAAATTCAACAAAATTTTGAAGCCAAGAGAGAGAGAGAGACATGGAATCCATGAGTTTCCCTTCTCTTGATGTTGACGGAGTTCTATTTCGAAACTTCCTTTTTAATTAATGATAAAAGAAGAGGTACAAAGCTTTCCACACCATTTATCTTAATGCTGATGAAGTTCTATAATTGTTGATGTTCTCCATAGATAAGGTTATAATTGATTTTTTTTTTTTTTTTTTGTTATATGGCAAATCTAATACCATTTCTATTATTAATTATTGGTGTTTAGACTTTTTTTTACATTGTTTTGTTGAAATAATTTACTTATTATATTTTAACATATTCATTATAGTTTATTTGAGCATTTGCCCCATATATATATATATATATATATATCTATAAACAAAACATTCTAATCAGAGTCAAACTTAAATTAATAGAAAACCACATAAAATAACAATAAAAAGCGTAAGTATATAATAATAACAACACCACTTCTCAAATAAATACTTTTTTTTTTTTTTGAAGAATTTTTTTTTTTTTTAATAACATGTTTGCTTATAATATATTAATATATATATATATATATTATAATAAGTTGAAAAAAAAAACGTGCGAGCCAATAACCAGTATGTATGTGTATATATATATATATATAATTAGAGACCTCATTCCAAATGGCGCATTTTATGACATTGTTTTCATTTGAGCTTCCACCTCATTCAAGTTTAGCATCCCATGTCAAACTATTAAGTAATGACATATTATTATTTTTTTTCATTATTTCAATTTAAAATAACATCAGAATTGTCAAAATATTAATCTAATACTGAGTTACGGAGTGACATAGCATTCAAAAAGGTTACACTAGATGTAACTCTATATGATGTTAACATCACCCTTAACTTTTCATTAAAAGAGTAATTTGAAAAATTAACATTTGGATTATATTTCACAAAAAAAAAATTGGATTATATTATTTCTTTCTATCTATTTTGTCAAAAAAAAAAATTTTATTTAGTTCTACCCTCCATATTTGCTAAATATTAAGATGATCGAAAATCAGTAACTATCTTATCATAAATTGTAAAAATTTCAAGTTATTTATTTATTTAATTTTTTTTTTTGATAAGTAAGTTATTTATTTATTTAAATTTTTTTAACTTAAAAATTATATTGTGGATCAAATAGCAACAAATAACATCTGAATAACACGAAATTGACGTGTACATAGCAACAAATACATGTAATGTAATGGTCCGATTTTCAAATTTTTATCCAATAATAATTTATAGAGGTAAATCATCAAAAAAAAAAAAAAAAAATTTATAGAGGTATGAAATCGTCAAAGAGTTATAACATGTGTATCGTGATTCCCTCTGTAGTGGGTGCACTCTTCTTGCACCAAGTGGCTAGCATTTATTAAAGAATTCTATAAATTACATAACCTCCCTAAATTAAACTCTAAAATTTTAAAATTTGTAACTAAAACCATTAACTTTTTTTTTTTTTAAATTATTTCAATTTGTGCCATTAATAAGTTACAATTAACTAAAAGTATCAGAAATTGACATAAGTTATGACTCATGCCTGCCTAAAAAAAAATCATTCCATGTGAAATTGTAAGATATTTGGTACAATATATGACAGTTTTAGAATTATATAATAATTAGTCATTTAGTTCTTGTCACCAAAACATTCACATTAAAATTATATAAGCTTATGTCAAAATCATATCATATCATATACAAAGATAATTAAAATTAGATTTAATGCAACATTCCTTGAGATTTATTGAGATGACACTCCTCCCAAACATTTATATAAATAACACTCATTCCTCTTGATGTTTCTAAAAATCCAACATATAAGCCCTACTTTACGGGTCTAAATGGAAGACGGGGATGGCGGTCATTTTTTTTTTTCCAGTGACCCCACATGGGTGTGACCCTCCCTGTTGGGACAATACACAGGACATCACATCTTAAATGTCTTATTTGTGATGTTGAGTTTATTCTTTGCTATTCATATAATATGAGCAATTTATGCATAGCTATTTTTTATGTTAAGATCTGTCTATAGGACTTTATTATTTGTTGTATTATTGTAGAAATTTGATTTATGTTATACTTGCTTTATTGAACTATTTCATGGTTAGATCCTAAAGAAATTTTATTTCTTCATGAATATATCTTGAACTAGGATCTTTCAACTTAACTTTATTCCAGTGTAGAGCAGCCCTATTTTTTTTTTTTTAAACTTGAATTACTCTAATTAAATTACTTTTTACAAGTCATTGGAAATTTTTTTTTTTTTTTTTTTCTTGTCATCTTTCAAAGAGCATATATAAGCTTTGGGGATGGCAAGATGAGTCATTTATCAATTTCATGATGCTGAAATTTAATTATATTGGAAAGATGCATAAGCTGGAAGCCTAAAATCATGAAAATAGAAGTTCTTTTCAAGAAAAAGGATGGAAGTTGGTAATGAGTTCGGCCAAGTTTAGAATAATGTATTGTCCAAAATGCATTTTGCAGCTTATGTTGATGTCAGTTGATCACCATTGGATGATATTGAATAAACAAAATGTCATACTGAATCAGACGATGGTAGAACCATGATAAAAGGCTCATATTTAATTTGTGTTGTGAATTAGATAGAAAAGAAATTTCAGACAGAATCATATAATTAATTTTCTTTTTTTTTTGAAAATTAATTTTATTTTTTTTAGACTCTTTTGTAGTATTTTACAACGGTTGTTTTTGTTTGTTGCTTTATCTTAAATTTTAGATTGCTTATATAATCCTCTTCAATTTTCCAGATTTTTTTACTCTTTTAATAATTTTTTTTTTCACTTACAACAAGTAGGAGGGGGTTTAAATCAAAATTTTCCACATGGAGAGAAATAAGTAATTGCATTGAGTTACAAGAATTTTGACATTTCTTTGTTATCAAAATGTTGCTTGGATTGAAAATGAGTGTATGTAATTGTGCTTACCTTTAAATATTTTTGCGTATATGGGAGTTACAAGCTAGTAATAAAATTAATTTAAAGCTTGTTTTTCAATAAAATTTTATTTTTCTTAATTAATTATTTTAACTACCCTTAATTCCTTCCTTAATTTAAATGTAATTAAGAATAATTTGATTTTAAAAGACAACCATCTCTTCATCATTAAATTACAATACAATAAAGATTTACCCTTTACAAAAGCCTCACAATGTTTTTAAATTTAAAAATTCTCTTGTTACCAATAAATCCAATTGTGTGTGAATGTATACATCCAAATTTATGGATTATCATAAAAACAACTAAGTTCCAAATGATAATTATCAGGAAGGTGCATCTCACTTATAACACATGAAAAACATCAAAATTAAAGTTCGGCTATGCTAACAACAAAAGTAAAAAAGAAGTGCACAATGAAAAAAATCCGGACCACACAACCATCAAGAACTAGTTAATACTTTCAGACCCAAAATCCAAACACCCAAAAACAGATGCAAAAATGATATGCATGTACTAGCACAAATACGAACATAATAGCCCTTCTTCTTCATTGGGTTATGGAGTAATTATATAACTTAAAGAAAGGACCACAAAAGGAAAAATAAAACATAACACTTTGTTTGAGAGTTCCTAAAGGAATGAAATGAATAAATTTTAAAGGAATAGAATGTATTTATGTAATGGGTAGGAATGGAAGGGATTTTTTTGGAAATTAAAGAATATAAGAAAAAAGAATCTTGCTTGGAAAGAATGGAAGAGAATTAAGCAATCCTATTTGGATGTTTTAAAATAAAATAATGAAAGTAAGTAACCATATTTGGAAGTAACATAGAGATAAAATAATAAAATCATTTTATAATAATATTATTATTAGACTGTTATTTTAAAATAAATGGTTAAATATATAAGGATATTTTGGAAGTTTTAATGAAAAATTCATTAAACTTAATTCTATTATCTCTAATTCTTCCCAATTTTGGGGAAAATGAAGATTTAAGATTTTGAGGGAATAGAGAGGAATAAGTGTTTCCTAATACCTCTTTCATTATCTCCCATTTAAACTTTTAAACAAATGAATGGTTATTCCATTCCACCTATTAAAACTCCCAAAAAAGGGGATGGAAGGAATATTCCAAAATAATTCTTTTCATTCCATTCATTTTCTTCCTCAAATTTAATTCCTTTCCTTTTCGTCCATTTTCAAAGCAACCAAACAAAAATTAAAGATACAAAGTTTCTCAGAATCTCGGATTTGTAATTGAAAAGCACAAAATCGAGAATACAACACCATTATTCAAAGATTTAACATAATTTGAGCCTTATACCAAAACTGGTTTGGTTTTTGCTCTCAAATCGAGTCTCTTTCAAGCAATCATTAAAAAAATAAAAATTTGAAATAAGTTGAATTAACTCTTTGTTCCAACAAAAAAATAGATGTCAAGAAGGAAATTAATCATAATCAGTGCATAAAACGGAAATAACAAATCTCATTTAAAATACAGTAAGAAATTTCGTTGAACATGAGAAATTTCATCCCAAATTACATCGGAAAGTTGGGATTCCGATTGATCAGGTGAGAGACATGGTTGAAGGGAGATTAGGAAAAAGAGGTGTGACATGTTGCTTGTAAATTCTATTTCTTGGCTGATTAATGATATGGAATGTTTGTTTATCAAAAAAAGAAGGAAAAAGAGGTGTGACGGTAAGAGACAGTGTCGGAGGCAAATTTGGTTTCATGAAGAAGGAAATCAAATATAGATAATAGAATTTGGAGAGACTCTCAAAAGGACTTGTACACCTCAACGTGGGGACAACTGTGTAATTGACTAATTGAAGAAGATAAATGAACATTGAGAATGTTGGCAAAATGAAACGGCAACCAGGAAGAAGGAATGGCAAGTAAAATATCTAAGGGACACAAAAGAAGACAAACATATATAATTAGATGAAAGGCGAAGATTTCTGACACATTTATTTTTTCAATTATAAACTTCTAAAATAGATGCATGTCTAAAGTTAAAATATATGTAAAGTTAAACCTGTCCAAAGTAGTTGAATGTTATATAAAGATGTACAATTAAAATTACCTAATTGGTATATGCCACCCTGAGGTAGTGGCCACGTCTCTCAAAGTAGCTCTCCATGTATGCACCTTCTCTATGTTCTCCTTTTCATGTTTATCAAATGCTTGTGCGAAAGTTCCTTCTTGTTTTTTAACATCAGATGGATTCACATGATAAAAGATAGGATAGACTGTCATTCCCTTGTCTTCCTTGCATTCAATGATATGTGCAAGTTCATCTAGGCACCATGTTGAAGATGCATAGTTGCTTGAGAGAATGACAATAGCAAACCTTGATTCTCTTATTGCTTTCATGAGTGTAGGTGAAATTGATTTTCCTCTCTCAAGTTCTTCATCATCTATAAATGTGTAAATGCCCTTTTGATTCAAAGCAGAATATAAACGGCTCGTAAAACCACTTCGGGTGTCCTCACCTCTAAAACTGAGGAATACTTCGTAAGTTGATCGATGTGTGGAAGAAGAAGATGATGAGGTTATTTCAGTGTTCAAGGAATCCATTGAAAATATCCTGATAAATATTCAATTACAATTTAGATAAAAAGTACACTCGATTAAAATTGAAGTTCAAATTAGAAGGAAAATAAATTTGGGAATAGGAAAAGAAAGAAATAAAAGAGATGGATGCAGGAAAGAAAAGTGAGAACTTGCAGATTTGGTGAATTGCAGTGAGGATTATAAAGCTCTAAAATCACTTGAAACAACGCAGCGGATATCTGATACTAGAAAAAGTTTATACTAGAAGAAATTGGAGAAAGAGCAACTTCCTGGTTCCAGTTGTAATGTTCTATTTTTTATTCTTTTTGACCAAGTTAAGTTCTTTTCATATTGCTTTCGTTCTGTCTGTTTTTTATTCATCATTATTTCTTTCTAAATTGTGTGAAATAATTAGCAGGATTTAAAAATTATCAAAAACTTATCAATTAGTTTATAGAGTAACTGTACCTCATATTTACTATTCTTGTTTCTACTACAACTATAACACAAACATTTTCAATAATAAATATTCCCAAAATTAGACTTCGGAATAAAAATGAATATATTTTTCTAAAAGACTATTTGATTTTCTACATTGAAAGGAAAATTATTTCAAAGTTAGTGTGAAATCAATCATAAATTATTTCATGATTTAAAATTAATATCAAATTCGATTTTGATAATCAAATGAATGATTAAAAAAATATTAGAAAACAAATAAGTTGTATATTTTTTAGTAAAATTTTGTTAATATTGATTGGATATTAATTCTATTTTTCATGTATAATTAGACTTTAATTTTATCATATTTTCATTCTTTTAACTCTAATTTTTTTTTTGCTTATGTCTTGGCCCCCCTAAACCAGATTTCTGGATTCGTCCCTAGTATTAAACAAAAAACTCTTATTTATTTATTTATTTGAAGATCACTACAAGAGGAGAAATTCATATATAAAAAAATAGGAAAACACAAAAACCCAATAAACAAATTTTATGTTCCTCCCCTTTTCCCTCTGCTTTCTCATCATTATTCAAATTAAATATAAATTTAATAAATAAATAAAACAACAGAGAATTCTGAAAATCACACAAAGAAAGCATTGCATAAGAGAAGAGAGAGGACCTTGAGGGTGCGGATCAGTTTGTCAAGGTCGAGTAGATGAAGAGGCTCAAACGATTGGTCGCAAAAAGAACTTTGTGTGGGCTCAGTTTGAGAAAAGAGAGAATATAATAGAGATCACAAAGACTGTATGTTATGGAGAAGTTGTTGACAGTAATGGACTGATAATAAAGTGTGAGGTTCTGTTCATGGTAGAGAGTTCAGGAAAGTTCCAGGAAGTTTCCACTCGTAAAAATATCACAATGATAACTTCACTACGCATAATGCATAACGTAAAATCTCTAAAAATTACTAAAATCAAAACAAAATACTATCTGACTTTTAAATATATATATATATATATTGACACTCTTATTATGGAGGCGAAACTTTAACAAATCAAACTGTTGAACAATCAGACTCCTTTCAATGTTTTCATAATGCTTATGTGCGATTCTATGCTTTAGAATAAGTTTACTAATAAGTTGGTCATTTCGGTTTTGTGGACCAACCATTAAACACTATGATACAATCCCTTACTACTTAACTGATGTCCGACAATTGAAACAGTTGATTCTATTATCTGAGTGCTAAACTTAACCCCCCTAGAGCTCGACTTATCTTTTTTTAGAGTAGTGGATCGAGCTAGGATCTAGGTCCGAGAGTGTGAAATTTATAACTAATAAACATATGATTATATACTTACAAACATATGTACATTTATACGAGCTTATGTACAAGCACAACATATACATTATAATTTTTTCTATATAATATTTAAGCCCAAATTGTTTAATAAAATACCACTCATGTGAATATCAAGCAGTATTTTAAGTTAGAAACCCATAAAAATATTGTATAATTATTATATTGTATTTATTCATTGGATTTATTTTATTTTATATCTGTATAAGTTGTATTGTATTTTTTTCATATTCAAATTTCCACTTAAAATTCTCAATAAAGATTTTTAATAATTCGATAAGCCTCAAGTACAGTTTCTATAAATTTTTGTTAGACTGATAAAATGTTTAAATTATTACAATTTTAAACCATATAATAACCATTTGTGTGTCTAAACCTTTAAAGAAAACAATATCATTTTTTCAAAGTTTATTATATAATTATTTCCAAATTTTATTATTTATACGTTTTTATGAAAAATAAAGTCACAACATAAATTTTTTGAGAAAGTCCTATCCACTTTCCGTGTTCTTCTTGATAATATTTGCATATTTGCGCGTTTAATCGTGGTCCACTTCTGCATTGTTTTTACTTTTTGGTTTTAGGGTTTAACTATAGCCCACTTTCCACTCTTTTGAACAGAGGAAAATAGGACACAGATGGTGACTAGCTAAAGCTTAAAGTTCAATTCTGAATATGTATGGAAATGGAAGGGGCTGCACACTCAAATTCACATTCAATTTCAATTGAATTTCAATACATACACACGGACCACAACTGGTACTTGCTAGAAAAAAAAAATTTAGGTGCACTAATGACACAATCACAAGAGAAACATGTAAAAGTGATGATTTTTTAATCACGGCTTGGCACGTCAACATTTGTGAGAAAAAAATTAGAAAACTTTGTGTTCTCAACATTAGTCTTCAGATTATATATATTTTTTCTATGCATGCCATTTTATTGCCGATTTCATAAATGCCTTAGTAGAAACTTGACACATTTGCATAAAAGTAGATTTTATTTTTATTTTTTCATAGATAGGATAAAATTTTAATCGATGGAATCCACTCCATAATGATGGGTCTTTATCATCAAATCAAAACATCAATTAATTTTTGATGTGGACGAGGTTCAAACTCTTATTCTCTTATTCAACGACAAAAAACTTTATCAGTTGAGCTAAACGTAACTCACGCATAAAGGTAGATCTTGCAAGGCGGATTTCTTGTTTTCTTCTCCACCCAATTTAGGTACCAACTATTTTTTGGGACAAAATTAATTAGATAGAAAAAGGAGAAGAAGATATCTAGTGCAATGGTTGCATACAATCGATTTCTCAGGACACATGGGTCTATATTGTGTTATTTAATTTGTATCTTTTACATTCAAGTTTTAGAATACCAAACTTTTTTAGCGTAACAAACTAAAATGATTTCTGTTTAGTGATGCAAAAATCGGTGCTTCAACATGCATGAGACACTCAGTTGAACTACATGATTGATAAACACCATTAACTATTATAATGGGTAAATGAAATGATAAATCCCCATGTCACTAACACAAAAAATGAAACACTTGCAAGATTCTTAATTTTCCCTCCTTATCTTCTATCTGCTCCGTACCAAACTGGCCACAAAAGCTTCAAACTCAAATTTGTATGTCAGCACAACTTTTGATTATAAATGACATGTGAAAGGGTGGAAAAAAACAATAGAAGAATATAAACAAAATCTATATTCGATAGATTTGACAAACAAGTGAATCTTAAGGGCCCAAAACATTAAAGACCCAGACAAGCATAAAATATAATCAACAAAATGCTAATGCGGCAATAACCTCTTTGATCCCTGTTGGCTTATTAATCTAGTAAAAATTAGAAGAATATATAATATCAAATTAATACATAATCGCTTACCAATAAAATGGAAAACCACACAACTCAACCCACAACATATGGCATTAAGTTTTTCAGTAGAAAATATCTAAGGGCTTTTATTGAAAACTTGTACACTTGGGCCATAAATGAGCTCATGAAACCTGATTATTATGCATAATCTAAAAGCATGATAAGAAGAAGAATAATGCAAAGGAGACTACAAATTTATTTTGGTGGAACGTACTGAACCAAATTTTATAGATTTTATTAGGGTTGACAGATTTGATTCAGTTGCCGATTCTTATTTGGTGAACTTTGTTAATGGTATGAAGTCCATATAACATGAATTTCAAATTGCTCAATTGATGACTTTCGAATTTGGCGAGAAGACATAATTAGTGTGCTGTGTTGGACATAATTAATGTGCAATTTTAATTTATAGCTTTATTTTTCCCATTTGCTTAAATATTTTTTTTCATATGTTGATAATGGGTGAGGGAAAGTTGCTGGTAGGATTCAAACTATATACATAAAACACCACAAAATATGCCATGTACATAAATATTTTCTAGCTAATGGTGTCATGCATATAAATGCATATTTGAGTAGAGTAAGTCACAAGTGTTAAAACACTGTGTTTAATGAAGTGCAGAAGGAAATTATGAACTTAATTTATGTGGGTTTTTCAAATAGGCAATTCTTCATCCCTCAAGATTTTAAGTTTTTTTTTTTTTTTTTTCCTTAATATTTTTACTTCAATTTCTTAGAAGTATGTTGATCTGTATCTCCCCAAAATAGACATTATGGATTCAAAACCTGGGGGCATAGCGTAATCCCCTTAATATAACAAAAAAAGGCTTCCCAATTCCTATCTCTTTTTTCTTTTTCTTTTTCTTTTTTTTTTCTTTTACAGACTTTATTTCAGTGCCTTTACAATCTTTAACGCTATATGCAAGACTTGCAGCAAGTCATTGATTCCACACTTTCTTCAGTGCATACAACTTCACCTTTTTCTCTTTTTCCCACCTACCAAGAACAAGAAGACGAGGGTAGCGAGTAATTTTCCTGGTGACTTTATATGGTTCTCTTTCAATTAATCAGATGGGGGGTGGGGTGTGTATGTTGGAGAATTTTGGAAAGTTATAAGAAGTGTCCTCTCTTTCCATTAATCATATGTTTGATAAAAACTGGAAAAAGAAATATGACACACCCTTTAGAATAGGATGTAGAGTAATTTTCTGATGACCTGCCGGTATAAGATTTAGTTTACAAGATATCAATTTTTTTTAAAGCTTAGGTTGTTAGGGTGAATTTCATCATTTATTAATTATAATTCTATCACTTTCTCTCACGTATAAGCCCAAACTCCCCCTTAATAAGTGGGGTCCAATATGTACGACTTTTAACATTTTAAATGAGAGATAAAAATTGAATTCAATATCTTCTACTTTGATACTATGTTAAATTACTGATTTTTTCAAAATCTAAACTGTTAGGGAATGATAAATTTAATTATAATCATTTAACCAAAATTATAACAAGAATTGTGCACCAGTTCTTAAGGAAGACACTTTAAACTGACTCAAATCTAAACATCTCAAAATTACATCTTCACAACTTAAACTGTTGCATTTTTCAATAAGATAAGTTGAAATTTAATTATATAGCATTGAGGTTTAATCACAAAGAATACCTAATGCACATAAACAAATACTATCTTAGAAAATTATGATCCCAAATAGTATATCCCACCACCAATTAACAAAACTTTGTTAATTTAAAGTAAAAAATGTTGTGTATTAATCTACCCTTTGGGTAAGGGCAGTCTTCCAAAATTACCATTTCTATTAGATTTAAAATGTCTAAAAATTTAAAAAATTAAAAAAAAAAAAAAAAAAAAAAAAACCCTACCTAGTAAACACAAGTACACAAATGCTCTTATATTTTACTTGAAATACCCAAAATGCCAAGAATTGAAACTACTATTACTGATGCTAATAAACAAGTAGATCGCTGTCCTAGAAGAACTCCCATAATTAACTTTTCTCCATTTCTTGTTCTCTAATTCTAAAATCAATTATTTAAATTAAAGAGTATTTTAAAATATTTAATATAATTTTTTTTTTCAAAGGATTGTAGAGAGATTTGCCATTGTATAAATTTTGGTACAATTTTTTTATTGAATATAATCACCTGTTCATAGAAAAATTAGAAATACTATGAATTCTGGTACGTCCATACACAATATTTTTGTCTGTTCACAAGACAGAGATCACTTACAGGTTAATTTAAGGTCAAACACATAACACTTTTGAAAGGTAAACAATAGGTTTTGTATCTTTTTGCTCCTGAATTATACTTTTTAATTTCTTCTATATTTATTTATGCATCCTTTTTTTTAAAAAAACTCTCGAACCTTAAATTTTAATTTGATATAATAGGAAACCACCTAGACTCCCTTGGTGCCATTGTTGTTGGAAACCCCACGGGCCGCGGCCAATACAATGGCCAAGAAAGAGCACAGCTATCGCATAATTTATTTTATTTTAGTTTTTATAAAAAATTTCTTGTTGGTCACCCAATTATTTTTTCCACCACCCTTTTTTTTTTCCAAATAGTTTTGACGCAAGTCACCACGCAATTCTAAAAGTCTTTAACGCTATATGCAAGACTTGCAAGTCATTGATTCCCCACTTTTCTTAGTGCATGCATCTTTTTTCCTTTTTTTTCTTTCCCAGTTACCAAGAAGACAAGGCTAGTAGAAATTTCGTGGTGACTCTATAGTCTATATAGTCATCTTCCCATCAATCAGATGGGGTTGGAGAAAGTTTCCTCATTAGTCACTAGTTTTTTTTTTTTTTTTTTTTTTTTTTTTTTTTTGACGCAAGTCACCCAAGAGATTAAAATTAATGTTTGCGTGATATCCCATATTGCAAATCGTCCACATGCACAAAAATTGGAAAGGATTTTGAATAAAGTGAATAAATAATGAAAAATCTGTCTCCAAAAACCCAAAATTTTAAGAAACTAAAAAGTCTATGTAACGTTCTAACTGCACCGCTTTTCTAATTTAATGGCATGACAGCGTTTTGTCTACAATTTTTTTGGTAACCGGTCTTCAATTACTACTATTATTTTACGAAGCTACATCGTTTTGCCATTAAAGAAGAGCGACCCACTTTCATTAATACGTGACATAAACAACTAGTACTACCCTACAAATTTCTTGTAAAATTTAAGAATGGGCGTTGGGTATTGGAATCAAAGAGATATAGTCAAGTGCAAGCATGCACATCCTCGGTTTTGCAGTGAGGTCAACAAATCAGGGGTGTTTGATACACAATTTCAAACAACAATTTTCAGTTTTTAAATAACATTATACATATTTTTACACACTTTTTTATCCACACGTATTTTCACATATATTTTCAAACAACAAAACACATATTTTTAAGTACATGTATCAAACACTCCTCAATTGTCTAAACAAGGTGGGTGTGAAAGTGAATACCGAGAAAACAAAGACCAAAAATTATTCAACTATGTTAAACAAAAGGAAAGATAATTATGAGAGACTAAAATGACAGCTAGGGGCCAAAGTTTGTCATCAATCGTCATCAACATACAGGGAATTTCTCTCTTAACAGCAAAATATAATCTTAAAATTCTGTGGATTTTTATTTTGTTCTTCAAAAATTTATGACTTGAGTTCGATTTGCAAAAATTCTGAGATAGATTTTCAGAGGGCAATACTAATTTGCATCTTCTACTGTGGAATGCTTGTAAGTGTATTTTGTCATAGCGGTCCATCATTAGCAAGGAGTGACATAACATTTTCTGTTGAGACTGCTCCTATCATATTTTGGAGTCATTAAATTCTTTTTAATGTATGTTTGTATACTATGGTTATATTAAATTTTCTAATAGTAAGTTTTTAGTGGCCATAGGATTTAAAAAAATAATAATAATAACTTGGGGAATGGGGACAATAGTCGGTGTAGCTTCATGGTTATCTGCTAGAAGAATGTTGATATTGCTTTCTTCCATTTAGACCTAATTAATCATAGCGTGGACTGCATAGATGCTTTGGTAGAATTTGATCATCAATACATGCGGTAGTTTCGGGAGGAAAATTCTACCCTCCTTGATGGTAGTGTAGAATACTTTGGCCCACTTCCAGTTCCAGGGAAAATTATTTCATGGAGCGAGGTTAATTCTATGCACTTTCGGTGCTCTTTTTGATTTTTGTGTTGACCATGACCCATTTTTCGGAAAGATTAGCAAAACTTGACACGTTTTCAAATAGAGGAAATAGGAGACATACATTGTCATGTGAGTGTGACCAGGAAAAAAAATCCATTTTATATCGCTTTTCAATAATTTAGAGGCTATTGTAAGGAATGATCTGCATAATTTGTCTCATCAAACTTTTTCATTTTCTGTCCATATATGAGACACTTCATAACAAGTACGTTGTCATGTGAATATCAAGTAGTATTTTAATGTTAGAAAACCCGTAAAAATATAGTGTATTTATTATATTGTATTACTAAGGTTTGACTTATTTTCAGTATTTTTAAATTGAAATATAATTTTATTTTAATGAAAAACTGTCACATCATTTACTAATTAAATAAAATGTAGAGTTTAAAACACATTACTACTTGCCATTGTGTATTTAAAACAAAAGGAAGCCTCCAGTTAAAAAAGTATTAAAGGTAAGTTAAACCCTATTTACTAATTTTTTTTAAATATATGAATAAGTTGTATTGTATTTTTTTTCATAGTCAAAATTCCACTTATAATTCTCAGTAAATATTTTTAATAATTTAATAAGCCTCAAGGTGACAATGCCCTCTTGATCTATGCCCTTTTTAATTTTTTTCCCTCATCTCTAAAGGTGACAATGCTCTTTTGTTTTATAGCAGCATATAGATGATTCATAAAACTATTGCAGGTATTCTCACCTCTAAAACTATGAAAGACATCGTAGTTCCATTGTGGTGTTGAAGAAGAAAATGATGATGAAGATGAGACTTTTTAAATAATGATGGAAGCCATTAGAAATATTTTAGATAAATCTTAATCTACAATCAAGATAACATTTATACACACATGAACACACACATTCAACTAAAATTGAAAGAAAAATTAGAGAAGAAGAGAACGATTTGATGTGGATTTTTCATTTCAAGGAGGGAGTGAAAGGAGAGAAATAAAAGAGATGGATGGGTGTGAAAAGTGAAAATTTACAGATTTTGGAACTGAAATTGCGATAGTGATTGAAAAACTCAAAAAATCTTGGAAAAAAAAATGCTGGATTTAGATCCTATTACATAATTGCCTTTTTTAATAAAGGAATGGCCACTATTATTTATGTGTTTGTGAAAGATAGAAGAGTGGGGGATTCACATTCTCTGTTTTCAGTTAGCAACACTTATTTATTTAAATGGCCCTTTCTTTCCAGGAATTTTCCTGGCAAGACAGCCACTAAACTTATTTTTTAACTCTAATGATAAACTCTTCCCCATGTATTGTTTGGTTGTTTAGAGGGCTGAGCATTTACATGCTCTCCTTCTAGGCATCTTCTAGTCAAAACTCAAAAGGCGGACTCGAAGTTACCAAATCCATAAGGAAAAAAGAAAACAAAATGAAAAAATCAAAGCCGGATTCAGTTTATCTTTATGTAATTTGCATGTTAAAAAAGAAAGAGAAAAAAAAAAGACTCTATTTGCATGTGATTTGTGTAAACGATACCATTCTATTGATAAATTTAAGAATGGGCATTGGGTATTGGAATCAAAGAGACATAGTACAAATCTTCTTCTTCTTCTTCTTTTTTTTTTATTTTTTTTTATTTTTATTTTTTATGAAAGAGTCAACAAATCAATTGTTCAAACAAAGTAGGTGTGAAAGTGAGAAAACAAGGACAAAAAATTATTCAACTATGTTAAACGAAATGGAAGATAATTACGAGAGACTAAAATGACATCTTGACTGTTTGTCGTCATCAACATATATAATAAGGAATTTCTCTCCAACAAAATGTAATCTTAAAATTCTATGGATTTTTATTTCTTTCTAAATTCTTTTTAATGTATGTTTTGTATGTATATCTATTAAAGTTACAATTATTTTTTGAGACATTCTAAAGTTCTGTTAAAATTTCTATAATAACTTTTTTTTTTTTGGAGCATAAAATTTTCTATAATAACTTAAGTTTTTTAATAGTAAGTTTTTAGGGGGCAATAGGCTTTAAAATTAGTTTTTAGCTTCATGGATATCCACTGTAAAGTTTGTTAATATTGCTTTCTTCATATTGCTGTAAAGTTTAGACGTCCTCGTATCGTGGACGGTATAAATGCTCTGGTGAAAAAGTTTTATTTATTTATTTATTTATAAATACTAGGCTTAGTGGAAAGTTGAAAAGCTTAGTGGAAAATTATGTCTTGGAGCGAGGTAAAAATCTATGGGCTTTCGGTGCTCGGACAAAATGGGAATTTAGACATAAAATCCTAACTATGTAGATAATTGGCAATGGTTAGAAAGAATATATATTACTAGCATCTCGAGTCTCAAAAACTCGATTTAGGGGCATAAATCGAGCCGTTGACAGTCGATTTATAAGGTCTCATCTGGTCTGATGTGGCCATTTTTCCACGTGGCGATGATATGGAAATCGAGTCTTTAAGACTCGATTTACAACTCTTATATATAAACTCAAAAATCTTCAGAGAACACACCACAATATCAAGAGAAGAACCCAGAGAAAAAAAAAAAAAAAAAAAAAAAAAAAAAAAAAAAACCAGATCAGAGAAGAACCCAGAACCAAGAGAAGAACCCAGAGAAATAAATAAATAAATAAATAAATAAAAAAACCAGATCAGAGAAGAACCCAGAACCAGAAACAGAGAGAGAAGATCGAGATCAGAGAAGCCCAGGCCGCGCGATCAGAGAAGAACCCAGAACCAAGAGAAGAACCCAGAGAAATAAAAAATAAAATAAAAAAAAAAAAAAACCAGATCAGAGAAGAACCCAGAACCAGAAACAGAGAGAGAAGATCAAGATCAGAGAAGCCCAGGCCGCGCACGACCCAGGCTTCGTGCAGCCTGGGTCGCGCGCGGCCTGGGCTGCACGACGCCTGGGCCGCGCGCAGCCCGGGCTTCGCGCAGCCTAGGCCGCACACGCGGCTCTTTCTCTCCCTCTGATCTGAGTCTCTAGGATCGTGCGGCCTTTCTCTCCCTCTGATCGGATTTCTTTTTCTTAAATTTGTTTTTGGGTATTTTGGCTGGAACATGATACTTAAATTTTTTTAAAATTTTTTTTGTTTATAAATCGAGGTTTAGAGACTCGATTTTCATGTAGTCACCACGTGGAAAAATATGCCAGATCAGACGTTGTGAAAGCATGGAAATCGAGTCTAAAATACTCGATTTACGGTCGCAAAATCGAGCCTTTTACGCTCGAGATGCGACTCTCTTATTTTCTTTCCAAACAAGCCAACTAACTATATACTTTGATTCTTATGGCTAGTTAGCCAGATTCCCCTCGGTGCTCTTTTTGATTTTTGTGTTGACCTCGCATTGAGCCATTTTTCAGTAAGATTATCTGATGGGACAAAACTATTTTCAAACTTGTGAGAGAGTGAGACACAAGATTAGGTAAGGAATAAACACAAGATTTTACAGTAAGATTTTGATTCCAATCTTCAAACCCCCAAAACAACACCAACACCCCCCCCCCCCCCCCCTACACCCAACTCACAGTTTCATAGGAATAAATCATAGTATATCCAACTAAATCTTAGAACCACAATTATATAATAAGTACCTTCAAATAAAATTTAAAACTGAAGTAAAAAAAAAAAAAAAAAAAAAAAGTTGAATGAAGATAAATTAGAGAAGAGGGAAAACTTTGTTGTGGAGAAGCGTTGTTTCAAGAGATTCTAGAGCTTTATAACCAATTACACAGATCTGTCTTTTATTTCCCTCCTTGAATAGAACAACTTTTATTTTGTTTTGACTTCGCCTTTTTTTTTTTCCTTGGTTTCTTTAAACGAGTCACATGGGATGAACTTTTTTTTTTTTGAGGGAACATATGGGATGAACTTAATTAGAGCTAAATGCAAGTAATTTACTCCCCCATTAAGAAAAATAGAAGAAATATTAAGTTTCACGTACCTAGTAAAGTCTTGTTTCCGTTTATTATGCTTTTGTGATATTTTTATTTATTTTTAGATTAGCACCGTGGTAGAAATTTGATGACAATTACTCCTACATATTCTACGTAATTTCTTGGAAGTCTTGCTCTAATTGCTTTTTGAAAAACTATAAAGTTATTTTTATTTAAATACTTAATGGAATTTGGAAACTTTATGACTAATAGATCCACTAATTAATTTAATATAAGCAAAGTGCAAAATAACTGTGCACTTCAGGTCATTGATAACAATGATAAGGACGTGTAACAATGTTTGCACTCGGCTTCAATGTCTTCTTTTATCCTTACTACCACTGACTTATTAAATGCATTTACTCTTTTTTTTGGGTTTCCCACAATGTATTCTCACAGCTTTCAACCAAAGACCAATCACTGTTCGCGACGGGTGGGCCTTAGTGGGATAAATTGCTGGCCCATGGGGGTTTTTTCAAAGTGTAGGTACCCGGACTCGAACTGGGGAGCACACCTAGTCGAACTTGGGACAAGCACTTTGAGACTAAGTGCCCGACCACTTGGCCAACCCAACCCTCCTGGGTTTAAATGCATTTACTCTTGACTTTGCTTTTTTGGTTTCTTTAAGTGTGGGACATGTGGGATGAACCTAATTAGTGCTAACTAGTATAAAGTTTTGAACTAGTATAAAGTTTTGTTTAGAGAAATTTTTAATTTTTTTTTTTTTTGGTATAAAGCTCAAAAAATTTTCTACCAAAAAAAAAAAAAAGGTATAAAGCTCAAAAAACTCTTAGAAACAATGTCGGGTTCAGAGACTATTATATAATTGCCTTCTTAATAAAGGAATGGCCTCTATTATTTCTGTGTTTGTGAAAGAGAAGAGGGGGGATTCACATCCTCTGTTTTCAGTCAACAACACTAATTTGTTTATTTATTTAAACAAAGTGTGTAAATAGCCCTTTCCTTCCAAAAATTTTCCTGGCAAGACAGCGACTGAAAATTATTTTTTGACTGTAACGTAGCTCTAATGATAAACCCAACCCATGTATTGCTTAAATGTTTAAAGAGCTGAGCATTTACATCCTCTCCTTCTAGGCATCTTCCAGTCAAAAGCGTACTCGAAGTTATCAAATCCATGAGGAAAAAACAAAACAAAACATAAAGAAAAAAATCAAAGCCGGATTCAGTTTATCTTTATGTAATTTGCATGTTAAAAAATGAAAGAGAAAAAGAGACCCTGTTTGCCCACCACACCTTCTCATTTTTTAAACAAAGTAGGTGTGTAAGTGGCCACTTCTGTTTAGACAAGTCATATACAATAACTTGAATTTATATTTGTAAATAAAATAAATTAAGATAAGCATTGCTTGGTCCCACAAACTATGTCAGTATTATGGTAATAATTAGTCTAAGCAATGCTTATCTCAATTTAAGAGAGCAGCTTTGACATTAACAATGTTTACCAAAAACCCTTTTGTTCTAAAAATGATCTTCCATGTCAACCAAACACAAAAGCAACAAACACAAACCCAGCAATTGACGACGATGAGGACGAAGACGCGGAGAAGCTTCTAGAGCCATTCACAAAGGACCATCTCGTGGCTCTGATCAAGAAGGGAGTGAGCAAGCACCCGGAATTGATTGAAATTGTGCGTGAGCTCGCCGATGCAGACCCCACCCACTGCAAGATCTTCATCCACGGCCTCAGTTGGGACACCACAGCCGAAACCCTCACCTCCGCCTTCTGCAAGTACAGCGAGATTGAGGATTACAAGGCGGTCATCGACCGCATCTCCGGTAAGTCCAAAGGCTACGCCTTTATTCTCTTCAAGCATCGAAGTGGCGCCCAAAAGGCTCTCAAGTAGCCCTTGAAGCAGATTGGTAATCGCACCATCCCATAGCCGAGACCCATGGCCACACCCATCAGTTGCTGATATTTGAACATAAACACAAGATCACAAATTCAAAATTTGAAAAGAAACAAGCACTGAGAGAGAGAAAGAGAGAGTCATGGATCTGAAAAGAAAGCAGAAAAACAAAGATACGAACACAAATAGAGCAAGTAATGGATCTGGAAAGAACGAAGAAAAAGAAGTATAAAATGAGAGTGAATGAGAGTCGGCCATGGCTGGGATAGCTCTGTTTTTGCTGGGGTTGAAAATGAGGGCTTTGAGATTTATGATTTCGTTTTTGAGCTGATTTTTTTGGGTCTTTTGTGTGTTTGTTTCTCAAGAAAATTTATGGGGATGAATCTAAGGAACATGAACATGTTCTTCAGAAAAAATAATGAAAGAAATAAATTTTTTTAATTTAATTATCTTATTTTATTTTAAAAGAATTTAGAAAAAAACATGAAAATGTCTTTTTTATTATTATTTTATGCTGACTTGGCATTTATTAAATAACAAATAAATTTTTATTATTATTTATTCGCCATGTCAGCATTTACTGTGTTAACAATGCACTCTGTTTGCCACGTCAAATATTTTCGGCTGTTGATTGACAGAAAGGACCAAAATAACACACGCTAATTGGTTTAGTGACTAAAAGTGATGAAATTAAAATGTAGAGACCAAAATAGAAAAAAGTTAAAATGTAAGAACTAAAAGTGCATTTACACCTAAAAAAATGATGCGTCGTGATAATGGTGAATTCTATAATTAATTTAGACGGACCTGGATTCCCTCAAAAAAAAAAAAAGAAAAAAAAAGAAAAAGAAAGATAGACCCAAGAAAAGATGTATTAATTTTTTAATTAATTTGATGTTCTTAAACTGTCGATAACATTCATTTTTAAATATTAATAGGATAATAATTCATATTTATTATTAAAAATTTGTCAAATAATCATGGCTTTTGGATATTCGTGAATGAGTTAACCAATTTTCTTATGTCATTGGTTACAATGTTACATGTTGGACAAAGACATAACAATTCGTGAATAAGTTAATATAATTTTTATAAGTCAAGGAGTTAAACACACAAATAAATAGTTATTTAAATTGACATTCAGTGATTTTAAAATTTTTCCTTCAAATTGATTTAAAAGACAATTATGTTAACTTTAACAATACATATGTGTGTGTCCAATTAAGAGGTGCTTTTAGGACATTTGTTAATGAATTATTTAAAATTTTCTAAAAATATGATTTTTTTTTTTTTTTTTCCTCAATACCTTTGATGATAATTCCGTAGTCAAGCTAGCCCACTTTCCACGTTCCTGAAAAGAGGACAGTAGGGCATAGCTTAACTTCATGGTCACATGCCTTTAAAGTTTGGTTGATAAAAGTGTGAATTGTACCAGACTTGAGAAAATTCTATCCACTTTCTGCGCCCTTCTTAATTTGTTCCTTTAACCATGGTCCTGCGTTATTTTTACTTTTTTATTTTAGTGTTTAACCATGAACCATTTTTCACTCTTTCGAACAGAGGAAAATAGGAAACAGATTGGCCTAAATGGTGACCAACTATAAAGCATAAAGCATAAAGTTCAATTCATATATATGGAGATGGAATGGTCTGTATAAACGTTGCTTTAGTGGTAATAGTACACCCAAGTTTAAATTCAATTTCACATTTTTTGTCAATTTATGATTAGATTTCAACACTTACACGGAACCACCATAGGTATTTTTAGTAAAAATAAAAAATTATATGCACTAATCATAAGGTGACACTTAAGCTTTTTGATCCTTGTTGGCTTATTAATCTAGTAAATATCAGAAGAATCCTATATATCAAATTAAAACATAGTCGATGGCTTAATTCAATAGGGGTGACGATAAAAGTTTATTCAGCTCCATGCATTCGATAGTTTTCCTAGGAAGTGAAGCTTCAGCCTTCAATCTCAAGCATAAAACTTTTTAGAGGGTAATTTATTAAGTTGGCTGTGCCATACTAATAATTACAGATAGTTTGATAAGATTGGAATGTGCTTCATAAATTGCTTTAGTGTTTCTGGTAACTACAATTTTTTTCCCCTTTTTTATATGATAAGAGTTAAGTTTATAGTATCAAACTATCAATTTTATAATAATATATTTTTTTTAATCACCAGACATAGATAAAAATTGATTTTTATTTTTAGTGTAAATAAAATTTAAATCTAAATTTTTATTTAATCACAAAAGAATTACCAATTGATCTAACGTAACCCAAGACATAAACTGTAGACTTGATGACTAGCTAGTATAGCCAGTCACATAATTACAGTTAACAAAAGGAGTACAATTTGTACATGTAGCAGAAATTTAATTAGTTTTTTTTAATCACCCAATTGTGTGCCAGGTTTTCCAATTTGCTTAAATATATTTATTATGAACATAATTTATGTGGGTTTTTCAGATAGGCAATTCTTCGTCCCTCAAGATTTGAAGTTTTCTTCTGTTAAAACAAAAAGGCTTCTCAATTCGTATCTCTTTTTTTCTTTTTCTTTTACAGACTTTATTTCAGTGCCTTTACAATCTTTAACGCTATATGCAAGACTTGCAGCAAGTCATTGATTCCCCAATTTCTTCGGTGCATGCATCTTCCCCTTTTTCTCTTTTTCCCACCTACCAAGAACAAGAAGACGAGGGTAGCGAGTAATTTCGTGGTGACTTTATATATTTCTCTTTCCATTATTCAGATGGGGGGTGGGGTACGTATGTTGGAGAATTTTGGAAAGTTATAAGAAGTGCCCTTTTTTTCCATTAATCATATGTTCAATAAAAATTGGAAAAAGAAATATGACACACCTTAGTTACCGACACAGATTAACTTAATGGTGGTGGCCAGCTTATTATTATTATTATTATTAGCGGATTTCGGTGAAAATACACTTTGACGAAGTTCAAGGGAAATTTGTGTAATTTATCATTTTTTTTTGGGTCAAACTTAACTTAGTTGTTTCAAAATCAATAAATCAAAAAATTAACTCAGTCATCAAGGAAGGCCTAGGAGCAGCATGACCCACTTTCTGTGTTCATGAAAAGAAGACAATAGGATGTTGTGTCCAATACCCATGTCAAAAACACAATGCTTTTGTCTATGTCCACGGGATAGAGGCCGGTCATTTAATTATAGAATAATTTAAAATTAAACTCGTAACATTTTGAAAGGTAAACAATAGGTTTTGTATCTTTCTTTTTTTTTTTTTTCCTCTTGAATTATACTTTTCTCTTATATATTTATTTATTTACCCCTTAAAAAAATTAAAAAAAAATAAAAAAACTTTTGAAGCTGAAATTTTGATTTGGGGTCCGTTTGGATAGAGCTGAAAACTGAAAACTGAAAACTGAAAACTGAAACACTGTAGCAAAATAATTTTTAAATGTGTAAATAGTACCATGGGACCCATTTTTAATAAAAAAAATTGCTGAAAAGTGAAAATTGTGGGTCCGTGAACAGTAACTTTTTCCTGAAAAGTCAATCTTTGCGGCTACTGTTCAATGAACAGTAGCCGCTACAGTACATGTACAGTAAAAATATGCTGGAACGCGTGAAAAAAAAAAAAAAAAAAAAAAAAAAAAAGTTGAAAACGCAGAACGCAAAACGTGAATCGTGCAATCCAAACGGAGGCTTGATATAATAGGAAACCCCCTAGACTCCCTTGGAGCCATTGTCGTTAGAAAAAAACCACAGGCCCATAATTGGTTTACCACGGCCAATAGGCCCAATACAATGGCCGAAGAAAGAGTACAGCTATCGCATATTTTATTTTACTTTAGTTTTTTTTTCCCAGTAGTTTTGACGCAAGTCACCCAATAGATTAAAAATCAATGTTTGCGTGATATCCCATATTGCGATTCTTCCACAACCATAAAATTGGAAATGAATTTGAAGAAATAATGTCAATTTTCCTATTTTAAAACATCCAAACTAGGCTGAACACTCATCGGCGCATGCACACGGGTCCACTTGGAGGGGGATATGGAAGCTGAAGGTGCCACCTAAGGTCCGTACTTTTCTTTGGAGGGCATGTACAGGATGCTTACCCACAAGGGAGAACCTCCACTAAAAACAGATCAGCGAAGAAAGAACGATGTGAGTTGTGCTACCACCATATTGAGACAACAAGCCATGTGTTGTGGGAATGCCCACTGGCACAAAATGTTTGGGCTCTATTTAAAGGGGCAATCCAAAAGTGCAGCAATGAAGCAGGTGACTTCTTCCTTCTGTTCAAAATGTTGCAGCAGAAGCTTTGCTCTTCTGAGTTGGGAAAGTGGGCAATCATGGCTTGGATGATTTGGAATGCCAGAAATAGGTTTTAAGGCTTTAGGGGTATTTTGGACATTTCTATGTTTAGGGGGGTATTTTGGTTTTTTTTAAGGTTTTGGGGGGTGTTTTGGTCATATTTTAGTTTTTGGGGATATTTCGGGCATTTTTTAATTTTATGGGGCATCTTGGTCTTTTTTTAGGCTTAAGGGGTATTTTGGTCATTTTTTAAGTTTATTTATTTATTTTTTTGAGAAACAGTCATTTTTTAGGTTTACGTTTAGGGGGTATATTTTGGTCATTCTTTTTGCCGCCTTATTTTGTTTTGGCTTTTTTATTTTTTATTTTTAAATAATGTTTTATGTGGTTGTAATTTGAAGGGTTTATCGGTCATTTTTTATTAAATATATATTAATAACAGCATGATTTTAAGTTTTACTAAAATAATTTTAAAATAAATTAATCAAGGAAAATATATATATATATATATATATGTAAGCCCAACTTGAATAAAAAAATAACAAATAAATAAATAATTTATTGTGGACTGTATATATTATTGCACAGAACCAAACCGAAACCGACCGGTATATATTAGTATAGGTAAAAATAATTGAAAAAAACGTATGTTGCCTCAGTGGTAAGCAAGCACGTGTGTTTTTCAAGCCCCTGTCTCAAGTTCTAACCTTCAAAACAGCTTTTTTTTCATTTTTTTAAATTTCTATTATCAAAACGACGTCGTTTTGAATTTATATAAAACCAAACATCTAAAACTAAAACCCTAGCGTCTTTTTCTCATTCAGCCGCCCCGTCCTCTCTCTCTCTCTCTCTCTCCAAGTGAAGTGTATGACATAGAATGGGACTTGATCATGGTGGATGCACCTACTGGGTACCATGATAATGCCCAGTTGGATTGATTGTGTGGAGGACAAGTTCTCTAAGGCTTTTCTCTGTGAAGGGTATTTGACGGAACAAGAAGGGAGAATAAGGCACTTCACTATCCTAAGACACAGGGCTCGCCTTGGTAGACCCTTTTGTCCATAGAGGTTTCATTCTCTGTCCTTTTTTTTTTTTGTATTTTTTTTTCCGCAATTCTTGTTTTGTCATAGATTTATTATTTACTTGAGAGAATTGGAGCTGGGATTTTCCTTTCATATGTATTTTCAGTTGTTACAAATTTTTTATTTGATGAATTATACTACTGAGAATTACTAAATAAACATAGGGTTCAATGTAGTAGTTATAACTACATTTTCTTCGCAATAAATGTAGTAGGTATAACTTATCTATAGGGGTTAGTAGATCCACCACAGTTCTATGCACATGAAACTTCAAAAGATGGCAACTGATAGTGGGGTCCTAATTAAATTCAAAAGTTGCTATATGAAAGAAAAACCAGAAGGCATTCCCAGTTAAAACTGTTCTACCAATGGTTAAATTATCATTTTTTATGTACATAACCTTATGTTTGGATGGGGAATTGATGAGAACATAGAATAGGAGTAGGAAAAAGTGATCAGAATATAGTTCCCCTGCTTTTCAATAAGACATACAATGTGTTGTACTATAAAAACAACAGTGTACTATAAAAACAACAGTGCGTTTTTATTTTTTAAATTCAATTGTTACTAAAAAGTGGTTTATGGGGATTTCAAATTCTTTTTTTTTTTGGGGTGAGAAACAAACACACACATACAATTGAGTTATAAAGTTCTTAACAAAACAATAATGTCACTTATCAAAAAAGAGATAGGTTCAAATTACACTTGGTGTAACTCTTTAGAGTTACACTTTTTTTTAACCATTAGATTTAAATAGATCTAACGGTTAAAAAAAACTCTCATTATTACAAATATTTTTAATAAAATCTCATTAATTACTCTAATTTATTAGGTGCTAAACCTAACTCAAAACCCAAAAAAAAAAATACACGTCTGACTCTCTTACTCACTCTACGTTTGCTGAAAGCCTTTTGTCTCTCTCTCTCTCTTTTTTTTTTTTTTGGTACACTCTCTCTCTCTTTTCTAAACCTGCGTTTCTCTCTCTCTATCTCCTCCTCCATTGCTCCTCCACTTCCACCTCCACAGGTTGCCGGCAGAAAAAGAAGAAAGAAAATAAAAAACCAAGCTGAACACTGTTGAGAGAAAATTCACAATTGTCTTCGATGGGTTGTGGATCATTTTTCCCCAATGCCAAACAAGATGTTTTTCTGCCGAAGTTGGGTCATCATCTCTGACTTCCCACTCGGCAGCAATGGAGACTTGGGCACTACCCACGCACGAGGTGAGTCCACTTTCCCCTTCTTTTTGGCCAGATGAAATTCTAGGATTTTCTTGCCCCATAAAATAAAATGTTCTGCCATAGGTGTTCTGGATTTTTTAATTATTTGCTTTTCTTTGATTCCCTTTGATAATCATGTTTATCTATTTGATAATTACAGTTAAGTCTTTGATGAAATGGTGTATCTTGAGTGATTTTTGTACTGGGTAATTAGGAATTCATGGCCAGTTGATTACACAACTTCGGCTCATTCCTTTTGTGCTCCAACTGTTTGATAAAATGCCCTAATGAATTTTTTTTTCCATTTTAAAAAATTTGGGTATGGTCTTTTCATGAAACTTGCCTATTTCTAGATCATGCTAGAAGTTATATTTTTTGCTTAGATATGATCAAGATTAGTGGTATGATCATTTTGGCACCTGCGTATACATGCACTACAATGTGCAAAGTGAATCTGAGATATATGTGGTGAGGACAACATTTGGTTAGATGATTTTGTGTTTGTTTTTTAGGCTTATTTTGATGTTAAAGAGGTGGTAAATGTGTGATTGGTGGCTGTTTATTATTGTATTTCAAAGTGTTCTTTATATTTATGGATGTAGTATTTTCACCCATCCACAATTATTGCCACTTGGACGTGAGGGCCACTTAGTTAACCTCTCTTATGTTGCTTGGAATTTGATTTTGCAGCAGTTAACCTCTCTTATGTCTTAGCTTCAATTTTACTACATTTCTACTCAAATCACTTCTATGCCAACCTTACTATGGTTATATGCACAATTTTAATGATGATTACTAGTTAATAATAATACTCAAGTAAGCTGTTGGAAGTATGAACCTATTAGAATTTAGATAAAACTGATTTTTTAGTTTTCCTTTAAGCTATTGGTTGGGCAGGATATGTGATGTTGTGGCTCTAATTAGCTTATTTTATACTTTATAGGAATTGGATTCAAGAGTGTATTTTTGGTTAGTGCTCAACCATACATATTTAGCAATGGAGCAATGTAAAATGAAGAGCCCTGCCCACACTACAATCTTGGGTACGTTGTTCCTGAATGGGTTGAGGAGAACTCAACTCTTTCTAGCATAAAAGAAATATATGGTTCTGGAACTAATCTTCCAATGTCAATAATAGTCAATTCTGTGTAATGCTTCTATTGAATTCCTTAAACTTTTCTAGACAGTATTTCATGGAGTATTTTTTTTATATGTATTATGAAAATGATGGATTTCCTTTGCCTCTTTTACAGGTGCAAATTGCGCAAGGTCTTGTACATACGGGGAAAGGCTTTCTGCTCCTGGTATTGGAGTGTATCAAGACAAAGACTCAGGTAGAGAGGCAGAATGCCATAACAGTGCATTGGAAGAGTTCAAGCCAAGACTACCTAAACAACAGTGCAAACAGTGCAGTGAAAAGTGTAGCAAACAGAGCAAACAGTGCAGTAACTTAAAGTAACTATACTACCTATAGTTTTAGGATTAGGTTTTAATTGTTAGCTGTAATTTATATACACGTGTAACGATCTGATTATTTGTAAAGACTAGATCCACATTAATTCACTTTTGAACTAGTCTACATTCGTTCAAACGTGGGGTTACAGCAAGAACTATCTGTAATTATATGTCTAAGTTTTCTATAAGCACACTTGTTTATAGTTAAATGCATCAAATTTACTGGTTTGGTTTGGTTTTATAGTCATCCCAATTGAATTCCCAGGATTGATGGAGATTAAATGACAGTCACAGTGCCATTGATATAGGTACATCTTTTCATGATTAACATGGTTATAATGAAGGGACCCTTCAATTATTGGAAGTCATGTCAAATTTGGCTAAGGAAAGCAAATTGAACTTGTGCATTTTACGGGAATCAATTCTTTTAACTCTTTAGGCCTATTTGAAAAGATATGGATCTGTCAACTTTTTCATAGGGGTGGCATAAGCTTTCCTCTCAAGTCTTGCTGGTTTGTTAGGAGGACTCACTCTTCTAGTCACATTTGCTTACCCTTGCTTCATGTGGGTTCTCATAAAAAATCCTACAAAATACAGCTTCAATTGTTATTTCAATTGGATCCTTGGTTGGTTGGGGATTGCTTTTAGTGTGGCCTTTTCCATTAGAGGTATTTGGAGCATGGTAGACGATGGACTCTATGAATATCACACTAATCAATAACTTAAATTAAAATATTAAATAATTATACAATGGGATTGTATTGTTTTCATTACACTTAACAACACATATCAAATTTCAGTGCCTTAAATATTCAGTGCCTTAAAGTGCAGTAAAGTGCCTTAAATAAAACCACAATGCAGTAAATAAAACCACTAATGCAGTAACTTATGAAGTGCACAAACAATAGTGCAGTGCAGTAAACAAACAACCATACTAATGCAGTAACTTATGTAGTGCACAAACAATAGTGTAGTGCAGTAAACAAACAGCTATACTAATGCAGTGCAGTAAATAAAACAGTGCTGTAAACAGTGCAGAACCACTAATGCAGTAACTTAAAGCAGCTATACTACCTGTTATTTAGAACCACAAACAAATATAAATCATCCCTAAGAAACTGTTATTAAAAAAGCAAACACAAAGCTGTAGGTACCCCCTTAAAACAAGAGGTGAGCAGTAGAAAATCTGAAAAAATGAGGCATATGTCCTTAAATAACAGTATTTCAACATAGGTCTTTAAAAACACACTGTTAATGACATTAAATTGAACCAAAAACAGTATTCCAACATAGGTCCTTAAAAAAACAAAACAAAAAACCAAATAAAACTATTTCATCATGATTAACAACATAGGTCCTTAAACATAGTTTCTTCGGCTACTTGGACTCAATATATATATAAATTCCACCAAGAAATGCTCATTTTGTGATTCTCTTCAGCCACATGTACCTAAAGTAGAACAAAAAAAGGTATAAGTAAATTTGAAACATGAGATATATATTATTACAATCAATTTTTTTTTTTTTTTTAATTTTAAAAAAGAATCGAAAAATGTAATGAAAAAACTCACTTTATGCTAAATCATCAATATCATTGTCATCAACCTCTATCATGTTTTCTTCATCTTGGTAATCACTTCCTTCGCCATTATATTGTTTACAAGTACGACGATTATGACCATAACCCCCACAAAGTTGACAAGATCGTCTTTTTGTTGTTGCACGAGCTAAGGATATTTCAAGCCCACCTTTAATTCTCCCACTAGGACCTTGTTTCTCGGTACTTTTCTTTCGACCTTTGGTTTGTGATACATGTGGATCTTTTATATTCAAAGGAACAATGACAGTGCAGTCTTCTACTTCATCAATGTTAACTGATTCACCACTCTTGTGATGCATATCCATTTCATCATCTTCCTTATCTTCAAGCAGTTCATTTTCCATTCCAAAAGCTTTCTTAAGGGTGTGGTCTAAGTCTGAGATTATCATTTTATATATATCTTCAGATTTTTCAACAAGGTAAGACAATTGACTAACACATTGACAAACATGGATGCTTCGTAAGGCTCTTAACATATGATGCTCATCCTCAAAGCTTGATCCATATTCTACACTTTTGAGTCCTTTATTTGCTTCTTTTGTCCAACATTGTAGGATGTAGTGGCTAGGAATCTGAAAAATATTTTTAACCTGGAAGATTAATAACATGTGCCTACAAACAATTCCCATAAACTCAAAAAGTTGGCAGTCACATTCACAAAGTTTTGATTCCAAGTTCAGCCTCACAATAAATGCATCATCTGGATCAAAGGAACTTGTTACTTTGTACCTATAAAAAGTTCCATTTTTCTCAACCTTTTCCTTTGTAAAGTGATTACTACTCACCAATTCTAATTTTCTTCTATAAATGAATGTAAAAAATTTCCATCCTAAAAATCCACAAACAGTTGACTGAAGTAGTACTTGCTCATAGAAATAAAATGTATACCTTTAATGCGCAATAATCACAGAAATAATGCTTGCACTTGGTTACAACAGCATCGACAAAAGGCTGCCTGCAAATGAAACAAAGCACTCACAAACCAGAAAAGAAACAGAAACAAAGCACTCCCAACAGAAAAGAAAGGGGGAAAAAAAAAAAAAACAGAGCACTCAAAACAATTCGGCTTCACATAGAACGCATAGAATGCATTCAAGACCATTCAGTTCGGCTTCACATAGAACACATAGAGTTAGAACTTCTAAACGCATTCACATAGAGCACATAGAGTCAAACCAGAAAAGAAAAAAAAAAACAGAGCACTCATAACAGAAAAGAAAGGAAAAATAGAAATAGAGTACTCACAAATAGAAATAGTTCAGCTTGGTTTTTTTTTTTTTTTCCTTTCTTTTCTGCCGGCAACCTGTGGAGGTGGAACAATGGCGCATTCACATAGAGCACATAGAGTCAGACCAGAAAAGAAAAAAAAAAAACAGAGCACTTACAACAGAAAAGAAAGGAAAAATAGAAATAGAGTACTCACAAATAGAAACAGTTCAGCTTAGTTATTTTTTTTTTTTTTTTCTGCCGGCAACTTGTGGAGGTGGAACAATGGTGGAGTAGCAATGGAGGAGGAGATAGAAAGAGAGAAACGCAGGTTTAGAAAATAGAGAGAGAGAGAGAGACTAACGGAGAGAGAGAGAGAGAGAGAGTCAAACGTGTACCAAAGAAACAAAAGAGAGAGAGAGAGAGAGAGAGAGAGAGAGAGAGACTAACGGAGAGACAAATGGCTTACACCAAACGTATAGTCAGAGAGAGAGAGTCAGACGTGTATTTTTTTTTGGGTTTTGAGTTAGGTTTGGCATGTAATAAATGAGAGTAATTAATGAGATTTTATTAAAAATATTGGTAATAATGAGAGTTTTTTTTAACCGTTGGATCTACTTAAATCTAATGGTTAAAAAAATGTGTAACTTGAACCTATCTCATAAAAAAAAACAAAACAATAATGTCTTATTATGTTAAATAATAATAATAATAATAATAATAATAATAATCAGTAGGACTAAAGAAAAGTGGCCTGTCATATTGAGAAATAAATAAGCAACAGATGTCAATAAATCTTAGATCAAATTACATTTTAAACCCTCTACTTCAGAGGTGGTTCAAATTAAACCCTAAAAATTAGAAATTATAACAAACTAAACCTTAAAGTTTGTTTAGTTTTCTTAGAGACCCAAATTTATTGTAGGCCCATGTAATTATTGAACTAGCAAACTAGCCTTTGGATTAGTATAGGGTGAACCAACGATTCTCTATTATATAAACTCTATATTAAATTTCCATAAAAAAAAAAAAAAAAAAGAACTCTATATTAAATTCATTATAAAACAAATAAAGTCATATAGTAAAAATGTAGCTATAATGGGTTTTATAATATATTTACCTTCAATCTTTACAATATAAATTCAATTATTTTTTACATTGGTTCATTAGTATTTTTCTCTCCCGTTTTGTTTTGTTTTGTTTTGTTTTTTTTTTTTTATACTTAAAAAATACTTTTTATGGGAATATTATCATGGAAATAAAGAAAAAAAAGTTATTAAATTCTAAAACTGAAAGTTTTCAGTCTTAATTTTCAAAAAAAATAAAAATAAAAAATAAAGCTACCGGTCTTAATTTAAACTCAAATAAATCAAAAGGAAATTAGTATTGACTTTTCAAATGATAAAGGACTAGTTAGAAAAATTATAAAATTGTGTTATTAAGCTTTTAAAGTGGGACATTTCATAATAGAATATATATATATATATATATTTTGAGAAAATTTCATAATAGAATATCAGTTAGTAATCTCTCTCAAAAAAGAATAAGAAAAAAGAATATCAGTTAGTAATCAAAATAGATAAGAATGGAATAATGATTTGTAACAATTATTTATTTTTAAGATCCTACAAAAATAAAAAATAAACAATTATTCTTCTGATGATCGCAAATCACGGGTTCCTTTTTAAATCATCAACAGCTTCACAAATAACATCACCAACAACAGCATAGAAAAAGGCAAAAAAGTGACATGCACAATTGAACAATTATCAAATCAAATTAACAACCACCATAGTTTGTCGTCCAACACCGTATAGTGGAAATTTTTTACCATTCTATCATCATTATGGTAAAAAAAAAAAAATCACTGAGGAGACAAGGATTGACAAAAATCAAGTTTTGGTCCTTTCTTGGGATAAGAACTCAGCCATTCCATTTGTAATGCACCCCATGTTCATGCTGAAACTTTCAAGAAATTTGCCTGAATTAACTTGCACAACTTTGTTTATCTATCCTGGATTTAGTCATAGATCATATTAAATTTTACAAATTTTACCATTCTATCATCACAAAATAAGCTAAATAAACTAAGTATCAATGGGCCAAAACCAATGTTCACATATGGCTATAAAAAGCCCAATAGCAAAAAGCCTAGAGAAGGAGGAAAGATAAATGGGTTAAAGCAAAATTGAACGGTTTGAAGTTTGAACCAAATTTACATCCTTGAGACAAGATAGGATGCACATCAGCACATGTATGGTATTGATAAGGCCATATGCCAAAGCTAGGTCTCTTGTCTAAAAGATACCAAAAGAAGGGCAAAATAGTGCATATAAACTCAAATGTGGGTACACTTTAATCAACAACATGGAACTCCAAGAATTGGTCACACCACAGGGGCTAACATGTGAAAATAACAAAATTTACATTCTCCATTTTTGCACTATCAATTTTGAGTTGCACAAGCAATTTTCGCTTACTAATTGACAAATTGTTTGGTTTAAATAAACATTTACAGTTATAATAATTTTGAAAAGATACATTCTTATGTTTTATTGCAAATAGCTTAAGGGGAATCTAAATACTAAAGTGCATCTAGATTCCCCCAAAACCTTATTACACCAAAAACCAATTTGGTGACTTGACCTAACCAATCATTATTAACTCATATTTTTTGGGGAACTTATAGATTAGTATTTTTTTAGGAACTTATAGATTTAAAGGTATACTTACAGTTACATATGCATGCATTAAAATTCCAAAACATCATATTCAAGAAAAACAACACGTCGAAATGTACAACAAATTTTGCAATTACCAAAGTAACTGGATAAGTAAATAAAAATAGGACCCATGTAAGAATTAATAAAAATCTGACAAGTTTACTATTTTGAAAATTGTTGCATTTGTAATATTAAAATCATTAATCTTCATCAATTAGATGCCCCTAACCAAACATGAAGCTTAAGACTTAACAACTATTCCCTCTTATTTAAAGGTTACACTAAACAGGAATGGACTTAACCAAACCTAACATAGAATGCAAGCAATAATAAGTAATAACCCACATAGCCAAACACAAACCTTATCACCTATACAAACAACACTGCACCTCTCTCTCTCTCTCTCTGCGTAAACTCCGATTGAATATAAATGGCAATTGGGAAGAAGAAGTTGATGTCATCGGTGCCATGGAGGGGCGAAGAGGAAGCCGCCGAAGAGTTCCAAGACGCGAAGCTCAAAGTCACAAAGCAGCAGCCTGGAGCCGAGTCAGTGATGCACGTGCCTCGCAAGAAGAAAGACAAGTCCAAACGCCACGACCAAGACGATTACGATGATGATTCCCTCGTCGAGATTGACCCCCAGCTTCGCTACAGCTTTCAACGTAACTATCAGGTCTCTATTTTCTTGATTTTCATTTTTCTTTCTTGGTTTTTTCGTTTTGCTTACCCACTTGAGAGAATTCTTGATTTCTTGCTTTAAATTGTGTTTCTTTGGTTACCCAGTTGAGAAAATTCTGGATTACCTAGTTTAATTCGTGTATCTTTGGTTACCCAATTCTTAGTTTCCTGATTACTTGCTATTGGTTGTTTAAAGTTCTTGTCATTGTCATTAGTAGTGTACCCTTTTGCAGTGTTGGGGATTCCTGGTTGTTCTCAATTGTGTTTAAATAGATTTGAGTTATGTGTTATATGAGAGATTGTTAATTTGTTTAAGGATAAATTGGGAATGTGAGCTCCCACCAGTTGGCCAATGTATTGCAACTCTATGATATCTCTGGGTTAAACTACTCAAAACCTCAGTATTACTATAATAAACCAAATTAGAAATACAACTGGGGATTACCCATTGTAGTAGTGGCTGATAACTTCTACCCAGCAGAGAAAACTGAAAACAGAAGGTAAGAAAGAAGAAATTTATTCTTGTAGTGGATGAGAGCTTTTACCCTATGTAGAGTTTCAAGTTGATAGACAAGGGCATGTCATTTTATTTCAAACAGTTAGAATAATCTATATCTATATAATACTAAAAGCTGAAGCGTAGCATTTAATGTTGCTTCGCTCCTGTTAAGCCACGTCAGTTGCCATGTCATTACCCTCTTATTTCCTAAATTTCTCCTATAATTTCAAAGTATTTTTTCCTAAAATTTTCTCTTAATTTTAAAATACTATTAAAAAGAAAATAATTTCTAGCACTATCTCATCATAAAGCCCAACTTTAATTATATGTAACTTATGTTTAGTGTTGTCCACCGTTAGGCCCAAACCTACATGTATCTTACGTTCAACCCAAGTCAAATGGTATTTACTCCCAACGCCAACAGCTTTCTATCTCCCCTCCTTTTGCTCTATCTGAACTTCAACCCTTTAGCTTTCTAACGCCAACCTCTATCTCTTCCAAAGACAGTTTCAAAACTTCTGACTTTCAACTTTCTACTGCCAACTTCTTTCTCTTCCAAATACAGTTTCAAAAATTCAGACTTTCAGCTTTCTCGCCAACCTCTCTCTCTTCCCTCCTTCATCTCTTCTTCAGGTATCTCTGAATCTCAATTGTAAATAAAATGAAATGGATATTGTAAAATAATTTTCAGTTGAGGATGCGTTGATGGGTCTCCATGGTTATTGAAAATTGATTTGAAAAGATTTTTTTTTGGTGAAATTATTTCAATAGTGTTATCTGTCTATTGTGAATATTCCAACACAGTGGCTTAGGCTCCTGGAAAAAAATATGCAGGAAATATCACAGATTCGACAGCCCCAAAATCCCAATGTAAATACCACAGACTACCTCTGGTAGTCGTCCAACAGTGTTTGACAGCCCCAAAATCCCAGTATAAATACCCACAGAAAGCCTCTGGTAGTCTTCTAACATCATTGTTTCAATTATTTATTAATGGATTGCCTACAATGTGTTTGATTATAGTTGTCAATTTTGATTGTTCATTAATGGACTGCCTACAATGTGTTTGATTATAGTTGTCAATCACGTTCACACTGCTCGGTTTCAAAAAAAAAAAATCCTCTTGAAGCAACCAAGGTTCAAAAGATGGGGAAACTTCAAGTCTTGAAGGATGGGCTTTCAAGTTAGTCGAAGGTGATTCAAGTAGGAGGAATTGGTGGATGAAGGTACTACTATTGATAATGCCTTTTTCTACATTTAGATCGATGTTCCATTCCGCAATATGTTTGTCTCTTTCAATATATGTTGTCAATACATCATCTGTTTTTATGTACCTTGGTCAAATTATTGATTAAACTAATTAGACACTTCCCAAAACACTTAGCACCAGAAGCCAAGAAATCATTGCCTTTTCACAGAAACTGTTGAACTTGCTCTCAATCTGCTTGATTATCTTTGTTCTAGAACAAACATGTTGGTCCAATAGACTTGAATACCAAACAACAATACAACACTTATTGGATGTTTGGATTTGTTGAAGTCTACCATCAAATGACAAAAGATTTGCTATCCATGAATTGATTCTCACCAAAATTTATCGATTACAGGGAAGCAATCTTATCACCTATAGCTTCAAACAATTTGATAAACTGGATTTGATTGTTATTCATTTATGATTTCGACAATATTTGAGTCATGAAAATTGTGGCTATTTAAGTTTTCTTATGAAATTGTTTTTTTTTTTTCAATGGCAGATTATTATTTTCTTTAACTATGAACTTTGTTTCCCTCAACCCCCTTTTTTTTTATGGGAAATTATTATTTTCTTCAGTTTATCAATACTATGAACTTTGGTTTTTTCCCCTTTGTTTCTTAATTCCTTTCAAAGTTTTAGAAGAGATGCTTGAATCAAATGTGATTGATTTGGTTTTACAGATTTTGTAGATTAGCTTTGACTTTGGGAACATTTTTTTTTTCTATTTCAAACCAGTGCCATTTGGGTTCTAAAGTTTTCTCAAATTATTGATTAAACTAATTAGACACTTCCCAAAAAACTTAGCACCAGAAGCCAAGAAATCATTGCCTTTTCATAAAAACTGTTGAACTTGCTCTCAATCTGCTTGATTATCTTTGTTCTAGAACAAACATGTTGGTCCAATAGACTTGAATACCAAACAACAATACAGCACTTATTGGATGTTTGGATTTGTTGAAGTCTGCCATCAAATGACAAAACATTTGCTATCCATGAATTGATTCTCACCAAAATTTATCGATTATAGGGCAGCAATCTTATCACCTATAGCTTCAAACAATTTGATAAACTGGATTTGATTGTTATTCATTTATGATTTCAACAATATTTGATTCATGAAAATTGTGGCTATTTAAGTTTTCTTATGAAATTGGATTTTTTTTTTTTTTTTTTCAATGGCAGATTATTATTTTCTTTAGCTATGAACTTTGTTTCCCCCAACCCCCCTTTTTTTATGGGAAATTATTATTTTCTTCAATTTATCAATACTATGAACTTTGGTTTTTTCCCCTTTGTTTCTTAATTCCTTTCAAAGTTTTAGAAGAGATGCTTGAATCAAATGTGATTGATTGGGTTTTACAGATTTTGTAGATTAGCTTTGACTTTGGGAACATTTTTTTTTTCTATTTCAAACCAGTGCCATTTGGGTTCTAAAGTTTTCTCCCTGTATATCACATCCTTTTCTCAAAGAAAGTCACTCTAAAAGGATTTTGATTGGCAAGTGATATATATATAATATGTGAATTCTATTGACAGAATTGTAAAGCCTTATATTACTACAAAGAATATTTTCCTAACATGCAGCTGAATCAGCCTAATAAAGCCTTTTTCTTTTTATTCTTTCAATTATTATAAAATGTATGGAATGTAGCTATTTAAAAAGAGAATTTTTTATTTTCCTTATATGACAAAAAACTTTCAATTTCGCTTTTGAAGCTTTTATTTCTTTTGCATGCTTAGAGTTTTATGCATTCATTTTGTTTCAGATTTGTTCACTTTATTGAATTAACATCATCTTATGTTGATGTTGTTTGATGATGTGCAATATTATAAGATATCAAAATCCAAGAAAGTCTAAGATCTTTTTTATTTTGGGTTTCTACATAGTAAGAGCACATAAATATGGAAGACAAAACCTACATGTATTATGCATTTTAATGAGTAGGAGCTTTGTGCGTTGAATACGACCTTCTAATGAGCAAGATGCTATAGCTTAAGATGAAATTATAAGATGTTATCAGCTTAATTATAAGACCTAAAGTGAGTTAGGTTGCTTAGATTATGTGTAAATGTGATTTTTACTTGAAATCACTTTTGACAACTTTCTTACTTAAAATTGTTGATGTGTAGCTTTAAAGAAAAGATATAAGATTCTAGAAGGAGAATGCTTGGATCAAGATTATCATAGCATTGAGCAACTATGATAGTTATTGCTATTGGCTTATGTGTAAATTAAATGCCTAAAATCGAGATAGATGTGGCAATAGTGGTTATTGAAATTCTTGACAGTGTCTGATTTGCAAAATAAATTAGAGCAAAAAGTGGATTTGTGTAGAGAGGCTGTTGTATATATATATTATTTTTGTTGCAAAATTGAATTTGAATTTTGGCTTTGAGCCAAGTAAACATACTAATGATGCCAAAATTGTATCACATACGAGGGTTGCAATTCTCCTTGCAAATAGTTTCCCCATTGTCTTTAATGTTGCTTTAGTTTCAAACATTACACTTTTGTTTTTCTTTTTTTTGGTAGGCAAATTAGTCTCTTACTTATTATTTTAGCTTTTTCTTTTAATTTTTAACATAACCTAACAATTTTTTTTTCTTTCTCAATCTCTTCTCTTCCTCTTTCTTTTTCTTGGTGGGCAAACCAGTCTCTCCCTGATTTCTTTTAGTTTTTTCTTTTAACATAAGGTTGGTTAATTATTCTTTTATTTAACTATTCCGTGCATTGCACGGGTTAGCGACTAGTGGTTAAATAATTAAGCTCACTACTTTCTAACAGTTTAAGCTTTTGGGACATCTGATAATTTATTATAGTATCAAAGTAGGTGGTCTTGAGTTCGAACCCAATTTTGTTCCACCCTCTCAATTAGAAAAAGTTCAAAATCAAATCTGCCGGGCTCTACTTAATAAAGGGGAGTATAGACCCACACATGAGAGAAAGTGTCGTAATAATGGTCATATGATTAAATCTACTATTTCTTAATAGTTTAAGCTTTTGTTATAAGTGGTAATGCAATTAACATGAGGTTGAAGCCTCTTATTATTGAGGCTTCATATAGTTGATTCTTAATCTGGTTGAAGGCTCAATTTATGAAGCGAGGTTACGTATTTATGCCTTCTATGATGTAGATCACTGAAATTGATTTGAGGATTTTTATGTGTGTGTGTGAACACCATCAATATCCACATTGTTATAATGGGCAAGGGCATTTCTGTAGGATGCATATCAATTAATTGATAGTCTTTTTTGTCATGTTCTGTTTTTTTGTCGATTGACACTTTTATAGCCTATCAATCACTTACTGCTTGGAATTATACAGTTTACATCTATGTTTGTTTGGCTCTCAATAATATCTTAACTCCTTTTTTCTTCTTCCATCTGCTTCCTTTGTATAATTTTGCATCTAAATCTGTTCATAATTGAGTTTGTGATATGGTACTTCTTTTGAGTTTTGTGTATGCAGTTTCTTCAACAAGTATTCAGCATTGACACCATTGTGAAACCTCTTCCACCAGCCATGGCCTACAATGTTTCCCGCAACTTGAACTTCTTTACCCGCATTTTCACTCAGTTCTTTGGTGAGTATTGATTTCTTTGTGCCATTTATAGGTAGCAGAGAAGATGGGATATATTACAAATTCTATAGAACAAGACAACGATGTCACTCTTAATTACTTTTGAGGGTTCTTTTTCCTAGTCTTCCTTTGCAGCTTCTGTTTCTGCTCCCCTTGGCTCTTTTTTCTCTCTTTTATTTCTCTTTTTCTAGTAATCTATTTCTTTCACTGAACCTAGAGCTGTGCAATTTCTGCAGCATAATGAGTATGCTTGTGGAAGGTCTGAACCTTTTTTCAATGCATTTGGGGCGATCAAGTCTATAACTTCACTGGAAGTTACAATGGGCTTGACTCCTACATCTTTTAGAAGGACTAAGAAATAAATTCAGGGAATACAACTGGTTTAGAGAGATTTTCAATGTCCAATCAAGTAATTTAAATTGCAAAAATTTTAAACCTTCGAATTGGTAGACATTTCTCTTGATTCTATATTTGGTTTGATCTTTTCAAACAATAGCTAACTTTGTCTCATGCTTATTATAAATTTAAAAAAAAAAAAAATGCTAATCTTGGTCTCATGATTGCACTCAAGTTCTTTGAAAGTCAAAAAAAAAAAAAAAAAAAAAAGTTGTGTCGTGCGATTAAACCTTTGTCATGTTTCCCTTCCATTAATGATTGTTACAGAATAGCTGATTTTCGATGTGTAATGTAGTTTATGTGATTTGTTGTATTGCAGATCCAGAAGGTATAGCAAATGCCCAAAAATCGTTAGGGATAGGACAAGAAGAGAAAGCTCGTCGTGTTCGTTGAAAAAGAGATTAAAAAAAAAAAAAAGGAAAAGTAAGGAGGGCCGCCGGGGGGGGGGGGGATTTAGAAGGCAGTTGAAGACTTATTTCTGATTTTAAATGTAACTATTTCAAATTATTTTTAATATCTGAAAGATTTCTCTTTTGGAGAATTTATAATAACTGAAGATTGAAAATGTATTCTAAAAATTCAGTGGGAACCCTTTCATAAAATTTTTTGACTTTGCAAATGGACTTGCATCATGAGCTATATGAGAGTTTCAATAAGTTCACTGATGATATTTATTGAAAGAAAAAAACAAGTACTAATGAGATTCCTTAATATGTTTTGCCTAACCTTGGATGAAACCAAATGCTCATGTTTTGCAGCATAGCAGAAATTAACCATTTTTTTGCTTGAAAAGACTAGATGATTTTGCTCTAGATCCTTTTATATTGGAAATCAATTAAGCAAATTTAAACCTTCCATTAACAAACAAAAAGTATGTCATTCAAAACTTCATATATCTTCTTATCATTACCCTCTAGCCAATTTGAGCCAAGTTTTTATGCTAAAAATTATTTAATGCGACTTTGGCTGGAGCCAACATTTTCTGTTAAAAAAATATTTAGTGTGACCCAAAAGACACACATGCAATATTTTGCATTATCTTGGGGAAAAATAAAAACAATCAATGTATATAACAACCTTCACAAAGGAAGAGAAATTTCAATTTCTGTATTTGATAGAAGTTTAACAGAACAATCCATTTGTAGGGCACAAAAAAAGAGCATGTTAATCGGTCAAAGCCATTAGATAGTTAATTCAATTGCTCTTATTTGAATCTAAAAGGAGAATTGAATATGATTTTCACGCAGGGACATGAATCTCTTATATGATGTCTTACAATGTTAATGATTGCATGTAGTTGCATGCCATAGCTTAAATTAGTCCAGAAAAGGTGTTAATTTAACTTCTTTCTTTTCGTCTTCTTTTTTCTTTTTGGGTATGGTTTATTAGTACAATAATGTCTGAAGCGTTGGCTGGTAGTAGAGTCCAAAAATGATCAAAATAATTTGAAGCAAGGCCCCAACAACATCTGTAGCAACTCTCTTATCTACAAATATACAGCCACTACCGTTCTCCAACTTCCATGCACTTTGTGGTCTTCAATTAGCACAGCATGTTGCAAAGGAAACCTTCTTCTCAAAAAGAGGTCCTCCACTCTTAGAAATTATGGAAACGAGTCTACAAAATCCAAGCTGTGTAGCCTTAGTTAATGCTTTCTGAACAGAGGGGCATCTAGCTGCATGCCATTTGGTTGCTTATGGAAGAACTGCAACAGCCTGCCAGCACTTGATTTGGCTACAAAGCCAAAACCACCCCGTTCACACTATCTCTGCTAGTGTCCCTAAATTGTCAGCAGCACCTACAACCCTCCACAACTTGACACACTTGCCTTGGTACTTTCCTGCAGTTACTCTGATCCGCTTGTTGTGCATTAGAGACTTGTGCAGACCTGCAAAACAAAGCATTAGCACTTCTTTAGAAGCTATTTTGCACCCTTAAACATCAATCTAGAGTACATAATATATTCCTGTTTTTGAAAATTTGGATCCTCCATCCGCTGAGCCAACCACTGCTTCAAAGAGCAAGGAGAAATGAACTCAGTTCTAAGGATCAAATCTATCCAAACAATACAGCCCAAGCATCAAGCAAGATTGCACTTCCGGAATAAATTAACCAAGTTTTCCTCTTCCTCACACAATTATTATCACTCACTATGTTTCATTTCACTATTCTGTTTTAATAAGTAAGTCCTCATGCCAAACTTCCACATAACAATTATTAACTTCAAAGGAAGCTTCAATTCCCACAGATGTCTCCATCTAAGAGCTGTGACCCTCCAATGAGAATCCATTACCTGAGTTCCCCTTACTTTCAATGGTAGCTTAATTTTGATATCGACCAGGAGTTACATCGAGGCCATATTGGCTTATAAGTAGCTCCTCACCTTGAGATAGGGGTGGCTAAAATTTGAGCAGTCACTTCACTACTTCAGGAGAGTATTGCTCCCTAACCAGGTCCTGTTTCTGAGTCAAAGTGTAAAGATAACTTTGAATACTGATTAACAGATGTAGATTTTTTTGACTTCTCTAAAAAAAATATAAAATTCTCGATAATTAATAACATTGATTATCAAAGTTTAGCATCTTTTTCCAGTATAAAATATAATACATTCTGCTAAAATAACAAACCCCATGTAAAGAAAGTGAGAAAAGTTAAATTCTAGATGTAGTACAACAACGATAGCAACTAGAAAAGGAGTGCTTACCAATCCAAGTAGGCTACCTTCTCCAATTTTCAACCTTGTCTACACAGTTGCTTGCTTGCTTGAGTCTGATTACTGTAAGGAAAAATATGGCTCAGATGATATGGGTAGTAATATATAATCAAGTTTGTTGTATGGTTGGGTTTCTCTACTTTCTACTGCTGTCCTTTAATTCTAATTCTAGTCAAGTCTCTTTCACAGGGTATAAGCTAATTAAGTTATGATTTTGAGATGGGCCTTTTGGTTTGTTTCAGCTCTGTTTGGTCATGATCTGAAATGGGTAGGACAACATTCAGTGAATAATTTGTTTCAGAGTGAAGGTTTTAGAAAGGTAGAAAAAATTTCAAGTACATCAAGAGGCAAAAGCACAGAAGTCTTGGGCTAGAAAGTTACAAAATTAAGAGCTGTTTCATATTAAAAAGAGTTTTAAACTGTTAAATTCATGTCATAGCACTTATTTTCTTTTAAACTCGACCGGGATCATATATATATATATATATATATCTCCTAGTAACAAAAAGCAGAGGAAAAAGTCGTTACTTTTAAATGGGATTGAATTATTATTAAGGTCTCACCAATGCTTCTACACAAGCATTACATGGTACAATGACAAGATTGATGATTTCCTTACATTGCAGAATAAAAGCAACACATGGCTTAAGGCCATTTAGTACTGCTTACAATTCAATATTCAATTATGGTAAATCACTGATCCATCACAGCATGTCTAACAATTGAACAATTTATAGCCATTCATAACATTTTTTTGGTGAAGAAAAATCAAATTAATTGCTTTTAGCTTTGAAGATGGTCTCCTCTGAGAGATTTATATTAAGTTAGTTATTACACATCTATTTACATATAGGCACAAGCTTAGGTTCCAAATGATGATAACTTAAGAAAATTACCAAAAACATAACTTAATGTTGATGCAGATCACTCAATTATGAACAATGTTGATGATACTTGGATATATCAAGAACTCGGATGAATGATTTGGTCAATGAGGAAATTTTGCATATCTACCTTAATTCCTCATAAAAAGTAAGTTATGATCAAACTTTGGATGTTTGAAATTTTAAACATATGAGAGTTAAATTACCAATGTTCTCAAACATGCTAATACAAATAATTTTTATAACATCTTTAATTGTTATCCTACATTAAAATAAGAAAAATATCAAATCAAAACAAGAATAGAAAAATCCGTCATGTTCTTAAATAGGAAAAAAGCACTTTTTTGGTTAAAGGTGGGTACACAGCTATAGAAAACCTTCAATGAGAAAGCTAGATACTACATCTAGCTAGAATCATTCTAACTGCGATCTATACATGAGCTCACATATATGATAAGAAATGACATAATGATTAACACAGATTATAATGTTTGCAATGGCATGCATGTATTGTTTTTGCACTTCAAAATTTTTTAAAACAATGAACTATATAGGCAACAAGAGTGTAGATTTTACCTTGCAATCTATTACGGCTAGTGAAAATCAGAAGCATAAAATGGACTGCACTTGCCTTCTTGTCTCTTGGCCATGTGACAGTTTCTCCTCATGAACAAGTCCAATAATCCTACATCAAGGGGGCAACCAACCCAAACAACTAACACAATTACTGAACCAAAATTACTCTAATCATTGTGTTATTTGTGTTATTTGATCAAGGAAACAGACCAGATGAGAGTAGGAACAAGTGATAAAAATGAAGCTAAAACACAGATAGTAAAATTATATTTTTAAGTTAATATTAGTTAAGTAAATGTGTCCAAAGGAAGGGACAAAAAAGATAATGCAAAGCAACCAACGAGACTAAAAAAAGACAAGAAGTTCAACAATCTTCAATGATGCTGTTGTTGGAATAAGTGCCAATAGCAAAGCTAAGCTGTAGCTCACAAATACCTTTTAGAATTTAAAATAAAATCAAACAAAGTTTTGAGCATCCAGAAATATTTATGTCTTTAAGCAACTTTAAATTAAAGAGTATGCTCGGTAGACATGTAAGACTATTGCAATCTCTTACATTCAATAAAGCGAGGCCGGTCAAATGCCCAATTGATGTGGGTAGTTTTGTAATAGCAATTCCATCCAAGTAAACTTTCAATACACATTGCAAGTTTTTCCCAAATTCTAGGATATTTTTTATTAAAATTTTGAGCATCTAGAAAGAATAGGAGTTTCAAGAGGCTTCATTTCAAACTTGTTTGGAAGAGTTTTTAAATTTTTACAACCTTGCAGACTAAGAAGAGTTAGGTTGTTATGAACTCCAATTGATGGGTGCAACTTGGATAAATTTAAACAATCTTCAAGAACCAATTTCTCAAGGACTAGGACTTTGGTGAAGATAGGGATTTTAGTAAGTTTTAGAGGCTTGCTTAATTGGATGGATTTTAACCTCTGAAATAACCCAAAAGAAAAAAAAAAAAATTGTGTCAGGTGCCTAAATTACCTTTGAGCCTTGTGATTAGTTGTTGGTATATAATTTGGAGGGCAGAAAATACCATTAGAGCTACCCAGCTCATTGGCAATTTTGACTATCTATTAACATGTGATGGATATCTACTAAACATGAACAGTTTTGCTGAAAGTAACTCTAAAGTCCCACTTTTGAGACAAATTGGCTATATATTATCCAGATTGCTAAATTTAACTCTAGTAATGGAGTTACAAGCCCAAAAAATGTTCATAAAAGAGTTGGAAGCAAGAGTAACCTAGGCTTTAGCCTCATTAGTGACTCCCGTGCATGGCAAATGTACACCACTGGCGTTCTCTAACTTCCTTGCACTTGTGTTCTTCAGTCAGCACAGCAAGTTGCCAAGGAACCTTCTTCTTTTCCACAGGTTCTCCAATCTTCCACTAACCAAAACAAGCCTGGAAAATATGCTTCTCAAACAATATGCTTCCACTCGTTTGCATACGCCATTACTGGAACAGCCTGAAAAATTATCTGCCAGCCCATTATTTAGCTACATAGGCAAAACAACCCCATTTGCATCTGCTCTGCCAGTGCCCCTCTATTGTTAGCAACACTTGCCATCCCTCCATGACTGGACACACTCGCCTTGGGACTCTCCCGTAGTTACTCTAATCAACATGTTGTGCATCATAGGCTTGTGCATACCTGCAAAACAAAGCTTTACTGAGCATTAGCATGATAAGTACTCTTTTTTGCACCCTCAAACATCACTGTGTTGATGTTACATAGCCCAAGCAAGACTGTGCTTCAGGAACAAACAATCCAAGTTGTCTTCCTCATTGCATAAACACTTGGTTTCACTCACTAAGTTGTGTTGTATGAGGCCATAGCAGCTTATCAGTAACTCCACAGCTTGAGATAGGGATAGCTAAAATTTGAGTAGCCACTTCTGGAGAGTACAACTCTATAATCAGGTCCTGCTTTCAAGCTAAAGTGTAAAGATAAGTTTAAATACCTATTAATAGTAGTAGCTTATTTTGACTTAATAGAGGGATTCCTAAAGTATGGTTTTTATAACCTAGCAAAATAATATTTTTTGTATTATTGAAAAACATTGACACACACATACATGACTAAACTTAAATTCTGGACAAAACACATCAAAATAAAACTATAGGATCTTTCCACTGCAAAATACAATACATAAGACTAAAAAGACAAAACCAAGCCAAAAAAAATGACAACTTAAATTGTGGATGTAAGGCATCAAAACAACAATACATCTAGAGCAGGGCTTACCAATCAAAGCTGGATACCTTCTCTATTTTTCAACCTTTTCTGCACAGTTGCTTGCCTGATTGACTATGCACCAAAGAATTAGGTTAGTAATTTATGGCTAAGTTTGTTGTATGCTCAGGTTACCCATGGAGATAAGTCTTCTGGTTTGTTTTATCCTGTGAAATGAGCATGAACAACTTTGCCCTGGTCATGATCAGAAATGGGTAAGTACAAATTTCAATCAATAATTTTATTCAGAGTTAAAGGTATAGAAGTTAGAAAACTTCAAGAACATCAAGAGGAAATAGCACAAAATTCATTTGGTAAAAGCTTAAACAATTAAAGAGCAGTACTACGTATGAAATGAATTTTATACTATTACTATTAAAAAGTAACAAGGCACTTACGTGTGGATGTACCTGTCTACTAAATTATATATGTAAGAAAGCACCATAGAAAAAAGATATGTCACAGGGCAACTTTTAAATTCCTAAATCTCTGAAGCAAAAGAGGAAGGAGAAGAAAGAACGAACGAAAGAAAGAAATACCTATATGAGAAATCAAAGGAAGAAAGATATGACACTTTAAAAATGAAATTCAAATATTATAAAGGTCTCACCAATTCTTCTTCACAAGCATTACATGGGAAGATGAAGTCTTTGATGACTTCCCAACATTGTAAAATAAAAGCATCAGATGGCTAAGGCCATTTAATAATAGATCCAAACACACTTCTCTTATGGTAAATCATAGATCTGACAAGACAGGTGTAATAATTGAGTAATATTGTTTTGGTGACACATAAAATTGGACTAAATGCTTTTAACTTTGAAGATTGTCTCCTGTGAGAGCTTCCCATTTAGCTAGTGATGACAAATCTATTAACATATAGGTACAAGCTTTGGTTCCCAACGCTGATAGTTTAAGCAGTTCACCAAGAATATTACTGCTGATCAATTGTCAACAACATTACAATATTTGGATATATTGAGAACATGGCAATGATTTGGTCATTGAATAAATTTTGCATATCAAAATTAATTCCCCATTAAGGTAATTTATGATCGAGCTCCTCATGGTTGAAAATTTTGAACAATCACTAAACATGATTTGATTTGACATTGCAAAAACAAAGTCCTCAAACATGCTAATACAAATCATTTTAGTAACTTTATGATTGTTGTCCTACTTTCAGATAATAAAAAATTCAGAGAAAAGCAAAAGCAAAAAGTAAAAATAAAAGGATAGAAAACTCAGTTATTCTCTTAAATGGAAAAAGAGCATCTGCTTTGGTTTCAGGTTAGTAAACAACCCTAAAAAACCTTCAACAAGGGAGGAAGCTAGACACAACCTCTAGGAAGACTAATTATTCTGATGTGATCAATTGTCAATAATGTTGATATTTGGATGTATCAAGAACTTGTTTTAATGATTTGTTCTTTACAGAAATTTTAATATCCAAATTAATTCCTCATAAAAGTTATTATCAAGTTGCTCATTGCTGAAGATTTTAAATTTTATAACTACATTTGATTTTGAAGTTTGTACATTTTAGAATTGGAATCTTGATTGTCTTAGCTTTATACCAAGTGGAGTGCGGAAAAGTTATATAACTGTTGTCATACTTTAAATAAAGAATTTTCAGAGCAAAACAAAAATAAAAGGAACAAGAACTAGAACAGAAAACTTAGCTATTCTCTTAAACAAAAAAAAAAAAAAAAAAAAAAAAATTCTTTGGTTGAAGGTTAGTACACAACTTTAAAGAACTTTCAACTATGGAGGAAGCTAGATGCTACCCCTAGCTAGATCAATCATTCTGATTGCGATCTATGCATGAATTCACATATATAATATGTATTGAGATAAAATTAATTTCGATTGTAATGTTTGCAGTGGCATGCATATATTGTTTTTGCACCTTGAAAATTTTTAAAACAATGACGAGAGAGTAAAAGGCATACAATGGACTGCACTTATCTTTTTGTCTCTTGGCCATGTGACAGTTTCACCTCATGAAATAGTCCAATAATCCAACATCAAGGGGGCAACCAGCACAAACAAGTAACACAGTCACTAAACCAAGATGACCCTAATCATTGTTTATTTCATAAGACTGTTTTTTATATGCATATTAAATTAGCTAGGAGTATTGCTTCGTGTTTTTTTTGATTAAGGAAACAAATCAAATGGGTGTTTGAATAAGTGCCAATAATTAACTAAGGTATAGCTGGCAAGAAACTATTTTGAAGTTAAAATTAACCCAAAAAAGTACAAGTATATGCCAATGGTAAGGGAAAGAGAAAGCTCGAAAATGTGTCGAAAACACAAGAGCTGTTTAGACCCCCAAAACAAAGTTATGGCTTGGTTGATTTTACACTAACTTAATACTAAGTGCAGAATAGTATAAACACAAGCGTATAAGTAAGAGAACTACTCTAATTCATATTTAAAGCAACACATCAGTAAAAATGAAATGAACAAGAGTAGGGAAGGGGAATGCAATCAAAAATAACACTGAGACGTGTTCTTGAAGAGGAAACCAAAGACTCGGCGAAAAACCTCTCCGCTGCCCACCAAGCGGAAATCGATCCACTAGACAATTAGTTGGGATACATGGATGAGCAAGAGACCCTCCAAGCCTAATCTACCCTCTATACTTAAGCCCTCCAAGCTCCTACTCCAACAAGGCTTCTCGGAACCGTGTTTTTTCTAGCTCTCTAGATCCTGCAACAAGCTCCATGTTGCATTTGCCATCCTTGGCTTCTTCCAATATTTCCCAACAGCACCAAAACTTCACTTGACACTCTGAAAAGGTGTGGTAAGTGTTTGGGCTATCAACCTTTCAATGGTATGGAAATGGAGAGGTAGGAGTTAAGGAAATTTCCAAAACAAATGTGTAAAGAATTGTGGGTATAACAATCTCTAACTCTCAAGATGTTTGGCTAGGGTTTTCTCTCAGAAGCACACCTCAACATTTGTGGGTAATGCGGGTATAAAGAGTGTATGCATAGAAAATGTGTACCAGACTAGACAGGCTGGTAGAATAGAATGTCTCACGGGTGTCTTGCGGGAAGGCCTTACCTACAAGATACTCGCGAGACACAGCTGTCTCCATCTGGCCTGACTCTTCGCACTCTAGCATGTGCAAGGCACATGAGATACTTCGCGGGATGTTAAGTTGCGAGCTACCTGCGAAAACTTCTTCATTCTTCAAATGCTTGAGTCTTCACACCACTCTCTCTATCACACAACCCTTACAATGAAATCTCATAATAAATGCAGGGTGCAAATGATTGAATAAAATTACAATCAAATTTGACACGGAATATAAGCCAACAAAAACACATAGTTGTAAATAACAACTTTACAATCTTCCCATTTGGCTATTCCATGACAAAACCCCTAAAACAAACTTTAGACTTAAATGTAAGTTTAGGAACAGTGACAAAACTCACTTACACCTAATCTAGAAACTGTGAAGCACTTGCATGTATATACTTGTTACCTGAAACACTTGCACACAAACAAAACTTTCATTAAGCTTATGACAAGCTAAACTCAAGGTACATACATGAGCAAGTAAAGTGCAATCAAGTTTGTAAACAATGTAAAACATGTAAGCATATCTCGATCAAACAAAAACAGTCATTCAAACTAACTACAATGAACATTTAGCAAGTAAATGCTCATCCGGACACGCAATGCAATTAAGAACAATCCCTAGGATCAATTGCATGTCCAACACTTAACCAATGCAAAATATACGAAGTATTTACATCTAGGATACAAGATCCTACTAGGGCACAAGAGTAAGGTACTTAAGACATATTAGCAATATCTTAAAAGTACAAGAAAATGCTACAAAGCATAGAGATTAAACACAAATACTGAAGATAAACTGAAATTAAAAATAGAGTATCAAAGCTTTAAACAAAAGCAGTAACAGTTAAAACTGTAAACAGAAACAACAAAAAAAACAACAGATATTAAGACTAAAAATAGTTTAAACCAAAACAACTAAATATGTGTGTTATCTTTTCAAAACTCCCCCTTTCACTATGCACACTTCATTTTCTTGTGATGCTCTCCCCCTTTCTATATGCTATCGTCCAATCTATACAGTCTGTACACGGAGTATGCTCTCCCCCTTTTTGGCACGAATAGCTAAAGGCTCTCCTCTAACTTGTGTTGAATCTCATCTAGCTGTGTCTCAATGGCAGTGAGGCGCATTTGAACCTGGTTGTTGGTGGAGTGGATGAGATTTGTAAGTCCTGACGTATGCTCATGCAAACCTTCAACCAAGGTGGTGAACCGGTCAGTTTGAGAGCTAGATTGACCTGGCTGTGTATTAACAGTCAGAGGTGCAAGGACGAGAGAAGAGTTAGTCTCAGTAGTATGAGCAACTGATTCATGACATAGATGGTGTGGACAGATTTTGCTTTTTCTTTTCAATCGAAGAGTGACTTTTGCTCTTTTCAAGAGATGATATAGAAATTGGACGACGACGAACCACAATCTTCCCATCTCTTGGTGGACGAACTCCTTCATTCAACATGATTTTCATGAGAAGACTACAAAATGGAAGACCTAATTTTGTTGCTAATTGTGCAGCTGTTTTTCCTATAGTCTGGAAGATATGAGTACAAATGTCAATCGGAGTTCCATTGATAAGGTCGCATAAAAAACTGTGCCCGTCCAAGATTAATAAACGCCATATTGGACAATGGATATAGATTAAAGAACATGATGAAGGTGAGAATTTTCAGTTCAAGCTTGAACTTCGCTGTTCTGATGGAGGTGCCTTTTGTAGAAACTTCATGTTCTTCTCCAAGAATACGAAGGATGTCTAACACAGCTAGTTGTCTGTCATCATTGGGAGACCTGTCTACATTTGCAGGTCGAGTGATACGAAGAAGCTTTGCAATATAATCCGGATTGATGGTGAATTCTTTTCCCCGAACCCAACATTTTAGTTCTCCACTTGTGAATCTTGCATTCGAATAAAACTCTTTAATCAATTCATCAACCTAATCTTCGAAGTTTCCAAATAACTCAGTCCAATCCCTGTCTACAAAAATCCTCGAGATAAAGGTGGATCCTAGAGTGTCAAACTGAACAATACGCTCCACCACAGGGGAGGCGTCTTGAAAAATGCTAGAAAATGTTTGAGAGTCTAGGGGAGTCTTAAACCTCTCACTGTTTGAGACTTCAGATGAGTGCCGTGTCCTTTTTGACATTGGTGATGAGGGAGGGTCAATAACTGGATCTTTACTGTGAGAAGAATGGTGAAGCATCTGCACAAATGATCACACACTAAGGAAACAAATGCAAAAGCACAAAAATAGAACACAGAACTTGATTAGATTCAAGTTAGTTCAAATCAAGGTAATAATAAGAGTATAAACAACTTAAAATAGGGCATATCACACTAAAAACAGAGCAAATAGACAAAACCAGTATGCTAAAGGTGTTAAATCATGTATAAACACAGTACATGAAAAAAGTGAGTGTGTCTGTGTGTGCATAGGCTGTGCATGTGCTGGTGCATGTGTGTGCATCATGAGATGCATGGGCCGTGCTTAGAGGTGCCTAGGTGTGTGCCTAGTGTGTGTAACATGGGCAAAGTTTGTGAAACACATAAATAGTGACCAAAACAAGTTAAACAAGGTCAAACAAGTGTCAACCCAGAGATTGGAATTCACTTGAATCCAATAGCACATGAATGTCACTAGGACATTCTACGAAACATCTAACATGCAATAAAGCACAACAAAGATGTAGAATGCATGAACATAGTGAAAATATGCCTAAAAACAAGTTAAAACTGCCACAAGGGCCCAACACAGATGCACAAACACCAAATGGGACTTAGCCTAAACAAAGATTTTAACAAATTTTGTAAAAAATGATAACCCCAACCCAATTTCAAAAAATCCCCAAAATATAGAACCCTAACATAGGATTCTACATAATTAAAGAAAAAACATGAAGAAAATGTTTTAAAAAACATACCTTGAAGGTGAAAATGCAGAAAATATGCTTGAGAATGATGGGTTTACTCTAAAAATGAGTTTTGGGTTGAAAGGGGTTCAAAAGAGGCTTAGCAAGGGAAGATGAGTGTTTTTGAAAAAACTGTCACATCTGCTACATAAAAACTGAAAACACGCGTTTTTCACGGGTTAGGCAGTAGCGACGTAGTCGCGAGAAAGACACCTGATACACAAAAACTTTCGCGAGAAGCTTTAAGTCTCGAGACAGTAGCGAGATAGTGGCAATAGCTTCTGTCTGATTTTGAAAAAATCCAGTTTTGGCCAAACAGCCTTTCGTGAGAAGCTGTTGGTCGCGATACAATCGTGAGGCAGTCGCGAGACTTTTTGTGTAAAGTGATGAAAAATTTATTTCCCTCAAGCTCATTTTGTGGGAAGCTCTAAGTCGCGAGCTTCTCGCGAAACACCCTCTGAACTAGTTTTTGAAGAGAAACACAAAAATGCATTTTGAACAAAAACTAACAAACATGAAAGTATAAAATCACTTTCAAAAACAAATAAAACACTCAAAAATCATTTTGGGTTTGATCAACAAGTACTTGAGCATACACATCATTTGAACATGTACAATCACACAAATGAGATAAGTATTCATTGAATCAAAGTCTTGTGTGTTGTGGGTGAGTATCAAGTGTGAAATAGTCCTTAGACCAGAGTGAAGCTTCAATGATCAATTCAATCAAGTTATACACAACTGGTACTATGTCAAGTGGTCTATCTCAATTATAGAAATGAACATATATGACCTCCCACAAAATGATTACACATCTTAGAAACTTTTCATTTGGCTTCTTCATAAATTATGACATTTGATCCTTTTTGGATAATACATCTCTTTTTGAGATCAATGCTTGAAATTTTTGATATTTCAACATTGAGAATTAGCCTTTGGCTTTTTGAGCACCATACATTTCAAAACAAAAAGTCACATTCCCTTTTTCCTAGTCAAATACTAGTATGTGCGACAGGTTTTTGCAGCTCAAAATCTCTTTTCATTTGGAGATTTACATTTGGTGAGCTCTTTTGCAAAAACAAAAAAATAAAGTGGGAAGAGACATAGGCACAAGTCTATGCAAGTATCAAGACCATCAAGACTATTGACCAATCATTCATGACAAGCTTGAAGATCTATTTACAACAATCACATATAGTTTTCAAGATTTCTCCCATACAGATATATGTGCATACATAACAAGCTAAGCTCGTAAATGCACTAAGCCATTAGTACGAAGGTACTAGGCCAAACTCACATGTGATATACACAAAACAAGCGATTGCATATTCTCTGCCTTTTTCATCTTCTTTACGGTTGCCTTGACCACCCTTGTATATTCTCTTGACCTTTCAAGTAGGGAATTGTAGTTTTCTTGAAGACTGGCTGTGTTTTCATCTTCTTCAGCATCAATTTCTTCAACAACTCCTATTGATTCTTCATCACTATGATCCCCAAGCTCTTGTACCAGCAAGTTCAAGTCCTTCGACGACTCATTATGGGTAATAGTCATAAAGAAGGAGTAGTTCCCTTCTCCATCACAACTCTCTTTAGAATCAGAATTTAAAGAACCCGAATCAATAAGCGTTGTGGCATAGGCCTTGCCCTTTCCTCTTAGATAGCTGGGACACTTCTTCTTGAGATTTCCATGGCCATTGCATTCATAACACACAATGCCTTGAGGAGACTGGGAATCCTTTCCATCTTTCTTCTTAAACTCCTTCCTATCACCTTTGGAGGATGAGAACTTCCCTTTGCTGAACAGTTTCCCACTGTTCTTCATCTTCATAAATTTTCGAAAGTTCTTTTCGAGGAATGCTACATCCTTTTCCACTCCATCTTCTTCAGAGGAATCATCCATTCTTTCGGTGATGGTTTTAAGAGCAAGAGATTTACTTGTCTTATGAGAAGGCAGTCCAGGCTCATACGTTTGAAGAGACGCAATGAGCTCTTGGATCTTAATTTCATCCAAATCTTTATTTTCCTCTATAGCTGTGACTTTCGCTTGGAATCTCTCCAGTAGGGACCTCAAAAAATTTCTCACCACCTTTGCATCCTCAATCTTCTTACCAGGATTGAGCTACGCAATCACAATTTCGTTGAGCTTTCCATAAAATGAATCAAAGGACTCATAATCTCCCATCTTAAGCTCTTCAAATTTGGTGGTAAGCATCTAAAGCTTTGTGCCTTTCACTTTCTTTGTTACTTCATAAGTGGTTTCCAATATCTCCCAAGCTTCCTTGGCTACTGTCATGTGAGATATCCTGTGAAACTCGTCTGGAGACAAACCACAAAATATAGCATTCAAAGCTTTACTATTAGCGTTAGCTGCCACAAGAGCTGCTTTATCCCAAGTAGATTTAGTGGCCTTCGACCTAGTTCAACCTATTTCAACCACATCCCAAACAATATCATCAATGGAACACAAGAATGCCCTCATTTGGACTTTCCAAAAAGCATAATTACTACCATCAAAATATGGTGGAACATTTAAAGATTGAGATCGGTCCATCTCAAACGGGCTCAAGGAACACACTCAGGTATTTAAACCACAGCGAGTGTACCCGCTCTGATACCAATTGAAAGCTCGAAAATGTGTCAAAAACACAAGAGCTGTTTAGGCCCCAAAACAAAGTTACAGCTTGGTTGATTTTACGCTAACTTAATACTAAGTGTGGAATAGTGTAAACACAGGCGTATAAGCAAGAGAACTACTCTAATCCATATTTAAAGCAACACAACAGTAAAAATACAATGAACAAGAGTAGGGAAGAGAAATGAAAACACTAATAACACCGAGATGTGTTATCGAAGAGGAGATCGAAGAACTCGGCGAAAAACCTCTCTGCCGCCCTCCAAGCAGAAATCGATCCACTAGACAATCAGTTGGGATACATGGGTGAGCAAGAGACCCTCCAAGCTTAATCTTGATAATGCCTTAAAATGTGTACTTGTTATATATTTATGTGGGCGTTATCTCCTTATTACTATGCTTAATTTGTATAATTAAACTACGATTTGCATTAGTCTTTATTATTTATCTTTACATAATTTCTTGAATAAGATGCCATTCACTGTGTGTAATTTTCTACTTTCAGGAAATCATGTGAGAAAGATGAGTTTACAGGAATTTGTGAGAGAATGGAGGCCAAACTAAAATTAAAGTGGAGCTAAAGGACCATGCTTAAATGTCTAAGGAGGTGCAGCTGGAGTGCTTGGTTCGTCTACCATGATTGGAAGTTTCAAATAAGGAAAGAAATCAAAGAGGCAGAATCTGAAAAGGAAAAATCTGATTTGAGCACTAATCCGTATTTTGGGCGTATCTCTCTCCTCAAAAATCCAATTGATACAAGACTAGATGAGTTGGAACCGTGACTTAAATATCTACAACTTTTCATTTTTGATTTTTTCGAAATTCTCAATTTTTGAAGGCCTAAATTAACTCACAAGTTACTGCTGTAAACTTGGACGGAAATTTAAATAGTGAAAAGTTTTATTTTCTTTGGACACTTAGACATTAGGGTCTTAAAGGGAGGCTATGAGAACGAATTTTGGGCAGAGAAAACCTTGCATTTTTCTTTCTCAATGGCAGCCTAAACTCTTTGCTAGAGTTAGGGGTTATGTTTCTTCTGTACGGTATGAATATTCAATGTGATTCTTTCTAGGATTTTATCAATGACATATTTGATTGTTCAATTAGATTTCTTTTGATGTATTAGTTCTTCCATGCTTTCAATAAGTTCAATCATGTTTTTCTTATTGTTTAGATGAATTTCTAATAGTTTCAAATAGAAATCAGGTTTTAAAGTGGATGGGTTTCTCTGAAAACTTTTCTAACCACATTATTAATCAAGGTTATCATGCGTTCTTGAATTGTCTCAGTTCAACCGAATCATAAGTTTTTAATTGTATAAGAACAATCAATTATGAAATATATAATTTCTTAGATCACAAAGAATCTCATATCGATATAGGAAAACACCCCGATGCCCTAGTATTTACATTATTGATTTAAATCAATTTTTATTATTATTCTTGTTAACAATCACTAAGCAAAAGTATTTTTTTTCTTTACCCAATTTTTTTTTTAATTATATTGTCTTTTAATATAGCCTGCTCCTTGTGGTTCAACCTCGGTACTTTGAGAATTATATTGCTATGATCTCCTGCACTTGGGAGTGAGCACGCAATTTTGGCGTCATTGCCGGGGAGCTATTGCGTGTTCAGAGGCAATTTTTGGGAGCAAAGCACAACCGGTGGAAATTCTTCTATTGGTAACTTCGTTCCATTTTTTTTTTCCTTTTTTTGTTATTATTTTTCTGTTTGTTTTTAATTTATTTTATTTTATTGTGCATTCATTGTTGCATGAGCATTTGGGTTAGAAACAAGAGAGGCAGATTAGAAAATTTTGAAACTTACTTTGGTAATCTTTTTGACACACCTTTGCCTTCACCTTCTTCATCAATCATGGGTGATTAAACACGTAATAATCATGAGGAGAATAGAAGAACTATGTATGAATTGTTGCATCCTACACAAAATTCTGTTCCTTCATGCATCATGTTTCCACCGAATGCACTACATGTAGAATTGAAACAAGGTTTATTAGCAATACTTCCTGACTTTAGGGGACAAGAAAATGAAAATCCTTATGTCCATGTTAGAGCTTTTGAAGAGGTAATTAGTAGTTTCTATGCACAAAATGTTATTGAGACTGCTAAGTTACGTTTCTTTCCTTTTTCTCCTAAGGATAAGGCAAGAAGTTGGCTTTACACCTTGAAACCTAGGTCTATAGGTAGTTAGGGGGAGATGGCCAAAGAGTTTTTTAAGAAACACTTTCCTCCCCACAAAGTCCAGTAAGTAAAAAGAAGGATAGCTAGTTTTGTCCAAGGAGAAAATGAGACCTTATACCAAGCTTGGGAAAGGTACAAAGATCTTTTCAATTTCTGCCCAAATCATGGGTATGAAGATTGGAGATTAGTTAGCTATTTTTATGAAGGACTTACACCTAGGGACCGACAGTTTATTCAACTCTCATGCGGAGGGGGCTTTTTACAAAAAGAAACCGAAGATGCAATTGATTATCTTGATGAGATAGCTGAAAACTCTAACACATGGACTGGACCTAACCCTATGGACTCCATTGATAGGACTAGAACTAACGCTACCACTTCTAGTGGAAGTGTTTTCAAGTTGAGGGAAGATGATAACATGAGTGCAAAAATCAGCATGTTAACTAATGAAATAGAGGCACTCAAAATGAAAGGAAGTAAGAGTGTTAGTGCTACCTTTAGAGAGGACCCAATGGAGGTGTGTAAAATCTGTCATGAGATAAACCATGCTACAAATGAATGCACATCACTTTCATCATTCTTAAATGTGCCAGAAGAACAAGTACATGCATTTAATTCATATTGGCCAAATAATTCTTCATATTCTAACAATTATAACCCAAATATGCAAAATCATCCATATTTAAGTTATAAGAGTGACAATGTGTTGAATCCTCCTACTCCAAGGAATTTTAACTCACCACATGCATCATCATCATCTAGACCTTCCTTGGAGGATGCACTTAGTACTTTCATTCAAAGGCAAAGTGAGCAAAATCAAAAGTTTGAATCCATGCTCACTAGGCTAGATGAAGAGGTAAGAGAGACCAAGAGTCATATAACTAGGCTTACAAATTCATTGAGTGGGATAGAGAGAGGGAAGCTTCCTTCCCAAACTCAACCAAATCCCATCAATCAAAATCTAAAAATTGGCTCTAAGGATAAACATGAGGAAGTAAAAGCTATGACCATTTTGAGGAGTGGTAAAGAGATTGATAAAAGTTCTCCTTTAGTAACTAAGAAATCTAAGGACACCCTAGTTGAAAAAGAGAAGGATGAAATTGACTCACTTGAATTTGGTGAAATTGAACAATGCCCAATCCTTCCACCATTTCCACAAGCCTTAAAATTACCTAGGAAATTGGACACTGCATCTGAGATATTAGAGCATTTGCATCAAGTCAAGATAAATTTGCCATTATTGCATGTTATCAAACAAGTGCCTGCATATGCCAAGGTAATTAAGGACTTATGCACCATCAAGAGAAAGCATTATGTGAAGAAGATCGTGAACGGTTTTAGACCCCTTAAACCAACCAGATTAACCTAGTTAATTAGCCAAGTTGTTACTTAGTCAAATTATGCAATTCTAGGTTATCACAAACATACAATCATATCAAAAGTATAAAGCAGCGGAATAATAAATAACATAAGATATGATCACCTAGGAAAACCATACCGGTAAAAAACCTGGAGAGGATTTGACCTAGCTATCCTCAAGGTAAACCTGAATCTACTATGAAAGAATCGAAGTTCATACAAAAGGACTTACAAGCTCCGCTCTTGACTTCCTAATGCTACCCACTAGTAGAACTTACTGACACGACCACGTGCAAGCTCCGAATCCACGGACTCCTTCTTTCTTGGATTCTCCAATCAGCTATAAGCACCCACGCTTGTTATTCTTTAAGCTCCAATGGCAGCAACCGAGTTGATCATCAAGGTGTTGAAGTAATCTCTACCTAGAAAACCCTAAGCTTTGTGTAAAGGAAAGCTCCTCTAAATCTCATAAGAGATTTACACAAAACAGAAAAGTATGAGCAACAATACAACAGAAGCAACTCTAAAAACGTGGCTAGGGTTTTTCTTTATATACCTAGGGTAAAAACAGAAAACCCAAAACGTTTAATGAGTTAGGGCTGAGCTGGAATATTCTGCAGAAAAACATTATGCCCGAGATTCGATCGATCGAGTCTTTCTTTCGATCGATCGAGCCAGGCCGAAATGCACCAATGCATCTGCAGCCTCTCGATTCCAACTTTACATGAAAGACCCAACTTTGAGCAAGCCCCCATTTGGCAATCCATGACAAAACACAAACTAAAGCTCAAAGTTTACAAGAGAAAGCCCTTTACATAAAAAATGCTCATAAAAACTAAAATTCAATTCTAACTACTATCCATCAGTTGCAAGTGTAGACATCAGCTCAATTGAATCAACCTGTATATTCCTGAAACACTCAACAAATGCATGAACGCATGTGTGGCTGAAAATAGTAAATAAACAGGTATAACATTCTTGTATGATTCACACAGAAACATATATCAATGAATAATCTCATAAATATAAAACAATAAATAGTGAATCCAAAGACACAAGAATCATATATATATATATATATATATATCATGTATATCAAAAAACCATGTTACTCCCCCTAACATGAATATCCCCAAAAAATGATATACAAAGTGAAGCATCTAGATACAATCTAATATCTCCACTAGCTTCTCAAAACAAAAAACATCTCCACTAGCTCCTTAAAACAAAAAACTCTCCCCTTAACTACAAAACTCCTGTACAAAGTCTACTCCCCCTTTTTGTGACGGAATGCCAAAGTGCAATCATAATCCATCATCAAAAGGAGGTGGTAAGGGTGAACGAAAATGTGCCAGATCAGCTCGCAACGCACGGATCTCGTCAAGCAAATCTACCAAAATCTGACCATGAGCCGCTTGAACGGTCATGACAGTCTCCAAAGTACGACGGATATCAAAGACATCTGATAGAGGTGGAGGAACATCAGCAGCAGCATCAGGATTAGGAATAGCCTCACTAGTAGGACTTGTAGAAGAAGAGGGAGGAGGTGCGGAACCAAAAGGCTCAAACCTAGGGTGTTTAGAGCCAGCTCGAAGGAGAACAGCCCTCTGCCTAAGAAAAGATGCACCTATAGGAGCAATTACATGAACAGGCTTAGAGGAAGGGAAACCACTAAGATCAAGATAAAGTAAAATCCTATGAATGAAAATAGGATGAACAAGAGCATGTGAAGAAGATGAACTCCTATAAACTTCGTTCAAAGAACGAAGAAACAAATGAGGAAAACTGATAGGAGCATCAGTGACAAGAGCGTACAAAAATACACACCGCTCAAGAGGAATGGTGTGAAGATGAGAAATGGGCCAGATAGAGTGACACGCTATCCTAAAGAAGATATAATGCAACTTAGAAAGCTCAGCAGAGGTGATCCTAGGATCAGAACCCCACTGGATAGAAGACCCAGTGATGTAAGACAAGACATCACTCAAAACAGGAGACTCATCATAAGGATAGACTGGGTGCTAGACCAAGGATACCCTAAGAGCATCAGCCACTACCGAAGGAGTAATGGTGTACTCGACGCCTCGTATTAAACTCTTTACTAAAGTGTTGGAATCATAGGCGCAGATAGAGATGTTTGAGAAGAACTCTCTGATCAGGGTAGCTGGAGGAGGAGGATCAGAAACATCCAATAGTGGTAACCAGCCCCGACGCTGAAAGTTTGCCCTAATGGCAGGATCAAGCTCATTTAAGATGACAGAACGCTCAGACCAAATCTTTCTCTTAAGGTTTAGCTTCTCATAAGTTTCTTGGTTTTTCTCACTCGGAAACCTCTCACGGTCAAAGGAAGGAGGGGAAGGAGTAGGTGAGGGGGCAGACCTACGAGCACTAGTCTTCCTAGGCATAGTGCTAAGGAAAAGACAGAGAGATAAAGAGAAAACCAAAAAAAAAAAAAAAAGACCAAGGGCAGACTGCAAGTTAGCACAAAAAGAGATAGAACAAAAATCTATATGATGCATGAACAACCACAATGTCGTGATGCATGTACTAATGCAGTAAGCAAAGTTCAAATTAAGTTCAATTTGCACAAAATTGGCTTGAGTATAGAGTTTTTAACAAAAACCCTAAAAATTTGAAAAACCACTTGAAAATTTTGAAACAGATTGATGAATTGAGCATTACATAACACAACACACAGATTATAATGCTTAATTACATCAAAACAACAAGCCAATTTCATCAATTTCAACCTAATTGAACAAAATCCCCAATTCGGAATTAATACAAACCCTAGAAATTTCAATTTTTCACAAACCCCAAAATTGATCAAATTAAACTAGCAAGATCATGTTTATATCATGTCCCCATAAAAACCCATTTATCAATTGCACAAATTTGGGCTTGAATCAACAAAAATCCCAAAAAGAAAAAGGTCCGAAAATTTGAGTGAAAATGCATGAAAAATGTAAATAAACTCAAAAAGGAAGGGCAAAAGGGACTTACCGGCTTGAGGAAAGAGATTCTTTGCAAAAAATTTGGAGGAAAATGACAAAAAATTGACTGTAGAGCTTTGCCTAGTCGGAGAGAGAAGAAAAGTTTGAAAAAAACTTTTTGAAAAAGTGTTGAATTGGTCAAGAACAGTGTTTTAAAAAACCTGATTCGCAACTTTCGATTGATCAAAAATCACATTCGATCGATCGAATCACTCCGAGATTTTTTAAATATTTTTGATCGATTGAAAAACAACTTGGATCGATCGAAACAGAAAGCGGCTCACAGTATTTTGAGAAAAATTACAGTTTTGAAAAACTCAAACCAGTTTTTGAAAATAACTCCTTAAAGCATTAAAAAAAATGCATAAGTATGAGATGTAATGGAATGCTTTTTCAAAAACCCAAATTTTTAATCCCAGTTTCTCTAAAGAAAGTTTTAGCCATTCTCCCTTTAAGTTCTTAAGCAAACAAAATTTTTTGCATATTACTTAAGATATTTTCAAACTTGGTTGGTTAGACCAAAAACACACACAATTACATGTCCAGTGTTTAGCAAAGAGTAACTTGTGTAGTGTGTGCAAACTAGCAAAAACTTGAGATACATGTGAGGTGATATGTGAATAGAAATCAATCACAAAGTCTACAAAATTCATCACACAGAATTTAAAAGAGACTATCACCTAAAGAGTTACATCATATAACTCCCACATCTCCTAGAACATAAGCTTGCAATCATGTAAGTTTCTTGAATTTTGCCTCATTATTTTGTGGATTGGCATCAAGCCTAATAGTACACACCCATTTTAATTATGTGAAATGGCATCAAGCCTAATAGTACACACCAATTTTAAGCATTAAGCAATTAATCGAGGCTACACCTTATGTTCTTTTTGTGCATATGCTACACTTTCTCGAGCACAAAATCTTATGATATGCACTAAGGTGTTCATGATTGGCTAGTGAATAGTGGTGAGATGGTTATTTATGCCTTTCTCAAAAGGATCAAGTCCGACAGTCAAATAACATGTGACTTCAAGATCAAGACAAAGTGATAAACACCATAAACATCTTTCCCACACAACATGCACTACAAAGTTTCAACTAGTCAAGTGCAATAAATAAGCTCATCAAAGCTAAACAAGGTACATAAGACATGTTATGTGTAAATAAATTGACCAACCTTGTTTTCAAAGTCCAAGAAAAATAGTGCCAAACATATTTTGCTTTCTCCTTTTATTTATTTATTTATTTATTTTATTTTGTTTTAAAAGAGAAAACAAATAAATCCTAGAATGAAATGCATGAATGTAATACAATGCAAGTCCTAGAATAAAAACACAAAAAACACAAAAACCAAATAGCAATGGTCACAAAGAAATGAGCAATGAAGCACAAGGACCATGTCAGAAAGACTCAATTAGATCGAGTCTTTTGCATCCAAAACCTTTTAGATGCACCACGAGCATTGGAGTTCTTATTCACATTCGAGTGATTTCCAACTCCAGGATTGGAATAAAGGTTCAAAGCCTTTACCAATTCACCAATGAGTGCCATAGGATCTTGTGCTTGAGGCACAGACACTTTTGGTTTGTTTGCTCTCTTAGCAGCTTGAAGCTTGTAACAGTTAGGATGAATATGTCCAGACTTTCCACAAAAATGACAAACCCAAGCAGGTTTTCCATGCATCTCGTCCTTAGAAAGGGTAGAATCTTTAGGTTTGGACTCTCCTAGATCAACCCTAATCTTCCTAGGGGGTGAAACTTCTATAGGTTGGACAACCTCACTCACAAGGTGTTTAACAGTTTCACTCACAACCTCACTCACGGAAGGTTTAGAAGAAGATGAAGGAACAAAGTTCGTGGAAGTAGGTGCAGACACAGAGATGCTTTCAACATATCCTAAACCAGATTTGTTAGAAGGATACTTTTGAACATTCAGCATTTGATCAAATGTAAAACTGGCAGATCTAGCAACAGATAAATCATGTTCCAAAGTTTTAACTTTATCAAGCAAAAGCATGTTCTTAGATTTCACATGATTCAAAAGATCATTAGCATCAAATAATTTAACAAACAAAATTTTCTTTTCAAGCTCAAGAGAATCAATTTTCTTCAGGCCAAGTTCAACATTCATAGCATCCTTTATAGCAACTTTGCAAAGTTTATTATAGGCCTCTTGAAGAGCTACATCCTCAAAGAGTTCCCCATCAAAAGGGTTCTCTTTAACAGATATACTTTCATTGACTATAGCAGTAGCAGTGAAAGCAATGAAGGTTCCATCCTCGTCACATCCAGACTCGTCATCAGAAACCTCATTATTTCTAAGGGTTACAGCCATAGCTTTACCCTTAGACCTTAAGAATGTAGGTCATTCAGATTTAACATGACCATACCCCTGACAGCCAAAACACTGAGCACCCAAAGAATTGTTTGAAGATTGACCAACTTTATCTCTAGGTTTTTCAAAGTTATTAACCTTAGTGGGATCATTCTTCCTAAAGTTTCTAGGTTTAGCAGTGTTTGTACCTCTTGCCTTTTTGTTGTTATTCCTAAGAAAGTTTCTAAAGTTCTTGGCAAGGTACGCAATCTCTGTAGCAGAGAGCTCATCATCAAATCCACCAACCTCAACATCATCAATAGACTTAAGAGCCATTGATTTGGATTTGGAAGTTTTGGGTAGGTCAGACTCATAAGATTGAAGATCTCCTACAAGCTCATCAACAGGGATAGAGTCCATATCCTTGCTCTCAATAATGGCAGTTACTTTGGGTCTAAAATCTTTAGTTAAAGATCTAAGAATCTTCCTAACAATTTTAGGTTGATCATAGATTTCACCCAAATCAAAAGCAGAATTAACAATATTATTCAATTTAGCATAGAATTCATCAAAAGATTCATCATCAGACATTCTAATGCTTTTAAATCTAGAAGTTAATTGCTGCAGCTTGTTAATCTTAACTGCCTTTGTACCTTCATGCACAGTCTGGAGGATTTTCCAAGCAGTATGAGCAACCTCAACATTAGAGATTCTCTTAAATTCCTCCATGGAAACAGCATTAAAGATGACATTCATAGCCTTGCTGTTGAAACCAGCTGCTTCTTTTTGAGAAGTTTGCCGCTCACTCACAAGAGTAGTGGGCTTTTCCTATCCGTACTCAACGGAATTCCAAACTCTCTTATCAATGGATTTCAGGAATGCTCTCATCCTTACTTTCCAATAAGCATAGTTATTCCCATCAAAGTGAGGAGGAACAACGAGAGAGTGTCCATGACAACAGGGGTCAAGGATAAGCTCAGAGATAAAAAAATCTCCAACAAGAGAGCAACCTGCTTTGTTACCACTTGAACGGTTTTAGACCCCTTAAACCAACCAGATTAACCTAGTTAATTAGCCAAGTTGTTACTTAGTCAAATTATGCAATTCTAGGTTATCACAAACATATAATCATATCAAAAGTATAAAACAGCAGAATAATGAATAACACAAGATATGATCACCCAGGAAAACCAAACCGGTAAAAAACTTGGGGAGGATTTGACCTAGCTATCCTCAAGGTAAACCTGAATCCACTATGAAAGAATCGAAGTTCATACAAAAGGACTTACAAGCTCCCCGCTTGACTTCCTAATGCTACCCACTAGTAGAACTTACTGACACGACCACGTGCAAGCTCCGAATCCATGGACTCCTTCTTTCTTGGATTCTCTAATCAGCTACAAGCACCCACACTTGTTATTCTTTAAGCTCCAATGGCAGCAACCGAGTTGATCATCAAGGTGTTGAAGTAATCTCTACCTAGAAAACCCTAAGCTTTGTGTAAAGGAAAGCTCCTCTAGATCTCACAAGAGATTTACACAAAACAGAAAAGTATAAGCAACAATACAACATGAGCAACTCTAAAAACGTGACTAGGGCTTTTCTTTATATACCTAGGGTAAAAACAGAAAACCCAAAACGTTTAATGAGTCAGAGCTGAGCTGGAATATTCTGCAGAAAAACATTCTGCCCGAGATTCGATCGATCGAGTCTTTCTTTCGATCGATCAAGCCAAGCCGAAATGTACCAATGCATCTGCAGCCTCTCGATTCCAACTTTACATGAAAGACCCAAATTTGAGCAAGCTTAAACAAGATTAAACATATTGTTTTGATCATGGTTTGCCAACATTACACATTAGAGTTCTAAATACATAAATTCCTAAATCTTTAGAACCTAACAGACCGCATTCCTAACAGAACAGGTAAGTGTAGTTATTCAATATAAGACCCCACCAAAATATAAGGATCCAGGTTGTCCTACAATCTCTTGTACTATTGGAGATTACATCATGGAGCATGCATTGCTAGATCTTGGGGCAAGTGTTAATTTGATCCCTTTCAGTGTATATCAAAAACTTGGACTTGGTGAGTTGAAACCTACTTCAATAACTTTACAATTGGCTGATTGCTCTGTAAGGGAACCAAGAGGGATTGTTGAGGATGTGTTGGTGAAAATTGAATAATTTTATTATCCTGTTGATTTTATTGTTCTAGATTACCAACCTGTTTTACAACCTAGTGTTCATACCCCTATTATTTTGGGTAGACCTTTTCTTACCACAGCTAACGCTTTAATTAATTGCAGGAATGGAAGGATGCAACTCACTTTTGGTTCCATGACTTTGGAGCTAAACATATTTCATGTGGCTAAACAACCATATGAGGATGATGACTGTGTTTATGCGAACCTTATTGAGGTAGTGGTTCAAGAAGAGTTTAATAAGAATTGTTTTTCTGATCCTCTTGAAACTCTTCTTAATAATTCTGTTGGTTCTTATGATTTAGAATGTGATATTCATGTATCTGAAAATTTTTCTTTATTGGATTCCTTACAGGTTTTGGAAGAACAACAGATGATGGCAATTAATAAAGGATGGAAGCCTTGCTTTGAGGAGCTATTAGAAAATGAAAAAAAAGCAGTGCATTCAAGTGAAGAGGCACCACAACTGGAGCTTTAGCCGCTACCCAGTGGTCTTAAATATGCATATTTAGGCCTAGGTAAGTTAAAACCTAGGTGGGATGGCCCTTTCATTGTACGGGAAGTGTTTAACCATGGAGCTGTAGTAGTTGAGGACCCTAGAGATGGTAGGATTTTGAAAATAAATGGACAAAGGTTAAAACCATTCTTAGGGGGAGTTATATATGAGGAGGAGACTATGTCACTGGAGATCCCTGCCTATTGGGATGCTACGTGAACTTTGAAAAAGCCTTCTGAAGTTGTACCATATTTGTTTTAATTTTTTTTTTCTTTTTTCTTTTTGGCTTTTGTTTTTGTTTTTGTTTATGCTTTTTGTTTTTTTTGTTTTGTTATTATTTTTCTTTTGTGAGCTAACATTTGCAGGTGTGAAAGAAATTTAAAAATAAATAAATAAATAAATAAAATGCTTAAGGTAACTTCTTCCCTTTATACTTGAATTTATTTTGGCTTTGATACATTGAGGACAATGCAATATTTTAGTTGGGGGGAGAGGTCTACACATTTTGCTGCACCTTGCATGATTTTTTTTTTCTTCTTTCTTTTTGGTTGCAACTTTTCAATTAAAAAAAAAAAAAAAAACCTTGAATTTGAATGCAGAAGAGTTATAAGCTTTATTTTTATATCATGTGATGGAATGAATAATGCTGAGTTGGTTATACTATTTGTTATATTAAGACTCTTTTATGAAGAGCACAATTGGAAACTTTTGAGCACAATAGCCAGGTTAGTGGACGGTTGGATGTTGGATATGCATGGATCATGAACAAGCTAGATATAAGCTGAAACTCAACCCATATGCAGAGTTCTTGAGCCTTACTTTTCTTTGTGAGAGTATATCTTTGTTTGAACTCTTAAATTTCTCTCACATGCTTCAATTTTTGTAAAAGATCTCTATATTTGTTTTGGTTGACTACTGGAAACATTATGGGGAGAAATACCATGATCTTACTTATTTTTGTCCTTAGGCATGCTGGTTTATGTGGAATTTTAGGCGATGAGAGCTTAAGGCCATCAATCTTTTTTCACCAGCTAAAAAAATATTCAGCCTACCTTTACATTAACTATTGCCACCATCATTTAAGCCATGAGAAATATTTTCACAATACCACAAAACATTTTTGTTTATGGGTGTTCTCTTGGGGGTTCAAGTTTTGAGCAATTGATGTGTTTAGATACCACTATTGTCTCTCTTTTCTTTCAAAAAAAAAAAAAAAAAAAAAGAAAAAAGAAAGAAAGAGAAGACATACATATAAATCATTGGTGTCTTACACATCTTTCATGTATTTCAGAAGGGTTATATGGTTGACTAAAGGTTGTTTCGATTCAAGTTGGTTGTTACTGCTATGAGTTGGGTTTGGCTTGAATTTTCTGCATTTGATTCATATACCTCATATTTCAAAGAGAGCAGTTTGCCTTAACCTAGCCAAAAGATTATACTACCATTGAGCCTAAAGTCCTACTTGATCCTAAAGGTGCATGGCTGGTATGTGTTTGGAATAAAAACTAGGGATGAGAATGGTATTAACCTCATGTTTCCAGGAATTCAACATCCTTTCCAAGAGATTTTTTCCCGTTGTTTTAGTGGCTGTTTTTGTATACACATGTGATATTCTTAAAACTTCTTCTTTCCTTTTTGTTCACATGTGATTAGAAGAGAGAAACCATTACTTCTATGTGTGTTCTTTCAGAGTGTTGATGACTTACGAGAGGTTTTGGAGTAGAGGCTCTAATCTAGATTATTCTTGGTCTATGCATTTTTGGAAAAGCCAGTTTGATTGGATGGGCTATGCACACACACACACACACACTCCAAAAGTGAAGCTAGTGAAAGCTCTTTAATATGATGAATAGTATCCCAACTCAAAAATTGAAAGTTCGTTTGTATGATATAATGATAAAGCAGACTAACATTTGCTGCAGGAATTTTTAGGAAACCATTGACTTTTGTGGGTAGAGTCACTGCAAACCCTCACGAGAGTAAACTCGTCCACTAGTGTGACTTAGAGGTTCAAAGACTTGCTGCACATGGGAAGTGCAGTCGTGTAGCCTACGAAAGTGGCTAGTATTTTAGTTTTAAGTTTTCACTTTTAGTAGACATGGGTGCTTTGTAGATTGCTAGGGACTAGCAAGATTTAAGTTGGGGGGGGGGGGGTGTGATAATGCCTTAAAATGTGTACTTGTTATATATTTATGTGGGCGTTACCTCCTTATTACTATGCTTAATTTGTATAATTAAGCCATGATTTGCATTAGTCCATATTATTTATCTTTACATAATTTCTTGAATAAGATGCCATTCATTGTGTATAATTTTCTACTTTCAGGAAATCATGTGAGAAAGATGAGTTTATAGGAATTTGTGAGAGAATGGAGGTCAAACTAAAATTAAAGTGGAGCTAAAGGACCATGCTTAAACGTCTAAGGAGGTGCAGCTGGAGTGCTTGGATCGTCTACCATGATTGGAAGTTTCAAATAAGGAAAGAAATCAAAGAGGCAGAATCTGAAAAGGAAAAATCTGATTTGAGCACTAATCAGTATTTTGGGCGTATCTCTCTCCTCAAAAATCCAATTGATGCAAGGCTGGATGAGTTGGAACCGCGACTTAAATATCTACAACTTTTCAGTTTTGAGTTTTTGAAATTCTCAATTTTTGAAGTCCAAAATTAACTCACAAGTTACTACTATAAACCTGGACGGAAATTTAAATAGTGAAAGTTTTATTTTCTTTGGACACTTAGTCATTAGGGTTTTAAAGGGAGGCTATGAGAACGAATTTTGGGCAGAGAAAACCTTGTATTTTTCTTTCTCAATGGCAGCCTAAACTCTTTGCTAGAGCTAGGGGTTACATTTCTTCTATACGGTATGAATATTCAATGTGATTCTTTCTAGGATTTTATCAATGACATATTTGATTATTCAATTAGATTTCTTTTGATGTATTAGTTCTTCCATGCTTTCAATAAGTTCAATCATGTTTTCCTTATTGTTTAGATGAATTTCTAATAGTTTCAAATAGAAATCAGGTTTTAAAGTGAATGGGTTTTTTTGAAAACTTTTCTAACCGCATTATTAATCGAGGTTATCATGCGTTCTTAAATTGTCTTAGTTCAACCGAATCATAAGTTTTTAATTGTATAAGAACAATCAATTATGAAATATATAATTTCTTAGATCACAAAGAATCTTATATCGATATAGGAAAACACCCCGATGCCCTAATATTTACATTATTGATTTAAATCAGTTTTTATTATTATTCTTGTTAACAATCATTAAGCAAAAGTATTTTTCTTCTTTACCCAAATTGTTGTTTAATTATATTGTTTTTGAATATACCCTGCTCCTTGTGGTTCGACCTCGGTACTTCGAGAATTATATTGCTACGATCTCTTGCACTTGGGAGTGAGCAAGCAAATCTACCCTCTATACCTAAGCCCTCTAAGCTCCTACTCCAACAAGGCTTCTTGGAACCGTGTCTTGTCTAGCTTTCCGGATCCCGCAACAAGCTCCATATTGCATCTGCCATCCTTGGCTTCTTCCAATGCTTCGCAGCAGCACCAAAACTTCACTTGACACTTTGAAAGGGTGTGGTAAGTGTTTGGGCTATCAACCTCTCAATGGTATGGAAATGGAGAGGTAGGAGTTGAGGAAATTTCCAAAACAAATGTGTAGAGGATTGTGGGTATAACAATCTCTAACTCTCAAGGTGTTTGGCTAGGGTTTTCTCTCAGAAGCACACCTCAACATTTGAAGGTAATGTGGGCATAAATAGCATAGGCATAGAAAGTGTGTATCAAACTGGATAGGCTAGCAGAATAGAATGTCTCACGGGTGTCTCGCGGGAAGGCCTTACCCGTGAGATACTCGCGAGACACAGTTGTCTCCATCTGGCCTGACTCTTTGCATTCTAGCATGTGCAAGGCACATGAGATACTTCATGGGATGCTAAGTCGCGAGCTACCCGCGAAAACTTCTTCAGTCTTCAAATGCTTGATTCTTCACACCACTCTCTCTATCACACATCCCTTACAATGAAATCCCACAATAAATACAAGGTACAAACGATTGAATAAAATTACAATCAAATTTCGTACAAAATATAAGCCAACAAAAACACATAGTTGTAAATAACAACTTTACAAAAAGTGATGATGCATCAACCAAAAAAATTCAAATTAAGAAGAAGGATGGTGACTTACTGGTGATAGAGAGAAAAAAGTTGATTAACCTTGTAGAGAGAGAAAATTCCCGACCTATCACAAGTTGACACGTCACACTACCAAGTCCACAAAATACAGCCAATTACAAAGCGCAACATACTGCTGCTAGGTTTTACTATCACTATTCAGAAGCCAACAGAAATTTGCCAAGTGTCATGCAAGAACCAATCATGCATCAACACGTGTAAGCGATGACATAAGCAGCGTCGCGCGTGTAAGCGATGACATAATCAGCCTCGCACATGTAAGCGATGACATAATCATCCTCGCACGTGTAAGCGATGACATAAGCAGACCAATCAGACTATGACATGTGTCACCAATTAGACTCCGCCATCTGTCACTCATCGACCCCTAAACTCCTATAAATAGAAGCCTTCTTAAGACATTTAGGAGATCATCAAGCCATCTGAAGCACAGGCAGCATCAGAGAAGATTCAGAAGTATAGAAGCTCTGCCGGAACCAAGCTCTAGAGCCTCCAAGAACTTCAAGAACTTCAACTTCGAATACGAAGAACATTCGAAGAGAAATCATCCAAATCATCTGCCTAGATCCAAAAGTTTTCAGGAATCAAGCCTAAAGTGTCCGAAAAACATCAACAAATCACAAATCAACGAAGCTCTACAGATTCAAGCCTCTAAAGCACCGAAGAACTTCCACCACAAACCTTCAAAGACGAAGAACGCACCAAGAACACGAAGAACATACGAAGAACGTGAAGAAAAAAGAATTTCTAACAAGCTCATAGCTAGAGATTCATTGTAATTCCGTTTCAACAATCTTCGATCCATCCCTCAACCAAATTGGAGGATACTTTGTGTTCAAGTCAAAATCACATTACCACAAATCCAAATCAATAAGTCTTGCAAGGAGATCGAATCAGAGGATCACTCTTTTGTAATCACAGAGAATTGTACCACACAATTATCAATACAAATTCGCATTTGTGAAACTATTTTACTTGTTTGATGTATTTCGAACTAGAAATTTAGTCGTCTACAAACCTTCTGGGTCACATCACAAAATTCCTTCCAATGAAAAAATCTCAGGTCACTAATCACTCAATTGACTCCTCACAAGCAGCTATGGACATGGGCATTCTCTATTTTTAAAAAGGAAATTGGATCCCTACTATTTCCATCCCCTACCCTTGCAGCTCTCCTTCGATAGGATTGGTTGCAGTTGAACTTTCTCTAAAGGTTTGGATTTGCTTATCCTGGTTGTTTAGGCTTTTGCTTGTTTTTTGAACTGTTAGTTACCCTACACATTGAAATCAAACAAACTTTTAAAATACATGTCACATTAGTGGTAGAGAAAGGCTCTTTCTTCACGGTTGCCTTGTTCCTATAAGTCCAAATAGACCATAAGATACAGGAAAAAGACAACAAGAAGTACTTTAAGGGAAAAAAAAGGTCTAAGGTTTCTGTATCTTTGACACAGGAAAAAAGTCATCTCAAGTCTTCTTAATTCTGCCCTCACAAGAAGAAAATTTACTAAAATCCTCCAAAGAATGACAATAATTTTAGAAGGTGATTATAACCTACAAAATGGCTCCAATGCTCAAGGTCTTCACTTATGGTTGTGCTAGTGAGATCAAAAAAGGACCTGCCGGCATGGTTTCTATAATTTCTACTATGCAACAGCCATTATCCTTTTCAACCAAATAGCCTCAGATTTAAAATGAGACCTCATGAGCTTGTTAGCAACACGAAAATGAATTTGTAAAATTCTTTCAAAATCATTTTGGTTATAGAGTTTTCAAACGAATCCAGAATTCCACCTAGGCTAAAAGTATCTTTGACTATCACATCTGCCACAACATTTACAGAACCTAAACAATTTCATAGGACACCCCTTTGTTGACATGCAAAAAAAATCAGAACCATATGTATATACTTGGATGTCTATAAAGGTATATTATCAATTTACTATGAGATGTAATAAATCAGGCTAAAATGACAAAACAATGAGGAAAATGTGACAAAACTTAAATTATAGGCGTAATGCATCAAAACGACAATTGATAAGTGTAATTTTTATATGATTTTTATTATCCTCTTATTTATTAAATTGTTAGTTTTCCTTTATTTCTTTTGATTTGATTTGATTTTTTATTTATATTTATCTATTCATTTGTACTTTGAAGGATTGAGAAGATTTCAGATTATTCCACATCTTGTGGATGTAAATCGGTTGACTTGAAGACCCAATTAAATTTAAGTCCAATTCGTATTAGGATTTTAGCCTGCACATCAGTTAGTATTTTTGGCATAACTTTCGACAGTTAGTATTTTTGGCATAACTTTCGGCTCAGATGTCCAATCGAGATGATTCAAGTTGGGCTGGAAAGTTAACTTAAAGGGCCACAATTTTTTAGTTTACCAAGACCCTGAATTCTTACGTTAAATGGGCCAAAATCTTCAGTTAAGTGAAGCCTAAAAATTTGGGATTTTCTCCAAACGAGAATTCAACTTGTAATAGGATTCCTTGAAGGCTCTTTAGGGCAAATTCAAGAGGGGCCGCATTGAAGAATATTTTTTGGGAGTCTTTCTGAGGAGGAGGATCTGAGGACAAAGGCAAGAGTTTCATATTGATCAACCAATTCAGATGAAAAACATAAGTTTTATTTGTTTTCTTTTCAATTTTATTATGAACTAAATTTTATTTTCTAGAGCAGTGATGTAGTCTAGCAATCAACACCAATTTATTTTCTGAGTTATTTTATTTTAATATTTCCATGATTGAGTGTTTAATTCTTATTCTTAATGCTTACTATTTTTCTTTATGAATTATTGTTTGATCAATTGAATTACAATGAGACTGAGAGGTGATTTGTTATTTTAGTTCTAGAATTAAACACCATTAGTTGAGTGAAAGTAGATATGCTTTATAAGTTTTCTTTATGCAGAGATGAGTTTAGCACCATTCCTTCGACAACTTTTGTGCCTTGGTAATCAAGAACTATGCCTTGTACAAGTTTTGTTCCCTGATAATCAAGAACAATGAAACTAGGGTTGGGAAAGATATAGCAAAAAAAATTGCTAGAATTACACAAATACACACTTCTCTAAGTTTATTCCTTTATAAGTTGGTCCATATTCTTTGAGATTATGTTATAGTGTGCTATGTTTTTCTAATTTTTTATGTACAACTAAACTTTTTAAATTTCAAATAAATTATTCAAATTCTCCATTCTCTTAAACGAAACTATTATGATAATCAAAACTCATAATAAAATTACTTTTTAATATTGCTCAAATAATTGATAGGCACATTCAAATGCATAGCCAATATCGTGTTTTGATATAAATTCAAATTCTCTCTTCCAAAAAGACTAAGTATTAATGCAAACAAAAATCAATCCAAAGCTATAAGGAGGGAGAGCCATAACCAAAACTTATTAACCCAAAATAGAGTTATAAAAAAACACAATGATTCATTAACTTAAAGTGGGGTTGCAAGAAAGAATAAAAAATTGAGAGAGAGAGAGAGAGAGAGAGAGAGAGAGAAAATACTTTTTTTTTTTTTTTTTTTTTTTTTTTTTTTTTTTTTTCAGGAAATAATGTGAAAGATAAGAACAAATTTATAGAAAATAAGATGAGAAGAAAAAAAGAAAAAATAAAACATATAGTAATAAACATCAAATTATCTAAGGCATGCTATGTAATAGGACAACATTATATTTGTATATACTATCTTTATAATGCAATAGGATAACATCTACGAAATCAAATACAAGAAAAAAAGACTACAACTTAAAAACACAAAACTAAATTACATCAACCGAAAATATAGTTCTAAAGAACACAAAAATTAATCAACCTAAAGTAGAGATGCAAGATAAAAAAATCCACCAAAAAAATGAGAGAGAGAGGGAAATAACATTTTTGTATGGGAAAGCTATGCATAGAATTAGAGAGAGAATTGCAAATTTATAGTAAGAGGATCGGAATAAGAAGGACCAAAAATAAAGGAAGAAAAAGGATAAAGGAAGAGTGGTATTAAGGTAGATAGTAGTGAGGAGATGAAAAGATAAAAGGGATGGAAAATGTTAGAAAAATTGTAACTATAAGCGCTCAGAAAATAAAAGGCCCAAGCCCAACAAGAACGATGGATCCTTACCCTTTATACCGAGCCCAAAACAGTATAATTTCAGAGAGAGTGAGAAAAATACTTCAAGTGTAGCTCTAAACTAAGTCCTGGTATGTAACCTAAGAGATTAGGATGACAGAGAAGAGAAATTTAAGCAATGACTTGTAAAAATACACACCTCGGGTTGGTCTGAGGATTCATTTCTCATTTATTAGTATTACAGATTCTTGCCCCAACTATATATTGTTTATTGCCTTATTGTTCAATTTTTTAGAGAAAAATCTCGTCCCCATTTTTGGGGTTCTCCCCCCTTTTATATCCTTCCTCTTTGCATCCCGACCCTCCACCTGTACGTCTCTTGGCATTTCTCAGGATACTTATCCCATCAAATCTCTACTGAAGGTGGTAAAGGGGGTTGCTAGCTATGGAGTTACTGTTCAGGTGTCATTACCACATTAATGCAGTTGATACAGTTGGTGTAGGGCATTCAATGCAGAGGTGAGAAGTGTCTTTTTCAAGAAGCTTCCCCTCACATCCTTTACTCTCTCTGTGGTTCTCTCCCTCCGTGGTCCTATATAGGATATTAAGTGCTCATGCTCCTACTTCCATCTCGGGCTAACAGATTCTTCGGGACTTACTCAACTCCTCAGATTGACATGCAAACCACTCTTTGATTTATTCCTCTTCGGTCCTTAGGTCCCCCACAATAGCCCCCTAAAACCTTGCTACTAAGAGCTATTCTAAGAACAAGGTTTTAGTAATAGTGGGAAGGTTGATACGTGTCAAGTATGTTCCCACATGAAAACGTAGTTTCACCTATCTTCTGCACATTCTTGACGCTTTGGAATCCACGATTCCACAGTTATTGCATCAAGCAGCCCCCACGTTCTAAGTTGCGATGGTGATCCTACGATCCTCACTTTTCATAATTTATAAGCAGGAAATTTACCGCTCATTTTTTACTCCTATAAAAGGAGGGATAGGGGTGATTTTTTTCCATTTACATGCTCTTTACATATTTTCTTTGAAGCAGCAGTCCTAGGAAATCTTCTTCCAGCACTCATAAGTGCCTTTAGCCTTTCATCTAGTACTGTTAAGAAGACTTTTTTACTTTCTCCCCTGTTTATTTTTATCTTATAGGAAAATATGGGTAGATTCATTAAATTGGTTGATACCCCCGAGGGCATGGCTGCTTTTAGGACTAAGTATAGGATCCCCAAGAATGTTGAACTTCAACATTGTGAAAAAGGAGAGTGGCTGGTCATGAATAAGCCACCTAGGGCAGTAGTTATACCCATAATCGCTTTTATAGAAGGCGGAATGGAAATTCCCATGGACAGGGTAACTAGAGACTTCCTTATTAACTTTAGATTATCCCCAACCTAGTGTTCTCCCAATCTTTTTAGGGTTCTTAGTAGTGTAGACATGATAAACCGAAAAATGAGAACCAACCTTACTTGATATGATGTGATTTGGGTTTACAATTGCCAAAAGGTAAAAGAAATAGGTTATTACTTTAAGTGTAAAGTCCCCTCAGTTAGGTTAGTTTCTTGTATTCCCGAGTTGAACAAGGTTATGAACAAAAATTTCCTCATTGTCTCGAGTGAATGGCTTGATGGTTTACATTACCTTACCCAAGACGGGAAACTAGGTGGGATACCTAAGGCCTTTAGAATAACTTAGAGAGTACCCTTTCTTGATATCTTGCCATTTTTGCCCTAAAGAACAAGTTTTGTAATTGACCGCCCCCCCCTCCTTTTTTTTACTTGCTTACAGACGAGTTTCACATACAAAACCAATTTAACCAACAGATTCTTGCGTCTTGGTCCCGAGTTCGTCCTCGGGGTTAGTTAATTGCTATGAACCCACTTCCATTGCGGTGGAAGCCTCTTCTAGTGACTGCTGCTTGATAGCTGCTACTAAACATTGCCTAGTCATTGCCTGACTTCCAACCAATTCCTCAACTTGCCCCCCTGTGGGATATTTAACCTTTAAATGTAAGGTAGATAACATTGCACCGATAGCATAAAGCTAAGGCCTGGCCAAAATGGCCGTATAAGGGGAATAAGCATCAACTATGGTAAAGCTCGCTTACACTACCTCGCTTCTTGTCTATATAAGCAGCTTAGCCATTCTTAAGGGGACCACAGTTCTCCCATTAAATCCAACCAATGGTGATTTATACCTTTCCAGATCTTCGGGCCAGAGATTTAAACTCCACTTCCGTGGTCCACAAGGACTCTCTTAACATCGTACCCCCCGATCCGAAGGGTCACTACTAGGGCATTATCGTGGGTTTGGAGAGTTCCCAATTTGTCTTCCTTTAAAAAGCCTAGGGTTGGTGATGATTCCAACCTAACCCTTTTAGATTCTCGAGTTTGTTCCTTTAGCTCTAGCCTTGAAGCCACAGACATAACACCAGAACATGATCCAGCATCGTACCTAAGGGTGGTAAAAATTACATTAATTGTTCCTAAAGGTGGCCGAGAAGCCACGTCCCTTTGGTACCCAGCCCCAATCTGATTTATTTGCCCTAGAAGCTGGTGCAAGAATTGCTACAATTTCCCAACCTTCACCAATTGACTCAAATGGTTGTGCAAGGTCCTACAATCCTCAATTGTATGTCCCCTATCTTGATGGTAGTGACAATAGAGACTCTAGTTATGCTTGGATGGATCCCCCCTATCTTATTGGACCACTTGAAGTATGGTTCATTCTTTATCTTCTCGAGGATCTGGTACACCAACTCCTTGAATACTGAGTTGACAATTTGTGTGCTAGCCCCTGATGATTGGTTAGTGAACTCTCTCCTGGGTCGATTGTGATTATATCCTCCTGATTGAGGATCTCTCTTTTCAATGGGGAAGGCTTTAGCCTTGCCTTTCCCTTGGGTTTGATCTTCTTCGACCTTCTTATGCTCGTTGATGCGATCCATAAGCTGACGCATTCTATGAGCCGGTTTCATCATCAGAGACTTTCTGAGATCGTGTTTATTGGAAGCCCAACCTTAAAGGTCCTAATGGCCACATCCTCAAAATCATCATTTATCTCATTAAAAGTTTCCCAATACCTATCAGAATAGGTCTTCAAAGTCTCCTCTTCCCTCATCACCATGGACAATAGAGAATCCAAAGGCCTGGGAACCCTACTATACATCACAAACCTGGCTCCAAATGCTCTAGTTAGCTCTTCATAAGATCTTCTTGAGCCCTCCTCCAACTTGTCAAACCACCTCATAGCAACAGGCCTAAGGCTAGAGGGAAATACTTTGCACATAAAAGCCTCATTCCTTGAATCAGATCCACAGGATCAGTTCTTCCATTATAAATTGTGAATGTTGGCTGTGTAAAGCAATGGGGAAGCTTGGCTCTATCTATTCTCCATGTGAAGGGTGATTTTGAAATTTGGCGAAGGGTCTTGCTTATTGCATCATTTCCCATGTTCCTAAGGTATGGGTTTTCTCCTTGTCTTTTTCCATGCCTTTCCAACCTATCCAAGTGTGAGGATGCAGAGAAAGACTCACTAGGAGGGGTCCTTGACCTCTGTATGTAAGTACAGTCTCTATGTTCATTAGATCCTTCACTTGAGGAGGGCATTGGATCTTCCCCAACATACTCTCTCAAACGCAGTTTTTTGCATAAATGATTAATCTCCAACTTTCCGAGTCTCTTACTCATGAGACACATGACTTCCAGTTCTTGAGTGACTCTTACCAATGTGTTCAGTATGCCACGTTTTTGCCCTAACACTTGGGGTACAATTATATTCCCTATCTCTCCTTTGCTCCAGGTTAACAAAGTTGTTTACGCGTTGGGAGCCAACAGACTCCTCCCTGTGTTCATTGCATCATTGCATCATTTCCCATGTTCCTAAGGGATAGGTTTTCTCCTTGTCTTCTTCCATGCCTTTCCAACCTATCTAAGTGTGAGGATGCAGAGAAAGACTCACTGGTAGGGGTCCTTGACCTCTATCTGTAAGTATGGTCTCTATCTTCATCAGATCCTTCACTTGATGGGGGCATTGGATCTTCCCTAACATACTCTCTCAAACACAGTTTTTTTGCGTAAATGGTCAATCTCCAACTTGATATTCCGAGTCTCTTACTCGTGTGACACATGACTTCCAGTTCTTGAGTGAATCTTACCAGTGTGTTCAGTATGTTGTGTTTCCACCCTAACACTTGGGGTACAATTATATTCCCTATCTCTCCTTCGCTCCAGGTTAACAAAGTTGTTTTTGTGCTGAGAGCCAACAGACTCCTCCTTATGCTGCTTGGGGTTAGCCATAGCCTAGGAAAAATGAACTATAATAGAAGTTCCCATAGACGGTGCCAATTGTAAGTGCTTAAAAAATAAAAGGCCCAAGCCCAACAAGAACAATGGATCCTTACCCTTTATACTGAGCCTAAACAATGAATTTTTGAGAGAGTTAGAAAAATACTTCAAGTGTAGCTCTAAACTAAGTCCTGGTGTGTAACCGAAGAGATTACGATGACAGAGAAGAGAACTTTAATCAACGACTTGTAAAAATATGCACCTTGGGTTGGTTTGAGGATTCATTTCTCATTTATTAGTATTACAGATTCTTGCCTCAACTATATACTATTTATTGCCTTGTTTTTCTATTTTTTAGTGAAAAATCCCATCTGCATTTTTGGGGTTCTTCCCCTTTTTTATATCCTTCCTCCTTGCATCCTAACCCTCCACCTGTATGTCTCATGGCATTTCTTAGGATACTTATCCCATCAAATCTCTACTGAAGGTGGTAGAGGGGGCTGCTAGCTATGGAGTTACAGTTCAGTTGTCATTTCTACATTAATGCAGCTGATATGGTTGGTGTAGGGCATTCAATGTGGAGGTGAGAAGTGTCTCTTTCAAGAAGCTTCCCCTCACATCCTTTACTCTCTTTGTGGTTCTCTCCCTTTGTGGTCCTTTATAGGATATTAAGTGCTCATACTCCTACTTCCATCCTCGGGCTAATAGATTCTTCGGGACTTACTCAACTCCTTGGACTGACACGCAAACCACTCTTTGATTTATTCCTCTTCGATCCTTGGGTCCCCCACAGCAACAATAAGTTAGGAATTAATAAGAGAGAGAGAGAGAGAGAGAGAGAGAGAGAGAGAGAGAGAGAGAGAGAGAGATAATTGGAAATAGGTAGATGATGTGGTGGCTGATGTGACTCAACAGATATAAGCGTAGCAGCAATAAATGTTCAGCTATATAGATAGATTAGTGTTTTTCTTAAAATGTGGGTGTGTGTGAGAGAGAGAGAAAGGTAGGTGTGCCTTAATGGAGCTTGAATTTCCTGAGCTCATTGCAATTACTTGATTTTTTTGGTGAAGTACAATCCTCCTCTGCTACAATTTCATTTGTTGGTAGAAGCCTTGGCATGGTTTGAGGCCTCCTGCAATTATCAGGAAACAAGTCTTTTAATTTGACTATTTTTTTTTTAATCAAACTTGACTAAAAAATCTGATATATAATCCGTTCAGGTACGGTAATAAAATCTTTTTTAGATAATTTTGACCTTTCCGATGAGAAAGAACTACAAAATCCTCTTTTATGGTTGCAGTTTTGCAACAGTGCAAGTTGATGTAAAAGATTTTGGTAGAGAGATGGATGATAGGCAACCGGAATCTCTAACATGCACTGGACTAGTGTTTGCACAAACTGTTCAACATCTTGCTTGTATACAATACGGATTCCGCACATTTCTACTTTCACAACTTGGTTGTTGCTTCCAAATGAAGCCCAGATGTGACTAAAGCAATTCAACTGAAACCGCGCACGTGGTATGTAAAATACCAAAAGTCTTCTTATGACTCATCAAAATCGTCTCCAGAGAGCGGAAAGGCAATGTAAGGAGCAAGAGGAGCTTCATCACTAGCTGAGAAACTATAAAGTGGAGAAAAATGGTTGAATTCTGCTCGTAACTCCAACCAGCTTGCTGCTTGTCGACAGTATAAGAAGCAAATATAGTGAACCCCATCCATGTCAAATTATCGTGCAAGTTTGGTGGCAACTCCATTTTTATGTAGGGCTCCAAATTTTGATAACTGAACCAATCTCGCGGAATTGCAATTTGAGGAAAGATATAATCATAGTAGTGATGTCGTGCGTGGTCTCCCTGTAAATATTCAAATATATGGAGTTTAAATGATCAATTAGGGAGAAAAATGAATTAGAAAATGTGGAGTTCAGCAATGAATAGCAAGACACCTCGTACAATCTTGAAAGCACTGACCAGAGGGCACTTCTCAATCTGGGACTTGGCTCAATTAGGGCATTGGATTGACTAGATTCCACCTTGTCATCTCGGCTTTGAGAATTGCCCAAATGACATTTTATGAAATCTTCACTGCCTCGACGTAAGTCATCAGGGCTCCCAAAAATATTTTGGCTCAAGTGTTGTACAAATCCTACTACATCTGACTCATATAGTATACGTGCACCACACCCTTTAATCTCAATATCTGCGCTGTTGGTTCTAATCAGTGGCCTATTGCAATCGCATTGTTCTACTTCTCTAATCCTTTTATGTGATATATATAGCCAAATTCCAAATGAACCAACGCAGATTTTGTCTCTAGGAACCGTATAGACTATTGGATCTATAGGAGCCCCATCCATGTACAAACGACAAATAAATTTTGCATCCTGACCGGAAGAAAACTCGTTTGAATTTTTGTGGACTTCAAAATCAACACACAGAGCAATTCCTCTCAAACTAATATTATACCGATGTAGCGGGATTGATACATATGACCCACAATTCTGATTTTTGAACCACTCTGTAATCTCGCTTTGAGGTAAAACACAGCAAAATCCTTCACTTTCACGAATTTGGTCCTGTAAATATTAAATGGCAAAAGTAAAAAGATGTTCAATGCATATGTGTGTGTGAGAGAGAGAGAGAGAGAGACCTCCATGTATCTTTGCCACAATGGCTGGAAATGTATATCCAGCAAAGAAACCTCGGTTCTTTTACTCCCTTCATCCTCGAGCAAGCTGCCCAGCAAAGAAATCTCTGTAATTTTGTCTTCTTCTTTGACCAAGCTGAGGCAATTGATAAAAGTGAATCCAGTTTCACCCGAAGTCCACCCAACAACTTTTTTTGAATAATTTTCCAACGAAGTACATCCTCGCACCATTACAAAATTTGTACTTGATGGAAGATATGGCAATGATTGAAGATTGCTACAATTATCCAAGCAGAGAAGTTTAAGCTTAGAAAGTTGAGAAATGCTATCAAGTAAAAATGTAAAATTGTTTTTGCTCAGATTCAGAAACCGCAGTGAGGATAAGCAACTAAGATCTTCTGAAAGTGCTCCATCTGACAGATTGCAGTCACTTAAATCCAGAGATTTTAAAGAGCTTAATCCTGAGAATGACTTAGGCAACAGCAGGTTGATGGGCTCTGCTTCAGGATATCAGGCATTTAGAAAAAAAATGTCCATATAATAAGTGTAGCACATACAAAGATACTCAGATAATTGTATGGCAGCACTAGAAAAGACGTAATAAGAAGCAAAATTGTTCCTTTAAAAGCGAGGTTGACACCAATAGAGGATGCCATGGGGGAGAGCTCGAGCAAATGCAATGGTTTTCTTGGTTGACCCCTACATCCAGATAAAGTAAGAATTTCAAGTGATGTCAAACTACAAATGACACTGGGAAAACTCAAAAGGTCATTGCAGTCTTTAAGATTCAATAAATCAAGCCAGTTAGATGCTTGATTGATGGTGGCAGTTCTTTAATTGCAGTTCCATCCAAATAAAGCTCAGACAAGCGTGTCATATTTCTCCCAATCTCTGAAAACTTTTTGAGTTTTGAACAGCCAGATAGAATAAAAATTTCAAGAGACTCCAAGTCGATCTCATATGGGAGGCTCTTTAGATGTTTGCAATCTTTTAGATTCAATAAAGTAAGCAATCTGAGAGCTACAACTGATGGCTGAACGTTATTCAATCTTGTACAACCTTGAAAAATTACCCTTTCGAGATTTCGAAATCTAATGAAATCAGGAGTCTTGATTAAGTTTTGAGAGTAACTAAGGTACATTAGTTTTAGTTGGTCCAAGTTCTGTGATAAAAAACAAATAAATATGAAAAATTAAATAGTCAAGAACTTTGTCAATCTTTTTAAAATAAAATATTAAAAAAATGCATTAGTGAAAATCTTACGGTAAATTCTTCGGGTAATTGTTCAATGTGGCTATGATGCATTATGAGTTCAACAAGCTTGTTTGGTCTAAAATTCCTTGGCATGAATTTCAATGGATAATCATTCCATTCCATCATTTGTAACTCATTAGAAAGATAATTGAGATCGTGAAGAAGGCGGACATTGCAGATGTTAATCAACCTTAATATTGTCATCTCTGAGAAGCAATTGGCATTCAAGTCTTTTTTGTTTGGAGGGCAATTTAGCATCATGCCTTCAACACGTTTTGTTCCCTGGTAACCAAGAACAGTGATGTTAATGTAGAAAATGACTAGAATTATACAATTATATATACTTTCCTAAGCGTATTTATATATACTAATCCACTTAAAGTATTGTTCTTCAATATAGAAAATATATCCTTGTGATGCCACAACCTACCACGTATTCCAGGCTCTTGAGGTGCTTCACGTCGAACAATTTCTCTTTCCATTTCTTGTAGCAAATCATGCATCCATATTTTTCTCCCTAAAATGATAATGAGAGATTTTTTCTTTAGAATATCTATATTCTCCCAGTAACTAGGATCATTTAGAATATTTGCAACTCGATTTTTGTCCATCCCTTTGAAGAAAAATGCAATGTCCAAAAATAATTCTTTCGCCTTCTGGTCCAATATTCTTTTATAACTAATTTCAAGTCTTTCCATAATTTCTCCGCTAGAATTTTCATTCAGTTGATCTAGGAAAATTTTCCAGACCTCTATCCCTTCTTTAATTTTTTGCTCTTTTTGTTCAGCTATATTCAACCGATTGACAAGAATTCAATCAATGCCATGAACCTAATATTTTAAATTCACATAAAAGAATGTTCGATTGATCAACTATCAATCGAAGAACGATCACAAAGAGCTCAATTTTTTGGTTTTTTTTTTTTTTTTTAAAGGAAAAAAGAAGAGACTTTTTTATTACTTTTTTTTTTCTACAATATATTTAGTAAAAAAAAATTTATAAAAGAAAGGGTACAAATTTTCAACCCTTGTATTCCCCACCAGAGTGTGCACAGCTTTTGAGGAGCAGAGTGAAGATTGGGGCTTCGTCACCCGTATGTAGGAAATTTCCAAAAACCTTCATTCAATGTATATTTACTTTGGCATGGTGTACCTTTTTTTTTGATGGGATTGGCCTGGTGTACTTTCACTTCATTCAATGTATCTTTTACTTCAGCATACTGTGTTTCATTCACTTCAGTTGCAGGTCACGTACGAAATTTGCAAGGAAGCTTCATGTTTTGCCTTGCCTTTTGATCAGCCAGTGAATGGCAATGAGAAAACTGATATCCAGAGCCAGAGGAAATAGTGGTTTCAGTTTCATAATGCTGTGGGTTGGCTATATTACTATTGCTTTGTCGTCTTTCTATTCTTCCTAACGTTTTTTTTTACTACTAGTCACTAACCCGTGCGATGCACGGGAAAATTATTGAAAATGAAATCTAATGAATGCAAAGTAGTTATGCAAAATACCATTTAAATTAAAAAACAAATATTAGTAAATGTCATTATCCTTAGCTGTTTGTGTTGTATCTAGAGTTTCACATCTAAGTTACTATAATACTACTTGCAGCCACTGAAGCTCACAATATAAGTATATTATATAAGGCAAAAACTAATATTATCTTCAAGCTCCCCTTAGCCTTACAAAGTCCCTAACAAAATTTCTTTTGCATTGAATTTGATTTCAGAGGACTTATTCAAAATTATTTGAATTAAACCTCACAAATTAAAAGAAAAAAAAAATTACAACATTGTAGCTGATTAATATACAAATAAACTACCAATTTAACATGATAAATTACTATTAGTAATTTAGAAAGCAAAAATTAACAAAATTAAAGTTGTTACCCACTTAACCTAAAACTTTTCCTATTCTAAAGTTGTCAAACAACTATTGATATAAAATATTCTGTAATTACTTCAATACCGCAAGTTGTTCATGCTGTAAAAAATTTGAGAGAATAACATAGCAAGCATCTTAAACTCTTTCTTGCTTGGATCCTACAAAACAATATATATATATATATATAGCGATGGAGACAGAAAATGCCTTTAAAGAGACAACCAATTACGATAGTGTTGGAGGCAAAGTAAAAGGTTAAAAAAAAAACTGAAGAAGCAAGCGGTTTGGCTAGCATACCAGCTAGTTAATTTATATCAAAAGATATAAAAATATTACAATCAAATAGAATCCAAAAGTAAATAAATACATGTGGTACAATCAGATAAATAAAAGGTTTGTCAAGATGATCAAGTTTGGCAATGAAGAAGACGCAGCAGCTATTGATGAGGATAATCTCTATCTTAAACTTGTGATAATGATGAAGATGCAACAACTACTAATTATGCAGATCTAGCTTAATCTTATTTTGATTCAACTACAACAAAAATGATGATAATTACCATAAAAAGATTATATAAAAAAACAGTCTTTAACGATATAGCCAAGAGTACAATCAAAGCTAATAGAAGGAATTTTAAATCGATTTCAATGATAAAGGAGGGATTCACTTAAATGAGGAGACCAAGAAAAAAGGAGAAGTATCGTGTTCTGAGTATAGTATTGAATTTTAAACTCTATAATTCAATTTGCTAAGGTATTTTAGTAGTTAGCAAATTGAATTTCTTTAGGCACGGATTACATCATTTAATTGAATTTCTGCAGGCACAATAGTATTAAAACTCTATCATTCAATTTTCTAACTACTAAAACTCTATCACATGGATACTACAAAAACTCTATCACACGGATTACACAATATAAACCAATAATGTTATTGTCTCAAACATTAAAAAAAAAAAAACCAAATCAATTTTAAACATAGAAATAAACAATCATCTATCAATATAAATACCCAACCTAAATACATATAAACTCATATATGACCCACAACACAAAAGAGGTAGTAACAAAATTAAAAAAGAAAAAAAATCAATAAAAAAGAAAAAACACTATTAATCTAATCCTTACATTGAACTATTATGTAGGCAACTACAAGAATAGAGGTCAAGAGCAACTGAGATTTAGAGATACATAAACTGAATCATCCAGTTTTTCAGTATTAATATAGTGTGAGGAGAGGAAGAGATGAAGGAGTTAAAAAGCCAAAGTCTAGTGTTAGGAAGCTGAAGGGTTGCCGTTTGAGATTGTAACCATTGAACACAAAGGGTTGCTATTTAAAATTGTAATCGTGAAACACAAAGGATTGCCATCTAAAATTGTAACCGTGGAAGACAAAGGGTCGTCATCTAGAATTGTAACAGTGGAAGACAAAGGGTTGGGAATTATTTTCTTTTTATTAGTATTTTTAAATTTAAGAAAACTTATTTTAAATTGTAAGACAAATTCAAGAAAAAGAATTGTAATGACATGGCAGCTGATGTGGCTCAACCTGAGCGTAGCAACATTAAATGCTACGCTTCAGCTTTTAGTAATATATAGATGTCTTTCCATATCATTCGTTTTCTTTTGTCCTCATCATTCATTATATCTGGTTTGTCTTGAACTATTGTTTTATGACTTCCTTCTTTCTTTTCCATAAATAATATTTTCTTTCTTCTTTTGTATTGTTTCTATAGAGTTTCTTTCTTTCTCTACTTCTTTCATTTTTTGTACTTCGTGACTATAGTTAAATTCTTTCTCCTTTTCTTTTTCTACAATGGCTCTTTCTTCAGCTTCTAAAGCTTCTAGTTTTTTATTAACTAGTCACTAAGCTGTGCAATGCACGGGAAAGTTTTTAAAAATGCTAAATATTTTTTTAATCAAATTAAATGCATTTTTTGTTAGTTGAGAGAAATTTAGTCAACTTAAATGAACCTTTTCACTTTGGATTTTAAGGAGTAACTCACACAAAAAAGAATATGCAAATTTCATGTTCATTCTAGGCAGAAGCTTACATACTTTTTGTTGTTGTGATTTACAATTTGAGTAGATGAAAAAAAATATGATGTTCTATCACTGGTTATTGCCTTCACAACAAAAAGGGTAAAATTTCAAATCATAAGATTACATATCACATTTAAAAGAAACATTAACAGAAAGTAAAATATAAGACATGCACTCATAACAAATGATCATAATATTCAAAGAGTTTTGTAAATCAACAACAAAATCTTATTAAATTGCTAGGGGTAGCTTCACTAACTTTATTTTATCGATAAAAATAACTTTCTTCATAAGACTTTTTTAAGTTATCATTTTATATATGAGAAAATAGGTGCAAGCATATTGTTGTTGACTCTACACTGTATCACAAAGAGTCTATCTTGGATTGCTTCATTCTTCTCTATGCTGTATAACTAAAGCTCCCAATCATAAGCTTCCTGCCTTGCAAAACTGTGCAGACAAAAGCAGAATTCCAGAATTTTCATTTCCTACTTTTGCAGCCCTCAACAAAAGTTAAGATTCATGATTTTATCAAAATCTTGCATGCCTTTATTATTAAAATTCTCAATATATACACCATTAGCTTAGATACAAATTGATTCAAAAGCAGCCTTATTTTAAAAACACCATAATACCGAAATATCACCAACAAATAATTGTAATATTTGAAAAGAGATGAATGAGCAAAATAAAAATAATTAAAATTCACAAAATGAAGAACCAAATATCAAGAACATAGAGGGAGATTGTTGGAAGCAAAATTAACAAACCTAGCATATATTGTTAAGATTTTAGACTCGATTTTAAAGGAAGTAACTCTAAAAGTTTTAGCTCGCCAAGCTTTCTTGCGTTGTTTTGTACCTCCTAGAGTAAGGATATCAAGGGAGCTACAGGATGAGCGGATAACAGACCAAACAACTTGGCACGTATATCAACTATCAATAACACACCCAAAATTATAAAAAATCTAAATAGATTAAAATGTTAGATTGAGAAAGGACTTAACTGTTTATTTATAACTGCCAAAAATGATTAAGGATTTCCAAAACTACTAAAGTTTGTCAGGGTTAAATAATTTTATAGACCTATGGGAATCTAATTCTTTTCAATTCAGTCAAAGAATTAGATAAACAAACAAAAAGAATAGAAATATATAATACCTGTTTTCAAAGTTTTCAAGGGCTTTAACTAATTCTTCATACTTGTATTCCCTTATCTCCACCTCTACTTCTACTTTCTCCACCACTCCTGCACCTTTTAAAATGCCAAAATAACCCAATGAAGTCGTTTAATGCAATATCTTAAATTAAAGCATGGAAAAAATAAAAATGAGTGAAAAAAATTCATAAATATATGTAAACATTCAAAAATTTGGGAATTTAGATTCAGATTCTGTAATAAGAACAAAACAATCGAGTATATTATCTTAAAATGAAAATAGTCTAAAACCAAAAGAGTCATTTTTTTTTTTTTTTGTTTCTCTTTTTTCTTTTATTTAGCAAGTAAAGAGAATAATGAACAAATATAGATTCCATAAACAAAACTATCTACATCAGAGAGATAGTGCAATACATGTATTAGTAGCAAAGCAGTAAATGAGCTACTTAATGGTTTTATATTGACTATTTATATATAACTTTTATGCAATAAGAACTTTTTTTTAAGAATTTTTACAGAAATTGTTAACATACCTTGAGTTGATGCAGTTAAGTATGCAGCTTTTTATCCAAAAATGAAAGTAGAACTTGCAAAATAAGTATTTTTTTTTTAGTTTTTTAATTAAAATAATTTGTAAAAAACATAATAACGAAGATCAATAATAGTGTAGTAAATGACCACCTAAATCAAATTAATACCTACTCGCAAAAACAACAGCATACCGTGTACTTTCATTTTGGTGTACTTTCACTTCATTCAATGTATCTTTTACTTTAGCGTACCATGTTTCATTCACTTCAGTTGCAGGTCATGTATGAAATTTGCAGGGAAGCTTCGTGTTTTGCCTTGCTTTTTGACCAGCCAGTGAATGGCAATGAGAAAACTGATATCCAGAGCCAGAGGAAATAGTGGTTTTAGTTTCATAATGCTGTGGGTTGGCTATATTACTATTGCTTTGTCGTCTTTCTATTCTTTCTAATGTTTCTTTTACTATGTCTTTCTGTATCATTGTTTTTCTTTTGTCCTCATCATTCATTATATCTAGTTTGTCTTGAACTATTGTTTTATGACTTCCTCCTTTCTTTTCCATAAATAATATTTTCTTTCTTCTTTTGTATTGTTTCTATAGAGTTTCTTTCTTTCTCTACTTCTTTCATTTTTTGTACTTCGTGACTATAGTCAAAGTCTTTCTCTTTTTCTTTTTCTACATTGGCTCTTTCTTCAGCTTCTAAAGCTTCTAGTTTTTTATTAATTATATCTAAAAAGCTATTATTATGTCTATCAGTCTATCAGTTAATTTTATTTTTTGTTAATGTACTTTCATTATTTTTCTTTGTTAAAGGTGATCTATGATGAGGTTTAAATTCTCTTTCATTTTTTCTTTTTCTTTCTTCAACTTCTAAAGCTTCTAATTTTTTATTGATTGCTTCTAAAAAACTATTATTGTGTCTATTAGTCAATCGGTTAATTTTATCTCCTATTAGTGTACTCCAATTATTTATTCTATTATGATTATAATTATAATTATAATCATCAATATCACTATCAGAATCAGAATCTGTTTCATAATCCATATTAACATTTGACCAATTATTATCTACATCACTCATGCTATATCCTTCATCATAATCTATATCATCATAGTCCATGACTCTTATTAGTGTGTGCCTAACATAAGTGTGAACAATCAAACAAATGATGAGCCGATAAACGTATTTAATTATTTTATTTCCAAGCAATTAATAGTTACTGGTGGAACTATTACAAACCACTGGTATCCTTGTTATTGGGACCACCTCCTCAGGAAACACCATTGCGGGAGCACCCAAGACACGCCTGTCCGTTGGCTAACAAAAAAGGGCTAACCAACGCAAAGCTATGGTTTGCCAGCGAGTCTTGAGGCTGACTAACGCTAACAAGGAGCAAGTAGTGGCAAGGAGAGAGCACAACAGTAATATGGAAGCATAAACAATGCTAAAATAGATGATAAAGAAGAAAGGCAAAAATGCAAAACTCACCCTCTAAGTTTCATCACTTTTCATTTTAGTCCTCTAAGTTTGGGTTTTGTCATTTCAGTCCTCTAAGTTTCATTTATTCTCAATCAGGTCCTCCCTTAACAATCTGTTAAATGTTGCCGTTATCTACATTAAAAACGCCGTTTTGTCATTTTTTAAAATTTTAATTTTAATTTATTATTTTAAGAAAATGTTAATTAAAAAAAAAAAAAAACCCAGAAATTATACTAAGAAATGACGAACATCATTGAAGAACAAAATTGAATCCCACCCTATACCCCAGCCCTCAATTCCGAATATCATAAACTCCCTCCCTTACAAAACAGGGATATTACATTGTACTCTACTCGAAATGCAAAACCACTCTCGAAGATCATCACTGATTCCTTGGAATTCATCGACGGAGTTCTCGACTGCCAGATCTCTGGGTGTTAACAGGACAAAGAAAAAGAAAAAAAGACAAAGGTTTTACGAAAATCAGATCTAATAACCTTCCAAACATTCAAATTCCCAATTAGAAAAAAAGAAAAGAAAATAAAAAGAAGGAGAGTTTTTGGGACTGATTGGGGTTCAAATAATAGTCGTTGAACACATACAACGCCGTAACCACTATGTCACTCACGTCGTAGTAGGGCCTGCCTTGTTGTATTGGGCTACAGTCAGCGGCGCAGGGCCCGCAAGCCCAGTCCAGCACCTTCTGCAATGCCGCGTCCTCCGCGTTGTTCTTCGCCATGCACCACAGCTCTGTGCCCACGACGCCGGCCTGGGCCTTGGAAACCGACGCGCCGGCAGCAAGGAGTGGGAGCCTGAGGACCAAGAAATCCGATAACAGTTTACTATTCTTTCTTTCCCCACTTTGTTAATTGGAACTGCTTTGCCTTTTGTTTTCAAAACCCAATTTTTGGGTGTTTAGTTCAGCTCTTTAAAAGCAATTAATTTACATTTTGGAAAATGAGTTTCATGATTTTCAGTTTTGGGTGTTAAGTTCATCTCTCTGAAAGCAACAAAATGGGTTTCATGATTTTCAATTCCAGTGAGATTTTGTGGTATCTCCCGTTCTCTTCCCCAATCTCTCAGTATTGGGCTGGGGTATGGGGTAGGGATTCAATTTTGTTCTTCAATTATGTTCGTCGTTTCTTAGTATAATTTCTGGGTTTTTTTTTTTTTTTTTTTGTTGAAATTAACATTTTCTTAAAATAATAAATTAAAATTAAAATTTTTTAAAAATGACAAAACAGTGTTTTTAATGTAGATAACGACAACATTTAACAGATTGTTAAGGGAGGACTTGATTGAGAATAAATGAAACTTAAATGACTGAAATGACAAAACTCAAACTTAGAGGATTGAAATTAAAAGAGATGAAACTTAGAGGGTGAGTTTTACATTTTTGCCAAGAAGAAAATAGCAAAATAGATATTGTTAGTTTCTAAGGAATTAGGAACTAATGTATTAGAACTTCATTTTGTAATGTTGGCAGACCATGATCAAATCGTTTTAGCCTTGTTTAGACTTGCTCAAAGTATATGCTGTTTATGTAAAGTTGGAATCGAGTTGCCGCAGGATTTACTGTGCAAATCTTCCTGGCTCGATCAATTGAGAATTAGACTCGACCAATCGAAGCTCGTGCAGATTGTTTTTTCTGCAGAATTTCCAACTTAGCCTAAGCCCCTTTGACGTGTAGGGTTTTATGTTTTGTCTTAAGTATAAAAGGGAAAACTCTAGCCACGTTTTAGAGTGGTTCTTTATGCTGTGTGTGTGAATCTTCTGTGAGATCTAGAGGTGGTTACCTTTACACATACTTAGGGTTTCCAAGGTTCAAGATTATGTCAAGCACTTGGTGATCAATTCAGTTGCAGATTTATGAGCTTAAAGATACACAAGTGGTAGTGTTTGTACTTGTTAGGAATTCAAGAAAGAAGTAGTCCGTGAACTCGGAGCTATCATGGGGTTGTGGTAATAAGTTTCTTACTCGAGGTAGCAATAGGATGTTAGTGGTCTAAGGATGTTAGTGGTCTAAGTCGCTATTGTGTAAACTTCAATTCTTTTATAGTGGATTCAGTTTATCTTGAGGATAGTTAGGTTAAATCCTTACCAGGTTTTTTACTGGTTTGGTTTTCCTGGGTCATCATATCTTTGTGTTCTTTATTTTTCACACTTTACATTGATATGATATATTTGTGTTAACCTAGATCAGATAATTTGACTAAGTAATCACTTGGCTAATTAACTAGGTTAATCTGATTGTATTTTGAGGGGTCTAAAAACGAATAAATATATTCAAAATAACTTAAAACGGAATATGAAAACTAAAACAAGTAAAATCTTACTTGAATAAAACTTCTTTCTTGAAAACAAACTTCTGTCTTTGATACAAATTTTGAAAATAAACTATCTGAAGAGATACAAACCATAGCTTGATTGAATTTGTCAAGGAGAATTTGACAAGTTAAAAAGTCTATTTTCTTCAGTAATTAGTAAAGGAGAATCTGTCAAGGTCACTTGAGTATTTGAGATTATTATAAAAAGTATGAGTATATTATTAATCACCTAAAAATCTTCAGATGAACGATTTGTGGTGTTTTTTTTTTTTTTTTCAATTATTTTATTGCAGTACATATATTATTTCATTGTGATGTTTTGTAAAATGAGTAGGTAAAATAGATAAAGTAACTTTTTGTGATGTCAAATATCTAAAAAAATAGCTCCACTACTGTGGATGCTCTAATGCTGTAGAGTTCACAAACAACCAATTACGTTAATGCCTTATACACTCTATATGGTAAAATTTGTAATACTTCTATTATTTTTCAAAATGTAATTAAAATATTTTACAAGTTTGACCAAATTTTATCTATACCCGAAAATGGAAAATCATTTTTTGAAAAGTATTTTACTTTAGAACAAGGGAAGCATTACCTTACTCATGCAAAAAAAAAAAAAAAAAAAAAAAAAAAAAAAAGAAGAAGAAGAAGAAAAAGAAGAAGAAGAAGAAGTAATGGACTGGGCATTTACTTTCTTATCCTCATGCTCCCTCACCAAATGTTTTTGTATAATTTGTGTCAATGCAGATTGGGTCCACCTCTACTTCTGCCGGTGAACACCCACTCTTCTGGAAATCCTATCTGATTCGTTATTGGAACAAAGAGGTCCGAAACACCACCAACGCCAGTCCAAACTTTCTCCTATCGAAGGCATCCCCATTAAGCGCGGCCGACTCAGCGAGTTTCTCCAAACTCACTGCCCAGAATGCTCTCTCCTTTCACCTTCCAGCATTCTGCGCTTCCGCCAACCTTCTATGTTTCCCCGATTCATATAAAAACATAATTCATGTGAGAGATCCTAACTGGCAGTATATCAAAATCTATAACCAATTCAAAGGAAGCACTGCCACTGGTGACTCAGTAAAAAAGAGGGCTGAGCCAGGTACATTCTTTAGGGTGCCGATGTTGAAGAAAGGACAGGTCATGGCAATGCCGGAGATAAAAGATAATATACCTAAAGGGTCATTTTTGCCACGGACTATATTGTCAAAATTACCACTTTCGACCTTGGAGCTGAAGAAGTTTTTCCGTGTGGAAGATAATTCCACTATAGAGGCTATAATAGTGAAGTCATTGAGTGAGTGCGAGAGGGCTCCAAGCCAGGGCGAGATCAAGCGGTGCGTGGGTTCGGCTGAGGACATGATTGACTTTGCAGTCTTAGTCTTGGGTCGAAACGTAGCCGTTCGATCAACAGAGAATGCAAACGGGTCAAAGCAGAATATAATGAGAGGATTGGTCAAAGAGATCGGCAGCATGCAACAAGCAGTCTCTTGTCATCAGAACTTGTTCCCGTACCTGCTCTATTATTGCCATTCGTTCCCAAAAATTCAGGTCTACGAAGTAGATATGCTCGATTTGAATTCTAAGGCTAAGATCAATCATGGTGTTGCTATCTGTCACATGAACATGTCGGATTGGAGCCCAAGTCATGAAGCTTTCTGGGCTCTTGGGTTGGGTCCAGGTCGGATCAAGGTTTGCCACTAGATTTTAGAGAATGATTTGACCTGGACAGTTGCAAACTAGACTCAAGAGCCCATTTTGGGTAAGAAGTTCTTAATTCTTAGTGATAGTCTCTGTTTGAACTTTTTTACTCTTTGTTTGGTGATTGTGTGTTGGCAGTATAAGTTTGCTGTAAGTTGCTTAAGTTTGCGGTAAGTTTGCTGTAAGTTGTTTCCAGGTAGCGGATTTTGTTTCTGTTTTTAATAAGAGCTGTAGTTTAAGAATTTTTCTATTTATTTAGGTTGATACTCTCTTATTATTATCCCTCTTATCCAAATTACATCATCCACAACAGCTACCCTTTCGGAACCAAAAGCTTTCTTCACTAGTAGTGATTCACTTGCGCTTATTGTTAACTCATAATACTAAATTAGATAAATTTATAAATTGAAAAGAAGTGAGAAATACTAAATTTATAATTAAATGCATTGTGCATATTACCTAGATTCTAGTATTTGTCTTTAGTTAATAACAACAACCGTTTATGAGATAATATATATGATTTTTATTTTATTTGTAGATCATGAAAAAATCAACTAAAATGTTTGATTTTCTCAAAAGAAAAGATTCAAATTCTTCAAAAGTCAACGTAGGATTGCCAACAACTAATGTTGCTATTTCAATTCCAGAAAATGTGGATGTTCCAATTCTAGAAAATATTCATTCCCCAATTCCAAAAGATGTCGATGTTCCAATCCCAAAAAATATTCATTCTCCAAATCCAAAAAATGCCGATATCCCAATTCCGGAAAATAACTGTATCTCTTAGACACAATTTCAAAAAGTTGATCTTGATTCTTTGGATTGTGATCCCGGAGCATGCAAAAAAATATGGGAATATCATGCTAATCAACGTGATGAAATTCAATGGGCTTACATTAAAAATGGTCCGCACCAACCTCGTCTAGAGAAATACAACCAAAGTGGAAAACACAATTGTAGCGTTCAAGCTTCTTGGTTTAAATATTATTTAACATGGCTTGAATAATCTCCTACAAAAGATGCAACTTATTGTCTATCTTGCTTTGTCTTTCATAATCCAAAGGGGGTTGTGGGACAAAATACATTCACTGTTGGTGGATTTAGAAATTTGACGGACTCTTTGATGTTATACATTGAAAAGGACATAGTTTTGACATTTAGTTTGAATTCAATCATAGATGATTTTGAAGTTTTGAAAGAGCGTCGAGTTCCCTTTTCATAGATGATAGTATTAAGAAACAATAGTGTTCCGTGTCTTTTGTTTTTGTTGGTAGTGGTTGTATCTTAATATATTAAGAAACAATGATTTTTGAATATTTGTCTTGGTTGATAGTTTATTAATACTATATGGATACGTATTTGAATTTGTTTTTGCTTATCTCCCCCCCCCCCCCCCCCCCCCGAGCTTGAAATCCTGGGTCCGTCCTTGCCTAGGTGGCTAGACAGCAAGTTGAAGGTAATTTATTTTTAAAGCCTCTAGTCACAGATCTATGCAATAATTTGTAATAAATAATTATTTTGCAATTGTAGAATAATATTTAATTTGTTAAAAATAATTTGTTTTCTCTAAAAATTAAACAATTTTTAAAATTATTTAATCTTTCTATCTCTTCCAATATATTATTCTATTATTTTGGGTGTGTTTGAAATTAATATTATTCCTTTATGAGGTCGTCTATATTCTTCGAAATTATGTTATAATTTTTAAAGTTCTAATTAAATTATTCATTCTCTTAAAGGATATTAGTTTGTCAAGCCAAGGTTGAGCTTAATACCAAGCTCAAACTCGAGCTCAGGTTAAGTTTTTGAGCCTGAGATCTAAGAAAATTATAGTATTAAATGCTTAAATCTCCAAAATCAAGTAAAAAAAAATATTATACTCATTTTATCATGCTTCTTGTCCCCCTTTTAATTAGCCATTATTCAAATTTAAAATTTCCAAAATTCAATCCATTCATTCATCCCTCTTTGTCTACAGTTTCAACAATTAGTCAAAATACAATTTTTACATTCACGTTAGATGGTAAAGAACTAGAAAAATACTTATTTATAATTATTATGAATGGGAAAGGACTAACATGTTTCATAACTTTACATTAGATGGTTGATAGGGAGGGATCATATGTGGCCCACTTAATTTTTTTAGTTTTTTTTTTTTTTTTTTTTAAAAGTCTAAAGTGGTGCTTAGTCAATTTAGAGGGAAGGAAAAAATTAAGGTAATAGGTAGTAGTCTCTTGTTGACCATGACACTATTAAGATATGTGTAATTAGTTTATTTAACAAACACATATAAACTTATAAATGAGTCTATGCTTGAATTGTTTTGTATCAAGCCTTATAGCTCACAAACTTGTTCATGAACAAATATTTTTTTCTTGGGCTTGGCTTGTTTATTAAATAAGCCTAAAACTAAGGCTCAATTTTGGCTTATTTATAAACACTAGTTTGAGGGACACATGCAAAGCACGTGCTAGCCATTATAAAGATTAACAATTAAGATAAGACTTAGAATTCATTTATAACACAAATTAAAAATATAATCATTTGAGCTTTGAAGTGCTTAGAAATTGCACCATTAAATAATTCATTAATTTGATTATATAAGAAAGGGGAAAAAAAAAATATAATATGACACATAATACATCACAAGCTTGAGGAAACTAAAATTAATGACAAATTGTGGTACATCATTGGAATTATATAAAGTAAAATTTTCCATTATATAATTGGTGTAAATTAATTCTGCAAAAGCTAATTCTAACGAAGAAAAAATGTGGCAAGAAAACTGAAATGAGATGAAGTAACAAAAATGAGGTACATTTGTTTGCCGTGGCTATTTATCACAATATATAATTCAACTTCGCACTTTGCACATCCCCTTTCAAGAGGCATTAAGATATAATATCCGATAACTTTGGCATCAAAATACTAAAAATGTTATAAGGAGCGCTAGCATCAAGTTTGAAACTAAACTTTCACCAAGAACCTTGCACTAACAAGGTAACACTCAATTATTCATACCAACTCATTTTCCTATTTTAATTAATCTGAAGGACCATAATTAGACATAAAATTCCAATAACAGTTAAGTTCATGCTTTCAACAATATCTTAATTGCTTAAAGATGAAACTTTGGGTAATATATAATCTTAAAAACATTCCAAACCTAAATCAAGATAAACCAATCACTCCAAAACTACAATCTTAACAATATCAAGAGGTTAAAGGAAATCTTTTCAAAGATTGATAAGGAAAATTATATAATGGAGGTGCATCAAGCTCAAATACACTTAAGAAGATTAACAATTTGTCACTCCATTCAAGAATATGTATATGGTTCCTTTCAATAACTCATTTCCTCCACAATGAATCCATCTTCATTGAGATTAGTTTGAGAAACAAGCCCAAGCATCATTGCAAACTTCAGCATGCCCTCCTCGATTTGCGTGCCAAACCTCGAAAATTTCAAAAATATTAATTTTTCACTTGGGGACCTTGGGAACGTGTAGATTGACATGGTACAACCCATTCGGGCATTGGAGCATTCAAAATGCATTTTGACGTCAAAATTGGGTGAGCAAAAGTCAAACTTGGTCAAAACCACTCCAAAACAAGATTTTTCATGATTTTACAACAAACCCGAGCTTGTCAGAGAGTTTTGTTAGCTTTGACCAACTTTGACTCGAGTCTAACTCTTGGGAGCCCACGAATATCTAATTTTGATTTGACCATCGAAATGGATTAGAACCAATTTCATTACAAATATTACTGAATTCTCTTACCAACGACTATTAATGGGTCGAAATCGGAGTTAAAACGGTTGAGATATCTTGAAAACCGTGTTGGTGTATCAGCTCGCTTCCTGAGCCTATAACTTTTAACCTGGCTGTTGGATTTTTAATTTTTCTAGAAACTAGACAACAATAACTTTCCAATGATACCAAGATCAGCTCAATCTAAGTCTGATAAGGCCTTCAACTATACGATTGAATTTAGAATTGAGAAGAGACAAGATTGTTGATGTTAGTTGCCAGCCTCGGTGCACCTTCAAGGGCCATCGGAAGCTAAACAACCACAAAATCGTTATAAATACCCCAAACTCCCAGATTTCCAAAAAAGAAAAAGAAAAAAAGAAATTGGGCATTTTGGAGCATTTTTTGAATAGATTCTCTCTCTCTTTCTCTCTAAATCCTCTCCAAAAAACACACAAAAACCTTTGATTCCTCACCTTTCTCATTAATCAAAAGGTGGTGTTCTTGGTCTCATCTTCCTCTCCTTGGTCTTGGTATCTTGGATTTTAGGTTTAGGGATGTAGATGTAGCTTTTTAGCGACATTCTACACCCATTTAATTTCCTAACTTGCTTATTGCTTTTTTATTGCTTTCTAACATGTTTTATAGCTTTTCTAGCATGTCTACTTGCTTTCTAACATGTTTTATAGCTTTCCTAGCATGTCTACTTGCTTTAGATCTAACATGTTTTAGATCTACTTGTTTGGATGTTATGCCTAGTGCTTTTTAACTCTATATATCTTGTTTATGCCTCTTGTGTTTTGGCTTTTGGGTAGGGTGTAGATCTTGATCTAATGGTCTAGGCCTACATCCATACACCTAAGTTTCAATAAAGGGTTTGGATTAGTTCCTTTTTGCATGTTTGTGCTATGTTTGCTATTTTCCATGCTTTTTGTGTTTAGACCCATGCTTGTTTGCTTAGATCTAGGCCTTTGCCATGTTCTTGTTTGTTTTCCCTTTGTGGGTTTGTGCTTGTTAGTCTTTGGGGCCCTTTTTGTTTTTTTGGTTGCATCCTTTCCCCTATGGTGGCTTGTTTGGATGTGACCATGTGTGAGAGTACATCTTTGTGATGTTGGCTTGCTTGTGGCTTGCCTTTCTCTCCTTCTATTTAGCCTTGCATGTTAGGGTTTCTCGTGTTAGCCTTGTGCTTTTAACATGTCTAGCTCTCCCCTTTGTGTGATAACATGCTTGGCTTCCTTTATTCTTGCTGTAAAGTTGTAATTTACAACTGTGTTTTTGTTGGCTTTTATTCCGTGCCAAATTTGATTGTAATTATTCTCAATCATTTAAACCCTGTATTTGTTGTGGGATTTGTTGTAAAGGTTGTGTAATAGAGAGTGTGTGTGAAGACTCAAGCATGTGGAGGCTGAAGGATTTTCGCGGGTATGTCGCGGCCTAGCTTCCTGCAAAGTGAAGCATGTGCCCTGCATGTGCTGGAATGCGAAGGGTCAGGCCAAGTGGAGACTAGCTGTCTCTCGCCAGTATCTCGCGGGTAAGGCCTTCCCGCGAGACACCCACGAGACATGCTGTTCTGCTAGCCTGTACTGACTAACTCACACATTTTGCACCTATGCTATATATACCATCATTACCCACAAATGTTGAGGAATGCTTCAGAGAGAAAACCCTAGCCAAACACATTGTGAATTAGAGATTGTCATCCCTACCTTTCTCTATACAATTGCTTGTGGTATCTCCTCAACCTTTTCCTCTCCATTATCCATATCTTTGAGAGGTTGATAGCCCAAACACTTACCACACCTTTAAGAGTGCTGTGTGATGTTTTGGTGCTCTGGGAAGCATTAGAAGAAGCCTGGAATGGCAGATGCAACATGGAGCTTGTTGCGGGATCCGGAAAACTAGGACAAGACACGGTTCCGAGAAGCCTTGTTGGAGTAGGAGCTTGGAGGGCTTAGGTACATCGGGTAGACTAGGCTTGGAGGGTCTTTTGCTAACCCATGTATCCCAACTGATTGTCTAGTGGATCGATTTCCGCTTGGAGGCCAGCGGAGAGGTTTTTCGCCGAGTTCTTCGGTTTCCTCTTTGATAACACGTCTCGGTGTTATCTGTGTTTGCATCCTTCTTCCCTACTCTTGTTCATTTCCTTTTTACTGCTGTGTTGCTTTAAATATGGATTAGAGTAGCTGGTTTGCCTATACGCTTGTATTTACACTATTCCGCACATATCATTAAGTTAGTGTAAAATCAACCAAGCCGTAATTTTAATTTGGGGGTCTAAACTGCTCGTGTGTTTTCAACACATTTTCGAGCTTTCAATTGGTATCAGAGCGGGTACACTTGCTGAGGTTTAAAAACCTTAGTGTGATCCTTGACCCTTTTTGAGATGGACCGGTCTCAATCGCTCAATGTTCCACCATTTTTTGATGGGAACAACTATGCATTCTGGAAAGTCAGAATGAGAGCATTCTTATGCTCTATCGATGATACCGTTTGGGATGCGGTTGAGATAGGTTGGACCAAGCCGGAGGCTCTTAAGTCCACTTGGGATAAGGCAGCTTTAGCAGCAGCCAATGCTAATAGTAAAGCTTTAAATGCTATCTTTTGTGGTGTGTCCCCTGATGAATTCCATAGGATTTCTCATATGACAGTGGCCAAGGAAGCTTGGGAGATTTTGGAGACTACCTATGAGGGTACAAAGAAAGTTAAGGACACGAAGCTTCAGATGCTTACCACCAAATTTGAAGAACTCAAGATGGGTGATGATGAACCATTTGATTCATTCTATGGGAAGCTCAATGAAATTGTCATTGCTAAACTCAATCTTGGGGAGAAGATTGAAGACACTAAGGTGGTGAGAAAAATTTTGAGGTCTCTACCTGAAAGTTTTAGAGCAAAGGTTACAGCCATAGAAGAAAGCAAAGACTTGGATGATATTAAAACCAAGAGTTGATCGGGTCTCTCCAAACGTATGAGCTGGGACTGCCTTCCCATAAGACGAGCAAATCGCTTGCTCTTAAAACAATCACCGAAAGAACAAATGATTCCTCCGAAGAAGATGGAGTGGAGAAGGAAGTAGCATATCTTGCAAAGAACTTCCGCAAATTCCTAAAAATGAAGAATAGTGGGAAACCGTTCAATAGAGGAAAGTTCTCTTCTTCAAGAGGTGATAAGAAAGACTTCAAGAGAAAAGAAGGGAAGGATTCTCAATCCTCTTCAGACATTGTGTGCTACGAGTGCAATGGCCATGGGCATCTAAAGAAGGAGTGTCCAAATTTTTTGAGGGGAAAAGGGAAGGCATATGCTACAACACTCAGTGATTCTGACTCTTCTGATTCTGACTCGAAAGAGAGCTGTGACAGTGAGGGAAACTACTCCGCCTTCATGACCATTGATCATGTAGACTCTTCGGATGACTTGGGTGCACTTGTGAAGGAACTTGGTGAGCATTTTGATTCAGAGTCTATTGGAATTGTAGAAGAATCAGATGCGGAAGAGGAAGAGAGTACAGCTAATCTTCAAGAAAGCTACTCATTACTCCTTGAGAAGTCGGGAGAATATGCAAGGGTAACCAAGACGGCTGTCAGAAAAATGAAAAAGGCTGAGGAAGATTACCGGAGCCTCTTGGTCAGACATAGGGAGGCAAAATGCGAGATAGAAAAGATGAATGGTAAGCTGTCAGAAGCTTACTTAAAGATCAGATTTCTTGAACAAGAGGTGGTGCAAGCGCAAGCCAAGATAGATAGGGTCTCCTCCAGAAAGTTGGATGGCGTTATCTCAACTCAAAAACATGTCTCAGATAAGTTCGGAGTGGGATATGCCGGAGGGAGTAGCTCATCGGTCAAAGCTACCAAAGAAGTAAAATTTGTGAAGGCCATAGAGCTGATTGTGGAAGAGACCATCCCTGAGAATGTTAAGGTTGAGAAGAAAAATGTAACTGAGTAACGGATGGTGAATAAGCCCCGAAATCAATCAGTAGGCAGACACGAAACCAGAACAAGATCTCTCTCAAGACCTCAACGGGGTCCTAGAACAGATTATGTGTGTCACTATTGCGAACTGCAAGGACATATGAGACCAAACTATCAAAAGCTGAGAGCAGACAACAATGCAAGCGCACCGCAGTCACGAGGAAGAAGGAATGACAATAGAGCTTGGAGCGGTGAGAACTCAAGAAGCCAAAATCGTGATCCCGGAGTGACAGACGTGATGAAGATGATCGGTGCCTTCACCACTTGCTTGGAGAGTTTTACAAGGAGGTTTGAAAGTCCCAACTCTCGTACCCAATTTGCAAAGGATATCACCCCAAACGCCGTGACGTGTGGGTGAAGAGGGGTACTCATGCATAAGCATTATAATATGTCCATGCATTAATTCTTTCCATGTTTAGGGACATCTGTTGTTGCATCATTTCATGCATTAATGATAAGATCGGTCAAAGAGATTGACAGCATGCAACAAGCAGTCTCTTGTCATTAGATCTTGTTCCCGTACCTGCTCTATTATTGCCATTCGTTCCTAAAAATTCAGGTCTACGAAGCAGATATGCTCGATTTGAATTCTAAGGCTAAGATCAATCATGGTGTTGCTATCTGTCACATGAACACGTCGGATTGGATCCCAAGTCATGAAGCTTTCTTGGCTCTTGGGTCGGGTCCAGGTCGGATCGAGGTTTGTCAATGGATTTCGGAGAATGATTTGACCTGGACAGTTGCAAACTAGACTCAAGAATCCATTTTGGATAACAAGTTCTTAATTCTTAGTGATAGTTTCTGTTTGAACTTTCTTACTCTTCGTTTGGTGACTGTGTGTTGGCAGTATAAGTTTGCTGTAAGTTGCTTAAGTTTGCGGTAAGTTTGCTGTAAGTTGTTTCCAGGTAGCGGATTTTGTTTTTGTTTCTAATAAGAGCTGTAGTTTAAGAATTTTTCTATTTATTTAGGTTGATACTCTCTTGTTATTATCCCTCTTATCCAAATTACATCATCCACAACAGCTGCCCTTTTGGAACCAAAAGTTTTTCTTCACTAGTAGTGATTCACTTGCGCTTATTGTTAACTCATAATGCTAAATTAGATAAATTTATAAATTGAAAAGAAGTGAGAAATACTAAATTTATAATTAAATGCATTGTGCATATTACCTAGATTCTAGTATTTGTCTTCAGTTAGTAACAACAACCGTTTATGAGATAATATATATGATTCTTATTTTATTTGTAGATCATGAAAAAATCAACTACAATGTTTGATTTTCTCAAAAGAAAAGATTCAAATTCTTCAAAAGTCAATGTAGGATTGCCATCAACTAATGTTGCTATTTCAATTCCAGGAAATGTGGATGTTCCAATTCTAGAAATATTCATTTCCCAATTCCAGAAAATGTCGATGTTCCAATCCCAAAAAAAATTCATTCTCCAATTCCAGAAAATGCTGATATCCCAATTTCGGAAAATAACTATATCTCTCAAATACAATTTCAAAAAGTTGATCTTGATTCTTTGGATTATGATTCCGGAGCACGCAAATAAATATGGGAATATCATGTTAATCAACGTGATGAAATTCAATGAGCTTACATTGAAAATGGTCTGCACCAACCTCGTCTAGAGAAATACAACCAAAGTGGAAAACACAATTGTAGCTTTCAAGCTTCTTGGTTTAAATATTATTCAACATGGCTTGAATATTCTCCTATGAAAGATGCAACTTATTGTCTATCTTGCTTTGTCTTTCATAATCCAAAGGGGGTTGTGGGACAAAATACATTCACTATTGGTGGATTTAGAAATTTGACAAACTCTTTGATGTTATACATTAAAAAGGATATAGCTTCGACATTTAGTTTGGATTCAATCATAGATGATTTTGAAGATTTGAAAGAGCGTCGAGTTCCATTTTCATAGATGATAGTATTAAGAAACAATAGTGTTCCGTGTCTTTTGTTTTTGTTGGTAGTGGTTGTATCTTAATATATTAAGAAACAAAGATTTTTGAGTATTTGTCTTGGTTGATAGTTTATTAATACTATATGGATACGTATTTGATTTTTTTTTTTTTTTTTTGCTTATCTCCCTCCCCTCCCCCGCCCCCCCCCCCCCCAGCTTGAAATCTTGGGTCCGTCCCTGCCTAGGTGGCTAGACAGCAAGTTGAAGTTAATTTATTTTCAAAGCCACTAGTCACAGATCTATGCAATAATTTGTAATAAATAATTATTTTGCAATTGTAGAATAATATTTAATTTGTTAAAAATAATTTGTTTTCTCTAAAAATTAAACAATTTTTAAAATTATTTCATCTTTCTATCTCTTCCAATATATTATTCTATTATTTTGGGTGTGTTTGAAATTAATATTATACCTTTATGAGGTCGTCTATATTCTTCAAAATTATGTTAGAATTTTTAAAGTTCTAATTAAATTATTCATTCTCTTAAAGGAGATTAGTTTGTCAAGCCAAGGTTGAGCTTAATATCAAGCCCAAATTCGAGCTCAGGTCAAGTTTTTGAGCCTGAGATCTAAGAAAATTATAGTATTAAATGCTTAAATCTCCAAAATCAAGTAAAAAAAATAATATTATACTCATTTTATCATGCTTCTCGTCCCCCTTTTGATTAGCCATTATTCAAATTTAAACTTTTCAAAATTCAATCCATTCATTCATCCCTCTTTGTCTATAGTTTCAACAATTAGTCAAAATACAATTTTTACATTCACGTTAGGTGGTAAAGAACTAGAAAAATACTTATTTATAATTATTATGAATGGGAAAGGACTAACATGTTTCATAACTTTGCATTAGATGGTTGATAGGGAGGGATCATACGTGGCCCACTTAATTTTTTTAGTTTTTATTTTTTAAAAAGTCTAAAGTGGTGCTTAGTCAATTTAGAGGGAAGGAAAAAATTAAGGTAATAGGTAGTAGTCTCTTGTTGAGAATGACATTATTAAGATATGTGTAATTAGTTTATTTAACAAACACATATAAACTTATAAATGAGTCTATGCTTGAATTGTTTTGTATCAAGCCTTATAGCTCATGAACTTGTTCACGAACAAATATTTTTTTCTTGGGCTTGGCTTGTTTATTAAATAAGCCTAAAACTAAGGCTCAAGTTTGGCTTATTTATAAACACTAGTTTGAGGGACACATGCAAAGCAAGTGCTAGCCATTATAAAGATTAACAACTAAGACAAGACTTAGAATTCATTTATAACACAAATTAAAAATATAATCATTTGAGCTTTGAAGTGCTTAGAAATTGCACCATTAAATAATTCATTAATTTGATTATATAAGAAAGAAAAAAAAAAATATAATATGACACATAATACATCACAAGCTTGAGGAAAATAAAATCAATGACAAATTGTGGTACATCATTGGAATTATATAATGTAAAATTTTCCATTATATTATTGGAGTAAATTAATTCTGCAAAAGCTAATTCTAACGAAGAAAAAATGTGGCAAGAAAACTGAAATGAGACGAAGTAACAAAAATGAGGTACATTTGTTTGTCGTGGCTATTTATCACAATATATAATTCAACTTTGCACTTTGCACATCCCCTTTCAAGAGGCATTAAGATATAATATCTAATAACTTTGGCATCAAAATACTAAAAATGTTATAAGGGGCACTAGCATCAAGTTTGAAACTAAACTTTCACCAAGAACCTTGCACTAACAAGGTAACACCCAATTATTCATACCAACTCATTTTCCTAATCTAATTAATCTCAAGAACCATAATTAGACATAAAATTCCAATAACAGTTAAGTTCATGCTTTCAACAATGTCTTAATTGCTTAAAGATGAAACTTTTCGTAATATATAATCTTAAAAACTTTCCAAAGCTAAATCAAGATAAACCAATCACTCTAAAACTACAATCTTAACAATATCAAGAGGTTATAGGAAATCTTTTCAAAGATTGATAAGGAAAATTATATGATGGAGGTGCATCAAGCTCAAATACACTTAAGAAGATTAACAATTTGTCACTCCATTCAAGAATATGTATATGGTTCCTTTCAATAACTCATTTCCTCCACAATGAATCCATATTCATTGAGATTAGTTTGAGAAACAAGCCCAAGCATCATTGCAAACTTCAGCATGCCCTCCTCAATTTGCGTGCCAAACCTCGAAAATTTCAAAAATATTAAATTTTCACTTGGGGACCATGGGAACGTGTAGATTGACATGGTACAACCCATTCGGGCATTGGAGCACTCAAAATGCATTTTTAGGTCAAACTTGGGTTGAGCAAAAGTCAAACTTGGTCAAAACCACTCCAAAACAAGATTTTTCACGATTTCACAACAAACCCGAGCTTGTCAGGGAGTTTTGTCAGCTTTGACCAACTTTGACCCGAGTCTAACTCTTTGGAGCCCACGAATATCTAATTTTGATTCGACCATCGAAATGGATTAGAACCAATGTCATTGCAAATATTACTAAATTCTCTTACCAATGACTATTAATGGGTCAAAATCGGAGTTAAAACGGTTGAGATATCTTGAAAATCGTGTTGGTGCATCAGCTCGCTTCCTGAGCCTATAACTTTTGACCTGGCCGTTGCATTTTTAATTTTTCTGGAAACTAGACATCAATAACTTTCCAAGGATACCAAGATCAGCTCAATCTAAGTCTGATAAGGCCTTCAACTATACGATTGAATTTAGAACCGAGAAGAGACAAGATTGCTGATGTCAGTTGTCAGCCCTGGTGCACCTTCAAGGGCCATCGGAAGCTAAACAACCACAAAATCATTGTAAATACCCTAAACCCTCGAGATTTCCAAAAAAGAAAAAGAAAAAAAGAAATTGGGCATTTTGGAGCATTTTTTGGATAGATTCTCTCTCTCTTTCTCTCTAAATCCTCTCCAAAAAACACACAAAAACCTTTGATTCCTCACCTTTCTCATTAATCAAAAGGTGGTGTTCCTAGTCTCATCTTCCTCTCGTTGGTCTTAGTATCTTCGATTTTAGGTTTAGGGATGTAGATGTAGCTAAAAAGCTACATTCTACACCCATTTAATTTCCTAACTTGCTTATTGCTTTCTAACATGTTTTATAGCATTTCTAGCATGTCTACTTGCTTTCTAACATGTTTTATAGCTTTCCTAGCATGTCTACTTGCTTTCCAACATGTTTTATTCCTTTAATGTTGTTAACCTAACCTTCTTGCTCTAAGATACGTCTAATTTTTGTGTTTATCTGCTTCTTGCCATGTTTATGTGTTTAGATCTACTTGTTTGGATGCTATGCCTAGTGCTTTTTAACTCTATATATCTTGTTTATGCCTCTTGTGTTTTGGCTTTTGGGTAAGGTGTAGATCTTGATCTAATGGTCTAGGCCTACATCCATACACCCAAGTTTTAATAAAGGGTTTGGATTAGTTCCTTTTTGCATGTTTGTGCTATGTTTGCTATTTTCCATGCTTTCTGTGTTTGGACCCATGCTTGTTTGCTTAGATCTAGGCCTTTGTCATGTTCTTGTTTGTTTTCCCTTTGTGGGTTTGTGCTTGTTAGTCTTTGGGGCCCTTTTGTTTTTTTGGTTGCATCCTTTCCCCTATGGTGGTTTGGATGTGACCATGTGTGAGAGTACATCTTTGTGATGTTGACCTGCTTATGGCTTGCCTTTCTCTCCTTTTGTTTAGCCTTGCATGTTAGGATTTCTCATGTTGGCCTTGTGCTTTTAGCATGTTTAGCTCTCCCCTTTGTGTGATAACATGCTTGGCTTCCTTTATGCTTGTTATCCTTGCTTTGTGCCATCTTGTTTGGCTTTCTTTGTTTTTTTTGCATCTTGGCATCTTTTCTTACTTGTTCATGCATGTGTCTTTGTGTGCCTGTTTGTGTCATTAAGCCTAGTTCCTACCTATGATTTTGTGCAGGTTCACACCCGTCTTTGTACACGAAATCCTAAGTCCTTTTCAAAACTTTGCTTGATCCCACACGTGCCGTCTTTTGCTCTCTCTCCTTTTTTTGCTCTCTTTCTTTTGTTTGCTTGCTAGCATGTCTCTTTTCCTTTCCTTGTCTCTTTCCCTTTGCTCGTCAACTGGCTTTGTTTCTATTTTTTTGTTGCATGTACAAGCTTGGAGCAAGGGCACGACTTTTAAAAATGTAAGCAAAAAGGGCAAAATGCAAGCAAGAAGACACAAGCCCAAAAAGGGCAATGATCTGTAGTTTAGGAGGCTTAGCCTCTCAGTGTGGTTCTCTCTCTCTCTCTCTCTCTTTCTAAGCCTTTTCTTTAGAACCATGTCTATAGCTTTCCATGCTAGGGTTTGCTTTCTGTGTATCTTGCTTGGGCTGCAATCTTAGGGTATAGCAATGTCTGATTTACTTTTCCTTTACCTTGTTAGGCTATACCCTTTGGATGTAGGCAATGTCTGATTTACCTTTCCTGTACCTTGCTTGGGCCGCATTCCTTGGGTATGGAAATGTTTGATTTTTAACTTTTCTTATACCTTGTTGGTCCATACCTTTGGAACATTGCGGACACAACGGGGAGTCGCCACCTAGTTTTTTCGATGGTTAAGGAATCATATATATAACATCCTTTCAAGGAAGGAAAATTGATCTTACTACAAGAGATATGGGTTTGGAGTTAAGGTACCGTCTTGGGAAGGTGTTAGGCACCCAAAACTGCCTAACCCTAAAGTTGGCTTCCTCTTATTGTGTCCTATGTCTTAACCCTATTAAAGGCACACTCAATATTGTATCCTAACTCACACACTCACTAGCATACATCTAAACATACAACATGGCATTAATCATCCCAAAAACCTAAACATACATCTATCATAGCAATCAACCATAGCCTAACATTCATCTAGCACACGTGTCAAACCAACCTAGCATTCATCTAGCATAGTATGGCATAAACCCTGGCATGTATCTATCATCATGTCATCATATCACATCCAAGGTAGAAACATAGGTATTAAAAGGTTCAAGTAAACATGTGATTAAGCATAATTCTTCTAAACAACATGTTCAAGTCTATCATTAAGCAAAATCATATTCAAAGATGCATATTCATGTGAATGCATGACCTACCTCACTTACCTTACAACAACTTAGCACCTATGGCATCAAAACAAGGAAAAAACAAGATAAAACCTAATTCTAACATGTGCAAAGCAAACAAGAAAACAAACATGTGAAACAGAGACTTAAAACCATAAATATATGAAAAAGGATTAAAAAAAAAAAAAAAAAAAGCATTACATTTGAAATCAATAACGAAATCAGAAAAATTAGGTTTAGGGTTTTGGGGCAAATTCATGTGCACACATGAATAAGCCTGTGTACACATAATCAAACCTGCACACACAGGCAGGATTATGCCCACGTGGGTTTCAACCCAAAAACCCTAGCAACATAGACAATAGAGCAAAACTTCTAAACAAGAATTCTAGCAACCTAGCATGCTTTAAAACGTAAAGACTACAAAAACCTAAACTACATAAGTATATTAAAACACAAAACAAGCAAAGAAACAAGATAAACAGTAAGATTAAAGCAGAAAAGAGAGAAAAGAGTTTAGAACTCAATAACTCAAAACAAAAGCTCCAAGGCTTGATTTTTTACCGTTCCCCTCAGTCAAATCTATTCACAATTAAAAACAATAGTGATTAGTAATCTTAAACTCGAAGATCAAGGCTAGAGAAGGCCCTAATTAAAAGAAAATTGACTTGAGGATGTTTTATGAAAAACTCCTTCTTTGATTCACTATTTCTAGTGAATCTTAATGTTTTCCAGTGGGATTTCTATGTGTTTTTGAAAAGGTACCATGTATGGCTATTTATATTATGAAAATGGGGGTTTGGAACGGCACCCAGACGATGTGGGATTTGTTCCAAGCCTCGGTATTTAATGCAGAAAGCATGCATTTCATAGTTTCTAAAATCCTTCATACGCATGCAAGATCGTGCCTACATGCACATGAATCATGTCTGCATGCGCAGGCTGATTCCTGTGTGCGCATGCCGAGGGTTTCCTAGGCTTTACTCTTCCAAAAATAGATTTATTTGCTCATTAAAAGTGATATTTTTCATTTTAACATCTCTCAAGTCAATTTATCATCTAATTGGACCCTAAACCAACCTTGCGCCTTAGAATTTCAGTATCATTAGGGAACAGGGGCCCGAGTCATAAAGGGTACAAAATGCGATGTCTACAAACGTTGGCAGTGTCTGGTTTATTTTCCTGCTCTGTGTGTTTGCATTGTGCATGCTTGAGATATATATATATATATATATATATGTGCTTGTTTAAAGATGTTCATGCACTTTGTATAATGGACTCACGTGGTTAGGAGGGTGCTCCTCTTCTAATCACCAGAGTTCTTGACCTTAGAGTATGGGTATGTATTCATGAAAATTGTTGTAGGTGCATATTCATGCTACATTGTGTGCGTGATCATCGTGGTGTAATTGCTTCGATCCATGTCAGCTAGTGACATTGGTTTCTCCCATGTTTGTGACACGCATCAATGTGTTTGATGCTTTGGTGAGCTTCGGCTCGCCCTAGTATGAACATATTGACACGTGTTGTATACACAGGTATGAAACCTTCTAGTGCGTCATAGTGCACCAAACGCAAAATTTTGCCAGATTTTCTCTGTGAAAATGGGGCATCTTTTTTGCCGCATTCTCATAGCGAAAGTGTGGTGAGAATAGTGTTTTATGTGCTATGATGCACTTGAGGCAAAATGCTGCCGAATTTCCACTTTGAAAATTAGGCAAAATGCTGTGGGATTTTTGTCATAGAAATTTGGTATCAATTCCAAATGTGCTAGCTAAGCATTGATAAAGGCCACACCCCTTTCCAAAATCAAACCTCCAAGCCCAATTCTTTTAAAGCCCCGAGAGCTAATGCCAACACCTTTTTTTTAATTGCCAATGTCCAAAAATTTAGATTTTACTAAAACAAAGGATTGCCTCCAGACAAGTGTTGTAGGATGCCTAACACCTTCCCCACACATAACCAGACTTCCATACTCAAGAATAAAAAATTTTTACCACCCATATTAGATTAGGAAAAATGACCATTTTTCTTAGCCTAGAACCAGTAATAAATTTTTTTACCATCCATATTAGATTAGGAAAAACAATCATTTTTCTTAGCCTAGAACCAGTAATAAAATCAAATAGAGTTAGGTGACCAATCACACCTTAGAAAAAACCTAATGATTGGTGGTGACTTCACTTACCTTTGGTAATAAAAGGTTAAAATTGACTCAATTTAGTCACACACTAGAGGTTCAGCACTTTTTTCATAGCACTCGAGCTCCGCACAAGGAGTGAGTGTAGCCACATAAGGTGGTCGACCGTAGTGAGGCATCAACAGACTGGCGACTCCACTAGGGATACTTAGAGAGTTTAGCCTTCAGAGCATTTGATGAAATCTTAATTATTGGACATTAGCTTTCAAAAATATTAAAATTGGCATTAGCCTTTGGGACTTTCTTTGTGAAAAATGTTTTTGCTATATCTAGTAAACTATTTTCATAAACAAAAAGTTTTTCATAACTATTTATTTAAAATTGGTTTTCAAAATTGGCTTTGAGGTATTTTTGTATGTGAGAGCTTTCCTGTTTTTGTAAGCATGCTTTACAGCTTTCCTTCACATGTACAAACCTAGGGTGGTAAGATTTAATTTTTGCTACACCTTTATCTGTGCATATATCTGTTGCGCCTGTTTGGAAAGTCTTTCCCCTTCCATTTGAAAATGCATGACATCACCCCTCATTTTGGGTCGAACTTGGACTTAGTGCTTATGGTGATTGTTGACGCACATACCTTAGAATTGATTCTAGGCACCAACTTGTAGGCACTTCTGGGTCCATGGGTGGACAAGAGTAGTTGAAAAGGTCCCCATTGATCCATAGAAGAGATCCTACATGGATAGGGGATCGAAAAATCAACAGAGAAACACTGTAGCAACCAGGAACCAACTCTGTAATCAAACTTGTGAGGAATATATAAGAATTGATCTCCACGGACTGTGCCAAGGACGATTTTTCTTTAATTGAATCCAATCCACTTCTCTGTTCTTGTCAATTGAGCCTATTTTATTTGTGTTCCAACTCATTTTGACCTAGTTTTCCAACCCACTCTTTACAAATTTATTGTTTTGGGCTTTTTGGGCCCAGGTCCATTCATCGTCTGAGTTAGAGACTTAAATCTGGTCCTTACAATTGGCGTCGTCTGTGGGAATTTTTGAAGTGATAGTGAGTTTGATTTCCAACTATGGTAGGTTCGGGTCCACATCAAGCAGAATCTAGGGGGTCCCAACATAAGGATCGATTTGTTAACCTCGAACGAAAAAGGGACCGGGAGGGGAGTGTGCACATTACCCATACTATTAGAAGCCATTTTCAGGGTGGTAGCCACCTCTCTCATGAGAAAAATACCAAAAACATGCAACGGGAGATTGACCACTTGAAGAGGGAGTTGTGCCATGAGTGAAGAAGGTGATCTCCATCCATTTCTGACTTCTCCTCTAACGACAAAAAGGATGGTAGTTATAGACAGAGATCAAGGACTCCTCCTAGTGAGTCTTTCTCGTATGATGAGGGATATCACCACGAGCAAAGAAATAGAAACTCATCTTTCAAAGGCCCGGGGAATGATGCAATGAGCAGAACACTCAAGCAAATTTCTCGATCACCTTTCACATGCAGGATTAAGGAAGGGAGACTTCCTCGACGGTTCACTCAGCCCACATTCACCATGTACAATGGTCGTATAGACCCGATGGAGCATGTGAGTCACTTTAACCAGAGAATGGTTGTACACTCCAAGAACGAGGCCTTGATGTGCAAGTATTTCCATCCAGCTTGGGGCTTGTGGTGGTGAGGTGGTTTGATGGTCTGGGTGCAGGTTCTATTGGCTCCTTCGAGGAGCTCATCCGAGCATTTGGGTCCTATTTTATCACATGTAGTAGGGTTCCTCAGCCCTTAGATTCTTTGTTGTCCATGTCCATGCAAGAAGGTGAAACCTTGAAAACATACTCGAACAGGTACTGGGAGATGTTTAATGAGATTGATGGGGATTTTGATGATGTAGCCATAAGGACCTTCAAGGTTGGACTGCCCACCAAGCATGACTTAAGAAAGTCCTTGACCAAGAAGTCAATCAGGAGTGTTCTTCGGCTTATGGATCGCATTGATGAATTCTATGCTAAGTTTAATAATATTGTTAATTCTGCTTATAATTTGGGTGAAATCTATGATCAACCTAAGATTGTTAGGATGATTCTTAGATCTTTAACTAAGAATTTTAGACCCAAAGTGACTGCCATCACTGAAAGCAAGGATGTGGACTCTATCCCTGTTGATGAACTTGTAGGATCTATTCAGTTCTATGAGTTGGACCTATCTAAGACAAGCAAATCCAAATCAATAGCTCTTAAGTCTGTTGATGATGTTGATGTCAATGGATTTGATGATGAAATCTCTGCTATAGAGATTGCCTATCTTGCCAAGAACTTTAGAAACTTTCTTAGGAACATTAACAGAAGGTCAAGAGGTAAAAAAAATGCTGAACCTAGAAATTTTAGGAGAAATGATCCCACTAAGGTGAACAACACTAAAAAACCTAAAGAGAAAGTAGGTCAACCTTCTAATAATTCTATGGGCCAACAATGTTTTGGGTGTCAAGGGTATGGTCTTGTGAAATCAAAATTTCGTACATTCTTTAGGTCTAAGAGTAAGGCTATGGCTGTAACCCTTAGTGATGATGAAATTTTTGATGATGAAATTTTTGATAATGTGTTTGGTAGTGATGAGGATGGAAACTTCATTACTTTCACAGTTACTGCTGTAGTTGATGAAAGTATTGCTATTAAAGAGAACCCTTCTAATGGGAAACTCTCTGAGGATGCAAATTTGCAAGAAGCCTACAATAAACTTTGCAAAGTTGTTGCAAAGGATGCTATGAGTGTTGATTTAGGCTTAAAGAAAATTGCATCTCTTGAACTTGATAATAAAATTTTGCTTGTGAAACTATTTGATGTTAATGAATTGTTGAATAATGTGAAGACTGAGAACATGCTTTTGCTTGATAAAGTTAAGAATTTGGAACTTAAATTATATATTGCTAGAGAACAAACTAATAGGTTTGCAAGCTCCAAACTTGATCACATGTTGAGTGTTCAAAAGTCTCCCTCAGACAAAACTGGTTTAGGTTTTGTAGAAAGCACCTCTGTGCCTAAAACTCATTCCACTAACTTTGTTCCTTCTTTTGAACCCCCCTATGAGTGATGTTGTCAAACCTGTAGAAGTTTCACCTCCTAAGAAGATTAAGGTCGATCTTTAAGAGTTTAAACCTAAGACTCCTAACCCTCCTAAGGGCAAGTTGCATGATAGATCTACATGGGTTTGTCATTTTTGTGGAAAGTCTGGGCACATTCGTCCAAACTGCTTCAAGTTGCAAGCTGCTAAGCAAGCAAATAAGCCAAAAGTATCTATGCCTCAAGCACAAGATCCTATGGTACTTATTGGTGAGTTGGTGAAGGCTTTAAATCTTTATTTCAATCCTAGAGTTACTCAGAATTCTAATTCGAAGAACAACTCCAATGCTAGAGTTGCATCTAAAAGGTTTTGGATGCAAAAGGCTCACTCTAATTGAGTCTTTCTAACATAGTCCTTGTACTTTATTGCTCTACTCTTTGTGACCATTTTTCTTGTGGTTTTGTTTTCTTTGTTTTTCCAAGATTTGCATTGCAGAACATTCATTCATTTCATTCTATGATTGTTTTTGTTTTATAAAAAAAAACAAAAAAAAACAAAAACAAAAACAAAAGGGAAGCAAAATGTGTTTTGCATTATTTGTCTTGGATTTGAAATCAAGGTTGGCCAATTTATTTTTACATAACATGTTTATGTACCTTGTTTAGCTTTGATGAGCTTATTTATTGCACTTTACTAGTTTCAGCTTTGTAGTGCATGTTGTGTGGGAAGATGTTTATAGTTTTTTTATCACTTTGTCTTGATCTTGAAGTCACATGCCTTTGACTGTCGAACTTGATCCGAATGAGAAAGGCATAAATAACCATCTCACTACCGTTTACTAGCCAATCATGAACACCTTAGTGCATATCATTTGATTTTGTGCTCAAGAAAGTGTAGCACATGCACAAAAAGAACATAAGGTGTAGCCTCGGTTTAAATGCTAAAATTGGTGTGTACATTTTTGGATTATAATTAAATCAATCAAATAAAATTGGTGTGTACATTATCTTGGCTATTATTAATAAATTTCTAATCAAATAAAATTAGTGATTACATTATGAGGCAAATTAAGAAACTTACATGATTGCAAGCTTGTTTTCTAGGAGATGTAAGAGTTATATGTTAGGACATATGTGTGTTCACTTGTTAAGAACATATGTCACTTATTTATGTAAATTGGCTAATCCTTTTGACAAAACGCACTCTACTTGTAATTGGGTAGTTCTAGGTGTTTTTAATACTTCAAGAAACTTTGTTTCAAGATCAAGTATTGAAGTCATCAAGTCTGTCCAAGAAGAACAAGCTGAAGTGCAAAATCATTAAATCTCGACACCTGCTCGATAGCTCCTCGATACCTGGCTATCTGTCGAGATCTTCAGCTGATACTTATTGCAATCTCGATAGCTTCTCGATAGCTGGTCGATCAATCGAGAAAGCTTCTGTCCCCTCGACACCTTCTCGACACCTTCTTGATAGCTGCTATCTGTTGAGATTCATTAAACCTCGACACCTTTTTAACACCTCCTCGATAGCTGCTATCTGTCGAGGTTACGGAATTTCAGCTTTTTGATTTTTGGGCCAAACTTTTGTATTTGTGTAGGGTTTCTTTTCTCGCAACCCTAGACCTATATAAGGCTTATTTTAGAGGCCGTCACATAAGAGAATACAAGGAGAACATATGCAAAAGGTGACCGATGCCTTATTCTACCTAAAAGAAGCTACTGCGTATTTGCGCCTTAGGGTTTTGTAACCAAGTGCTTCTCGATCTTCATTGTTGATGAAGTGAAGAACTTTGCAGCCAACATCTTCTTCTAGTTGGTGATTTAAGTCGCGTACTGGGATTCGCGCAATTGGTTAGTCACGTATTGGGATTCATGCGTCAAAGGGTGGCGTTCATATATTGAAGAGTTCAGAGGTTCTGAAGCGGTAGAAGGTTTCTGCTGTGAGTTCATCTACGGGGATTGTAGAGTCTAGGAACAAAGGTTTTGTACTAGATCTGAAACTTCTCTTTACTATAGTGGATTGCTTTTCGGGAACGTTTCCCCTCAGGTTTTTTACTGTGAAACTGGTTGGTTTCATTGGTTTTCCTGGGTCATCATATCTAGTCTTATTTATTTTTCCGCTGCATGATTTTGACATGATATCGATGTTTGTTTGTTTTAACAAGTTTGATTCATAATAAATCTAATTAACAACTTGGGTTTAAAACTTGTTAATTCTACCAATCAGGGTCTAAATTTCCCAACAAGTGGTATCAGAGCGAGTTCACTCTGATTGGATTAATTTCCTGAGAGTGATCCATTGACCCCTGTTGTCATGGATAGAGGACAATCTTTATTTATACCTCCTTTATTTGATGGAACTAATTATGTGTATTGGAAAGTTTGTATGAAAGTTTTCTTGCAAGCCCTAGGTGAACAGGTATGGCAAGCTGTTGAAGTTGGCTGGATTAAGCCAAAGGAAGCACCTGTGGATTGGGATGATGCAACAATTGTAGCTGCAAATTTAAACAGTAGGGCTTTGAATGCTTTGTTTTGTGGGGTGACCAATGAGGAATTTAAGAAGATATCATCCACGGAAGTTGCCAAGGAAGCATGGACCATTCTTGAGACCACCCATGAAGGTACCAAGGCAGTAAAGACTGTGAAGCTTCAAAGACTCACTAGTAGTTTTGAAGAAATAAGAATGGAGGAGGATGAGACCTTTGATGAGTTTTATGCCAAACTCAAGGATATTGTGAATTCTGCCTTCAACCTTGGAGAATGTATTGCAGAATCCAAAATTGTGAGGAAAATCCTTAGGTCCTTACCTGAAAGATTCCATGCCAAGATCATTGCCATTGAAGAAGTAAAGGATATTGACAAAATTCCTTTGACTGAGCTTGTAAGGAACCTTCAAACCTATGAGATGGGATTGGGCTCAATGGGAAAAGGTGGAAAGAGTAAAAACTTGGCTCTTAAGGGTATAGAGGAAGAGATTGAGGACTCTGAAAGCGAAGATGAAGATGAAGATGATGATAAGGATGAGGATCTATCATTTATAACTGATGAGATTATCAAGCTTCTTCAGTTTAGGAAAAAGGATAAGGGCAAACCTCCTAGGAAACTTAAATCCTTTAGGAATGGCAAGAATGAAAAATCCCTTATTCAATGCCATGAGTGCAAAGGTTTTGGTCATATAAGGATAGAATGTCCAAACTACCCCATGAAGGAAAAGACCAATGAGTCAAAAGAGAAAGGGTTGATTGCTACCTGGAGTGATACTGAGGATGACTCTTCTGATGAGTTTGTGGATGAATGTCGTCAAGTTATGGCCTTTGCTGCCACAACCGATAAGGTGATTGTGGAGAGTGCTAGTGACAGTGAGGATTCTTCTGATGATGAAGTACCCAAGAAGTTAATCCTTCAGGAAGCCTATGATAAGCTATGCACTGAATTCATAAAATCTGAGAGGACTTCTCATCTTTGTAGAAAATAGCTTAATGAGGTAAAAACTGAAAAAGCTGATCTGTCAGTCAAGCTAGATGAGACTACAAGATTAGTTGAGACTCTTGTTGTGGAGAACACCTCATTAGAAGAGAAGGTCAAAAATCTTGAAGTTGAGCTTAGTCAAGCTAGAACTCAAATAGAGAGGATGTCTAGTGCAAAGCTTGATGAGGTCTTGAGTGCTCAAAAGTCTAGTTCTGATAAAACTGGCTTAGGATATGCTGTTTCCTCCAGCCCCTCCTCGTCCACGGCTTCTGGATCAAGGACTGTCTTTGTGCCCCAATCTAAGAAAGGTAATAAAGGTATGAAATCCAAAACTGATCTGGCTAATTCTAAATACTGTGTTAAACCTCATGTTTGTCATCATTGTGGTGTTACTGGACACATTCGTCCTAATTGCTTTAAGTTGTATCCTCATAAGCAATTGTCCAAACGGTCACAGGTTTCCTCTCAAGGACCTACATCTTTGTTTGGAGAGTTATTAAAAGCCTTGAACTTTTTAACTCAATTTCAGGAGAATTCTAATTCTTCTATGTCCTTTAGTAGATATACTAGGACACATGTCTTTTCATCTTCACAGCCAAAGACTCGTGCTGTGTGGGTGAGAAAGGAGCCTAAGACTTAATTGTCTTTTTTGGCTGTCCTCTACTTTGATTCTTTCTATCTAAAGTAGGACTTTCTTTGCTTGATTTCTTATTTGTTTTTGGAATCATACTTTCATGCATTTACATCTTTCTATCATGCCTTCATGCATATGCATCTTTCTTTCATGCATTCATGTTGCTTATCTGTTTTTGTTTGGTTGTTTAGTTTTTTTTTGTTTTGTTTTCAAAATAAAAATAAAAAGGAAAAATCAGAAAAATACAAAAACAGTGTGTGTTTGTGTACATTGGTACTTGTGTACCTTGGATGGCCATTGAAACAAAGTTTTCTAAACTTTGTATCTTTTGTAGCTTAGATAAGCATCTCTATTGTTAGGACATATGTGTGTTCACTTGTTAAAGAACATATGTCACTTTTTATGTAAATTGGCTAATCCTTATGACAAAACGCACTCTACTTGTAATTGGGTAGTTTTAGGTGTTTTTAATACTTCAAGAAACATTGTTTCAAGATCAAGTGTTGAAGTCATCAAGTTTGTCCAAGAAAAAGCAAGCTGAAGTGCAAATTCATTAACTCTCGACACCTGCTCGATAGCTACCTCGACACCTGCTATCTGTCGAGAATTATGAAATCAGCTTTTCTGATTTGATTTTCTTGGGATCCGTGAATATGGTTTTGGGCCTTCTTTTCTTCTAACCCTAAACATATAAAAGGATTGTTTTAAGAGCCGTCAAACAAGACACAAGTTGCCAAAGCATTGAGCAATCCTTGTTCAAGCAAATTGTGATCAAAAGATGAAGTTCTTAACCTAGTTCATCTTCTCTCTTGAAGTTGCTGTGTATTTGCACTATAGGGTTTTGTAACCAAGCATCTTCCTGATCTTCATCGTGTATGATGAACTGAAGAACTTTGCAGCCAACCTCTCCTCCTAAAGTTGGTGTTTGAAGTCACGTACTGGGATTCGCGCATTGGTTAGTCACGTACTTGGGAGCCGTGCATCAAAGGTGGAAATTGTCACTACAGATCAAGTCCAATTGGGTATTGGGATAAGGGTTCAACTGTAGGTTGGTAAGGTACTTGGGATTCCTTTACTTGTAACCGCTTGATTTGATAATAGTAGAGTTTCAGGAGTGGTGACCTGAAAATCACCCGGTGGGGTTTTTGCCGTTAGAGTTTTCCCCATTCATAAGCAAATCACCATGTTATTTATTTTCCGCTGCATATTTAGTATTTGGTGATTTGTTTGTGCTTCCACGCAATTGCATGTTTAATTGATTAATTAACAACTTGGCTAATTAATTAATTAGGTTTTATCACAAGGGGTCATTCAAATTGTGGCCTATCAAGTGGTATCAGAGCAGGCACACTCTGATTAGGTTTAATCTTTGCTGTGTTGATCCATTAACCCCTGTTTGTCATGGATAGAGGACAATCTTTAATTATACCTCCTTTATTTGATGGCACTAACTATGCATACTGGAAAGTACGCATGAGAGCTTTCTTGCAGTCTTTAGATGAAAAGGTGTGGCAAGCTGTAGAGATTGGCTAGACTAAGCCAAATGAAGAACCAGCCGATTGGGATGATGCAAAGATCAAGGCGGCTAACATCAACAGCAGAGCGTTAAATGCCCTATTTAGTGCAGTCACCAATGAGGAGTTCAAGAAGATATCCTCAACGGAAACTGCTAAGGAGGCTTGGACCATCCTCTAGACAACCTATGAAGGAACAAAGGCTATCAAAGATTTAAAGCTTCAGAGGCTCACTACAAGCTTTGAAGAAATTAAGATGAAGGAGGATGAGTCATTTGATGAGTTCTATGCCAAGCTCAAGGACATAGTGAACTCAGCCTTCAATCTTGGGGAAACCATCCCTAAACCCAAGATTGTAAGGAAGGTGCTCAGATCTCTACCTGAGAGATTCCATGCCAAGATTACGGCGATAGAGGAATCAAAGGATATTGACAAGATTCCTTTGACTGAGCTGGTTGGAAACTTGCAAACCTATGAGATAGGGTTATCTAGGATTGGCAAGTCAAGTAAAGGCAAAAGCATGGCCTTGAAGGCAAAGAGCAGTGATACAGATGAGTCTTCTGATGATGAAGATTCCAAAATGAAGTCCTACATCACCCGACAGTTCAAGAAATTTATGAAGAATGCAAATGGAAGGAGCTTCGACAAGGACCGCAGGCAGTTAATTTCTTCCCAGTTTAAAAGCCAAGACAAAGGGAAGAAGGATGCTAAAGATGGAAGTCAGTACACTGTTCCTGCAGGACCAAAGTGCTTTAGATGTCATGGGTTCGGTCACATGAAGCATGAATGCCCGACATATCTCAAGAGCATTGGGAAGAGTAAGGCACTTGCTGTAACCTTGAGTGACATTGAGCCTGAAGATGATTCCGACAATGAGGATGATGGAATCTTAAATGCCTTCACTGCCACAGTCAATCCTACTGAAGGGATTGTTGAAGAACTGGATGAAGAAGAAGAACTAGTGGAGTCAAAATTTGAGAAGATGGATGATCAAGATGATATCCATTCAGCCTATGAGAAGCTTTACAAGCTCTCTGAGAAGCATGAGAAATTATATAGGCTGGCCACCAAGAAGCTCAGTGATGTGGAACTTGATCGTGAAGAGTTATCCACAAAGTTTGATGAGGCGAATCAAACTATTGGAGTACTAAGATTTGAGAACAACTTTTTGGCTGAGAAGACCAAGAAGCTTGAAGCAGAGTTGTTTCAAGTTAGAGCTCAACTGGAGAGGACTTCAAGTGCAAAGCTTGAGGAGATGCTCAACAATCAGAAATCTGCTTCGGATCGAACTGGTTTGGGGTATGGTCTTTCTTTCTCTAATACTGCTTCTACTAGCAATACTGTTTTTGTTCCTCCTGCTAATAACATTGAAATTGAGAATATTGATGTTAAAACTGAATTAGCTAGTGAGAACTTAGACAAGAGTAAATCTATCTTAGGAGCACCCCCTAAGCAAGATAAGAAAGATGCTAAAAACCCTAGGGCTAAAAAGGCTAACTCTCAAAAGCCTAAACAAAAGAAGCAGCATCTCTGTCATCATTGTGGAGCTACCGGTCATACTAGACCAAATTGCTATAAGTGGCTAGCCACTCAACAGAGCAATGGCATGATAGCATCTGGAAGCCAAACTCAGCTTCAATCCTCTCTTGCTCCTCTTGGAGATCTTTTGAAAGCCCTCATGTTTCTTTCGAACTTGAACGGTTTAAATTCTTCCCCCTCGCCACCGGTTCAAGGATTCAATCAAAGGAAAGGTTCTTCCAAGGTGTGGAAGAAAAAGGACTTTAAATGATTTCATCGCTTTCTTTTCCTTTCTTGTTTTTGTGTGTTGCATTACTTGTGTGTTTTGCATTTTTTTAGTTAGTCTAGTTTTATGCTTTGCTTTGATAACATGTTTTTGTTTGTTTATTTTCAGTTTTGTTTATTTTGTTTTTGATATAAAAATAAAAAAAAAATTGAAAAATTGAAAAATATAAAAACAGTGTGTGTTTTGTGTACTTTGGTATTTGTGTACCTTGGATGGCCAATGAAACAAAATTTTCTAAACTTTGTATCTCTTTTAGCTTAGATGAGCATCTCTATGCACAACTAAGCAAGTGAGCTTTGTGGCTCTTGTTTGTGATGAGTAAGATTAAGTTATCTCTTAAACTTAACACTCATATCACTCTTTTTGACGGGCAGGACTAGAAAATCCTAAGAGAAAGGCATAAATAACCATCTCACCACTGTTACCCGCCAATCATAGTATGACACCTGTATGCTTCGGCATAGCAAAAGTGCAGTGTCAAAGACATTCGTATGCTTTGACATAGCAAAAATGCAATGTCAAATGCTTAACATCTTGGGTATTTCTTTTCTCTCTTATATGCCCATGCATGATATGCTTAAAAGAAAATATGCAAAGAAAATATAAAGCAAAAAAAATTAAAGATGCTTTAAATATGATTGCAAGCGTGTTTTCTAGGAGATGTGGGAGTTATAGGATGTACCTCGAAGGTGATAGTCCCCATCAAACAGTTATGATTGTGTGTGAGTTAAAGTTATTTTCTCATATCCCAGATCGTCATAACATGTATACACATATGCAATCTTGCGATGTTTTTCACACACAACACGCAATATTCTTTGCTACTCTTGATACATGTGCAGGTACAATGTGATTTGGCCATCACAAGTGTTTACATATGCTAATGTATGCTCACTAAACTGTCTTTACTTGTTTTTGAAATATAAAATTGGTTAGACTTGTTTAGTGTGTGTGTGTGTTTCTAAGGATCCATGTGCTTTTAACTTCTTTTGAGAGATGATTTTGAGAGCTTAATATGTTGTTTGGATCTATGGTTTAGGTGTAAGTTGAATTGCATTCATGTCTGTGTTTTTCTCTTCTCGAAAAACTGCTTTTTACTGATGGCTCGACACCTCCTCGACACCTCCTCAATACCTGGTCATCTGTCGAGCTTCTCAACCTTTTCTAATCGCAATCTCGACACTTGTCTCGACACCTGGTGGATCGATCGAGAAATCTTCTGTCTTCTCGATACCTTCTCGATACCTTGTCGATTGATTGAGCTTCTGATCTCTGAATTAGGTCTTGTACCTCGACACCTTCTCGACACCTTCAGCTGTTGACGGCCATTTCCTCGATACCTTCCTCGACAGCTTCCTCGATACCTCTCGACACCTCAGCTGTCGAGATTTACTGAAGTGTCTATATAAGGATTTTTCACGATCAGAACTTCATTCTCTTGATCTCTCTCGATCTGTCCGCGACTGTTCATCTCCCAAACTCCTTTTTCTCATTCCAAATCATCAATCCACATGATTTTTGGCCCTTCCTTGCTTCAAATCACTTGGTATGATCTCTCTTTCCCTCATAATTCATGCATTTCATGTTTTGAAACTTAGGTTTTGGGGTTTTTGAAAATTTTTGGGGTTTTTCAAAATTGATGAGGTTTTCTTCAAATTTTGGGTTGGTTTTTCACTTAAATGTTTTCAAAATGTCATACATTGCATCTCATGTGCATTAGAATGGTATTTTCATACATTTAGATGTGAGTACTATGTTTATATGCTGGTAGGATTGGATTGGGCAGAGCCCATGATGCATTTTTTGATTTGCATGTCACATACTCATGCATTCCCATGCATACGTACTCTTTGTTCATTTATCTGTCATATTTGAAATGTTTTGGGACTTTCTAATTGTCTCCTTCTCTATCTCTTTCTCCTTCTTTTACGTTAGTAGTGTCTATGGCACCCAAACGTAAATCCACTCCTGCTCGGAACCCTATGCGTTCTAGAGCATCTTCATCTTCTGATTCTGCTCCTTTTAACTTTCGGTTCCGTGATATAGATGCCCAAAAGGCATTTACTGAGAACTTTTCTAGACGCGGTGTTCATTCGGAACGCCAAGTCATTTTGGCGGATTTCGCCAACACTGACCTTCCCTCTGTCATTAACAGAAGGGGATGGGGGTCACTGTGTGACATCCCAGTCACTTGTCCTCTCGTGCTCATTCAGGAGTTCTACTCCAACATGCACGGGATTGATCGTTCAGTACCTCTCTTTTTCACTCGCGTTCGAGGTACGCGCATCCCTGTTACACTGCAGCTTGTTGCAGATGTACTTCGGGTACCTAGGATAGAGTTTCCTGATTACCCTTCTTGTGAGCATCTGAGGACTGTGTCCAAAGAAGAGCTCATCTCTGCCTTCTGTCAGCGTTCTGCTGATTGGGGTGAGCATCTGTACACATCATGTAGGCCTTTTGCTAAAGGTCCTAGATTTCTTAACATGGTGATGACTTTTGTACTCCATCCACTCTCTCACTACAACTTTATCACAGAGCCTCGTGCTCGATTTTTGCTATCACTTCTAGAGCATCTTACTATAGACTTTCCCTCTCACTTCATCCTGTCTATTATAGATGTTCATCTAGATTCGGCGTCTTGTAATAAGCTCATCTTTCCTTCCGTTATCACGAGGATCTTACGCCATTTTTCTATTCCTTTTCCTGTGTCCGACCACTTCACTCATATCTGTGTCATAAATGCCGCTACCGTAAAATGTAGTGAGGCTCAGTTTAGGTCAAGACAGACGGATGCCACTCCTCCCTCCCATTCGGTTCCGTCCAGATCAGCTCCATCCAGATTCGCTCCATCTACATCTGCTCCTTCTTCCTCTACGGGCGATGTATCTCTAGGAGACATTATGGCGCAGTTGCAGCACATGGACACTCGCCTTGATACACTCTCTGCTGAGTTGTATCAGGTGAATTTTTGTGTTGGTCGTAGTACACGACGGCAGGCGACCATGGGTGGTTTTGCTCTAGAGGCTACTCCTTCACCACCTACTCCAGCAACTTCAGATTCTGAGGATGAGGATGATGATGATGATGATGACGGAGATGCTAGCTCTACTGATGAGATGTCTACATGACACTCTACCCTTTGTCACTCGTGACAAAAAGGGGGAGTAGTTTTGGGTTATGAGAGTAGTCATCTTAGGGGGAGAGTTAGTATAGGACATTTTGATAGGGAGAGTGTTGATATATTTGAGGGATGTAGTGAGGTTTTGATGTATCTTTTCTTTTCTTATCTTTTAGATACATTGTTCTTGTATATGAGGTCTTGTGATCAGTTTTACATACATTGTACTTATTCTTTATATATGTGGATGTATGTTTCTTTCACCTCTCTCTCCATGTGTTGTTTCTTCTTTATCTTTATACACATGTTCTTTATACCTGTATGCAATCTATTTATTTCTGTTTCACACAAGATGCCTTGATGAGTTTTTTTTAAAGTGTTTCAGAAATACAGGTTGTCAAAGTCTTCCTTGCCATAAACTCTCTTCTTGCAAAGTTTTTCAAGAGTTTGTGTTAGGATAGATTTTATTGTATTCAACAAGTGAATATGAGTTGAGTGATTTATGACTTCTCTCATATGTTCATTTGTTTGTTGTGGTTTTGTCACAGATTGCCAAAGGGGGAGATTGTTAGGACATATATGTGTTCACTTGTTAAAGAACATATGTCACTTTTTATGTAAATTGGCTAATCCTTATGACAAAACGCACTCTACTTGTAATTGGGTAGTTCTACGTGTTTTTAATACTTCAAGAAACATTGTTTCAAGATCAAGTGTTGAAATCATTAAGTCTGTCTAAGAAAAAGCAAGCTGAAGTGCAAATTCATTAACTCTCGACACCTACTCGATAGCTACCTCGACACCTACTATCTGTCAAGAATTACGAAATCAGCTTTTCTGTTTTGATTTTCTTAGGATCCGTGAATATGGTTTTGGGCCTTCTTTTCTTCTAACCCTAAACATATAAAATGATTGTTTTAAGAGCCATCAAATAAGACACAATTTGCAAAAGCATTGAGCAATCCTTGTTCAAGCAAATTGTGATCAAAAGATGAAGTTCTTAACCTAGTTCATTTTCTCTCTTGAAATTGCTATGTATTTGCACCATAGGGTTTTGTAACCAAGCATCTTCCTGATCTTCATCGTGTATGATGAACTGAAGAACTTTGCAGCCAACCTCTCCTTCTAAAGTTGGTGTTTGAAGTCGCGTACTGGGATCCGCACATTGGTTAGTCACGTACTTGGGAGCTGTGCATCAAAGGTGGAAATTGTCACTACAGATCAAGTCCAATTGGGTATTGGGGTAAGGGTTCAATTGTAGGTTGGTAAGGTACTTGGGATTCCTTTACTTGTAACCACTTGATTTGGTAATAGTGGAGTTTCGGGAGTGGTGACCTGAAAATCACCCGGTGGGGTTTTTGCCGTTAGGGTTTTCCCCATTCATAAACAAATCACCGTTTTATTTATTTTCCGTTGCATATTTAGTATTTGGTAATTTTTTTGTGTTTCCACGCAATTGCATATTTAATTGATTAATTAACAACTTGGCTAATTAATTAATTAGGTTTTATCACAAGGGGTCATTCAGATTGTGGCCTATCATCTATGCAGAACTAAGCAAGTGAGTTTTGTGGCTCTTGTTTGTGATGAGTAAGATTAAGTTATCTCTTAATACTTAACACTCATATCACTCTTTTTGACGGGTAGGACTAGAAAATCCTAAGAGAAAGGCATAAATGACCATCTCACGACTGTTGCCTGCCAATCATAGTATGACACCTGTATGCTTCGACATAGCAAAAGTGCAGTGTCAAAGACATCTATATGCTTCGGCATAGCAAAAGTGCAATGTCTATCCTTAACATGTTGGGTATTTCTTTTCTCTCTTTTATATGCCCATGCCTGATATGCTTAGAAGAAAATATGCAAAGAAAATAAAAAGCAAAAAGATCAAAAATGCTTTAAATATAATTGCAAGCGTGTTTTCTAGGAGATGTGGGAGTTATAGGATGTACCTCAAAGGTGATAGTCTCCATCAAACAGTTATGATTGTGTGTGAGTTAAAGTTATTTTCTCATATCTCAAATCGTCATAACATGTATACACATATGCAATCTTGCTATGTTTTCACACATAACATGCAATATTCCTTGCTACTCTTGATACATGTGCAGGTACAATGTGATTTGGCCATCACAAGTGTTTACATGTGCTTAATGTATGCTCACTAAACTGTCTTGACTTGTTTTTGAAATATAAAATTGGTTAAACTTGTTTAGTGTGTGTGTGTGTGTGTTTTGGGATCTATGTGCTTAATATTTTTCTTGTTGAGAGATTTGTTTTTTTCACATGTTTTGCATCCTTCTATTATCTTGTCATCCATAGCATTTTGTTTCATTACATTCATGCATTTATATAGATTTCTTTGTGCCCTCTTGATCATCTTTGATCATCTTTATGTTTCTCGGGTGAAACTTTCTAGTTTTTTGTACCCTTTGTCAATCATGACAAAAAGGGGGAGAAATTGTGGAACGTGGTGTGGTTTCTTTTTATAAGATTCTACATGTTAGGAGGAGAAATACATTCCTTTGTAAGAGGGAAATGTGTTTCATCTTGTTAGTTGGAGTGCTTACTTCCTTGTTCTTGTACATTGGGTCTTTTGACCAGTTTTACATACATTGTACTTATACTCATTATATGTGGATGCATGTTCTTTCACCTCTCTCTTCATGTATTGTTTCATCTCTATCTTTATACACATGTTCTTTATACTTGTATGCAATCTATTTATTTCTGTTTCACACAAGATGCCTTGATGAGTTTTGTTTAAAGTGTTTCAGAAATACAGGTTGTCAAAGTCTACTTGCCATAAACTCTCTTCTTGCAAAGTTTTTCAAGAGTTTGTGTTAGGATAGATTTTATTGTATTCAACCAGTGAATATGAGTTGAGTGATTTATGACTTCTCTCATATGTTCATTTGTTTGTTGTGGTTTTGTCATGGATTGCCAAAGGGGGAGATTGTTAGGACATATGTGTGTTCACTTGTTAAGAACATATGTCACTTATTTATGTAAATTGGCTAATCTTTTGACAAAATGCACTCTACTTGTAATTGGGTAGTTCTAGGTGTTTTTAATACTTCAAGAAACTTTGTTTCAAGATCAAGTATTGAAGTCATCAAGTCTGTCCAAGAAGAACAAGCTGAAGTGCAAAATCATTAAATCTCGACACCTGCTCGATAGCTCCTCGATACCTGGCTATCTGTCGCGATCTTCAGCTGATACTTATTGCAATCTCGATAGGCTGGTCGATCGATCGAGAAAGCTTCTGTCCCCTTGACACCTTCTCGACACCTTTTCGATAGCTGCTATATGTTGAGATTCATTAAACCTCGACACCTCCTCGATAGCTGCTATCTGTCGAGGTTACGGAATTTCAGCTTTTTGATTTTTGGGCGAAGCTTTTGTATTTGTGTAGGGTTTCTTTTCTCACAACCCTAGACCTATATAAGGCTTATTTTAGAGGCCGTCACATAAGATAATACAAGGAGAACATATACAAAAGGTGACCGATGCCTTATTCTCTCTAAAAGAAGCTATTACGTCTTTGCGCCTTAGGGTTTTGTAACCAAGTGCTTCTCGATCTTCATTGTTGATGAAGTGAAGAACTTTGCAACCAACATCTTCTTCTAGTTGGTGATTTAAGTCGCGTACTGGGATTCACGCAATTGGTTAGTTACGTATTGGGATTCGTGCGTCAAAGGGTGGTGTTCATATATTGAAGAGTTCAGAGGTTCTAAAGCAGTAGAAGGTTTCTACTGTGAGTTCATCTACGGGGATTGTAGAGTCTAGGGACAAAGGTTTTGTACTAGATCTGAAACTTCTCTTTACTATAGTGGATTGCTTTCCGGGAAGGTTTCCCCCTAGGTTTTTTACTGTGAAACTAGTTGGTTTCATTGGTTTTCCTGGGTTATCATATCTTGTCTCATTTATTTTTCCGCTGCATGATTTTGACATGATATTGATATTTGTTTGTTTTAACAAGTTTGATTCATAATAAATCTAATTAACAACTTGGGTTTAAAACTTTTTAATTTTACCAACCGGGGTCTAAATTTTCTAACATTATATGATGTAACTCTTTAGGTGATAGTCTCTTTCAAGTTTATGTGATAAATTTTGTAGAAATTGTGTTTGATTTCTATTCACATATCACCTCACATACATCTCAAGCTTTGTTAGTTGCACACACTGCACAAGTTACTCTCTTCTAAACTTTGTACATGTTATTGTGTGTGATTTTGTTTTTGATAGGCCACAAACGTATTGATCCCTTGTGATTAAATTAATTAATTAATTAGCCAAGTTATTAATTAATCAAATTAACATGCAAACGTGTGGTAGTACAAACAAATCACCAATAAACTAATTATGCAACGGAAAATAAATAATACAATGATTTGTTTACAAATGGGGAAAACTTAACAGCAAAAACCCCACCGAGTGATTTTCAGGTCACTACTCTCAAAACTCCACTATTATCACAACAAGCGGTTACAAGTAAAGGAATCCCAAGTATCTTACCAACCTACAGTTGAACCCTTACCCCAATACCCAATTGGACTTGTTCTGTAGTGACGGTTTCCCCTTTTGATGCACGGCTCCCAAGTACGTAACTAACCAATTGTGTGAATCCCAGTACGCGACTTCAACCACCAACTAGAAATAATGGTTGGCTGTAAAGTTCTTTAGTTCATCCACATGATGAAGATCAAGAAGATGCTTGGTCACAAAACCCAAAGGTACGCATACATAACAACTTCTTTAGAAGAGATGAACTTGGGCAAAACTTTGTCTCCGGTCACAATTTGCTTCAATAGAGGTTTCTCAATGCTTGTGCAACTTATGTACTCTTTGACGGCCCTTAAAACAATCCTTTTATATGTCTAGGGTTAGTAGAAAAGAAAAACCAAAGGCACATTCTTGGATCCCAAGAAAACAGAACAGAGAAATCTGTTTTTCTTAAACCTCGACAGACAGAAGCTATTGAGAAGCTGTCGAGCAGATGTCGAGCTTACGAGCTTGAGCAACTCTCTAAACCTCGACACATACTAGCTATTGAGCTTTAATGAATTGCACTTCTTCAGCTTGTTTCTTGGACAGACTTGATGACTTCAACACTTGATCTTGAAACCTTGTTTCTTGAAGTATTAAAAACACCTAGAACTACCCAATTACAAGTAAAGGGATTAGCCAATTACCTCAAAGAATGACATATGTTCCTAGTAAGTGAAACACATATGTCCTAACAGTTTTATCCATCCAAGATTTAAAATTCCTTATTTTTAATGCAAAATGTGTTTGAAGTTTGAGAATTTAAGGATAGTTAATTGAAATTTTTTTTTTAAAGCATTTCATCTCATACTCATGCATTCTTTTCATAAAATACTATGCTTTGAGGTGTTTTTACATAAAACTATTTTGTTTTTCAAAAAAATTGATTTTTCCAGATTTTTGATCGATCGAACCTATTTCTCGACCAATCGAAAATGCGATTAAAATTTTGATTTGAATCTAACCATTTCAATCACTGCTCGATTGCTTCTGGATCAATTGAAGGCATTTTTGATCCATCAAATCTAATTTTCGATCAATCGAAAATCGTATAGAGAGTTTTTTTAAAAAACTTTGAGTTTTCACGTGTTCTATCACCTTCAAACTTTTTCAAAAACACTTTTCTCTCTCTCTTCGATCGGTCAAGGCTTCCAATCAATTTTTTTGTCGTTTTCCCTCAAACGTTTTGCATGGTTTTTGTCTTCTAAGGCCGGTAATACCTTTATACCCCTCCTTTTTCATTTATTTTCATGTTTCATACATATTTTTCATGCATTGTGGGAAAAATTCGAACCTATGAAATTTTGGGATTTTTGTTGATTTAAGCATTTTCTTTGGAAATTGATCAATGGGTTTTTGTTGTGGGACAATATAACAGTGATCTTTGTGAATTAATTTGATCAATTTGATGATTTGGGAAAAATTGGAAATTCTAGGGTTTGAAACTATCTGATTTGGGGTTTTTGTTCAATTGAGCTTAATTTGATGAAATTGGCTTGTTAGATTGATTGATTTGATCATTATTTAATGTTATATATCTTGTGTAATGATCAATTTTGCCAATTTGTTGGTTTTTTGAAAGTGGGTTTTCAAAATTTGGGGTTTTTGGATATCATCTCTATGCTCAAGCCAATTTTGTGATTTTAAAGTAAAATTAAACTTATTCTCACTGCATTAAAGTATGCATCATGTGTTAATATTGTTCATGCATCATATAGAATTGTTATTTCTATATATTTCTGTGCTAACTTGCAGTCTACCTTTGGTTTTTCTATTTTTTTTCTGTCTCTTTTATGTCTGTCTTTTTTATCCTTAGCATCATGTCTAGGAGACTAGAGCTAAGAGAAAATCCTCTTCTTCTTCTGTCCCCACCTTTGATAGTGAGAGGTTCTTGAGTGAGAAAAACCAAAAAGCGTATGAGAAGCTGAACATTCGTAGGAATGTATGGGTCGAGCGTAAGGTCATTTTAGATGAGTTAGACGGTGAGATTAGGAGAAACTTTGATTGTAGGGGCTAGTTGCCTTTGTTGGATGTTGATCATCCTCCTCCGGCTACCTTGATCAGAGAGTTCTATTCGAACATCTCTATCCACTCCTATGATTCCAACACTCTCGTGAGAAGTTGGTTACGGGGTGATGAGTACACCATTACTCCTTCGATAGTGGCTGATGCTCTTGGTGTGCCACTGGTCCAGCATCCTGTTTATCCTTATGATAAGTCTCCACCCCTAGATGACATTATGTCATTTATTACTGGTACTTCTATTCAGTGGGGTTTTAATCCTCAAATCACCTCTCACGAGTTGGTTGAGACTATTTATCTCTTTTTCTGGATTTCTTACCATTCCATCTGGCACACATTTGCATACCATTCCTATAGAGAGATGTGCATTTCTGTATGCCCTTTTCACTGTGAGAGACCATGCCCCCAGCTTGTTTTTAGGATGTGTTAGGCCAAACCCACATGAATGGGTGGAGTCGTGTTACTACCTCTCAAAATGGAGGTTTGACTAGTTATATTTTCCCCTTTAGATTAAGAGTTTTACAATGGAGTCGCCACTTATTTAATTATTGGAATAAATAAGAAAACCAAAATTGAAAAATTCCTCATTTTATTAATTAGAATTTGAATTTACATTGATCATATGAAAATTACATGGCTTTGGTTCTAGATACAATCTAAGATAAAATACATGGTTTTGTTTCCTAATTACAATCTAGAAATTCAAAATTATATGGATAAACATACGATCTGCTAAACCTTGATCTAAGCTCGGGGGCTATGTTACAAGGTGGGAAGGTGTTAGGCACCCACCTTGCCCATTGAAACCGGTCTCCTAGATTATGGTGACAAACATTCATATCATATCATCCAATATGTCGATCAATTTGCATGTTGAATTTAATGTGTGTGTAGGTGATAAACCCTAATTCAATTTATTAAGCATTGCATTTGGATTGAAAGATAAATTCTAGTGAATGTGTGTAGCTGGTGAAAACCTAGATTCAAGGATTTAAAAGAATTATTAAATAAACATATTTTTCATGTTTTTGATGTGGATTTAAGATCGAAACTAGTGTTATGCATGAACATGTGATGAACAACCAAGAACATGTAAAGAACATATAAGAACAATTAAGAACATTCAAACATATTCAAAGGAATCTAAATGATTATTATCATGCTTTAATCTTAAACTCTCATCATGGCAACAAAAAAAAAAAAAAAAAAAAAAAAACAATTAAGGAAAGGGATTAGACTTTCATGCAAGATCCATATGGTGAAGGAGAAGACTCTTGAGGGAGGTCCTAAGGGTGGAGAAAAAGAAGAGTTAGGAGAGGAAGAGTGAGTCTCACTCAATACCTTGAGTCTCAAGAAGACCAAGATATGACAAGACTACTCAACTTCCTAGCACTCAAGAGAGGAGAAGAGAGGGGTTTTTATTTTTTATTTTTTTGGAATGAAGAAGAGGGGGGGTTTATATAGTACTGGCGGAGGAAATATGAATGGAAAGCCATTTAATGAGGGTTGAGAAAGAATCATGAACCTAGACCTCGTTTTAGCCTTGGGGGAAATTTGGTGCATTAAATGGAAAGATTGGTAAGAGTGAGGAGCAAGCTAAAATTCGATTTTCCCGTAGCTGCTATAACAGCATGTAGAGCCAACTTCGAAAAATCATATCTGACTTAATTCTGATCAGAATTATCTTATTCTTGTACTCAAATTGAAGCCCCAGCGGTCTAGTTTCTGGGAAAATTAATCTTATTCACAGATTCAAAATATTCTGAGAGATATCAACGAAATTGTGAGCAGAGATCATTTGTTAGAAAACAATTTCAGCACAATTAGCATTAATAGGTCCCAAATTAGTTTACAATTAACATTAATGGGCTCCAATCACTCCCATTTTAGACATAATTAGTTCCAAATTTACCCTAATTAAAAGATAATTGCACAAATTACTCATTGAATAATTAATGTTTAACTATTCAATTAATTAGGTGTGTGCAACTCTACCATAAAATGTAGTCCTGACCAATCAAATTATGACACATCATTGATCTCAAATTGATTATACTTATAACCAATTGAAATCAATTGTTCATAATCACATATACTCAAACTCAATTTGTGATAATGCATATCAACCATTAAAACTTGATTTGATGATAACTTTCAATCTAGTGGTTCGATTAAGGCTTATGACCAGTTGATTTGATCGTTACAACATCAAGATCATTTTGGTGATATGAGATTAAGGATATAATAACTAGAATCAAGAGGCATATTTCCAAGGCAAAATTACCCTTTTACCCTCCAGGTGAGGTTAAATGCAGGTTGCAAAATGGGGTGTCAACAGTCACAGATGCTCCTATGAGCTTTCCTCAACTTTTCATTCATTCTTTGATTGAGGTTCATAGGAGTAGTTTTATTACTCGTGCTATTTTCTTTCCGATTTTTATTCATCGGATTCTTTTGCATTTGGGTTTAGTGGAGTTTCCTGCATTTGAGCCCGTTCATATCATAGCTCCTATAGGTGCCACCTTTTTTAGGTAGAAGGTTGCTTAGATGAGAGTAAGCTCTAAACGCCCTAGGGTTGAGTCTTCTGGTGTCAATTTTTCCGCCACCATCCATTCCCCTGCCAGACTCAGAACACCGAATTCGCAGGCACACACAGGAATTGAGATTGAGGAGGAGAAATCTAAGTGCATTAACTCCGTCGATCAGGCCATTTACTTGCCGTCATCAGATCGCTGAAACTGCCCCCGGTTATTTTTTTCCCCTTTCTTATATCTGGGTACTTAATATGACTTTTAGGTATTTTGGTTGGATAGGTATAGATTTAGATATTTTCTTAAATCTTTTGGGATTTTCTGTTACAGTTTGTAGATTTCAAATTTTGATGTTGTTTGTTTGGTTCTTTCCTTCTTGCCCTAGCTCACTGTTTCTCTCTTGCTTTCCATCTTTGTTTCTTTCCCAAGAAAGTTGTGATTATATATGCTTTGTTATTTTTTATTTTTCTTTAAAGAGTATAACTCAAGGGATTATTCAGTTTGCGTAATTAGAAACAATGAGGTTTTTGATTGGTTGTTGAGAAAGTGGAGGATTAAGTGAGGGAATGATGAGGGAAATTGGAATTTGTTTTTGGTTCAATTGGGGACTGATTGAATGAGCAAATTTTGAGTTTTTGGTTTTGTAAGAAACTAAACAGTAAAAAATGTGTGACAAGTTATTAATTTGATGCTTCATTTGTTGCTGGAATTGTACTGGAAAAGAAATAAATGTGAACAATATTAAGGCTTTTACTATTGTTCTTATATTGATGTATGTTCTATTAGTGCTCTCAATCATGTTATGATATTAGAATTGTAATTAGATTGGTTCATGAAAGAATCATCCTCCAATTGTGTTCTTTGTGGACATCATTATAAAAAAACATGTATCATTTGTGTATGGTATGTTAATGCTCTCAATTAAATTGCTACGCTATACACTCTAAACTTTCAAATTTTACAAAATAATGTTGCAGTGAAGAGATGGGCAGAGCAGTAAATCATATGGCAGTTGCAGTGACTATTGAAAGGATAGAGGGTAGGGGCGGAGCCACATAGTGGCTTGGGGGGGGGGGGGGGGGGCTGTGGCCCCTGCAAAAAAAAAAAAAAAAAATCCATTAAACTATGTAGAAAAAATAAATGCCCCCCCCCCCCTTCCCAACATTGGACAGCCGGCCCCCCTACCCATTTCTCAACTATTCTCCCAACCTAGCCCCAGCTTTAGGTTTAGGTACTCCAAATAAAACAAAAAGCTGCTGGCCCACTTCATTTAAATACTCAAGTCCAAATAACAACAAAATTACGCTTTCTCTCAATCTTAAAAAACCCACCCTAACCCACGGAATCCCTTATTCAATTTTTACTTCTTATTCTTTTGTTTTGGCTTCTCTGATACACTTTCAGCACTGGTACGCTACCTACCAGCCCCCAAAACTCCAGTCCTCTATCCTCACAGTCCGGGGAAAAAAAAAATTCTAACCTATTTTTTCTTTCTTCATCGACTGATTTAGCTTTAGTTTTGGAACTTGGTTGTTTTATCTTCTTTGATACACTTTCAACACTGGTACCGCTGCCTACCAGCCCCCAAAACTCCAGTCCTCTGTCCTCACAGTCCGGAAAAAAAAAAAAAAAAAAAAAAAACTGACCAATTTTTTCTTTCTTCATTAGCTGATTCAGCTTCAGTTTTGGAACTTGGTGACTACCTGGTGAGTTTTCTTCTCTTTCTTAAGCATTAGACATTCATGATTCATCTCTTTTTAGTATCTTTTTTTGATTTTCTCAACTATCTACACCTAAATATTCACATGCTCTTTATATTTTCATAGATTTTTAGAGAAATACGTGATTGAAGGCATGGGGAGATTGTTTGCGATGAGTCTTGAAGGGAAGATCTTTTGGAGGCAGAGGCAGTAGTCATTGCCACACGGGTTACCCATCTTTGCACTTTGTGAAGACACAGTTTCTAAGGTAAAATTGTTTTTGATTTATTACCTATTTTTGATTAGTTAGATATCATGTTGTTGTGGATGTGGCTGTAGGTGTTGTTAAATTGTTTGTTTTATGTTGTGTACCAATACTTGTGTGTTTAATTTTTATTTTTGTTTGAGGGGTTATTATTAATTAAAGTTGTATTAAAAATGGGTTGACTATTTAAATTATAGTGGAAATTTTGTTTTTTCTTGAGTATGAATAACATTCATATAACTAAGTAAAAATTTCTAATTAAAATTTTATTTTTTAAAGTTCTTTTCAGGTTAATTCTTGAGTCATATTCTTAAAGCTAAAAGAATTATGAGCAAATGAAAAGCAATTGATGCATTCTTTAAGAAAAAAGATGTTAGCAATTCAGAAATTAGGACAGATGTGGTTGTAGAAACAAATGTTGATACTTCAATGCCTGATGAACACCCCTCCAAATGTTCAAGAATTCAATCTAAAGAGATAGATCGTGATCCAGGATCACATGAACAAATATGTGAATTCCCTATCAACAAACAAGATGAAATCCGACGAGCTTATCTCAAAGAAGGTCCGTATCAACCTAAAAATATGGATTATCCATACAATGATGATACCCATCATCGTCGATTTCAACCTTCATGGTTTGAATCACATAAGGATTGATTGGAATACTCACCTTCAATGGATGCGATATATTGTCTACCTTGCTACCTTTTTAGTAAGAAACCAATAAGTCGTCCCGGATCAGATGCATTCATTTCAATAGGTTTTAATAATCGGAAAAAGGTGAAAGATGGAATGAATTCTCCTTTAATTTGTCATGTAGGGAAAGATCCAAACTCCCCACATAAAATTACTATGAAATGTTGCGAGGATTTAAAGAATTATTCACGACATATTGACACGCTAATTGAGAAATAAACGTTAAAAGAATTAGAGAATAATCAATTACGGCTCAAAACCTCAATAGAGTGTGCTTGATGGCTAGCATTCCAATCTTGTGCTTTTAGAGGTCATGATGAAAGCCTTGATTCAAAAAATAGAGGTAATTTTATTGAATTGATAAAATTCACATCAACTTTCAATGACAAAGTAGCTAGTGTTGTCTTGGAAAATGCTTCAGGAACTGCCAAATATACATCACCCACAATTCAAAAGGAGATTTTGCATATTCTTGCCAGTAATGTGTGAAATGCTATTCGTGAAGAAATTGGGGGTGCAAAATTTTGCATTCTTGTTGATGAAGCCTGGGATGAGTCGAAGAGAAAGCAAATGGCCATTATTTTGAGGTTTGTTGATAAAAATGGTTTCATTAAAGAGCGTTTCTTTCATGTTGTGCATGTTAGAGATACTACTGCGTTGACCCTAAAGAAGGAGATATGTGTTGTCCTTTCTCGTTACAACCTTCACATTGAGAATATTCGACGTCAAGGGTATGATGGAGCTAGTAATATGCGTGGTGAATAGAATGGATTACAAGCTCTATTTCTTAAAGAATGTCCATATGCTTATTATGTACATTGCATGGCTCATAGGTTGCAATTGGCTTTAGTTATAGCATCAATTCTTTGATCATTTGACTAATATTATCAATATTGTCGTTGGTTCTAGTAAGTGTAATGATGAATTGCAATATGCTCAAGGGGAACAAATTGAGAATATGATTGCTTCTAATGAAATTGGGACTAGAAGAGGAGGAAACCAAATTGGCACTTTGCAATGGGCTAGAGATACACGTTGGGGATCTCATTTTCAATATATTTGTAGTTTGATAAAAATGTTTGATGCAACTTGCAAAGTTATCAATACTATCTCTGAGGAATGGGCTAATTATAAACAACGTGGTGATGCCGAGGGAGCCTATCAGGTATTAACATCATTTGAATTTGTTTTAGTTTTGCATGTGATGAAAGAGATTATGGGAATTACTAATATTCTTTACCAAGCTTTGCAACAACATTCTCAGGATCTTATAAATGCCATGCATTTAGTTTCAACTACAAAATCACTTATTCAAAAGTTGAGAGATGATGGATGGGAGCCTTTACTTGATAGTGTTACATCATTTTGTGGACAACATGAAATTGATATTCCTGACTTAAATGCTCGTTACACTAAAGCTCGAGGCAGATACTGTCATCAAGATGAAGCTTTGACAACAATAGAACATCATTTAAGAATTGACATATTTACAGTTGCAATAGATTTTCAATTGCAAGAATTGAATAGTAGATTTTGTGAGCTAACAGTAGATCTTTTCACTCTTATTTCTGCATTAAATCCTAAGGATGCTTTTAGATCATTAAAAATTGGAGATATTTGCAATTTGGCTAAAAATTATTATCCTCAAGATTTCACTGAGCAGGAAATTTGTCTTTTGAAGCTTTAATTGCAACATTATGAGCCTGATGTGACAAAGCATCCAGATTTTCAAAATATGGGTACAATATCTAAGCTATGTAGGGGATTAGAAATTTTAGGGAAGTCTAAATTCTATCATTTAATTGATAGATTGATTCGTCTTGTGTTGACTCTTCCAATTTCTACAGAAACTACAGAATGAGCTTTTTCAACTATGAAACTATTAAAAACAAGACTTCGCAATAGAATGGAGGATGAACTTTTGGCAGCTAATATGACAGTTTATATAGAAAATGAAATTGCTGGGAATTTCACCATGAAAATGATTATGGATGAATTCTGTTCCATGAAAAATCGTTGTAAGACATGATTTTAATGTGAAATGTGAAAGGTTTTTAGACCCCTTAAAACACAACAATTTGATTAACCTAGTTTATTAGCCGAGTGATTAACTTAGTCAAATTATGCAAATCTAGGTTAACACAATCAAATAATCATATCAAGTATATAAAGCAGCGGAAAAGTAAATAACACAATGATATGATGACTCAGGAAACCACACGATAAAAACTTGGGGAGGATTTGACCTAGCTATCCTCAAGGTAAACTTGAATCCACTATACGAAAGAATCGAAGTTCATACAAAAGGACTTACAAGCTCCCTAGCTTGACTTCCTAATACTACCCATCAGTAGAACTTACTGACACGACCACGTGCAAGCTCCGAATCCACGGACTCCTTCTTTCTTGGATTCTCTAATCAGGTACAAGCACTCCTGCTTGTGTTTCTTTAAGCTCCAATAGCAGCAATTGAGTTGATAATCAAGATGTTGATATTATCTCTACCTTGAAACCCTAAGTTTATGTGAAGAAAAGCTCCTCAAGGATCTCACAAGAGATTCACATAAACCGCAAAGTATGAGCAACAATACAATCAGAGCAACTCACAAAAACGTGGCTAGGGTTTTGCCTTATATACCTAGGGCAAAAATATAAAACCCAAAACGTTTAATGAGATAGGGCTGAGTTGGAAATTCTGCAGAAAAACATTCTGGCCGACTTTCGATCGATCAAGCCAGGCCGAAATGCACCAATGCATCTGCAGCCTCTCGATTCCAACTTTACATGAATTACACAACTTTGAGCAAGCCTAATCAAATTAAAGGGCAATTTATCCATAACAAGATAAAAAAAATTAAAATAAATTAAGTATGGATATGTAAACAAATTATTGTACGCATAAATCAAATTAAAGGGCAATTTATCCATAACAAGCATAATTTTATACATTGATTAACTCTATACCCATTTATCCATCAATATGTGATTATGCATATCAAGGCAGACATGATAAAAGTGAGGTATAGTTGAGGATCTGAAAAACTAAATTCTTTATGTCCTAGACACTTCACGAGACAAATCCTGCGAGTTTTCTCCCGAGTCATCTCGTAAATTGCATCATCCATTAATTTTCAAATGAAGTCACGAGCGATTCACGATTGTCTTGCAAATTGTCCCTTGAAAACACTCTTCCAACTACTCTTTAATGGACTTCAAAAACCCAAAATAACCCAATAATACAAAATATTTAAGTATGAAATATCATAGAAATTGGCACAGAATAGAGCCAACACAAGTACATCAAAATTACAAATCAAAAAATGAAAAACTTGGTCCCACAGGGTGCAACCACTGGTGAAACGATGCAGTACTGGCAATTAATTTATTCATTAAGATAAGTTTTACCGAATACAAGATAAGTTAGAAAGTGTTACTCTCTTTCTGACTAGGTGAAAGAGATGAGATGAGGGCCACACCTCAAAAGGTACAAGACAAAGACCAAGTACCTGGCCAAAACATGAGCAGCTTTGTTAGCATTTCTATGTTAATCATCGTAAACCAGTTGATCAAAGTTGGAAGATAGCATTTCTATCACTAATTTCTTAAAAATAACTTCAGCTTCAACTTGGACAGTGACTTTGGTGGTCACTTTCTTAGAGAATGAAAATATCAATTTCCCTCCTCAATCTCTAGCTACCCTTAACAACAATAAAGGAATAAGACAGAATCCATAGTCTCATCACATGCTCTGATACTTACCTCTTATTCGCTCAAAACCACAAAAGCAAGACTCAATTGGCAAGCCCTATCCTATCATGATATCTATGGCACTAATGCAGTGGTGATTCTAAGAATATTTTTTAGGGTTGTCGCTAAAAAACTTAAATTATACAAAATTTGATAAAGAGATAACTTAAATATATTAACTCGAAAATGTGTTAAAACACAAAAGCTGTTTAGACCCTCCAAATCAAAGTTACGGCTCGATTGATTTTACTCTAACTTAAACTAAGTGCGGAAATAGATTAAATGCGAGTGGAAAAACAAATAAACTACTCTAACCCATAATCATAAAACCACAGTAGTAAAATGAAAGGTAAAAGAGTAGGGAAGAAGAATGCAAACACAAGATAACACGCCGATGTGATATCAAAGAGGAAACCGAAGAACTCGGCGAAAAACCTCTCCACCGCCCTCTAAGTGGTAATTGATCCACTAGACAATCAGTTGGGATACACAAATAGTAAGAGACCTTCTAAGCCTAATTTACCCAATGCACCTAAGCCCTCCAAGCTCATATTCCAACAAGACCCTCCAAACCTATTCAATAAAATAAATTATTTTACACTGTCCTTGTCAAGAAATGCACACTTTTTCTAACAAATACACACCCATACCAAACACCCAATTATATGTTTCAGTTTTTAAAAAATGTTACAAAAATATACTATCAAACACTTTTTTTTTTTTTTTTTACGAGTGCTCAAAAAACATGTTTTTAGTACACTTTTTAAATCACAGTTTTCACAATAATTTAAAAACCAAAACTACAATGCTCCGCCAAACTGCCCTAAGACATTGAAGTAAAAAAAGCTTTAAGTTGCAGGAGCATATTCAAATCAACATATCTAGGAACTTGAAATCATTAATATATATATATATATATATATGAGATGGGTTCAAGTTACACCTGGTGTGTACCATAAATTTCTAATAGATCCAACAGTTGGAAAAATAGTATTAAATGATTATTTCTTTCCACTTATTTACCTAATTAATAATAGTTTTTCTCTAGCCTCATTTATTACTTTCCATAGATCTCATTGGATTTTGTTTAATGGTGTCCCTTTCTTCCTAAAATTTTTGTTGTTAGACAACGTTTCTTCTATGGTGGAAAATGCAGGTCAATGGAAAAGGTTTTATGTGTTCAACCAAAAACAAGTTTAATACAGCAAAATGAAAACGTTTTTTTAGAATGTCACATATTCAACTAATCATCACTTAAAAACTCTCTTCTTGCATTATATAAGTTGTCAAAATCCCTTAGATAGTAGATATGACAAAGCGACCACCAACCGTAGATATTGGATTTTGTTTAATGGTGTCTCTTTCTTCATAAAATTTCCGTTGTTAGACAACGTTCCTTCTTCTTTGTTAGACTTGTTTTGTGTTTCAAATGGTTTTGAGGTTTCAATTTTCCTAATCTCCTAATTCACATACTCTCTTAAAAAAAAAAAGACAGAAAACTTTATGGATAGAGGTGACAGCCACAGAGACAAAGCAAAGCCTCATCATACTTATATTTCTACTTCAAAACCAATTAACCAAGTCTCCTAAACAGGGAAAAAATATCTCAAAATTAAAGCTTAAAAAACCTCATGGGATTTATTTTCTTGCAAAGCATTGGTTAAGCTTCTTAATTTGACAATTTTTTTAATTCATAAAAAAATCATTTTGTCTTATAAAAAAATCATTTGTAATAAATTTCTTCATTTTTTGGTTTGTTGAGATCTTAATTATTATGCCAATAAGTTCTATCTCAAACAACATCTCCTCTCTCTTGCCAAAAAAAAAAAAACTTACTACAAGATAATAAAATAAGGATTTAGTGACAAAAGTGGGTAAAAGTACATGACTATAAATGCAGAGAGTTTGAAAGAAGGAAAGGAGAAGAGGAAAAAGATGATAACAATAAATTAGTACATGCCAGTCCACTCCACATGTTATTTTAGGTGGCATAAAAATAATTTTTTATTCTAACCATTAGCTAGTGTGAGTCATATTCCAGGCCAACTTTAATATTGTAAATTGAAAATTTCTCTAAATAAGAATTTTTATTTAATTATAATTGCATTGAGTCTAAGAGGATTAAATTAGAAGCGAAATTTCAAATTGTAATAACACGACATGTTAGGTGAATTATCAGGTGAATGCTCCAAACATTCAATTCTGTTACCATTCATTGTCCCCTCGATACTCACTCAAGCGAGTTGGTACTTAAGAGAAAATTTTATTTTCTCTACTATCTTTATCATATTATGTCTCTTTAGTGACTCAATATTTTCAAAATTTTACCTAAAACCATAGAGAGAAGGTTGAGAATACCAATTTCCTTCGTGAGAAAATTCATTGTAGCCTCTATACCTTCATCCTCTCCCCAGTTGCCATAACTACTGTACGGCACCAAACTCCCTGGGCCTGTTGGATCATTAAGGCCCACTAATGCTCTACTTTCTTGGCATGCTCGGATGAGGACATTTTGGTCTTAGTCGTCCACTCGTGTTTCCTGAGATTGCATCATCCCCCGAGGATACTTCCCCGGGAAGTTCTATCATGCCCGGGAAACCTATAACCGAGCATCGACGACCAGCAGTTGTATCCGCCTAGCGTCAGGGAATGGGAACTATTTCCAAGGCCATTCCCACCTAAACATCCACCTATCATCGCCTGTATTGGACCTCCAAATGCACTAGCGACAAAGCTAATCATCACTATCCCACTAGCATCTCACTATAAATACAAGAATCTCATGGGAAGGAAGGGTTGGTTGAAAAACAGGGAGAGAGAAAAAGAGTAGAAGGAGTCGTCGATCAGTCTCAGCACAAGAACGACCCAGTGTAGGAAATCCAAGCCCACGATACAAATAGATTGTGAGCCCAAACGAGTCATAGCCCAGTATCTTCGTTCTGAGGCCTGCACAATTGGCGCCGTCTGTGGGAATCGCCTACAAAGCTGTAGTTCATCTGAGACTCGCCTACGAGACAATGTCCGGAAGACATCTGGGGGGTGGTGACGAAACTGGTTCGGTTGGGTCTTCTAGGGGGTCGTCCTAGCGAGAAAGAAGGCAAAAGAGACGTGAAGACAAGGAGCGTGAACGGGAAGATATGTCCGGTCACGGGGAGGGGTCATATCAGACGCAGCGGACAGTGACAAACGCCCCGAACCGTAGGTAGCCCGATGACAGGGACCAGGAAATTGAGCGGCTGCGCAGGCGGGTGAGGGAATTCGAGTTAGAAGCGGATGGCAGGCGACGAAGGAGGGAGCGAGACGATCTCGGAAGGAGGACCGAGGATTCGGGAGGTCGCCAGGAAATGGGGGCCAGCCATTTGGGGTCCCATTGGCGAAGGGAACGTTCGCGTTCGCATGAGTCATACAATCACCAAGAAAGGTTGCATTCGCGGGAGCCTCATCATCGCCGAGACCGCTCCCGGTCGCGGGATCATGATGAGCGAGGGTCGGATTCCTCCGAGGATAAGAAGCCACGGAACGCTGCTATGGACGCGCTAAGCCGCGCCTTGCGCAGGGTGGCAAGGTCCCCCTTCTCAGATGAAATTGAGCGGGCCACGATGCCAAGAAAATTCCCGAGACCACCGTTTAACATCTACGACGGAAGGGCGGACTCGGTCGAACACGTCAGTCATTACATCCACATGATGTCCCTGCATTCGCATAATGACGCACTGATGTGCAAGGTGTTTCCCTCCAGTCTTGGCCCAACCGCTCTTAGGTGGTTCAACGGACTGCGTAAGAAATCCATACATTCTTTCGCCGAGCTAGTTCAGGAGTTCGGCGTTCGGTTCGTAACCTGCAGCCGAGTGCCGCAACCTGTTGATAACCTGCAGCCGACTTGCAGGGTACAATACAACCACACGAAGATGCGTTAGTGATCACCGCCTGGATAAGCAGTTTCGATGTGAAGAGGGTAATGGTAGATCAGGGCAGCGGGGCTGATGTAATGTATCCGGATTTGTTCAACGGACTTGGGTTGAAGACTCAGGACTTGGGAAAGTATAGTGCGCCGCTAGTCTCGTTTGATGGAAGAATAGTGATACCAGAGGGCCGGATTTCGTTACCAGTAGTCCTGGGGGGAAAGGAAGTAAAGGTCATCTTCATAGTGGTTAATTCCTTCTCACCATACACGGCAATCTTGGGAAGACCATGGATCCACTCCATGGAAGCTGTGCCGTCCACATTGCATGTAAAGATTAAGTTCCCTACCAAGCAGGGTATCGCAGTGGTGCGAGGGAGCCAGCAAATGGCCAGACAGTGCCTAGTAGCTGCAGCGAATTGGGAAGGCCCGCGGACGGGGCAGAATGACGAGACCGAAGAAGCCCCGTTATAGCAATTACCGCACCTCCGAGAGGATTCGGGGAATGCTTGCGTCGAGGAATTGATAAAGGTCGGAATACTGCCGGATGGGGACAAGCACTTCCAAATAGGGGCCAGTCTGACAACCCACGAGAGAGTTCAATTGCTACTGTTTCTTGTTCGGAGCCTGGACGTGTTTGCGTGGAGTCCGTACGAAGTGCCGGGGGTGGACCCCGAATTTATCGTCCACAGGCTCAACGTGGACCCCTCATTCCCTCCCAAGAAACAGAGACCGAGGAGAAAAGCGCATGAACACGCCGAGGCTGTTAGGGCCGAGGTTCAGCGTCTAAAGGAGGCAGGAGCAGTGAAGGAGGTCTTCTTTCCAGAATGGCTTGCAAACACAGTGGTGGTGAAAAAGAAGAGCGGCAAATGGAGAATTTGTGTGGACTTCACGGATCTGAACCGAGCATGCCCGAAAGACCCGTTCCCTATGCCCAAGATTGACCAGTTGGTAGATGACACGTGCGGACATCCGAGAATGAGCTTCTTGGACGCATTTCAAGGCTATCACCAGATTGCCCTGGCCGGTGAAGATCAGGAAAAGACTGCGTTCATATCTCCCGACGCCAATTACCATTACACCGTGATGCCGTTCGGCCTGAAAAATGCCGGGGCAACATACCAGCGGATGATGACCAGGATGTTCCGTGACAAGATTGGACGGACGGTGGAAGTATATATCGATGACCTTGTAGTGAAGAGCAAACAACAAATGCAACACGAAGAGGATCTTCAAGGGGTGTTCGGTGTATTGCGACAACATAAGCTGCGCCTTAACGCGGAAAAATGTGCCTTCGGAGTGGGGGCTAGAAAGTTTTTGGGATACTTAATCTCCAGCCGAGGAATAGAGGTAAACCCTGGCCAAATTGTTGCCGTACAAAGACTCAGGCCGCCGAGCAACCCAAAGGAAATGCAGGTATTAACCGGAATGTTGGCGGCTCTTAACCGGTTCATCTCTAGATTCTCCGATCGCTGCCGTCCGTTCTATCAGCTTCTTAAAAAATGGAAGGGGTTCCAGTGGGATGCCGAGTGTGAAAAAGCATTTCAGGATTTAAAGAGTACCTGACGCACGCGCCGATACTGACTGCCCCGGAACCTGGGGAGGACCTGCTCATGTACCTCTCGGTGATCGACCATGCCGTGAGCGCCGTGCTGCTAACTGATCGGGGGGTGCAACAACCAGTCTATTACATCAGCAAGACTCTGGTTGACGCCGAGACCAGATACTTGCCATTGGAGAAGCTGGTTTTGGCACTGGTGCATGCCACTAGGAAGCTGCCACAGTACTTTCAAGCCCATACCGTGTATGTACTAACTGAATATCCGTTGCAGTCATTGCTGAGACGATCAGATTTCACGGGGTGGATAGCAAAATGGGGGACCAGGCTCGGAGCTTTTGATGTACGATATAGGCCGAGAACTGCCGTGAAAGGGCAGGTAGTAGCTGATTTTGTGGCTGAGTTTTCACCTAAAGGCTCATGCCAGATAGTCTGCCAGACGAGTTGCCGCTCATGGAAAATATACGTGGACGGGGCTTCCAGCTCCACGGGGGCTGGTGTGGGGATCGTAGTGATTGGGCTCGAGGGGATTCGCCTGGAGCATGCTTTCAGGTTCGGATTGAAGGCCTCCAATAACGAGGCAGAATATGAAGCACTGATAGCCGGGTTAAGCATCGCTTCAAGCCTGGGGGCCCAGGATGTTGAGGTCTATTCAGATTCCCGGTTGATTGTCAATTAGGGTCATGGCAGTTTCGAGGCCCGAGATCCTCGGATGAAGGCCTATTTGGAGCGAGTGAAGCAGATTATGGCCGGATTCGAAATGGCGAAGGTCGTACAAGTAGCTCGGACACATAACAGTCACGCTGACTCCCTTGCCAAGCTGGCGTCATCAGTAGCCGAGGATGTACCTCGGCTCATCAGAATAGAGCAAGTTCCAGAACCAAGTATCAAGCTATCCAGCAACCCGGCAGTCACGGCTATCGCTACACAGGGACCCAGTTGGATGGACCCCATCATTGAGTTCTTGGCCGAGGACCGGCTCCCCTTTGACGAAAAGGAAGGAAATAGAATCTGAAGAACGGCCCCTCGGTTTTGGTTATCAGAAGATCGGAGGTTGTATCGAAGATCCTTCGGAGGACCATACCTTTTATGCCTGCACCCAGACAAAGTGAACCAACTTTTAGCAGAGCTACATGAGGGAGTGTGTGGCAGTCACGTAGGAGGACGTTCGTTAGCTCACCGGGCTATGACTCAGGGATTTTGGTGGCCTCAGATGCAGAAGGATGCCGCCGAATATGTTCGCAAATGTGAGCGATGTCAAAAACACGCTCTCCTGATCCATCAGCCCGCCGGCCATCTTAACCCGGTCAGTAGTCCCTGGCCATTCGCACAGTGGGGGCTGGATATACTTGGACCATTCCCCCGAGCAACGGGCAACCGTAGGTTCGTACTCGTAGCCGTCGACTACTTTACAAAGTGGGCAGAGGCTGAAGCTTTATCGAATATCCGGGATAGGACGTGAAGAAGTTTGTGTGGAAGAACATTGTTACCAGATTCGGAGTACCCAATTCCTTGGTATCAGACAATGGACTACAATTTGACAGCCGGGCATTCCGAGAATTCTGCACGGACCTCGGCATTAAGAACAAGTATTCTACCCCGGCGTACCCGCAGAGCAATGGCCAAGCCGAAGCTGTCAATAAGGTAATTGTGAATGGGCTGAAGAGAAGACTGGATAATGCGAAGGGAAACTGGGCCGAGGAGTTACCTAACGTCCTGTGGGCTTACCGGACAACACCGAGAAGATCCACGGGGGAGACTCCTTTCTCTCTCACCTACAGTGCCGAAGCAGTTATACCCACCGAGGTAAGTATGTGCAGCGCATGAGTATCTAAGTACGACCCCGCTTCGAATGATGAAATGCTGACTCGGCATTTAGACCAGCTGGACGAGCGACGTGAAGCAGCAACTATCCGGCTGGCCGAGTACCAACAGAAACTGGCCAGAAGGTATAACCGAAGCGTAAGAAGGAGGAGGTTTGACGCTGGGGATCTGGTTTTGAGGAAGGCAGTAGGGCATATGCGAGACACCCATGCAGGCAAGTTGGCACAGACCTAGGAAGGACCGTATAGAGTTACAGCAGCGGCCGGGGAAGGAGCGTATTATTTGGAAGAATTGGATGAGAGACCATTGCCTCGCCCCTGGAACGTTCAGAACTTGAAGAGGTTCTATCATTAACAAGTCATGTGTTCAGTTTGAATTGTAGAGTTGCTGGTATTAGTAAAAGAAGTTGTTGGCGCAAGTCATTTGCAGTAGCAAGTCTTACAATTACCAAGGACTGAAACCTGTCTCTCGGCTCGATCCCTATCGCCGAGCAGGTGGAAACCTAATATTTTACTAAGGACAGAAACTTGTCTCTCGGCTCGATCCCAATCGCCGAGCAGGTGGAAACCTAACATTCCACTAAGGACAGAAACCTGTCTCTCGGCTCGATCCCTATCGCCGAGCAGGTGGAAACCTAATAATTTACCAAGGACAGAAACCTGCCTCTTGGCTCGATCCCTATCGCCGAGCAGGTCTAAACCTAATATTTTACTAAGGATTGAAACCTGTCTCTCGGCTCGTTCCCTATCGCCGAGCAGGTGGAAACCTAATTTTTACTAAGGATTGAAGCCTGTCTCTCGGCTCGATCCCTATCGCCGAGCAGGTGGGAACCTAATATTTTACTAAGATCTAAAGCTTGTCTCTCGGTTCGATCCCTATCACTGAGCAAACGGAAATCTTAAAACTAAAGTATTTCCGAATGCGCACTCCAAGCAAAACAAAATTCCTCGGGAAAGGGCGACCCATCATCTAAGAAACAAGCCCGAACTATATACTTGGTAATCAGTACGCTAATATGCAACAGTAAGATGAAAATAACATAATAGCATTAATTGAAACCGCGCAATGCGAAATGTTCAAGACAAAATAAAAACCAAGGAAAAATAATGTCTTGTCACCACAACCCGGTGACCTAGGTAAAACCTTTGCGATAACATAAGTAATTAAGCTAAAACAAATAAAACGGTTCGGCAATTAACTTGGAGGAGGGTCGGCCCGAGAATCACTGGTGACCTCCACGCCGGTTGGCTCAGCATGAGAGTCAATGGCCTCCACCAATGCTCGCATACTGGAGGTCTCCTCTTCATCAATAATATGTGGAGCGTTCTGTGCGGGCGCGGCTGTAGTCGGAAAGGGGATCTCGCTCGGGTTCCGTAAAGGTGAATCCTCGGGAACCCCCGCGGCCCGAAGTGCGGCCAACCACCCCTCATCGAACCCGAGCTTGTGGGCCTGGCGGATGACCGGCTCAGCGGAGTTCTCAACGTCAGCAAAACCCTCGTTGTACCACTTGCTTTCGCAAGCATCCAACGCTGCCTTTAAGTCCGCCAACTCCTCCCCTTGGGCCATCTTCAGGCTCTCCGACTCGGCTAACTTTAGCTGCGTATCCCCCAGCAGCTTTTCCAGCCTAGCGCTTTTCTCCTCGGCGCGGGCCCTAGCCTCCTCGGCTGTAGCGGCCCTTTTCTGCGCTTCCTCCGCCGCTTTCAGCCTCTCCGTGGCATTGACCTCAGCCACATCTTTCAGCGCCTTTTCCCGCCCAGTGTCCTCGGCGAGATCTTTCAGTTTCCCATCCACTATATAGGACAACTGCGCGGCCTGAACAAACAATTGTGCGAAGTATTACAAGACCCGGTGCATAAGTAAGTTCAGAGAGCAAATCAATGAAAAAACTAAGTGTCATAGTTTTAAAGGGTCTTACCGCCATACTGAGCCATACAAGCCGCCTCCCCACGGACTCCTCCGTCCCCTCCTCGTAGGCATGGACTTCCTCGGGCAAGAGCAAGCTGCTTGCCAAGCTCCGAGCAACGCGGCCCCCTTGACCCTTGTCCTAAACTCGAAGACTGGCAGTCTCCGTGAGGGGCTCGCCATCCAGCAAGAGGGAGGGCTGCCAGGTTGCGGCGGACCGAGAGGTTGATGCACCATCCGGCCGGGTTTGGGTCACCGGCTCGCGAATGACAATACCGGACGAAGGGCGAGCCGAGACCCCGCCCGGGCCGGTCTGTGTCTGTTCCCCGGCGCGTGGCCTTTTCCGCATTCGGGTCGGTTGGGAAGGAGTAGGCTGAGGTTGTTGGTTCGGACCCTCCTGCTGCTGACCAACTGGCTGTGCGCCAGGCACAAAATGGCTTATCGTCATGGCCCTCCTCGTCACCATTTCGTGACCGTGAGCGGTTTCGGTCTCCGGAGGATCAACTTGTTCGGCTACGACGCCTCCGGCTACTTGGACGGGCGCCTCTGCTTCTTCGAGAACCTCGGGCTGAACGGGATCTTGAGGCTCGATTTGTTGGTGTGCTCTTTCTCGGAGCGCACGCGACACTCTTTCAGCCGATTCGTCGCGAAGTGGTTGGCGCTCGTCCGAACAAATATACCGTGGCCCTAAATCACGTGCTTCCCCTACCGTGAACTTCGGAGGCAAGAAGTTTGAGTTGCGCACGTCAATGTAGGAGAGCAAGGGGCTGTCAACCAAGAGGGCCTGACTGAACGCTTGCCAGGTGGAGTACACTGGTTCAACGCCGAGGATCAGGTGTGATGCTCGGAGTTGTCCGTCCGAATGAACGAAGATCTCCGACCTAAGTACAAAATTTAGGTCGTGGACGTGGATCACTCGGCGGTCCGGCTTGAACCTTTTGCTATCTGTAAAAACAAAAACAAAAAGAAAGAATACATATACGAAATTGGTTAGGAGTTACTAACGATAATCAAACATAAGCTAAAGTAAGGGCGCTCGGTACCGACCAACATCGCGCGGTGAAAACGCACAAGGGAGCTCCTCGGCAAACCAGTTACCGCTCACCCGCACAAATTCCCCCGCAGAATTTCTATTGGAATCAGGCAGGCATGAGACTAGCCGTACCCTCATATCCCTAGTTTTCAAATAATAATCTGAATTGATATTTCCGCACAGACTGTACATGAAATTAATATCGTGATGATTCAGCTGTAGACCGAACAGATGGTTCAGCCTACTGACACAGCTCACTACCCGATAAAAGTTAGGAGCGAGTTGGTCGGGGCAAAGACCGTAAAACCTAAGGGTACTCAGGATAAGGGGATCTACCGGGAACCTGACCCCGCCCTCTAGAATAGCCATTAATGGGAAGAAAACAGTATTGACGCCTTGGCGCCGTTGGATGTCTATATCACCCTCGGGGCAATATGCAATATCTACATCCCCGGGCACATTGAAAGCGGCCCTAAAGGTAGCCAGAGCGGCCTCAGAGGAAAGAAGGTAGGAATAACCCATTTCCTATACTAAGGTCTCTAAAAGGAGAAACTACGATTCGCGAATACAAAAGAATGCAAAAGAGAATCAGAGAAGAAAGGGGAGAGGACTTACTTGAGGCTCTAAGGAGGAGAGGTCCTGATCTAGAAGAAAGAATGCGCAGAGAGAAGCACTCAGTCAAGCGTAAAGTGAGAGACTAAAGGATGCGAAAAATGATGAACAACGCCTGAAGGGGATATATATAGAGGATGGGTGAGGAGTAAATAGCAATTAATAAGCCGGCGGCACGAAACCCAACGATCCGTTGCCCCAACTGCCACACGCGCGACGCCTCGGTTCGCGAAGCGTCAGGCAATAATGACAGCTTATCAGACTTGGTGCGCCTTTTGAGAGGCGCGCTAATAACCGAGTAAATCTCCCTGACCGGGCTGTCAACCCCTCAGATTCCTTGATTCATCCCCCGGGGACGGGGGTTGAATCAAGGGGGGGCTAATGTACGGCACCAAACTCCCTGGGCCTGTTGGATCATTAAGGCCCACTAATGCTCTACTTTGTTGGCACGCTCGGATGAGGACATTTTGGTCTTAGCCGTCCACTCGTGTTTCCCGAGACTGCATCATCCCCCGAGGATACTTCCCCGGGAAGTTCTATCATGCCCGGGAAACCTATAACCGAGCATCGATGACCAGCAGTTGTATTCGCCTAGCGTCAGGGAATGGGAACTATTTCCAAGGCCATTCCCACCTAAACATCCACCTATCATCGCCTGTATTGGACCTCCAAATGCACTAGCGACAAAGCTAATCATCACTATCCCACTAGCATCTCACTATAAATACAAGAATCTCATGGGAAGGAAGGGTTGGTTGAAAAACAGGGAGAGAGAAAAAGAGTAGAAGGAGTCGTCGATCAGTCTCAGCACAAGAACGACCCAATGTAGGAAATCCAAGCCCACGATACAAATAGATTGTGAGCCCAAACGAGTCATAGCCCAGTATCTTCGTTCTGAGGCCTGCACAACTACCATTAGCTACGACAGTATTTTCGACCCACCACTTAATGATAGACAATATATACTTTGACACAATACCAATAGTTTATACACCAAATTGACACATAAATTAAATGTTAGCGTTCAAAATACTAATTTGCCCCTTTATTATCATTTCAGTGGGCAAATACTCTTTTGCAACTAAATTTTGTCCATAAAAGAAATAACTTGGGTGCTGGCTTGATGATAAAAAGTATATATTTATTATGGAACAAGCACCATAGATTTGAAATTCTCTCTACTAACATTTTCTCAAAAAGAAGAAGATAAATTATTAGAATTGTGTAGTTAAATAATTATAGTTATCATATCCTAATAGTTTAAGCTTTTAAGAGAATTGGTAATTTAACATAAATATATGGATTGATACATTAGTGTCCTAGCAATTAACTTTTCTGTTAGAGAAATATTAAAATTACTACAAATTTACTTTTAAAAACTTATAAATTAATGTGACAAGAATATTATTAGTACCGCTTTAATAATATGATACATGATTATGATTTTGTTTTGGTGAGTGATTGATAGCTCGCTAGGTTGTAATGTTTAATTAGTAAAATTTTAATATTTATAATATCACTCCTTATTTTTTACTATGTCGGCATATATAGTCGGCACACTACTTTTTGCAAATGTCCACCATGCTCACTCTATCTTTTACTATGTCGGCATATATATATATGTTAGGACATATGTGTTCACATGTTAAGAACATATGTCATATTTTATGTAAATTGGCTAATCCTTTGACAAAACGCACTCTACTTGTAATTGGGTAGTTCTAGGTGTTTTTAATACTTCAAGAAACAAGGTTTCAAGATCAAGTGTTGAAGTCATCAAGCCTGTCCAAGAAAAAGCAAGTCGAAGTGCAGAATTTTTAAAGCTCAACACCTTCTCGATAGCTACCTCGACACCTGCTATCTGTCGAGAATTAAAAAGTCAAAATTCCAATCTGATTTTCTTGGGATCCGTGAATGTGTTTTTGGGCTTTCTTTTCTTCTAACCCTAAACATATTTAAGGAGTGTTTTAAGAGCCGTCAACATAGACACAAGTTGCATAAGCATTGATCAATCCTTGTTCAAGCAAATTGTGATCTAAGACGAAGTTCTTGACCTAGTTCATCTTCTTCAAGAAGTTGCTGTGTACTTTGCACCGTAGGTTTTTGTGACCAAGCATCTTCCTGATCTTCATTGCATAGGATGATCTGAAGAACTTTGCAGCCAACCTCTCTTCCTAAAGTTGGTGTTTGAAGTCGCGTACTGGGATCCGCGCATCTGGTTAGTCACGTACTTGGGAGCCGTGCATCAAAAGGGGGAACTGTCACTACAAATCAAGTCCGATTGGGTATTAGGGTAAGAGTTCAACTGTAGGTTGATAAGGTACTTGGGATTCCTTATTTGTAACTGCTTGATTTGATAATAGTGGAGTTTCGGGAGTGGTGACCTGAAAATCACCCGGTGGGGTTTTTGCCGTTAGGGTTTTTCCCCATTCGTGAACAAATCACCGTGTCATTTATTTTCCGCTGCATATTTAGTTATTCGGTGATTTGTTTGTGCTGCCACGTATTTGCATGTTAAATTGATTAATTAATAACTTGGCTAAATTAATTAATTAGTTTAAATCACAAGGGGTCATTCAGTTTGTGGCCTATCAAGTGGTATCAGAGCAGGCACACTCTGATTAGGTTAATCTTTGCTGTGTTGATCCATTGACCCCTGCTGTCATGGATAGAGGACAATCCCTCATTATACCTCCTTTATTTGATGGGACTAACTATGCCTACTGGAAAGTACGCATGAGAGCTTTTTTGCAGTCCTTAGACGAAAAGGTGTGGCAAGCTGTTGAGATTGGCTGGACCAAGCCAAAAGAAGCGCCAGCCGATTGGGATGAAGCCAAGATCAAGGCGGCAAACTTCAACAGCAGAGCGTTGAATGCCTTATTTAGCGCAGTCACCAATGAGGAGTTCAAGAAGATATCCTCAACAGAAACTGCTAAGGAGGCGTGGACCATCCTCCAGACAACCTATGAAGGAACAAAGGGTGTCAAAGATTCAAAGCTACAGAGGCTCACTACTAGCTTTGAAGAGATAAAGATGTAGAAGGATGAGTCGTTTGATGAGTTCTATGCCAAGCTTAAGGACATAGTGAACTCAGCCTTCAATCTTGGGGAAACCATCCCTGAACCCAAGGTTGTAAGGAAGGTGCTCAGATCTCTACCTGAGAGATTTCATGCCAAGATTACGGCAATTGAAGAATCAAAGGACATTGATAAAATTCCTTTGAATGAGTTGGTTGGGAACTTGCAGACCTACGAGCTAGGGTTATCAAGAATAGGCAAGTCAAGCAAGGGCAAGAGCATGGCCCTGAAGGCGAAGAGCAGTGATACAGATGAGTCTTCCGATGATGAAGATTCCAAGATAAAGTCCTACATTACAAGGCAGTTCAAGAAGTTTATGAAGAATGCCAATGGGAGGAGCTTCGACAAGGACCGAAGGCAATCCAGTTCTTCACAGTTCAAGAGCCAAGACAAAGGAAGGAAGGATGCCAAGGATGGCGGTCAGTACACTGTTCCGGCAGGACCAAAATGTTTTGGGTGTCATGGGTTTGGACACATGAAGAATGAGTGTCCTACATATCTGAAGAGCATTGGAAAGAGCAAGGCTCTTGCTGCAACCTTCAGTGACACTGAGCCTGAAGATGATTCCGATAGTGAAGATGACGGAATCTTAAATGCCTTCGCTGCCACAGTTAATCCTACTGAAGGGATTGTTGAAGAAGTGGAACAGGAAGAAGAATTGGTGGATACTGAATGCGAGAATATGGATGACAAAGATGATATCCATTCAGCTTATGAGAAGCTTTACAAGCTTTCTGAGAAGCATGAGAAGTTGTACAGGCTGGCCACCAAGAAGCTCAGTGATGTGGAACTTGATAGAGAAGAATTGTCCACAAAGTTTGATGAAGCAAATCAAACTATTGGAGCACTGAGGTTTGAGAACAACTTCCTGGCTGAGAAGACCAAGAAGCTTGAAGCAGAGCTGTTTCAAGTCAGAGCTCAACTGGAGAGGACTTCAAGTGCAAAACTTGATGAGATGCTCAGCAACCAGAAATCTGCTTCAGATCGAACAGGTTTAGGGTATGGTCTTTCTTTCTCTAACTCTGCTTCTACTAGTTCTACTGTTTTTGTTCCTCCTGCTGATACTGTTAAAATTGAGAACATTGATGTTAAAACTGAATTAGCTAGTGAGAACGTAGACAAGGGTAAATCCATCTTAGGAGCACCCCCTAAATTAGAAAAGAAAGATGCTAAACTCCCTAAGGATAAGAAGGCTAACTCTCAAAAGGCCAAACAAAAGAAGCAGCATCTCTGTTATCATTGTGGAGCAGCAGGTCATACTCGACCAAATTGCTACAAGTGGCTAGCCACCCAACAAAGCAACAGTATGACAACATCTGGAAGCCAAAATCAGCTTCAATCCTCTCTTGCTCCTCTTGGAGATCTTCTGAAAGCCCTCATGTTCCTTTCGAACTTGAACGGGTGTAATCCTTCCCCCTCACCGCCGTTTCAAAGTCTTAATCAAAGGAAAGGTTCTTCCAAGGCGTGGAAGAAAAAGGACTCTAAGTGATTTTATCACTTTCTTCTCCCTTCTTGTTTATCTTGTTCGTTGAATTGCTTGTGTGTTTTTGCTAAGTCAGTCTAGTTTTATGCATTGTTTTTGTTTTTCTTAACATGTCTTTGTGTGTTTACTTTCAGTTTTGTTTATTTTGTTTTTCATATAAAAATAAAAAAAAAAATTGAAAAATTGAAAAATACAAAAACAGTGTGTGTTTTGTGTACTTTGGTACTTGTGTACCTTGGATGGCCAATGAAACAAAGTTTTCTAAACTTTGTATCTCTTGTAGCTTAGATGAGCATCTTTATGCACAACTAAGCAAGTGAGCTTTGTAGCTCTTGTTTGTGATGAGTAAGATTAGGTTACTTCTTAAACTTAACATTCATATCAATCTTTTTGACGGGTAGGACTAGAAAATCCTAAGAGAAAGGCATTAATGACCATCTCACCACTGTTGCTCGCCAATCATTAATGACATCTGTAAGCTTCGGCATAGCAAAAGTGTGATGTCAATGACATTTGTGTGCTTAGGCATAGCAAAATTGAAATGTCAAATATCAATGGGTATTTCTTTTCTTTCTCATAAGCCCATGCATGATATGTTTAAAAAGAAAATATGCAAAGAAAATAAAAAGCAAAAAGATTAAAAATGCTTTAAAAATGGTTGCAAGCGTGTATTCTAGGAGATGTGGGAGTTATAGGATGTACCTCGAAGGTGATAGTCCCCATCAAACAGTTATGATTGTGTGTGAGTTAAAGTTATTTTCTCATATCTCAGATCGTCATAACATGTATACACATATGCAAATCTTGCGATGTTTTTCACACACAACACGCAATATTCTTTGCTACTTTTGATACATGTGCAGGTACAATGTGATTTGGCCATCACAAAGGTTTTACATGTACTGTTGTATGCTCACTAAACTGTCATGACTTATTTTTGAAATATAAAATTGGTTAGACTTGTTTAGTGTGTGTGTGTGTTCTTGGAAGATTCATGTGCTTAAATTGTCATTGAGAGATGATTTTTGAGAGTTTTTTATGTTGGTTGGATCTTGGTTGAGGTGTTTGTCTTGATTGCATACTTGTTTGTGTTTTTCTCTTCTCGAAAAACTGCTTTTCTCTGCTGGCTCGACACCTCCTCGACACCTCCTCGATACCTGATCAGCTGTCGAGATTTTAAAGCCTTTTTCTTATCGCAATCTCGACACCTCCTCGACACCTTGTGGATCGATCGAGATTCTCTCTGTCTCCTCAATACCTCCTCGACACCTAGTCGATCGATCGAGCTTCTCTATTGGTTCAGCTGTTTGGTACCTCGATACCTCCTCGATACCTTAGCTGTCAAAGGCCAATTTCTCGACACCTACCTCGACAGCACCCTCGATACCTCTCAACACCTCAGCTGTCGAGATTTACTGAGGTGCCTATTTAAGCTGCGATCGCAATTTTTTCTCTCATTTCTCGATCTCTCTTCGATCTGTCCGAGGCGGTTCAACTTCCAGAGCACTTTTCTTCAACCCAATCTTCATTCCAAGTGATTTTCAGCCTTTCTTGCTTCAAATCAAGTGGTATGATCTTCTTTTCCATTCCTTTTCATGCATTTCATGATTTGAATCTTAGGTTTTGGAATTTTTTGAAAACTTTGGGGTTTTTCAAAATCTTTGAGTTATTGTTGAAAATTTGGGTTGGTTTTTCAATAAAAAGTGTTTAAAATGTCATACATTGCATTCCATGTGCATTAAAATGATATTTTCATGCATTTAGTTGTGTGATTCTTGTCTGTGTGCTGATAGGATTGGATTGGGCTGAGCCCATGATGCTTTTTATGTTTGCATGTCACATGATCATGCATTCCCATGCATACGTCCATTTTGTTCAACATATTTTGATATTTGAACTGTTTGGGACTTTTCTGATTGTCTCCCTCTCTATCTCTTTTCTCATTCTTTTACGTTAGTTGCATCTATGGCACCTAAACGTAAATCCACTCCGGCTCGGAACCCTCTACGTTCTGGAGCTTCTTCATCTTCTGATACTGCTCCTCATAATCTTCGGTTCCGTGATGGAGATGCCTACAAGGCATTTACTGAGAACTTTTCTAAACGAGGTGTTCATTCGGAACGCCACGTTGTTCTGGTAGACTTTGCCGACACTGACCTTCCCTCTGTCATTCACAGTAGGGGATGGGGGTCACTGTGTGACATCCCGATCACCTGTCCTCTCGTGCTGATTCAGGAGTTTTACTCCAACATGCACGGGATTGATCGTTCAGTACCTCTCTTTTTCACTCGCGTTCGAGGTACGCGCATCCCTGTCACACCGCAGCTAGTGGCGGATGTGCTTAGGGTTCCTAGGATAGAGTTTCCTGACTATCCTTCCTGTGAGCGACTGAGGACTGTGTCCAAGGATGAACTCATTTCTGCTTTTTGTGAGCGCCCTTCTGACTGGGGTGAGCACCAATACACATTATGTAGACCTTTTGCTAAAGGTCCTAGGTTCCTTAACATGGTGATGACCTTTGTACTTTATCCTCTCTCTCACTATAACTCTATCACAGAGCCTCGTGCTCGATTTTTGTTATCTCTACTTGAGCATCTCACGATAGATTTTCCTTCTCACTTCATTTTCTCTATCATCGATGTTCATTTAGATGCGGCGTCCCGTGATAAGCTCATCTTTCCTTCCGCTATCACGAGGATTCTACGCCATTTTTCCATCCCTTTCCCTTCGTCCGACCACTTCACACACATATCTGCTATAGATGCCGCTACCGTAAAACGTAGTGAGGCACAGTTCAGGTCGAGACAGCCGGATTCCACTCCACCCTCCCGTTCGGCTCCATCCAGATCTGCTCCATCTACATCGGCTCCTCCTTCTTCTTCAGGCGATGTATCTCTTGGAGACATTATGGCGCAGCTGCAGCGCATGGATACTCGCCTCGATACACTCACCACTGAGTTGTATCAGGTGAATGTCCGTGTTGGTCGTATTGCACGACGGCAGGCGACCATGGGTGGTTTTGCTTTTGAAGCTTCTCCTCCACCACCTCCTCTAGTGGTTTCAGATTCTGACTCTGAGGATGATGATGATGATGGTGATGACGATGATGCTTCAGATGATGATGATGGAGATGCTAGCTCTACTGATGAGATGTCTACATGACACTCTACCCTTTGTCATTCGTGACAAAAAGGGGGAGTAGTTTTGGATTATGAGAGTAGTCATCTTAGGGGGAGAGTTAGTATAGGACAGTTTTGATAGGGGGAGTGTTCATATTTTTGAGGGATGTAGTGAGATTTTAATGTATCTTTTTCTTTTCTAGTCTTGATAGATACATTGATCTTGTATATGAGGTCTTATGACCAGTTTTACATACATTGTACTTATCTTTCTTTATATGTGGATGTATGTTTTTCTTTTTCACCTATCTCTTCATGTGTTGTTTCTTTTCTCTCTTTATACACATGTTCTTTATATTTTCTCTCTTTATACACATGTTCTTTATATTTGTAAGCAATCTATTTAATTTCTGTTTCACACAAGATGCCTTGATGAGCTTTGTTTAAAAGTGTTTCAGAAATACAGGTTGTCAAAGTCTACTTGCCATAAACTCTCTTCTTGCAAAGTTTTTCAAGAGTTTGTGTTAGAATAGATTTTATTGTATGTAACAAGTGAATATGAGTTGAGTGATTTATGACTTCTCTCATATGTTCATTTGTTTGTTTGTTGTGGTTTTGTCACGGATTGCCAAAGGGGGAGATTGTTAGGACATATGTGTTCACATGTTAAGAACATATGTCATATTTTATGTAAATTGGCTAATCCTTTGACAAAACGCACTCTACTTGTAATTGGGTAGTTCTAGGTGTTTTTAATACTTCAAGAAACAAGGTTTTAAGATCAAGTGTTGAAGTCATCAAGCCTGTCCAAGAAAAAGCAAGTCGAAGTGCAGAATTTTTAAAGCTCGACACCTTCTCGATAGCTACCTCGACACCTGCTATCTGTCGAGAATTAAAAAGTCAGAATTCCAATATGATTTTCTTGGGATCCGTGAATGTGTTTTTGGGCTTTCTTTTCTTCTAACCCTAAACATATTTAAGGAGTGTTTTAAGAGCCGTCAACATAGACACAAGTTGCATAAGCATTGATCAATCCTTGTTCAAGCAAATTGTGATCTAAGACGAAGTTCTTGACCTAGTTCATCTTCTTCAAGAAGTTGCTGTGTACTTTGCACCGTAGGGTTTTGTGACCAAGCATCTTCCTGATCTTCATTGCATAGGATGATCTGAAGAACTTTGCAGCCAACCTCTCTTCCTAAAGTTGGTGTTTGAAGTCGCGTACTGGGATCCGCGCATCTGGTTAGTCACGTACTTGGGAGCCGTGCATCAAAAGGGGGAACTGTCACTACAGATCAAGTCCGATTGGGTATTGGGGTAAGAGTTCAACTGTAGGTTGATAAAGTACTTGGGATTCCTTATTTGTAACTGCTTGATTTGATAATAGTGGAGTTTCGGGAGTGGTGACCTGAAAATCACCCGGTGGGGTTTTTGCCGTTAGGGTTTTTCCCCATTCGTGAACAAATCACCGTGTCATTTATTTTCCGCTGCATATTTAGTTATTCGGTGATTTGTTTGTGTTGCCACGTATTTGCATGTTAAATTGATTAATTAATAACTTGGCTAAATTAATTAATTAGTTTAAATCACAAGGGGTCATTCAGTTTGTGGCCTATCAATATATATATATATATTTTTGAGAAAGGTGTCGACATATATAGTTGGCCACGCTCACTCTTTATCTTTTACTGTGTCGGCATATATAGTTGGCACACAACCTTTTGCAAATGTCCACCACGCTCACTCTTCATCTTTTACTGTGTCGGCATACAACTTTTTGTAAATGTTCACCACGCTCACTCTTCTCTATCTTTTACTGTGTCGGCATATATAGTTGGCACACAAATTTTTGCAAATGGCCACCACGCTTTTGGGATTGTGTCGGTTTATATAGTCAGCACAATACTTTTTGCAATTGTCCACCACGCTTCTAGCATCATCTCCTATACCTTTATTAGCTAATAAGGATTGTGATTTTTCCCTACAATCTCTTCATCACCACAAATGTAACAATCCATGTAGTTATCTTCCTTTATATAGTCAGCACAATACTTTTTGTAAATGTCCACCATGCTTCTGGCATCATCTCTGTTTGGTTGAAGTGAAAATAAGAAGGATGGACATGAAAGAGTGGAAAACAGGGAAGAGAGAAAAGTGGGGAAAAATCCACCCGGGCCCACAAATATTGGGGAAAAAAATCCACTTGGGCCCACAAATATTTATCCTTCCGATTTTGGAGGAAAAGTGGAAAGAAAAGAGAGAAAAGTGAGGCTTAGCACTTGAATTACATATTTACCCCCTTGATGTGTTATATGTAAGTTTTTTCTCTTTTTTATTTTTAAAATTTTTTATTTTATTTTATTACGGGAACTTGGGTGCTTGTGACTTGTGAGTCAGATCCTTGGCTCCTTGTCTTTTCTTCCGTTTTTTTCCTTTTTTTTTTTTAATTCTTTTCTTTTGTGTTCGTAAAACACCCTTCTTTTTTCAATTGTTTTGGTTTTTTTTTTTTTTTTTTGGGTTCTTAAACTTCTTATCCTCTTTTTATTTTATTTTGCTAATGAAGAAATCATTCATACATATTTTTTTAATAAAAGTATAATGTATTTTTTTTTTACCTAAATTGGATATAATGGAAATTTTATACATACTTTATTTTCTATCCTTTCACTTTTCTTCTCAACCAAATAAAAGAGTTTTCAATCCCTCCACTTTTCTACCCTCTCAACCAAATACATACAAGAGAAAACTAAATCTTTTCTATCATTCCACTTTTCTATCATCTCTTCATTTTCTATCCTCTCATTTTTTCACTCTCACAACCAAACGGACCCTTATGGTTGATGGTAACATTATGCGAAATATCCTGTCTTATTTTATGTTGTACTTAATCCCTTAGGTCCTGTTTGGATAGTTCATACCTTATATTTCAAAACTCATAAATCAAACTCATAACCCAAAACTCATCGCTCATATCTTTATTCTCAAAATAACTCAAATCCCTCTAAAATTTGTGTTTGGTTCCAAAAGTTATTTATATCTCACACTCTTTTAACTCCAATTTTGAGCAAAATAGTGGAGCCCACCCATTGTCCCTTCTTTTGCATTTTCTGTCCCTTCTCACAAAACCCAGTTCATGCTTCTTTGTTATTGATTTTGTTAATAGAGGCTTTACAATTTGGGTGCTAGGAAGATTGTTTCAAGTATTGGACCTATTGGGTGTATACTATATGAACTATGAAAGGGATACGAATCCAACTATAGGGAACAATTGTGTTAGTTTGGCAAATCAGTTGGCTCAATGTTATTATGCTGAGTACCTTTTGTTCAAGCAAAAGGCAGTTAAACTTCAACAAGGCTCAACAAAGTGATGAATAGCCAAAATAAATTTTTTAAGAAAATTCAACACTAAAATTCGAAAAAATCCTTGACCATCAAGATCTTCTTTGATCTAATCTTGACCTCATTTTAAACCCATAAGCCAAATAAACCAAAGCTTTCAAGCTTCAGCCATTTTTAACAGAGAGAAAAAATAAAGAAGAAAAAGAAATCACAAAGTTTTGAGGGAGAGAGCCCTGCCGGCCACAGATTAAGCCTCCCTTCGATCAAGTCTCTCTTCAGTTAGCAACTTCCTTAACTGTATTGGCTCTCTTCGACTAGCCAAATGCTTCGGATGCAGCAGATTTTTGAGAGGAAGAGAAGTGAGAGCAAGAAGAAAGAAGTTTATGGAAGAGTAAAGGTTCGTTTCTTTTGCGTTTGCGTCAGGTGCATTTGCATTTTTGCCCTTCTATTTATTTATTATTATTTTTTTTTACCAGCGTTGTTGCACTGTTCATGAGACATGAACGATGCAATCAGGCATATGAACAGTAACTAAACAGTAACTTTTTATTATTTTCATTTTTTTGTTTTCAACAAAATATGCGGTATCTACACTTAAAAAAAAAAAAAAATGAACTGAAGCAGAGAAGGAAGTCTAAAAATGAAAAAGAAAAGAAACAAAGAAAAAGAAAGGAAAAAAAGCCAACGGTAATAAGAAGTAGATGTGACAATGCACACTACAAGAATTTTGGTTATTTTTAATGGTTGAAACCTTTGAAAAAAAGTACTAAAAACCGTTGAAAATACTATTTTCGATGGTTAAAGTAACCGTCGAGAACCGTTATTAAAAACTATGTTGAAAAAAATTTTCTACGGCCTATGCAACCATTGAAAAAATTTTTACACTTTTATCAACGGTTAATAAATATCGAAGTATTATTAAAAGCTATTGAAACATAAACACATAAAGATGCTTATTATTTTTTTCTACATATACTCAACCATCGATAAAAGGTATCTTGAGATAAAATTTCAACGGTTTGTAAACGTGGAAATATGTATTTTCTTTAAAAGAAATAAATAAATAAATTTGGATGCACTTTTTGCATTGATCAAAATTTAATAGCCTAATTCAAAATAAAATGTAAACACAATTGTGCAATTCCTAATTAAATTTACAACAAACAATCGACTACTCTTTTAACACAATAAAAAAATTGTACAAATACAATGGATAATTAGAGCTGAAAATATTTTTTTTATCAGTAATTTGAACTAAAAATATAGAAGTCAACCTTTCGAAACCCATGCCCGTATCAACATGCTTAGCAAGCAGGGGTTTTAAAGAACCCTCACTTTCCCTATTAAACTGCCAAAAACATCAAAATTAAACAAGAGTAAATAATAAATCAAATTCATTCTTAGGCCAAGAGTAAATAATAATATTGACTTGATAAATAATCTCAAACCATGATGGTATTACTTCAAGGCTCTCCAATTTCTTGTTCCAGTGAAATAAAAATATCACTTAGCTGTAATGCATTCAAATTCAACAGAGCAAGTAGACAAAAAGAATGAGAAGGGAAAAAAAATTAAGTTCACATTATCCATCTTTACCATGGTTTTAAAAACCGGACCGAACCAGCCAGTCCTATCGGTTCAACCGGAGACCAGCTATTAATTCGGTCCGGTTATGATTAAAAACCAAAAAATAACAAAAAACGGGAATGAACTGAAAACCGGACGGTTAAACCGTAAAATCGAAACCGGTATGGTTGAACCGGTTATTGGCCACTCTGTCTTTATGCCACTGATGAGAGCCTAACACTGGGACGGCGTTGCTAGGTTCTCAGCCTAACACTGGTACAGCGTTGGTAGGTGGTGGGCCTAGTGGCACCATTGATTCATTGAACTTGCAAACTGGGGTTGAAGGCATGAACACAGAGAGGAAGATGTTGAAACTTGAAAGCTTGAAAGAAGAGGAAGAGGCTGAAAGCCTGAAGCAGAGAAAATGTATTTAGACTTTAGAGATCTGAAAAGTGAAGAGTTAAACTTGAAATGGGTACTAGGAAGACGTGATATAGAAAAAATAAATCTTTTAATAAAATATTGGAAGACGTGGGAAACATAAAAATGACTGGCAGTGGCTGACGTTTTTTAAAGTTCCAATGGCAATGGCTGGCTTTTTCAGTTTTGGGGTTTCTAATCAGGTTTTTAATTTGGGTCCGATTAATGTGTGCCCTTAGAGTACACATTAAATTTTCTATTTTTAGAAATATTTTCTTGGAAATTGAAAAAGCTGTCATTACTTTTTCAATTCTCAAGAAATTTTTTTCCAAAAATGGAAACACATTAGTAAAATCCTTTTAATTTTTCTAATCATTTTTTACTCCCAACGTGACCATCATTAGCATTTCTTATTTAATGTTTTCTTGTCTTGTCCAATGTCTTTTCTTTTCCTTTATTTATTTATTTATAATTATATATATAACTTATAAGTTCATTGAGTTAGGTATAAACTAATTAGTTTCTATTTTGCTGAATATAAACTAACTAGTTACTGTTATCATTTATAAAGATGCATAGTATATTATATGTACTTTCACCAAAAATTAAATTTTATATACATTCAAATAATCTATATATATAATAATAGGTGAAGCAGAGAGAGTGTGAAATTGAATTCCAAATTAGAACTCTAATTGTGTGCCACGTGTACACACCAAATTAGAATTCTAATTTTGTGCCATGTGTCTAGAATCTGAAATTTAAGTTGAATTTTGCATCATGTGGCTAAATGTATGTGAGCTCATTCTCATTAAAACCACTTTTATGTATCAGGTCAAGTGAGTTACAGTACTAATTAAGTTTTTTCTTGATCTTGCAGCCAAACGTGAAAACCAAAGAGATTAATATCGGTGATAAGAACTTTGTTTGGGTAAATTGAAGTTGAATTTTGCATCATGTGGCTAAATGTATCTGGACTCATTCTCATTAAAACCACTTATATGTATCGGGTCAAGTAAGTTACTGTGCTAATTAAGTTTTTTCTTGATTTTGCAGTCGAACATGAAAACCAAAGAGATTAATATTGGTGATAAGAACTTGGTTTGGGTACATTGCATAATTTCCAAAAAAATAGCAAAACCAGAGTTTGCATATTTGTTATAAATTGCTTACAAAGTTTGCATCTTTATATTTGCACTGAGTTTCGGATTAAAATGCTTTCTTCTTGGTTCTGACACTGAGTTTTGTTTACTATTCACTTACAAAGTTTGCATCTTTACATTTGTTATAAATTGCTAATATGTGATTAGATGCACATTATGCCTAAATTCACTATCCTTATATTTGGCTTTTTGTTTAGGTTTGGCACCTATAACAATGAAGAAAGCACTGCTGTGGACCGATGGATGATACTTTTTGCAGGCTACAAAGGAACTTAGTGATCAATGGAATCTCACGCAAATTGGAGAGGACCAGGCTGTAGATGTCTAGATGGCAGATGTGAGTCACTATGTTTTTAAAATTTTCAATGAAGGTAAAGGTTATGAATAATGTAAATTTTCCGGAGAGAGATTTATTATTCTATATTTACGCAAGTTTGTCACCTTCTTGGAGTGGATCACTACACCCTGTCTTTCTACTGGAATTTTTTATTCAGATTGTTAAAATTTAATTTGAAATTTTATTTGAATTTTCCTATTGTTATTACTATTATATATTATCATTCCAATTGTTCAATTAGAATCTGAAATTGGAATCCAATTTTACTATACACGTGTACAATCTAATTATTTTTAATTTTTGCAGTAATGTGTAGAAGCCAATGAGATGAAATTAATAACACATTAAACACTCATACTTTGGGAATCGGTAGTACCAATCTAAATCCATTGGACCTGCTTCGTGATAATACAACTATGAAGGATGTATAAAAATACTTAGAAACCCATCTCTCTATAAAAAGAGATTGGAGAGAATTTCTTTTATCAGCCATGGAACTTTAGAAGTTTTTTCTTCACACAAATGCCCATCATGTTACAAAATGACCCATCGTAAAACTAAAAAATGAGTACAACTCTTGAGGGTTTTTTTTTTAATTTAAAATTTTTTAAGCTATGAAAATTTCAATTACCAATAGAGATTAAAGATTCAAAAGCGTGAATGGATCTTTTGCATAAACATTGTCACCAAGGTTCATCTTTCTGTGTAAAATATTTATACTGCTAAGTTTTGTTAATAAAATTTTCTGGTTAATAATATGAATTTAGATTTAACTGAGCTTTTTAAACATGAATAAACTCATAATTAGTAATATATCTATTCCCGTGCGGTAGCACGGGGCTACATACTAGTATATATATATATATATTATTAGATTTAGTCCATTACTCCACGGGTAACTTTTATATTCAATTATTTTTTCAATTATTAGTAGTTAATGAATTATAGAGCATTATAGTTTACAGAGCATTTTAGTTTACATCTGTATTCATAAATTATTAATTAGTTTTAGTATAAAAATTATTATTTATTTATATAATTTAAAAAATTATTAATTAAATTATTTATGACGTCACCGATTCGACCATCGGTCCAACCAAAAAACCGATAACCAGTCTTTTTTCCGATTCTTTCACAGTACCGGTTTTTAAAACCATGATCTTTACAGTCAATACAAGTGAAAACCAAACCTCTACCCCCTCACTTCTGTTTAGAACTTCCCCTGTCTTCATGGTTTGTCTCTGTAGAACCCCCTTCCAGCACCACTGACTATTTCGCTTCTCTTTAATCCTTTCTATCCAGTCTCCACCACCCCCTAGATCTCTCTCTATTAGGATTTTACTACCTAAGAGAAACCAAGTTGGCAGAAGCACTAGTACCAGTAGCTTGCATAAAAAGCCTACAGCTTCATTTGGGTAAGTGTGTGATGTGAGAGAGCAGTAACCTGAGTTTTTTAGATTGTCTTAATGATATTCTAGAAGAAGAAGAGAAAGGTACCAGTGTGTAAGCACTCATATCTTTTTGTACATTTATTTTTCTATGATCCTTTAAGTTCAAACTTCTATCTACATCTACATTCAAATCATTGGTTAAAGCTATGTAAAGGCTGTTCGTTGAAGAACTTTGTTCCACACCATAGTTGCCAAGGATATGCAACTAGAAATGGTTTGGAGAAGGGATAATGACTATTTCCTTCATTCTCCAAATTGAGGTGTCTACATGAATCTTCCTCCAAATTAATGCCAAAATTTTCAACCCTTTCTTCTCCTTGCCTATCTTGATTGTTTTAGCTAAGATTTGTGAGAAAGTTTCAGGCAATATTTTCTGGAGTCACCGAGTGACTTGCAGCAGAAACTAAAAAGAAAAACTTTCAGAAAGTTGCAAAAGGCGAATTTTTGAACCAAACACAGTCTTAGATAATGTAGGATACGGTTTACCCATAGTCCATTAATATCACATGCCTCTTGAAAGGTTGAAAATAAAAGAATTAAAAAAAAAAAAAAGCAACAAACCTTTTATAAGGAAGAGAGAGAGAAAATCATGTGGCACAAGTTTCAAATATATTAAATCCCTTTGAGCGTGGATATTAAATCAAGAGCTGATAGGGCAAATTATGAAGAGCCACTGATGCGGAAGACGCAAGAAGATTTTTATTTAGTATTATTTATGCTTGCAAGTCAATTGTATTTTTTATGTTTTAGGTCCTAGTAATTTATTAGGCTATTAGTATTTTAATTTGGAAGCAAGGTTATTTTCGTAATTAGGCAATTAGAGTTTCCTAGCCAATTAGAACTAGGGTTTAGTCATCCTTTATAAACAACCTATTGTACGCCTTGAAGAGATAGTTGATATTTTAATGAATGTAAACAATGGCTGTTTGGTCTTTCTTTGGTCTGATGCGGACTCCTAGTGGTTTTCCTGCTTGGTGCTGACTCCAAGCAAGGCTTAGGTGCTGACTCCTAGGTCATATCCCTTTATTTTATTGTTATTTCAGTTTTGTTCTGATTGTCCTGCGTCAGTCACAGATAGTTAACAAGAGAAAAACTAAGATTTTTTTATTATTTTAAACATAGGTTTCCTCTTTCAATGGATGACAACTAAAGCAAAAACAATTATTAGTTTGGATAAAGAACAAAAGAAAAAATAAACAAATGATGTTCTAAGAGCATATGTAGAGTTGGGCTTCCTACCAATCACACAAGATTTTGGGGGCAGGGGCTGAGAACCAATTTTGTGGTGGCACTTATTTATTAGGAAGCATGTCAAATCAAATGTCATGGAACCAAGAATTACAGAGAGGGCACCAAAGTTACCTCAAAGTTAGAGGAAACAGTTAAGGCTGATGACAGCTGAGAGTTCTTAGAGCCTTCAGAGTCTGAAATATTGCTGAAAGACTTTCCAGTTGCTCTGCAGTCTCAGTCCAATACCTCAAAATTAGTTGACTATGGCAAGGTAAACATTATATGCCAAAAAAAAAAAAAAATACTGCAACCCCCAAATCATAGAATGGCATGGAGAGTGATAGAGAACTCAATACCAAGGTTAACTGCTTCAGAACAAATTCAAAGTTGTGGCAATGAAGGAAGAGTAGCATTCACCCACTTTATGATAGTATCTAGGCCACCCAATAATTAAAGACATAAATTGTAAACCTTTTTTGCCCATTTTCTTGGAAATGCAGACTTAACCATACTTGATACTTGTAAAACTAATAACACTTCAAAGACTCATCAGCCTTCTAGAAAAGCATGTAATGAACATATAGACCCCACAAGGCCACAAGTGTCTAAATTGGAGTTAAATTTTTTTTTTTTTGGGATAATTTGATAGTAAAATCAATAGGGGAGCGGGGATTTGAACCTTGGACACCTTGATTGGAACCAAATTAGCTTTCTTGTACATAATGGAGCCAATACTCAGTCTAATGAACTATCATTCTAGCATTTCAACAATGAAGCAAAGGTTATCCTACAACTTATCATTAAAGTACATCTTGAAAAAAGTTATTCCAAGCAAGCCTACTGCCAATCTTTTGATTAAAAATGGGATATTTGACTAACAGTACTTTAAAATTAGGCAATTTAAATGAAGGCTACAGCTGTGGTTCCCCCTAGCATTGCTAAAAGGGCCCAGAAGAGAGATATAATGTTACCCTCTAGGATAATTTTAAAAGAAGAAAGTTAGGTCGATATAATAAGTTACCTCCATGTGATGCAAGGATGTGTCTTTTTGACCAAACCAACAAAATGAAATTTCATTGGACACAACTGGAAACAGCTATGCACTTTAAAAATACTACCGAAACTTTAAACTACGAAGTAAAGGTCTTCCAAGAAATAGAGAGAGAACCAAAAGGGGGAAAAGATAAAGATGAAAATAAGAAGAATATGCAATAAATTAATCTACCGTTGTTTTATCTCTTTTGTCTACCAACTAATATTTTCTTATAGCATAAATATATTCATCAGAAATCAAGAGCCTCAGTATAATGAAAAACACTTTGTTGTTTTCATATAGAATAGGAAAAGGCTTTGAAGAGTTTTTGTACCTGATGGGATGACAAAAAGGGAAGGAAGATCAGTTCAGACTTCAAAGTGAGTACTGAGGCTGTAAACCAAAAAATTGGAAATTAGCAACCATCTATATCACAATGTGCATTATAAAATTTACAACTGTGCACATATAATCAATTACAACTTACAACTACACATAATTCTCAGAAACCCTCCTGGTAGAAAAATAAAATAAAAATAAAATTACTTTAAAGAAGGCCTCCATTTTAGTTGGAGGTGTAACACGGCTATAAATTTTACGAAAGCTTAGACTTAAACAAGATAAAAAGGTATATAGTTTGAGTATGAACATACACATTCTTATCCCACATTCACATCCATGTCTCTTGATTCAACCATATGAAGTTCTTATCCAATCCCCAAAAAAGTATAGACAAACTAATCCCCAATCGAACCCAAGAAGAATTTTTAAAGTCATTGTCCTGTTTTTTAAATAATTCAAAAGGTTCAGAGTTCAGACCAAGAACTGGAACAAATTTAATATAAGGTCTAAGTGTCCAACTTTCATATCTCTTTTTTACTATTCTTCTTTAATTTTCTCAGCAAACAAGCACAGTTCAACAGAAAATTATTATAAAAAGCGATTGAACTTGACTGGAAGGAACCGTGAAACCATCGACAAAGATGGAAACCCCATCGAATATAGGCTTCACAGAACCCGAACTGCCATGAGAAGAAGTCGAAGCTTTGGCTTCAAACTGGTTCTGAAGTTTCCTATTCTTCTCCACCACATAACTACATTAAAAAAAAATCGCAATCAAAACACAAACACGAAGTAACAAATTCAACGGTGCTTGACATGAAGAAATTCCAATTATCCTCAACCATAAAATCATAATTTTCAAAAATTGAAGAAATGAGAGAGAGAGAGAGAGAGAGAGAGAGAGAGAGAGAGAGAGAAAAGAAGAAGAAGAAGAAGAAGAACCTGCCGAAATTGGAGAACGGTGAATTGCTGAAGGAGGAGCGAGACGGTAAAATCAATTCGATGGCAATGATCTTGATGAAGAAATCAAAACGAAAATCATAAAAAAAAAATAAAAAAAAAACCTAGTCAAGAACTCTGTGTGGTTGCCTAGAAAATAAAAGAAAAATAGAAAGGTTTTGAAATTGATTAATAGCCATGACCGCAAAGAGCTATGAGAGAGAGCGATAGAGAGAGCGAAAGAGATAGAGAAAGAGAGAGCGAGAAGGATTAAAAAAAAAAATAATAATAATAATCGTAAAAAACACTGTAGAATCTATACAACTTCCGAGTTTTTATTTTCAACGTATTATAACTGTTGATAAAATATTTAATTTATTTTTTTCCACGGTTATCCGACTGTAGGATTTTCTTTTAACACATGTTTCAAAAATTATAGCAACTGTAGAAATAAATATGCGAATTTCTTTGCTTTACTCAATAGTTGTGTTGTTATTGGGGCCACCAGTGTACCATAATTACACTTTTGCCACTGAATTACAATAACACATAACTTGAAAACACGCTTAGACAGTTTTTGAATTTGTTAACCCATATTTCAAAAAATTTAGTTTTGTTGACGGAGTGAACGAAGAGTTCTCATCCAAATAATGTTCATGCCCGTGGGCCTCACGGATTTTGGATTATAATTTAACAAAATTCAGTTTTGTTAACTCAGTTTCTTTCCACATAGAAAAAAAGCAAAAAAAACTCAGCCTAATGACTTCGCTCTTTCACTTTATCTTTTTCTTTCTCTCTCTCTCTCTCTCTGTAGGCACTCACACTCCTCTCAATCTCATACTCACTTTGTGTAACATTTTCTTATTCTAATGATGATTATATGATTTAAAAACTTTACAAACTTCTCATTTTGGGTTTGCTTATTGTTTTTCAGAATCTTCAAATGATCGGTTTGTAGTGTTTTTTTTTTTTTTTCCAATTATTTTATTTCAGTAGATATATTATTTTATTGTCCTGTTTTGTAAAATGAGTAAGTAAAATAGATAAAGTAATTTTTTGTGATGCCAAATATCTAAAAAAAAATAACTCCACTGCTGTGGATGCTCTAATGTTGTAGAGTTCACAAACAACCAATTACGTTAATGCCTTATACAATCTATACGGTAAAATTTGTAGTACTTCTATTATTTTTCAAAATGTAATTAAAATATTTTACAAGTTGGACCAAATTTTACCTACAAACAAATACCCGAAAATTGAAAATCATTTTTTGAAAAATATTTTGCTTTAGAACAAGGGAAGCATTACCTTACTCATGCAAAAAAAAAAAAAAAAAAAAATAATAATAATAATAATAAAGAAGAAGAAGTAATGGACTGAGCATTTTACTTTCTTATCCTCACGCTCCCTCACCAAATGTTTTTGTATAATTTGTGTCAATGCAGATTGGGTCCACCTCTACTTCTGCCGGTGAACACCCACTCTTCTGGAAATCCTATCTGATTCGTTATTGGAACAAAGAGGTCCGAAACACCACCAATGCCATTCCAAACTTTCTCCTATCGAAGGCATCCCCATTAAGCGCGGCCGACTCAGCGAGTTTCTCCAAACTCACTGCCCAGAATGCTCTCTCCTTTCACCTTCCAGCATTCTGCGCTTCCGCCAACCTTCTATGTTTCCCCGATTCAGGTGAGGTAAGAATGCACGTGAGTGATCCTAAAGGCCAGTATGTACAAATCTATAACCAATTCAAAGGAAGCACTGCCACTGGTGACTGGGTAAAAAAAAGGGTTGAGCCAGGTACATTCTTTAGGGTGTCGATGTTGAAGAAAGGAGAGGTCATGGCAATGCCGGAGATAAAAGATAATATGCCTAAACGGTCATTTTTGCCACGGACTATATTGTCAAAATTACCACTTTCGACCTTGGAGCTGAAGAAGTTTTTCCGTGTGGAAGATAATTCCACTATGGAGGCTATAATAGTGAAGTCATTGAGTGAGTGCGAGAGGGCTCCAAGCCAGGGCGAGATCAAGCGGTGCGTGGGTTCGGCTGAGGACATGATTGACTTTGCAGTCTTAGCCTTGGGTCGAAACGTAGCCGTTCGATCAACAGAGAATGCAAACGGGTCAAAGTAGAATATAATGATAGGATTGGTCAAAGAGATCGGCAGCATGCAACAAGCAGTCTCTTGTCATCAGAACTTGTTCCCGTACCTGCTCTATTATTGCCATTCGTTCCCAAAAATTCAGGTCTACGAAGTAGATATGCTCGATTTGAATTCTAAGGCTAAGATCAATCATGGTGTTGCTATCTGTCACATGAACACGTCGGATTGGAGCCCAAGTCATGAAGCTTTCTTGGCTCTTGGGTCGGGTCCAGGTCGGATCGAGGTTTGTCACTGGATTTCGGAGAATGATTTGACCTGGACAGTTGCAAACTAGACTCAAGAGCCCATTTTGGATAACAAGTTCTTAATTCTTAGTGATAGTTTCTGTTTGAACTTTCTTACTCTTTGTTTGGTGACTGTATGTTGGCAATATAAGTTTGCTGTAAGTTGCTTAAGTTTGCGGTAAGTTTGCTGTAAGTTGTTTCTAGGTAGCAGATTTTGTTTTTGTTTCTAATAAGAGTTGTAGTTTAAGAATTTTTCTATTTATTTAGGTTGATACTCTCTTGTTATTATCCCTTTTATCCAAATTACATCATCCACAACAGCGACCCTTTCGGAACCAAAAGTTTCTGTTCACTAGTAGTGATTCACTTGCACTTATTGTTAACTTATAATGCTAAATTAGATAAATTTATAAATTGAAAAGAAGTAAGAAATACTAAATTTATTGATAGGCCACAAACTGAATGACCCCTTGTGATTTAAACTAATTAATTAATTAAGTCAAGTTATTAATTAATCAATTTAACATGCAAATACGTGGCAGCACAAACAAATCACCGAATAACTAAATATGCAGCGGAAAATAAAAGACACGGTGATTTGTTCACGAATGGGGAAAAACCCTAACGGCAAAAACCCCACCGGGTGATTTTCAGGTCACCACTCCCGAAACTCCACTATTATCAAATCAAGCAGTTACAAATAAGGAATCCCAAGTACCTTATCAACCTACAGTTGAACTCTTACCCCAATACCCAATCGGACTTGATCTGTAGTGACAGTTCCCCCTTTTGATGCACGGCTCCCAAGTACGTGACTAACCAGATGCGCGGATCCCAGTACGCGACTTCAAACACCAACTTTAGAATGAGAGGTTGGCTGCAGAGTTCTTCAGATCATCCTATGCATGAAGATCAGGAAGATGCTTGGTCACAAAACCCTAAGGTGCACAATACACAGCAACTTCTTGAAGAAGATGATCTAGGTTAAGAACTTCGTCTTAGAGCACAATTTGCTTGAACAAGGATTGCTCAATGCTTCTGCAACTTGTGTCTATGTTGACGGCTCTTAAAACACTCCTTAAATATGTTTAGGGTTAGAAGAAAAGAAGGCCCAAAAACACATTCACGGATCCCAAGAAAATCAGATTAGAATTCTGACTTTTGTAAATCTCGACAGCTAGCAGGTGTCGAGGTAGGTGTCGAGCAGGTGTCGAGATTTAAAAATTCTGCACTTCAACTTGCTTTTTCTTGGACAGACTTGATGACTTCAACATTTGATCTTGAAACATAGTTTCTTGAAGTATTAAATACACCTAGAACTACCCAATTACAAGTAGAGTGCGTTTTGTCAAAGGATTAGCCAATTTACATAAAATGTGACATATGTTCCTAACATGTAAACACATATGTCCTAACATTTATAATTAAATGCATTGTGCATATTACCTAGATTCTAGTATTTGTCTTTAGTTAGTAACTGAAAGCTCGAAAATGTGTCGAAAACACACGAGCATATAGGCAAATTAAAATTACGGCTTGGTTGATTTTAAACTAACTTAATGATAAGTGCGGAATAGTGTAAACACAAGCATATAGGCAAAACAACTACTCTAATCCATATTTAAAGCAACACAGTAGTAAAAAGGAAATGAACAAGAGTAGGGAAGAAGGATGCAAACACAGATAACACCGAGATGTGTTATCGAAGAGAAAACCGAAGAACTCAGCGAAAAACCTCTCCGCCGCCCTCCAAATGGAAATCGATCCACTAGACAATCAGTTGGGATACATGAGTTAGCAAAAGACCCTCCAAGCCTAGTCTACCCGATGTACCTAAGCCCTCCAAGCTCCTACTCCAACAAGGCTTCTCGGAACCGTGTCTTGTCCTAGTTTTCCGGATCCCACAACAAGCTCCATGTTGCATCTGCCATTCTAGGCTTCTTCCAATGCTTCTCAGCAGCACCAAAATGTCACACAGCACTCTCAAGGTGTGGTAAGTGTTTAGGCTATCAACCTCTCAAAGATATGGATAATGGAGAGGGAAGGGTTGAGGAGATACCACAAGCAATTGTATAGAGAAAGGTAGGGATGACAATCTCTAATTCACAATGTGTTTGGCTAGGGTTTTCTCTTTAAAGTATCTCTCAACATTTGTGGGTAATGATGGTATATATAGGATAGGTGCAAAATGTGTGAGTCAGTCAGTACAGGCTGGTAGAACAGCTTGTCTCGCGGATGTCTCGCGGGAAGGCCTTACCCGCGAGATACTCACAAGAGACAGCTTGTCTCCACCTGACCTGACCTTTCGCATTCCAGCACGTGCAGGGCACATGCTCCACTTCGCGGGAAGCTAGGCCGCGACATACCAGCGAGAATCCTTCAGCCTCCAAATGCTTGAGTCTTCACACACACTCTCTATCACACAACTCTTACAACAAATCCCACAACAAATACAGGGTTTAAACGATTGAGAATAATTACAATCAAATTTGACACGGAATAAAAGCCAACAAAAACACAGTTGTAAATTACAACTTTACAGTAACAACAACCGTTTATGAGATAATATATATGATTCTTATTTTATTTGTAGATCATGAAAAAATCAACTACAATGTTTGATTTTTCAAAAGAAAATATTCAAATTCTTCAAAAGTCAACGTAAGATTGCCAAGAACTAATGTTGCTATTTCAATTCCAGAAAATGTGGATGTTCCAATTCTAGAAAATATTCAATCCCCAATTCCAGAAAATGTCAATGTTCCAATCCCAAAAAATATTCATTCTCCAATTCCAGAAAATGCCGATATCTAAATTCCGGAAAATAACCAAATCTCTCAAACACAATTTCAAAACGTTGATCTTGATTCTTTGGATTATGATCCTGGAGCATGCAAAAAAATATGAGAATATCATGTTAATCAACGTGATGAAATTCAATGGGCTTACATTAAAAATGGTCCACACCAACCTCGTCTAGAGAAATACAACCAAAGTGGAAAACACAATTGTAGCTTTCAAGCTTCTTGGTTTAAATATTATTCAACATGGCTTGAATATTCTCCTACGAAAGATGCAACTTATTGTTTACCGTGCTTTGTCTTTCATAATCCAAAGGGGGTTATGGGACAAAATACATTCACTGTTGGTGGATTTAGAAATTTGACGAACTCTTTGATGTTATACATTGAAAATGATATAACTTTGACATTTAGTTCGGATTCAATCATAGATAATTTTGAAGATTTGAAAGAGCGTCGAGTTCCCTTTTCATAAATGATAGTATTAAGAAACAATAGTGTTTCGTGTCTTTTGTTTTCCTTGGTAGTGGTTGTATCTTAATATATTAAGAAACAATGATTTTTGAGTATTTGTCTTGGTTGATAGTTTATTAATATTATATGGATACGTATTTGAATTTTTTTGCTTATCTCCCCCCCCCCCTAGCTTGAAATCATGGGTTCGTCCCTGCCAAGGTGGCTAGACAGCAAGTTGAAGTTAATTTATTTTTAAAGCCACTAGTCACAGATCTATGCAATAATTTGTAATAAATAATTATTTTGCAATTGTAGAATAATGTTTAATTTGTTATAAATAATTTGTTTTTTCTAAAAATTAAACAATTTTTAAAATTATTTCATCTTTCTATCTCTTCCAATATATTATTCTATTATTTTGGGTGTGTTTGAAATTATTATTATTCCTTTATGAGGTCGTCTATATTCTTCGAAATTATGTTATAATTTTTAAAGTTTTAAATAAATTATTCATTCTCTTAAAGGAGATTAGTTTGTCAAGCCAAGGTTGAGCTTAATATCAAGCTTAAACTTGAGCTCAGGTCAAGTTTTTGAGCTTGAGATCTAAGAAAATTATAGTATTAAATGCTTAAATCTCCAAAATCAAGTAAAAAAAATATATATTATACTCATTTTATCATGCTTCTTGTCCCCCTTATGATTAGCCATTATTCAAATTTAAACTTTTCAAAATTCAATCCATTCATTCATCCCTCTTTGTCTGCAGTTTCAACAATTAGTCGAAATACAATTTTTACATTCATGTTAAATGGTAAAGAACTAGAAAAATACTTATTTATAACTATTATGAATAGGAAAGGACTAACATATTTCATAACTTTACATTAGATGGTTGATAGGGAGGGATCATATGTGGCCCACTTAATTTTTTTAGTTTTTATTTTTTTTAAAGTCTAAAGTGGTGCTTAGTCAATTTAGAGGGAAGGAAAAAATTAAGGTAATAGGTAGTAGTCTCTTGTTGACCATGACATTATTAAGATATGTGTAATTAGTTTATTTAACAAACACATATAAACTTATAAATGAGTCTCTGCTTGAATTGTTTTGTATCAAACCTTATAGCTCACGAACTTGTTCATGAAAAAATATTTTTTATTTTGGGCTTGGCTTGTTTATTAAATAAGCCTAAAACTAAGGGTCAAGTTTGGCTTATTTATAAACACTAGTTTGAGGGACACATGCAAAGCACATGCTAGCCATTATAAAGATTAACAATTAAGATAAGACTTAGAATTCATTTATAACACAAATTAAAAATATAATCATTTGAGCTTTGAAGTGCTTAGAAATTGCACCATTAAATAATTCATTAATTTGATTATATAAGAAAGAAAAAATATATATATAATATGACACATAATACATCACAAACTTGAGGAAACTAAAATCAAGGACAAATTGTGGTACATCATTGGAATTATATAAAGTAAAATTTTCCATTATATAATTGGAGTAAATTAATTCTGCAAAAGCTAATTCTAACGAAGAAAAAATGTGGCAAGAAAACTAAAATGAGATGAAGTAACAAAAATGACGTACATTTGTTTGCCGTGGCTATTTATCACAGTATATAAATCAACTTTGCACTTTGCACATCCCCTTTCAAGAGGCATTAAGAAATAATATCTGATAACTTTGGCACCAAAATACTAAAAATGTTAGAAGGGGCACTAGCATCAAGTTTGAAACAAAACTTTCACCAAGAACCTTGCACTAACAAGGTAACACTCAATTATTCATACCAACTCATTTTCCTATTCTAATTAATCTCAAGAATCATAATTAGACATAAAATTCCAATAACAATTAAGTTCATGCTTTCAACAATGTCTTAATTGCTTAAAGATGAAACTTTTGGTAATATATAATCCTAAAAACTTTTCAAAGCTAAATCAAGATAAACCAATCACTCCAAAACTACAATATTAACAATATCAAGAGGTTAAAGGAAATCTTTACAAAGATTGATAAGGAAAATTATATAATGGAGGTGCATCAAGCTCAAATACACTTGAGAAGATTAACAATTTGTCACTCCATTCAAGAATACGTATATGGTTCCTTTCAATGACTCATTTCCTCCACAATGAATCCATCTTCATTGAGATTAGTTTGAGAAACAAGCCTAAGCATTGTTCAAAATGAATTTGTGTTCTTTCTTCAAAAATTGGTTCAGAGGGTGTTTCGCGAGAAGCTCGCGACCTAGAGCTTCCTGCGAAATGAGCTTGAGGGAAATAAATTTTTCATCACTTTACACAGAAAATCTCGAGACTATATCGCGACCAACAGCTTCTCGCGAAATGCTGTTTGGCCAAAACTGGATTTTTCCAAAACAGACAGAAGCTATCGCGATTGTCTCGCGACTTAAAGCTTCTCGCGAAAGTTTTTGTGCTTCAGTGGCAATTCTCGCGACTATCTTGCGATTGTCTCACTACTCTCTAACCTGCGAAAAATGCATGTTTTCAATTTTTATGTAACAGATGTGACAGTTTTTCAAACACTCCCATTTCCCTCGCCAAGCCTCTCTCGAACCCTTTTCAACCCAAACTCAGATTTTACTCAAACCCCATCAATGTCAAGCTTGTTTTCTACATTTTCAACAACAAGGTATGTTTTCTAAAACATTTTCTTCATGTTTCTCTAAGATTATGCAGAAATTTAAGTTAGGGTTTCAAATTTTGGGGATTTTTTGAAAATGGGTTGGGTTTCTCTATTTTTTGCAATTTTTTTTAAAATCTTTGATTGGGCTAAGTCCTATTTGATGTTTGTGCATCTGTGTTTGCCCAATGAGGCGTTCTAACATGTATTGAGGCAAGATTTCACCATGTTCATGCATTATTCATGTTTGATTTGCTTTGTTGCATGTTAAGTGTTTGACAAAATGTCCGAGTGACATTTCTGAATTCCAAGTCTTGGGTTTCCTTTTATTTGTCCATGTCTATCATGCCTTAGTAAATGGTTGTATGTTTTACACACTTTGCCATTTTGTGCATCAATGCCATGCCATGCACACACCAGGCACACACCTAGGCACCCTTTAGGCACACCTCATGCATCTCATGCAGCAACCTTATGCATCAGCGCATGCACACATATGCACACACATGCACAGTTACTTATTTTCATGCATTATGTTTATGTTTCCTTGTTTTATATGTTTTAGCATATTGCTTTGAGTTGGTTATGCCCTATTTTAGGCTATTTTACCTTTGTTTTGGAACTAACTTGAATCTAATCAAGTTTTGTGTTTATGCACATGTTTCTGGTTTGCTTTGTGTTTCTTTGCACAGATGGCTCCCACTAAGCATGCAGCCACCAAGAAATCATCTTCCAAACGTGCACGCACTGACTCTGATCATTTCAAATCTGCTGATGCTGACATGAAATACAATGATTGCTACAAAAGAGAAACCATTACCATGGAAAGAGTTGTTTAGCTGGAAACCCTTGAGGACACCTTTATTCCTGAAGTGTTCAAAGAACGAACTTGGATCAAGTTGTTGAACCCGATTGGGGTTGTTTATTCAGAGATAATCAAGGAGTTTTTCTCAAATGCTACTGTCGAAAGAGATCGTATTGAGTGCTGGGTAAGGCACAAAGAATTTGTGATTACAAGGGAGATCATCCAAGATTTTTTGGAGGTTCATCGTCCCTCACAGCCAATTACAGTGCCGTATGAGGACAGATTGGGTTCTACTAAGGAGATGATAAAATTCTTGGCAGAACACCGAAGAAATCATCAATGAATGCAATCCGATTTTCTCCAGAGATGAGGACATTGAGTTATGTGATGATCCATAACTTGTATCCGGTTATCAACCTCACTACATTGTCAGCTTCAAGAACAAGATTTCTGTATGATCTCTTTACCCATAAGGAGATAGATATTTGTGGCCATATCATCCATGTGCTGAAAAAGAGCATCACGAAGCAGAATTCAAGGATTGTAATGCCTTTTCCCACACTGATTATGGGATTAATTGCTAAGGCAAAGCTCAAACTTCCCAGTGACCTCACAGTAGTTCAGAGGGACTACCCCATTGGTGCTCATACATTGACTAGGAGCGCAGCCCACATCAAAGGCTCTATGACCGATGTGCATACCATACCACAACCACGTGTTAAGCCTGAGGGTGGTGATACAGAAGAAGAGATTGATTGATTTACTTCTGCTCCAAAAACTTCAACACAGCCATCTTCTTCTGCACCAGCACGAGGAGCAGATAGACTAGATCATCTCCTGGAGAGAGTGGATCAAATGTTCATCATGTTAGACTCCCATGTGCAGCACACTGCGACCCAGTTTGTATATGTTCAGGAATAGATCACTGCATTGTCTTCACAGATCGAAGACTTGTCCATGGTGCAGGGATCAAATTCCGAGTCAGATCAGTTCTAGCCCTTTGGCCATTCTGGTCAAAAAGGGGGAGAAAATTTTGAGGGGGAGCTAAGGAAGAGCTTGCACAATGTTAGGGGGAGCATAGGTTTAGGCTTATACACATTGGTTATTGGTTCACAAACGGTTTAATTCTATTAATTTTAGTTTTTATAACTGTTGTTTTATGCCTATAGCTTTTATTGCTTTTGTTTTAAGCTTAAATATTTTGTTTTAATTTTAGTTTAATTTCAGTATTTTGTGATAATCTCTATGCTTTGTAGCATATTTGTATTTTTAAGATATTACTAATATGTCTTAAGTACCTCACTTTTGTGCCCTAGTAGGATTTTGTATCCTAGATGCAAATACTTCATGTATTTTGCATTGGTTAAGTGTTGGACATGCAATTGATCCTTTGAATTGTTCTTAATTGCATTGCGTGTCCGGATGAGTATATACTAGTTAAATGTTCATTGTAGTCATTTGTTAATGACTGTTTTTGTTTGGTCAAGAAATGCTTACATGTTTTATAGTGTTTACAAACTTGATCGCACTTTACTTGCTCATGTATGTACCTTGTGTTCAACTTGTCATACACTTAATGAAAGTTTTGTTTGTGTGCAAGTGTTTCAAGTTACAAGTATATAAGTGCAAGTGCTTCACAGCTTCTAGATTAGGTGTGAGTGAGTTTTGCCGTTGTTCCCAAAATTACGTTTAAGTCTAGAGTCTGTTTTAGGGGTTTTGTCATGGAATAGCCAAAGGGGGAGATTGTAAAGTTGTTATATACAACTATGTGTTTTTGTCGGCTTATATTCCGTGCCAAATTTGATTGTAATTTCATTCAATCTGTTGTACCCTATATTTATTGTGGGATTTCATTGTAAGGGTTGTGTGATAGAGAGAGTAGTGTGAAGGCTTAGTAAATTGAAGACAGAAGTATTTTCGCGGGTATCTCGCGACTAAACATCCTGCGAAGTGACCCATGTGCCTTGCAGGTGCTAAAATGCAAAGAGTCAGGCTAGGATGGAGATAGCTGTGTCTCGCGAGTATCTCGCGGGTAAGGCCTTCCCACGAGACACCTACAAGGCATTCTGTTTTACCAGCCTGTCCATTCTGATACACACTTTTTATGCCCACATTATTTGTATCCACATTACCCACAAATGTTGAGGAGTGCTTCTGAGAGAAAACCCTAGCCAAACACCTTGAGAATTAGAGATTGTCATACCCACAATCCTCTACACATTCGCTAGTGGAATATCCTCAACTCCTACCTCTCCATTTCCATACCACTGAGAGGTTGATAGCCCAAACACTTACCACACCCTTTCAGAGTGTTAAGTGAAGTGTTGGTGCTGCTGGGAAGCATTGGAAGAAGCCAAGGATGGTAGATGCAACATGAAGCTTGTTGCGGGATCCGGAGAACTAGACAAGACACGGTTTCGAGAAGCCTTGTTGGAGTAGGAGCTTGGAGGGCTTAGGTGCATTAGGTAGATTAGGTTTGGAGGGTCTCTTGCTAACCCATGTATCCCAACTGATTGTCTAGTGGATCGATTACCGCTTGGAGGGCAGTGGAGAGGTTTTTCGCTGAGTTCTTCGGTTTCTTCTTTGATAACACATTGGCGTGTTATCTTGTGTTTGCATCTTTCTTCCCTACTCTTTTACATTCCATTTTACTGCTATGTTGCTTAGATTATGGATTAGAGTAGCTTATTTGTTTATCTGCTCGTATTTACACTATTCTGCACTTAGTATTAAGTTAGTATAAAATCTATCGAGCTGTAACTTTAATTTGGGGGTCTAAACAGCTCTTGTGTTTTTAACACATTTTCGAACTTTCAAAATCATTGAACCAAAGTGACCCCTAGTCACTATTTAGTTTATTTGGATTAAATGAGTAGCTTAAGGAAGAGAGATGATTCTCAAATAATTAATTAAACATGCCAAATTTTTTTTTTTTTTTTTTTTGGGTGTAATATATAGTTTAGGTGAAGATTGTATTGGCAATTTTTAGATTTAACTCTATTTGTTTTTTTTACGTTGTCAGTAACTATTTTTACACGGTTTATCATATCATCTATAGATTGAAAATTGATCGACTTAACTAAATATCAAACTAGCCGTTGTGGCTCTAACATAACTAACAGAATTTACAAATAACAAAACGTCTGTCGCTTCGTCAAATAATAGCAGTAACTGAAAACAAAACGCTGTTGTGCCACAGGTCTATTATTTATTGCAGCAGCGGACTGTAGAGCTCGAGGACCACTTGAAAAGGTACCAGTTTCTGTTCCTATTATACAATGGAAATGGAATGGTCATTAACACCCATGTTTTGGCCTTTTTAGCTAAACCCATCTTCTGTTTCCAATTTGTTTATTCGTTTCAAAGCCAGATTCAGCTTATATTATGTAATTGCTTGGCAATGGAATCAAAGAGGCAGAGTCACATGCAAGCATGCAAATCCAGACAGTCTCGTTTGCAGTGTGGTCAACAAATTATTGTTTAAACATAGTAGATAGGGGTGCAAGTGGGAAAACAATGACAGAAAATTGTTTAACAATGTAAAACCCAAAGTGTGAAATCGTGTACAGAACACAATTTCACTATTTCAAAATTAGAACTGAAATTTCGCCTCGTGTACTGTGTACGGTTGTGTGCATATTCATATGTGCAACAACAATTTTCTTTAAAAAAGATTGAACATGTGGCATGCCAACTAAATTTCTGTGTAATAAAGTTGTAAGAAGAAGAAGTTTCCTAATTGGACCTCCTAGTCCACTTGTTGGGTATTTTCATGCTCAACTTTGCGTAAATAATTTATTTCTACCTACTCCACTAATAAAATTATATCAAAATTATAACTTTCGCCTTTGGGTCTGGTTGAATACTAATTTTTTTTTTTTTTTTTAATTAATATTTTCCCCTCAAGCCTGGATTGGATCTAGATCGGATTAGCATTTCAACTCAAATGACACAACTCCTTTTTGATAATTTTAAAAAAGATACGTATTTTAAATTTGTTAACTTGACATATTTTAGATTTAGAGGCTTGGTATGTATTTGATAGTGTTGGGGACATTTTTGCGACCAAAGACCAAAATGCTAGAACAAGCCCAAAACTCCCCTTAGGTTCTTTAAAGTGCAATTAAATGGAGATATTTAAGCTCAAAATTTCAATATTCAATGAATAGAGGCTAGTGGTGCATCACAATAATAAAATCAAAGCGCAAAACAACAAAGAGATAGAAAATATGCATAAGACACTAGGTTTGAAACTATTTTTTACATAGAGCAGGAAGTGGAATTTGAGATAGGTGGTGAGGGAGATGGAGAAGACTTCTTGGTACCACCATTTTCACTCGTGTATCAAAATCGTGTTAACTCCTTGATGGTTATATGGGATTTTGTTTTGAAATTTCAGCTTTAAAGTAAAACATGAATTAGTTGGTTTAGATCTGATTGTGAGGCTTTATAGCAAGCTTTGGATGTCCTTAAGGACTAGTGTATGGATAATGGATGAGGACATGGACCTCTTTGGTCTAATTTGACGTTTGTGGATCAGCTTGCTTTTGTTTAGGCAAAGGGTTGGCTTGCTTTTTACATCGATGCACTTCCCCAGCCAATTCAACCTTTTGGGAAGCTGCCCTAAATGGTAGCATGCAATCAAAGTTAGCCTAAGAAGACAAATTGTTCTTAGGGGCTAAAAATGTTTTGTCTGAAGGTTTCAACCACATATAGCAAGAGCTAGAAGCCACTATTTGAGTGAAATTTTTGGGTATCAGACCCTTTCCATGAGTTTTAGGTGCTGCAACTATTCCTAACTCACTTTGCAACATTCATGGCTCAGGCTCATGCAAAATGTCTAAAAAGAGTCAACTTATACCCTCCAAACCATACTCCTCAAATTCCCCTTATATTACATGGGCTTGTGTCATGCTTAAAAGAATAAATTAAGTTTTAATACATGAATTAGGCGCATAAGGAAGTCAGACTCAACCTAATCGGGCTTGTAGAAAATGTCTCTTCAAAATGGGTATCAACAAATAATTTGATTTATCTCGCGAAAATCCTCTGTTTTCAGTCGACAACACTTGTTTGTTAAATGGCCCTTTCCTACTAGGAATTGTCCTGGCAAGATAAGCTACTGAAAATTATTTTTTGACTATAATTAATGTAGCTCTAATGATAAACCCTTCCCCATGTATCGCTTGGTTGTTTTAAGGGCTGAGCATTTACATCCTCTCATTCTAGGCATCTTCTAATTTGTTTTGTCTTTTCAAAGCCAGATTCAGCTTATATTATGTAATTGCTTGGCAATGGAATCAAAGAGGCAGAGTCACATGCAAGCATGTAAATCCAGACAGTCTCGTTTGCGGTGTGGTCAACAAATTATTGTTTAAACAATGTAGATAGGGGTGCAAGTGGGAAAGCAATGACATAAAATTATTTAACAATGTAAAAGCCAAAGGAAAATAATCTAAGGAAGAAGCTGGGATGGGCGCTGTTAATTATACACTAGTGTGAAATCGTGTACAAAACACAATTTCAGTCCATTTCACTATTTCAAAATTAGAACTGAAATTTCGCCTCGTGTACTGTGGATGGTTGCGTGCATATTCGTATATATGTGCAACAACAATTTTCTTTAAAAAAGATTGAACATGTGGCATTCCAACTAAATTTCCGTGTAATAAAGTTGTAAGAAGAAGTTTCCCATTTGGACCTCCTAGTCCACTTGTTGGGTAATTTTCATGCTCAACTTTGCTTAAATAATTTATTTCTACCTACTCCACTAGTAAAATTATATCAAAATTATCACTTTCTTCCCATCAAAAAAAAAAAAAAAATCACTTTCGCCTTGGGTCTGGTTGAATACTATTTTTTTTATAAATTATTATTTTCCCCCCAAGCTTGGATTGGATCTTGTTCGGATTGGCATTTCAACTCAAATAACACAACTCCTTTTTGATAATTTTAAAAAAGATATGTATTTTAAATTTGTTAACTTGACATATTTTAGATTTAGAGGCTTGGTATGAATTTGATAGTGCTGGGGACATTATTGCGACCAAGACCAAAATGCTAGAACAAGCCTTAAACTCTCATTGGGTTCTTTAAAGTGCAATTAAATGAAGATATTCAAGACCAAAATTCCAATATTCAATTAATAGAGGCTAGTGGTGCACCACAATAATAAAATCAAAGTGCAAAGCTACAAAGAGATAGAAAATATGCATAAGACACTAGGCTTGAAATTATTTTTCACAGAGCTAGAAGTAGAATTTGAGAGAGGTGGTGAGGGAGAGAGCAGGGGCATAGCCAGGATTTTAACTTGGGAGGGGGGGGGGGGGGGGCGCTAAGCTATGTATTCATAGGTTAATTATAAGTCATTTGTCAAAAGCTATATATATATATATATATATATCAAATTTAACATGTTATAAACTTTGTAAATAAAATTGTCTAATTTTCTATAAACATATAACAAAATATAAAACAAAGAATTTAGCATCTCTCATCTAACTTATGCTTGATGATGATTCTTCATATAATAAAGTTTATCTAGCATCATTTCTAGTTTCTACATGGACCTTCTTAGCAATTTCCTTTTTTCAAATCTTTGAAGAAAAATGTACCATATTTCCATTTCAACCCAATCTCTCTTTCTTGAAACAAATCAAATTCTCATCCCAAAAAAAAAAAAAAATAATAATAATAATAATAATAATAAATAACCGTGATAAAGTTTTAAAAAATATATTACTTTGAGGGAAAAATTGGGGATGTTGAGAAAAATATCAATTTTGTTAAAAAAAAATGATGATAATAGAATAGAGAAATAAAGAAATGAAGTTTGACCATTAAGAATGCGAAAACAGAAAAAGAAACTCAACAGTTTTTGGATAATTATACAAGACTTTCAAATTTTAACACACACAAACACAATTGATAGGCCACAATCTGAATGACCCCTTGTGATTAAACCAATTAATTAATTAGCAAAGTTATTAATTAATCAATTTAACATGCAAATACGTGGAAGCACAAACAAATCACCAAACAACTAAATATGCAGCGGAAAATAAATGACACGGTGATTTGTTTACGAATGGGGAAAACCCTAACGGCAAAAACCCCACCGGGTGATTTTCAGGTCACCACTCCCGAAACTCCACTATTATCAAATCAAGCGGTTACAAGTAAAGGAATCCCAAGTACCTTACCAACCTACAGTTGAACCCTTACCCCAATACCCAATTGGACTTGATCTGTAGTGACAATTTTCACCTTTGATGCACGGCTCCCAAGTATGTGACTAACCAATGCGCGGATCCCAGTACGCGACTTCAAACACTAACTAAGAATGAGAGGTTGGCTGCAAAGTTCTTCAGTTCATCATACACAATGAAGATCAGGAAGATGCTTGCTTACAAAACCCTATGGTGCAAATCATAGCAACTTCTTGAGAGAAGATGAACTAGGTCAAGGACTTTGTCTTTTGATCACAATTTGCTTGAACAGAGATTGCTCAATGCTTTTTCAACTTGTGTACTATTTGACGGCTCTTAAAACAATCCTTTTATATGTTTAGGGTTAGAAGAAAAGAAGGCCCAAAAGCATATTCACGGATTCCAAGAAAATCAAATTAGAAAAACTGATTTTGTAATTCTCGAAAGATAGCAGGTGTCGAGGTAGCTATCGAGCAAGTGTCGAGCTTTAATGAAATTGCACTTCAGCTTGCTTTTTCTTGGACAGACTTGATGACTTCAACACTTGATCTTGAAACCTTGTTTCTTGAAGTATTAAAAACACCTAGAACTACCCAATTACAAGTAGAGTGTGTTTTGTCAAAAGGATTAGCCAATTTACATAAACAAGTGACATATGTTCTTAACAAGTGAACACACATATGTCCTAACAATCTCCCCCTTTGGCAATCCGTGACAAAACCACAACAAACAAATGAGCATATGAAAGAAGTCATAAATCACTCAACTCATATTCACTTGTTGAATACAATAAAATCTATCTTAACACAAACTCTTGAAAAACTTTGCAAGAAGAGAGTTTATGGCAAGTAAACTTTGACAACTTGTATTTCTGAAACACTTTAAACAAAACTCATCAAGGCATCTTATGTGAAATAGAAATAAATAGATTGCATACAAGTATAAAGAACATGTGTATAAAGATAGAGAAGAAATAACACATGAAGAGAGAGGTGAAAGAAACATACATCCACATATATAGGAAATAAGTACAATGTATCTATAAAGAATAGAAAAGAAAAGATACATCAAAACCTCACTACATCCCTCAAAATATCAACACTCCCCCTATCAAAATGTCCTATACTAACTCTCCCCCTAAGATGACTACTCTCATAACCAAAAACTACTCCCCCCTTTTTGTCACGAGTGACAAAGGGTAGAGTGTCATGTAGACATCTCATCAATAGAGCTAGCATCCCTATCATCATCCTCATCATCCTCAGAATCTGAAGCTGTTGGAGTAGGTGGTGAAGGAGTAGCCTCTACAGCAAAACCACCTATGGTTGCCTGCCGTCGTGCAATACGACCAACACGAACATTCACCTGATACAACTCAGCGGAGAGTGTATCATGGCGAGTGTCCATGCGCTGCAGCTGCGTCATAATATCTCCAAGAGATACATCACCCATAGAGGAAGAATGAGCAGATGTAGAAGGAGCAGATCTGGATAGAGCTGATTTGGACAGAGCTGAACGAGAGGGAGGAGTGGCATCTGTCTATCGCGACCTAAACTGAGCCTCACTACATTTTACGGTAGCGACATCTATGGCACAGATGTGAGTGAAGTGGTCAGACATAGGAAAAGGGATAGAAAAATGGCGTAAGATCCTTGTGATAGTATAAGGAAAGATGAGCTTATCACGGGACGCCGAATCTAGATGGACATCTATAATAGAAAGGATGAAATGAGAAGGAAAATCTATAGTAAGATGCTCTAGAAGTGATACCAAAAATCGAGCATGAGGCTCTGTGATAGAGGTGTAGTGAGAGAGTGGATGGAGTACAAAAGTCATCACTATATTAAGAAATCTAGGACCTTTAGCAAAAGGCCTACATGATGTGTACTGATGCTCACCCCAATCAGCAGGATGCTGACAGAAGGCAGAGATGAGCTCATCTTTGGACATAGTTCTCAGACGCTCACAGGAAGGGTAATCAGGAAAATCTATCCTAGGTACCCTAAGTACATCCGCAACTAGCTGCGGTGTAACAGGAATGCGCGTACCTCGAACGTGAGTGAAAAAGAGAGGTACTGAACGATCTATCCAATGCATGTTGGAGTAAAACTCCTGTATTAGCACGAGAGGGCAAGTGACCGGGACGTCACACAATGACCCCCATCCCCTACTGTGAATGACAGAGGGAAGGTTAGTGTCGGCGAAGTCCGCCAGAATGACTTGGCGTTCCGAATGAACACCTCGTCGAGAAAAGTTCTCCGAAAATTCCTTGTGGGCATCTCCATCACGGAACCGAAGGTTAAGAGGATCAGAGTCAGAAGAAGAGGAAGCTCCAGAACGCAGAGGGTTCCGAGCAGGAGTAGATTTACGTTTGGGTGCCATAGACACTACTAACGTAAAAGAATGAGAAAGAGATAGAGAGGGAGACAATCAAAAAAGTCCCAAAACAGTTCAAATAGATCAAATATATTGAACAACAAGTACGTATGCATGGGAATGCATGAACATGTGACATGCAAAAGAAAAAACATCATGGGCTCAGCCCAGTCCAATCCTAGTAGCACACAAACATAGAGCACACATCTAAGTGCATGTAAATACCATTCTAATGCACATGAAATGCAATGTATGACATTTTGAAAACATTTAAGTGCAAACCCAACCCAAAATTTGAAGAAAAACTCATCAATTTTGAAAAACCCCAAAAATTTCCAAAAAATCCCAAAAACTAGGTTTCAAAACATGAAATGCATGAAAAAGGAAGGGAAAATGAACTTACCAAGTGATTAAAAGCAAGGAATGGTCAAGATCCAAGTGGGTTGGAAGATTTGAGTGAGAGAATGGTGTTTGGGAGGTGAAACGCCTCGGACAGATCGAGACAGATCGAGAGAAATGAGTGAAAATCGTGACAGGAGCTTAAATAGGCACCTCAGTAATTCTCAACAGCTAAGGTGTCGAGAGGTATCGAGGAAGCTGTCGAGGAAGGTATCGAGGAAATGGCCTTCGACAGCTGAAGGTGTCGAGAAGGTGTCGAGGTACAAGACCAATTTCAGAGAACAGAAGCTCGATCGATCCATTAGTTGTCGAGAAGCTATCGAGGGGATAGGAGCTTTCTCGATCGATCCACCAAGTGTCGAGAAAGTGTCGAGGAGGTGTCGAGCCATCAGTGAAAAGCAGTTTTTCGAGAAGTGAAAAACACAGACATGAATGCAATCCAACATACACCTCAACCAATGATCCACTCAACATAAAAAGCTCTTAAAATCATCTCTTAATCAAGAAATTTAAGCACATGGATCCTCAAAAACACACACACACACACTAAACAAGTCTAACCAATTTTATATTTCAAAAACAAGTCAAGACAGTTTAGAGAGCATACATTAGCATATGTAAACAGCTGTGATGGCCAAATCACATTGTACTTGCACATGTATCAAGAGTAGCAAAGAATATTGCGTGTTGTGTATGAAAAACATCGCAAGATTGCATATGTGTATACATGTTATGATGATCTAAGATATGAGAAAATAACTTTAACTCACACACAATCATAATTGTTTGATGGGGACTATCACCTTTAAGGTACATCCTATGACTCCCACATCTCCTAGAAAACACGCTTGCAATCATGTTTAAAGCATTTTAATCTTTTAGCTTTATTTTCTTTGCATATTTTCTTTTAAGCATATCATGCATGGGCATAGAAAGAGAGAAAAGAAATACCCAACATGTTAAGCATAGACATTGCACTTTTGCTATGCCGAAGCATACAGGTGTCTATGACACTGCACTTTTGCTATGCCGAAGCATACAGGTGTCATACTATGATTGGCGGGCAATAGTGGTGAGATGGTCATTTATGCCTTTCTCTTAGGATTTTCTAGTCCTACCCGTCAAAAAGAGTGATATGAGTGTTAAGTTTAAGAGATAACTTAATCTTACTCATCTTAAACAAGAGCCACAAAGCTCACTTGCTTAGTTGTGCATAGAGATGCTCATCTAAGCTACAACTGATACAAAGTTTAGAAAACTTTATTTCATTGGCCATCCAAGGTATACAAATACCAAAGTACACAAAACACACACTATTTTTGTATTTTTCAATTTTTCAATTTTTTTTAATTTTATTTTTTTAATTTTTATATCAAAAACAAAATAAACAAAACTAAAAATAAACAAACAAAAACATGTTAAACAAACATGAAAGCATGAAAGAAAGATGCTTATGCATGAAGGCATGATAGAGAGATGCAGATGCATGAAAACATGATTTCAAAAGCAGATAAGAAATCAAGCAAAGAAAGTCCTACTTTAAATAGAAAGAATTAAAGCAGAGGACAAATAGAAAAGACAATTAAGTCCTGGGATCCTTTATCACCCACGTAGCACGAGTCTTTGACCGTGAAGATGAAAAGGCACGTGTCCTAGTATGATTACTAAAGGACATAGAGGAATAAGAATTTCCCTGAAATTGAGTCAAAAAGCTCAAAGCTTTTAATAACTCACCAAGAATAGGTACAGAGCCTTTAGACAAAGGGTGAGACCTATTGGACACTCGCTTATGAGGAAACAACTTGAAACAATTAGGGCGAGTGTGACCAGAATCACCACAATGGTGACAAACACGAGTAGTTTTAGAGCTACTCGGCTTCCTAGAAGGAGGTCTAACCTTAGAGGTTGACAACTTAGGACAATTTGGCCTAAAATGACCAACAATATGACAATGATGACAAGTGGGGACAAATTCAGAATTTTTATTCAACCTAGGAGGAGTTTTAGACATAGGTTTAGAAACTTCACCGTTAACATCAGAATTTTTACCATTGTCTATCCTAGCAATATTAGCCTTCAACTCTTCATTATTCTTTTTAAATGGGGGAACATAAAAATCTTTTTCTTTTGAGTTAGGCTCAACAACAAGTTTGACACTAGTTAATTTTTCAACTTCATTTTTAAATTCAACTAGTTGCTCTTCCAAACTCTTAATTTTGTCCACTTGAGATGAAATTTGATTTTTAAAATTCTCATTCAAATTATTGGCTTCATCCAATTTTGCAATCAAATCATCTTTTTCAAGCTTGACCTTTTTAAATTTAGCTTTTAATTTTGTAGAATATTCAAGAGATTTCATACAAAAATTATAAAGCTTGCAATAGGCATCTTGAATATCATCATCATCATTCAACATAAGATCATGCAAATCAAAACAATCAAGAGTTTCCATGACAACAGGGGTCAATGGATCAACACAGCAAAGATTAAAACCTAATCAGGGTGTGCCTGCTCTGATACCACTTGATAGGCCACAATCTGAATGACTCCTTGTGATTAAACCAATTAATTAATTAGCCAAGTTATTAATTAATCAATTTAACATGCAAATACGTGGAAGCACAAACAAATCACCAAACAACTAAAAATGTAGCGAAAAATAAATGACACGGTGATTTGTTTACGAATGGGGAAAACCCTAACGGCAAAAACCCCACCGGGTGATTTTTAGGTCATCACTCCTGAAACTCCACTATTATCAAATCAAGCGGTTACAAGTAAAAGAATCCCAAGTACCTTACCAACCTACAGTTGAACCCTTACCCCAATACCCAATTGGACTTGATCTGTAGTGACAATTTCCACCTTTGATGCATGGCTCCCAAGTACGTGACTAACCAATACGCGGATCCCAGTACGCGACTTCAAACACCAACTAAGAAGGAGAGGTTGCCTGCAAAGTTTTTCAGTTCATCATACACAATAAAGATCAGAAAGATGCTTGGTTACAAAACCCTATGGTGCAAATACACAGCAACTTCTTGAGAGAAGATGAACTAGGTCAAGAACTTCGTCTTTTGATCACAATTTGCTTGAACAGAGATTGCTCAATGCTTTTTCAACTTGTGTACTATTTGACGGCTCTTAAAACAATCCTTTTATATGTTTAGGGTTAGAAGAAAAGAAGGCCCAAAAGCATATTCACGGATTCCAAGAAAATCAAATTAGAAAAACTGATTTTGTAATTCTCGACAGATAGCAGGTGTCGAGGTAGCTATTGAGCAGGTGTCGAGCTTTAATGAAATTGCACTTCAGCTTGCTTTTTCTTGGACAGACTTGATGACTTCAACACTTGATCTTGAAACCTTGTTTCTTGAAGTATTAAAAACACCTAGAACTACCCAATTACAAGTAGAGTGCGTTTTGTCAAAAGGATTAGCCAATTTACATAAACAAGTGACATATGTTCTTAACAAGTGAACACACATATGTCCGAACAACAATTAATGCACTCTTGTTTTCTTAGAAAATTTTTTTTTTTAAAAAATGAAGGGAACTTGACAGCTTTGGATTTATTAGCCTTTACTAAGTCTCTATTTTTTTTTTTTGGGTGAAGTACACTTGAGAAATTAATATATTGAAATTGTAAAGCTGGTGTGAGATTTCAAATGTAAAAACCGTAAAAACTAATTGGAACTGGCATGTAAAATCTTTTTTTTTTTTTGGTTTGGGGGGGGGGGGGGGGGAATCATCATATGTATAGGGGCCAAATTTACTTCTTTGTACCACCATTTTCATCCTTGGGCATCAAGATCGTGTAACTCCTTGATGGTTGTAAGGGATTTTGTTTTGAAATTTCAGCTTTAAAGTAATATATGAATTAGTTGGTTTAGATCTGATTGTGAGGCTTTATAGCAAGCCCTGGATGCCTTAAGCACTAGTGTAGGGATAATGGATGAGGACATGGACCTCTTTGGTGCTAATTTGATGTTTGTGTTCGGTTTGCTTTTGTTTAGGCAAAAGGTTGGCTTGCTTTTTACATCAAAAGAGGAAAGGCTTCACTAAATGAGATTCATGCTCTTCACTAGCCAATTCAACCTTTTGGGAAGCTGCCCTAAATAGTAGCAGGCAACTGAAGTTGGCCTAAGAAGACAGCTTGTTCTTAGGGGCTAAAAAAGGTTTGTCTGAAGGTTTTAGTGACATACAGCAAGAGCTAGAAGCCACTATTTGATTGAAATTTTTGGGTATTAGACCCTTTCCATGAATGGGTAAGACAATTCTTAGGAAGTCCTAGAGTATAGTGAAATGGTGCTCCCTTCTCTCACATTCATGGTAGACCCCACCATGAATTTAATGAGTGGACTCCACCATGAATGTGAGAAGAAGGAGTACCATTCTCCATGCTTTGGGAATACTTAAGAATTACTCTTCAGTTTGGAAAATTCTTAGGTAGTCCCGGAGTATAGTGAAATGGTGCTCCCTTCTCTCACATTCAAGAGCGGATCCCACCATGAATTTAATGAGCGGATCCCACCATGAATGTGAGAGGAGGGAGTACCATACTCCGTGCTCTGGGAGTACTTAAGAATTACTCTTTCAGTTTATCATATCTAAAGATTGAAAATTGATCTACTTAACTAACTATCAAACTAGCTGTTGTGGTTCTAACATAAATAACAAAATTTACAAATAACAAAACACCATCACTTCATCAAATAATAGTAGTAACTGAAAACAAAACGCTATCGCGCCATTAAATTAGAAAAACGGTGCCGTTTAATGTAAAGAGCCGTTAAATCCAAAAACAGAAAATTCCTCGCTGGGCTTTTCATGTTTTAAAGAAACCAAAATCATAAACAACAACTAGTACTATTCTACTAATAAATTTAAGAATGGGCATTGGGTATTGGAACCAGAGAGACATAGTCAACAAATCAATTGTTTAAAAAAAGTAGGCGTGATAGTGAGAAAACAACGGCAAAAAATTATTCAACAATGTCAAATGAAACGGAAGATAATTACGAGAGACTAAAATAACAGCCTGATTGTTTATCGTCATCAACATATATAATAAGGAATTTCTCTCTAAATAGCAAATGTAATCTTAAACTATTTTGTTCTAAATTCTTTTTAATGTATGAGTTGTATGTATATATTAAAGTTAAATTTACTTTTTGAAACATATTCTAAAGTTATGTTAAATATTCTATAATAACTTAAGCTTCGTAATGGCAAGTTTTTAGGGGCAATAGGCTTAAAATAATAATAATAATAATAATAAATTAGTGGGACAGTAGGTTTTGCTTCATGGTCGGCATAGATGCTTTAGTGGAAAACTTTTTATTTATTTAATGCTTTACTTTGGCTCACTTCCACTTCTAGGGAAAATTATTATCTAATGGAGCGAGGTAAATTCTATGAGCTTTCGGTTCTCTTTTTTTATTTTTGTGTTGACCTTGCATTGACCCAGTTTTTAGAAAGATTATCTAATGGGGCAACTATTTTCAAACATGTGAGAGAGTGAGACACATGCATGTGTAATTGTGTATATTCTAATGAATCAAAATCTTCTAGTGGTGATATCATATGTGATGAACTTAATTAGTGCAATATGCAAATAATTTAGTCCCCATTAAAAAATAGAAGAGAAGAAAGTGTAAGTTCGTGGTAACCAGTATAAAGTTTTGATTACACTTTCTTTTGCTTTTATTAGAACTTTTTTACTTGCTTTAGAGGAAACTTTTTTTTTTTTTTTTTTGGGGAATGGAAATTTGATGACAATTACATATTACTCTACACTTTCTGCATGGTACTGGTCAAAAAGAAGGAAAAGAGTAACTTCCTGGTGGCTAACTATAAAGTCCTGTTTATATTGCTTTTTAACCAACCATAAAGTTCTATTCATATTACTTTCTTTTTATCTGTTAAGAATCAGTATTTGAGCTTGATGAGAGAGTGTAATTGTGTGTGTGTGTTTAATAGTTAGTTTGTTTCTCAAAAAAGAAAAAAAGAATTAGCATGCGAGTCACTCATAAATGCTTTAGTGGAATCTATAAATTTTATGATCAATAATGCACCCACTAATTAATTTAGTATAAGCAATGAGTAAAGTGGCTAAAGAAAAGGGTACAAGCACAGCTAATTATGCTCTTCAGATCATTGATAAGGACATAGCTCAGCTGTAACTTTGTTTGCACTCGGTTTTGTGTGTGTGTTTAGATTCATTTCATTTGGGGTTTCTTAGTATGGCTTGAACGGTTTTAGACCCATTAAAACAACCAGATTGGTTAGCCTAGTTAATTAGCCAAGTTGTTACTTAGTCAAATTAAGCAATTCTAGGTTAAAGCAATCAAATAATCATATCAAACATATAAAGTAGCGGAATAATAAATAACACAAGATATGATCACCCAAGAAACCACACGGTAAAAACCTGGGGAGGATTTGACCCACCGATCCTCAAGGCAAACTTGAATTCACTATGAAAGAATCGAAGTTTATACAGAAGGACTACAAGCTCCCCGCTTGACTTCCTAATGCTACCCACCAGTAGAACTTATTGACACGACCACGTGCAAGCTCCGAATCCACGGACTCCTTCTTTCTTGAATTCTTCAATCAGCTACAAGCACCCACGCTTGATATTCTTTAAGCTTCAATGGTAGTAACCGAGTTGATCATCAAGATGTTGATACTATCTCTATCTTGAAAACCCTAAACTTTGTGTAAAGGAAAGCTCCTCTAGATCTCACAAGAGATTTACACAAAACCGCAATGTATGAGCAACAATACAACTGGAGCAACTCTAAAAACGTGGTTAGGGTTTTTCTTTATATACCTAGGGTAAAAACAGAAAACTCAAAACGTTTAATGAGTTAGGGTTGAGCTGGAATATTTTGCAGAAAAACATTCTGCCCGAGATTCGATCGATCAAGCCTTTCCTTCGATCAATCGAGCTAGGCCGAAATGCACCAATGCATCTGCAGCCACTCGATTCCAACTTTACATGAAAGACCCAACTTTGAGCAAGTCTAAACAAAACTAAATAACCTGTTTTGATCATGGTTTGCCAACAATACAAATTAGAGTTCTAAATACATAAAATCCTAAATCTTTAGAACCTAACAAACTCCCCCTTTGGCAATCCGTGACAAAACACAAACTAAAAGCTCAAAGTTTACAAGTAATAAGCCCTTTACAAAATAATGCTCATAAAATCAAAATTCAATCCTAACTACTATCCATCAGTTGCAAGTATAGACAGTAGCTCAATTGAATCAACCTGTATATTCCTGAAATACTCAACAAACGCATAAACGCATATGTGACAGAAAATAGTATATAAACAGGTATAACATTCTTGTATGATTCACACAACACATAATAAAGAAATATATCAAGGAATAACTCATAGAATATAAATCAATAAATAGTGAATCCAAGGAAACAAGAATCAAATAAAAAAACATGTATATCAATCAATGTTACTCCCCCTAACACGAATATCCCAAAAATGATATACAAGGTGAAGCGCCTAAATACAATCTACTCCACAAAAACAAATAAAAAAATCCCTAACTACAAAACTCCTCTACAAACTCTACTCCCCCTTTTTGTGACGGAATGCCAAAGGGCAATCACAATCCATCATCAAAAGGTGGTGGGGAGGCTGAACGTAGACGCACTAGATCAGCTCGCAAAGCTCGGATCTCATTAAAAAGGTCCACCAAAAGCTGACCATGAGCCGCCTGAACAGTCATGACAGTCTCCAAAGTACGACGGATATCAAAGTCATCCGATGGAGGTGGAGGAACAACAGTAGCTAGCAGCAGCAGTAGGATTAGGAACAGCCTCACCAGCAGGACTTGTAGAAGAAGAGGGAGAAGGTGCGGACCCGGAAGGCTCAGACCTAGGGTGTTTAGAGGCAGCTCGAAGGTGAGCATCCCTTTGTCTAAGAAAAGACGCACCTAAGGGACCGATGACATGCACAGGCTCCGAGGAAGGGAAATCCTCTAAACCTAAATAAAGAAGAATCCTATGGATGAAAATAGGATGAACTAGTGCATGAGCAGAAGATGAACTCCTATACACTTCGTTCAAAGAACGAAGGAACAAGTGGGGAAAACTGATAGGAGCATCGGTGACAAAAGCGTACAAAAATACACACCGCTCGAGAGGAATGGTGTGAAGATGAGAAATGGGCCAGATGGAGTGACAAGCTATCCTAAAGAAAAGATAGTGAAGCTCAGAAAGCTCAGCAGTGGTGATCCGAGGATTAGAACCCCACTGGATAGAAGACCCAGTGATGTAAGACATAACATCACTCAAAACTAGAGACTCATCATATGGATAGACAGGGTGCTGTACCAAAGGTACCCCTAGAGCATCAGCCACTACCTTAGGAGTAATGGAGTACTCTACGCCTCGTATCCAACTCTTTACTAAAGTGTTGGAATCATAGATGCAGATAGAGATGTTCGAGTAGAACTCTCTAATCAAGGTAGCAGGTGGAGGAGGATCAGAAATATCCACCAAGGGTAACCAGCCCAAACGCTCAAAATTTTCCCTAATGGCAGGATCAAGCTCATCTAGAATGACAGAACGCTCAGACCAAATTTTCCTCTTAAGATTCAACTTATCATAAACCTCTTGGTTTTTCTCACTAGGGAATTTCTCTCGATCAAAGGGAGGAGGGGAAGGGGTAGAGGAGGTGACAGTCCTACAAGCTCTAGTTTTCCTAGGCATGATGCTAAGGAAAGATAGAGACATAAGAGAAAACCAACAACAATAAAAAATAAAAAACCAAGGGCAGACTGCAAGTTAGCACAAAAAAAATATAGAGCAAAAATCTATATGATGCATGAACATTTAAAATGGCATGATGCATGTACTAATGCAGTAAACAAAGGTCAAAATTAAGTTCAATTACACAAAATTGGCTTGAGCATAGAGTTTCTAACAAAAAACCTCAAAAATTTGAAAACCACTTGAAAAATTTTGAAACACATGGATGAATTAAGCCTCACAAAACATTACACATAGATTATAGTGCCTAATTACATCCAATCAACAAGCCAAATTCATCAATTTCAACTCAATTTAACAAAATCCCCAATTCAAAACTTGAACATAAACCCTAGAATTTCAATTTCTCACAAAAACCAAAATTGATCAAATTAAACTATCACAATCAAGTTTATAACATGTCCCCATAAAAACCCATTGATCAATTGCACAAGATTTTGCTTGAAACATCAAAAATCCCAAAAATAGAGAGGTCCGAAAATTTGAGGGAAAATGCATGAAAAATGCAAATAAACTCAAAAAGGAGGGGCAAAAGAGACTTACCGGCTTAAGGAAAGAGAAATCTTGCAAAAAATTTGGAGGAAAACGACAAAAAATCGCTGTAGATCCGTGCCAAATCGGAATCGGAGAGAGAAAGAAAAGTTTGAAAAACTTTTGAAAAAGTAAGTTGAATCAGTCCAAGAATACTGTTTTAAAAAGTTGATTCACGACTTTCGATTGATCGAAAATTACTTTCGATCGATCGAGTCACCCAGAAATTTTATAAAAGAAATTTTAAAATTTTCAATCGATCGAAAAACAGACTGGATCGATCGAAACAGGCAGCGGATCACAGTATTTTCAGAAAAATTCCAGTTTTGAAAATCTCAAACCAATTTAAAAAATAAAACTCCACAAAGCATCAAAATCAATGAACCACAATGCATGAGTATGAGATGAAATGGAATGATTTTTCAAAAACCCAAAATTTGTAATCCCAGTTTCTCCAAAGAAAGTTTCAGCCAGTTCTTCTTTCAATTTCTTAGGCAAAATAATTTTTTGCATAAATCTCAAGATATTTTCAAACTTGGTTGGTCAGACCAAAAACACACACAATAACATGTACAGTGTTTAGCAATGAGTAACTCGTGTAGTGTGTGCAAACTAGCAAAAGCTTGAGAAACATGTGAGGTGATATGTGAATAGCAATCAATCACAAAGTCTACAAAATTCATCACATAGAATTTAAAAGAGACTATCACCTAAAGAGTTACATCATATAACTCCCACATCTCCTAGAACATAAGCTTGCAATCATGTAAGTTTCTTGAATTTAGCCTCTTAATTATGTGAATTGGCAAAAAGCCTAATACTACACACCAGTTTTTAATTAAGTGAATTGGCATCAAGCCTAATAGTACACACCAATTTTAAGCATTAAGCAGTTAAGCCGAGGCTACACCTTATGTTCTTTTTGTACATGTGCTACACTTTCTCGAGCACAAAATCTTATGATATGCACTAAGGTATTCATGATTGGCTAGTGAACAGTGGTGAGATAGTTATTTATGCCTTTCTCAAAAGGATCTAGTCCAACAGTCAAATAACATGTGACATCAAGATTAAGACAAAGTGATAAACACCATAAACATCTTTCCCACACAACATGCACTGCAAAGTTTCAACTAGTCAAGTACAATAAATAAGCTCATCAAAGCTAAACAAGGTACATAAGACATGTTATGTGTAAATAAATTGACCAACATTGTTTTCAAAAACCAAGAAAAATAATGCCAAACACAATTTGCTTTTTCCTTTTTTTTTTTTTAATTTAAAAGAGAAAACAAATAAATCCTAAAATGAAATGCATAAATGTAATGCAATGCAAAAAAAAAACAAAAACACAAATACCAAAGAACAATGGTCACAAAGGATAGAGCAGTGAAGCACAAGGACCATGTCAGAAAGACTCAATTAGGACGAGTCTTTTGCATCCAAAACCTTTTAGATGCACCACGAGCATTGGAGTTCATATTCACATTCGAGTGATTTCCAACTCCAGGAATGGAATAAAGGTTCAACGCCTTTACCAATTCACCAATAAGTGCCATAGGAGCTTGTGCTTGAGGCACAGGCACCTTTGGTTTGTTTGCTCTCTTAGCAGCTTGAAGCTTGTAACATTTAGGACAAATGTGTCCAGACTTTCCACAATAATGACAAACCCAAGCAGGTTTACCATGCATCTTGTCCTTAGAAAGGGTAGAATCCTTAGGTTTAGACTCTCTCACATCAACCCTAATCTTCCTAGGAGGTGAAACTTCTACAAGTTTGACAACCTCACTCACAGGGGGTTTGACAGTTTCACTCACAACCTCACTCACGGAAGGTTCAGAAGAAGAAGAAGGAACAAAATTCGTGGAATGTGGTACAGAATTAAAGATGCTTTCAACATATCCTAACCCAGATTTATCAGAAGGATACTTTTGAACATTCAGCATGCGATCAAGTTTAGAACTAGCAGATCTAGCAACAGATAAATCATGTTTCAAAGTTTTAACTTTATTAAGCAAAAGCATATTCTCAGATTTAACATTGTTCAAAAGATCATTAACATCAAACAGTTTAACAAGAAAATTTTTCTTTTCAAGCTCAAGAGATTCAATTTTCTTCAGGCCAAGTTCAACATTCATAGCATCCTTTGCAGCAATTTTGCAAAGTTTATTGTAGGCCTCTTGAAGATCTGCATCCTCAGAGAGTTCCTCATCAGAAAGGTTCTTTTTAACAAATATGCTTTCATTGACTACAGCTGTAGCAGTGAAAGTAATGAAGTTTCCATCCTCATCACATCCAGACTCATCATCAGAAACCTCATTATCACTAAGGGTTACAGCCATAGCTTTACCTGAACGGTTCTAGACCACTTAAAACAACCAGATTGGTTAGCCTAGTTAATTAGCCAAGTTGTTACTTAGTCAAATTATGTAATTCTAGGTTAAAGCAATCAAATAATCATATCAAACATATAAAGCAGCGGAATAATAAATAATACAAGATATGATCACCCAGGAAACCACACGGTAAAAACCTGGGGAGGATTTGACCCACCGATCCTCAAGGCAAACCTGAATTCACTATGAAGGAATCGAAGTTCATACAGAAGGACTACAAGCTCCCCACTTGACTTCCTAATGCTACCCACCAGTAGAACTTACTGACACGACCACGTGTAAGCTCCGAATCCACGGACTCCTTTTTTCTTGAATTCTTCAATCAGCTACAAGCACCCACGCTTGATATTCTTTAAGGCTCAATAGTAGTAACCGAGTTGATCATCAAGATGTTGATACTATCTCTATCTCAAAAACCCTAAGTTTTGTGTAAAGGAAAGCTCCTCTAGATCTCACAAGAGATTTACACAAAACTGCAATGTATGAGCAACAATACAACTGGAGCAACTCTAAAAACGTGGCTAGGGTTTTTCTTTATATACCTAGGGTAAAAACAGAAAACTCAAAACGTTTAACGAGTTAGGGCTGAGCTGAAATATTCTGCAGAAAAACATTCTGCCCGAGATTCGATCGATCGAGCCTTTCCTTCGATCGATTGAGCCAGGCCGAAATGCACCAATGCATCTGCAGCCACTTGATTCCAACTTTACATGAAAGACCCAACTTTGAGCAAGTCTAAACAAGACTAAATAACCTGTTTTGATCATGGTTTTCCAACAATACAAATTAGAGTTCTAAATACATAAAATCCTAAATTTTTAGAACCTAACAAACTCCCCCTTTGGCAATCCGTGACAAAACACAAACTAAAAGCTCAAAGTTTACAATTAAAAAGCCCTTTACAAAATAATGCTCATAAAATCAAAATTCAATCCTAACTACTATCCATCAGTTGCAAGTGTAGACAGCAGCTCAATTGAATCAACCTGTATATTCCTGAAATACTCAACAAATGCAAAAATGCATGTGTGACAGAAAATAGTATATAAACAGGTATAACATTCTTGTATGATTCACACAACACATAATAAAGAAATACATCATGAATAACTCATAGAATATAAATCAATAAACAGTGAATCCAAAGAAACAAGAATCAAATAAAAAATCATGTATATCAATCAATGTTACTCCCCCTAACATGAATATCCCAAAAATGATATACAAGGTGAAGCGCCTAAATACAATCTACTCCACAAAACAAATAAAAATCTCCCTAACTACAAAAATCTCCTCAACAAACTCTACTCCCCATTTTTGTGACGGAATGCCAAAGGGCAATCACAATCCATCATCAAAAGGAGGTGGTGAGGGTGAACGCAGACGCGCTAGATCAGCTCGCAAAGCTCGGATCTCATCAAAAAGGTCCACCAAAAACTGACCATGAGCCGCCTGAACGGTCATGACAGTCTCCAAAGTACGATGGATATCAAAGTCATCCGATGGAGGTGGAGGAACAGCAGCAGCATCAGGATCAGGAACAGCCTTACCAGCAGGACCTGTAGAAGAAGAGGGAGGAGGTGCGGACCTGGAAGGCTCAGACCTAGGGTGTTTAGAGCCAGCTCGAAGGTAAGCAGCCCTATGTCTAAGAAAAGACGCACCTAAGGGACCGATGACATGCACAGGCTCCGAGGAAGGGAAATCCTTTAAACCTAAATAAAGAAGAATCCTATGGATGAAAATAGGATGAACTAGTGCATGAGCAGAAGATGAACTCCTATACATTTCGTTCAAAGAACGAAGGAACAAGTGGGGAAAACTGATAGGAGCATCAGTGACAAAAGCGTACAAAAATACACACCGCTCGAGAGGAATGGTGTGAAGATGAGAAATGGGCCAGATGGAGTGACAAGCTATCCTAAAGAAAAGATAGTAAAGCTCAGAAAGCTCAGCAGTGGTGATCCAAGGATTAGAACTCCACTAGATAGAAGACCCAGTGATGTAAGACATAACAACACTCAAAACTGGAGACTCATCATATGGATAGACAAGGTGCTGTACCAAAGGTACCCCTAGAGCATCAGCCACTACCTTAGGAGTAATGGAGTACTTTACACCTCGTATCCAACTCTTTACTAAAGTGTTGGAATCATAGATGTAGATAGAGATGTTCGAGTAGAACTCTCTAATTAAGGTAGCAGGTGCAGAAGGATCAGAAATATCCACCAAGGGTAACCAACCCCGACGCTCAAAATTTGCCCTAACGGCAGGATCAAGCTCTTCTAGAATGACAGAACGCTCAGACCAAATTTTCCTCTTAAGATTCAACTTATCATAAACCTCTTGGTTTTTCTCACTGGGAAATTTCTCTCGATCAAAGGGAGGAGGGGAAGGGGAAGAGGCGGTGACAGACCTACGAGCTCTAGTTTTCCTAGGTATGATGCTAAGAAAAGGACAGAGACACAAAGAAAATAAAAAAAAAATAAAAACCAAGGGCAGACTGCAAGTCAGCATAAAAAAATATAGAGCAAAAATCTATATGATGCATGAACATTTAAAATGACATGATGCATGTACTAATGCAGTAAACAAAGGTAAAAATTAAGTTCAATTGCACAAAATTGGCTTGAGCACAAAGTTTCTAACAAAAACCCCAAAAATTTGAAAACCACTTGAAAAATTTTGAAACACATGGATGAATTAAGCCTTACAAAACATTACCCATATATTATAGTGCCCAATTACATCCAATCAACAAGCCAAGTTCATCCATTACAACTCAATTTAACAAAATCCCCAATTCGGAACTTGAACATAAACCCTAGAATTTCAATTTCTCACAAAAACCAAAATTGATCAAATTAAACTATTGCAATCAAGCTTATAACATGTCCCCATAAAAACCCATTGATCAATTGCACAAGATTTTGCTTGAAACATAAAAAATCCCAAAAATAGAGAGGTCTGAAAATTTGAGGGAAAATACTTGAAAAATGCATGAAAAATGCAAATAAACTCAAAAAGGAGGGGCAAAAGAGACTTATCGGCTTGGGGAAAGAGAAATCTTGCAAAAAATTTGGAGGAAAACGACAAAAAATCGCTGTAGATCCGTGCCAACTCGGAGAGAGAAAGAAAAGTTTGTAAAACTTTTGAAAAGTTAGGTTGAATCAGTCCAAGAATACTGTTTTTAAAAAGCTGATTCACGACTTTCGATTGATCGAAAATTACTTTCGATCGATTGAATCACTCCGAAATTTTATAAAAGAAATTTTAAAATTTTCGATCGATCGAAAAACAGACTGGATCAATTGAAACAGGCAGCAGATCACAGTATTTTTAGAAAAATTCCAGTTTTGAAAATCTCAAACGAATTTTTTTAAAAAAAACTTCTCAAAGCATCGAAATCAATGAACCACAATGCATGAGTATGAGATGAAATGGAATGATTTTTCAAAAACCCAAAATTTGTAATCCCAGTTTCTCCAAAGAAGGTTTCAGCCAGTTCTTCTTTCAATTTCTTAGGCAAAATAATGTTTTGCATAAATCTCAAGATATTTTCGAACTTGGTTGGTCAGACCAAAAACACACACAATAACATGTACAGTGTTTAGCAAAGAGTAACTCGTGTAGTGTGTGCAAACTAGCAAAAGCTTGAGAAACATGTGAGGTGATATGTGAATAGCAATCAATCACAAAGTCTACAAAATTCATCACATAGAATTTAAAAGAGACTATCACCTAAAGAGTTACATCATATAACTCCCACATCTCCTAAAACATAAGCTTGCAATCATGTAAGTTTCTTGAATTTAGCCTCTTAATTATGTGAATTGGCATCAAGCCTAATAGTACACACCAATTTTAAGCATTAAGCAGTTAAGCCGAGGCTATACCTTATGTTCTTTTTGTGCATGTGCTATACTTTCTCAAGCACAAAATCTTATGATATGCACTAAGGTGTTCATGATTGGCTAGTGAACAATGGTGAGATGGTTATTTATGCCTTTCTCAAAAGGATTAAGTCTGATAGTCAAATAACATGCGACTTCAAGATTAAGACAAAGTGATAAACACCATAAACATCTTTCCCACACAACATGCACTACAAAGTTTCAACTAGTCAAGTGCAATAAATAAGCTCATCAAAGCTAAACAAAGTACATAAACTTGTTATGTAAAGATAATATGGCCAATCCTTGATTATAAATCCAAGATGTGAAATACAAAACACAAAAATCCTTTTGGTTCTAAAAGAAAATTTATGACCAAAAACAAAAAGCACATATTATGCTAAATGAACAATGCAAAAGCAATGCATGATAGTGCAAAACTAAGCTATAGAGGGTACACAAACAAGAAATATCAATTTCTTAATTAACCCTTGAGTACATGTACAAACTAGTACATACTCACACAAAATCAAAAATAGCTTAGTACAAACTATTCAAGTTTCTCCACAATGTCAAACATATTCTAAATCCAGAGAGAGATATCATAACTCATGTAATCCTCAAAACAAATAAAACAAGACACAAAATAAAATATTTTTGTCTTTTTGAAATTTTTCAATGTTTTTGGATTTTTAAAATAAAAAATAAAAAACAACCTAAAAAACAAAACAACCAAAAACAAAAACAAAACATGACCACAATTAATTGAAAGAATTAAATCAAGGACAAGTTAACAACACTCACCTTGGAGAATCTTTTCTCACCCATATAGCACAATTCTTTGGCTTTGTAGGTGAAAATCCATGAGAAGGGGAGTGTATTTGAGGGACTACACCAATCTTCTGAGAAAGACTAAAATCTTGCAAATTCCTTTCACAAGCCAACAAGCTCAAATTTTTCAAAAGCATATGAAATAATTTATTTGGACTTATGGCAGGAGAAATATCATCACATATCCTAGATTGAAATACAGAATGCTTAAATTTCAACTTATGACAATTAGGACGAATGTGACCAGAGACACCACAAAAGTGACAAACAGGAACAAATTTAGGAACATCAGTAGTCCTAACAGCAAATCTATTCTCAGATTTTGGTTTTTGCCTCAACAAAGAACAATTTGGTCTAATATGACCAACAACACCACAAAGGTGACAAGTAGGCACAAAAACAGATTTATTATGCTCTCTAACAGTAGGTTTAGACTTTGGTTTAGAAACTTCAACGTTAACATCAGAACCTTTACCTTTGTCTAACCTAACAAAATAAGCATTTTCTTTATTATTCCTCTTAAAAGGAGGGATATAAACTTTCTTAGTTTTAGGCTTAAGAGAAACAGAATCACTTCTGTTATCAACAGCAGGCTTAGAACTAGTCAAATTTTCAAGTTTAATTTTAGACTTAACTAACTCTTGTTCCAAGCTTTTCATCTTCTCATCTTGAGAGGAAATTTGATTTCTCAAAAATTCATTCTTTTTATTAGATTCATCTAATCTCACAATCAAATCCTCTTTTTCAAGATTAGCCAATTTTAACTCTTCTTTAAATTTCTTAGCAATTTTCAAAGATTTAGATAATTCCTTACAAAGAGTTTCAAAAGCATTAAAAAAATCAGCAGAAACATGATTGGAAAGACACTTCAAATTATCCATGACAACAGGGGTCAAGGATCAGCTCTTAGATCAAAAGATCTAAAACAGAAGAGCTACCCGCTCTGATACCACTTGAACGGTTTTAGACCCCTTAAAACAACCAGATTGGTTAGCCTAGTTAATTAGCCAAGTTGTTACTTAGTCAAATTATGCAATTCTAGGTTAAAGCAATCAAATAATCATATCAAACATATAAAGCAGCGGAATAATAAATAACACAAGATATGATCACCTAGGAAACCACACGGTAAAAACCTGGAGAGGATTTGACCCACCGATCTTCAAGGCAAACCTGAATTCACTATGAAAGAATCGAAATTAATACAGAAGGACTACAAGCTCCCCGCTTGACTTCCTAATGCTACCCACCAGTAGAACTTACTGATACGACCACGTGCAAGCTCCGAATCCACGGACTCCTTCTTTCTTGAATTCTTCAATCAGCTACAAGCACCCACGCTTGATATTCTTTAAGCTTCAATAGTAGCAACTGAGTTGATCATCAAGATGTTGATACTATCTCTATCTCGAAAACCCTGAGCTTTGTGTAAAGGAAAGCTCCTCGAGTTCTCACAAGAGATTTACACAAAACTGCAATGTATGAGCAACAATACAACTAGAGCAACTCTAAAAACGTGGCTAGGGTTTTTCTTTATATACCTAGGGTAAAAACAGAAAACCCAAAACATTTAATGAGTTAGGGTTGAGCTGGAATATTCTGCAGAAAAACATTCTGCCCGAGATTCGATCGATCGAGCCTTTCCTTCAATCGATCGAGCAAGGCCGAAATGCACCAATGCATCTGCAGCCACTCGATTCCAACTTTATATGAAAGACCTAACTTTGAGCAAGTCTAAACAAGACTAAATAACCTGTTTTGTTCATAGTTTGCCAACAATACAAATTAGAGTTCTAAATACATAAAATCCTAAATCTTTAGAACCTAACATTACCCTTAGTCCTTAAGAATGTAGGACATTCAGATTTCACATGACCATACCCTTGACAGCCAAAACACTGAGAACCCAATAAATTATTTGAAGATTGACCAACTTTTTCTCTAGGTTTTTCAAAGTTATTCATTTTAGTGGAATCATTCTTCCTAAAATTTCTAGGTTCAGCAGTGTTTGTACCTCTTGCCTTTCTGTTGGTATTCCTAAGAAAGTTTTTAAAGTTCTTGGCAAGGTACGCAATCTCTGTAGCAGAGAGCCCATCATCAAATCCACCACCATCAACATCATCAACTGACTTAAGAGCCATTGATTTGGATTTGTTCACTTTGGGTAGGTCAGACTCATAGGACTGAAGAGATCCTACAAGTTCATCAACAGGGATGGAGTCCACATCCTTGCTATCAGTAATGGCAGTCACTTTGGGTCTAAAGTCTTCGGTTAAAGATCTAAGAATCTTCCTAACAATTTTAGGTTGATCATAGATTTCACCCAAATTAAAAGCAGAATTAACAATGTCATTCAATTTAGCATAGAATTCATCAAAAGTTTTATCCTTAGACATTCTAATGCTTTCAAATCTAGAAGTCAATTGCTGCAGTTTATTGATCTTAACTACCTTTGTGCCTTCATGCACAGTTTGGAGGATTTTCCAAGCAGTATGAGCAACCTCAACATTTGAGATCCTCTTAAATTTCTCCATAGAAACAGCATTGAAGATGGCATTCATAGCTTTGCTATTGAAGCCTGCTGCTTCTTTTTCAGAAGTTTGCCACTCATTCACAGGAGTAGTGGGCTTCTGCCATCCGTATTCAACAGAATTCCAAACTCTCTCATCAATAGATTTCAGGAATGCTTTCATCCTTACTTTCCAATAAGCATAGTTGTTCCCATCAAAGTGAGGAGGAACAACAAGAGAGTGTCCATGCTCCATGACAACAGGGGTCAAGGATCAGCTCAGAGATCAAAAAATCTCTTACAAGAGAGCTACCTGCTCTGATACCACTTGAACGGTTTTAGACTCCTTAAAACAACCAGATTTGTTAGCCTAGTTAGTTAGCAAAGTTGTTACTTAGTCAAATTAAGCAATTCTAGGTTAAAGCAATCAAATAATCACATCAAACATATAAAGCAGCGAAATAATAAATAACACAAGATATGATCACTCAGGAAACCACACGGTAAAAACCTGGGGAGGATTTGACCCACCGATCCTCAAGGCAAACCTGAATTCACTATGAAAGAATCAAAGTTTATACAGAAGGACTACAAGCTCCCCGCTTGACTTCCTAATGCTACCCACCAGTAGAACTTACTGGCATGACCACGTGCAAGCTCCGAATCCACAGACTCCTTCTTTCTTGAATTCTTCAATCAGCTACAAGCACCCACGCTTGATATTCTTTAAGCTTCAATGGTAGCAACCGAGTTGATCATCAAGATGTTAATACTATCTCTATCTCGAAAACCTTAAGCTTTGTGTAAAGGAAAGCTCCTCTAGATCTCACAAGAGATTTACACAAAACCGCAATGTATGAGCAACAATATAACTAGAGCAACTCTAAAAACGTGGCTAGGGTTTTTCTTTATATACCTAGGGTAAAAACAGAAAACCTTAAATGTTTAATGAGTTAGGGCTGAGCTAGAATATTCTGCAGAAAAACATTCTGCCTGAGATTCGATCGATCGAGCCTTTCCTTCGATCGATCGAGCCAGGCCGAAATGCACCAATGCATCTGCAGCCACTTCATTCTAACTTTACATGAAAGACCCAACTTTGAGCAAGTCTAAACAAGACTAAATAACCTGTTTTGATCATGGTTTGCCAAAAATACAAATTAGATGGCTGACTTTTGTTTTTTGGGTCTCTCTTTGATAAAGTAGGAAACTTTGTTTTGTCAAAAGCGGAGGGTGCAACCAAAATATAGAAGTATACAGGTAGGGTGGCTCATGTGTTAGCTCAATTTGCGAGGAATATTATTGATGATATGTTTTGGATGGAAGATGTACCTCCAATAGCTAGGGAAGCTTTGTATTAAGATGTTAATTTTTTTGATTAATTGAATGAAATGCTTCTGTTTAAAAAAAAAAAAAAATTCTATGGATTTCTGTTTCTTTCTAAATTCTTTTTAATGTATGTTTTGTATGTATATATTAAAGTTACAATTATATTTTGAAACACATTCTAAAGTTATGTTAAATTTTCTATAATAACTTTTTTTGTAGCATAAAATTTTCTATAATAACTTAAGTTTTCTAATTGCAAGTTTTTACGGGGCAATAGGCTTTAAAATAAAAAATGAAAAAAAATCGTAGGACAATAAATTTAGCTTCATGGTTATCTGCCTTATAGTTTGTTAATTTATAAATACCAGGCTTCGTCGTATCGTGGACAGCATAAATGCACTAGTGCAAAACTTTTTATTTATTTATTTATAAATACCAGGCTTTGTGGAAAATTATCTCATGGGCTTTCTTTCGGTGCTCTTTTTGATTATTTTGTTGACCTTGCATTGACCTATTTTTCAGTAAGATTATCTAATGGGACAAAACTCTTTTCAAACATGTGAGAGAGCGAGACACAAGATTAGGTAAAGGAAATAAACGCAAGATTTTGGTTCCTAACACATACCAATCCTCAAACGTCCCATCAAGTCCAAATCACAAAATCTACTGACCCACTAGACCCAACTCACAGTTTCATAGGAATAAATCATAATATATCCTAATAAATCTTAGAACCACAATTTATATAATAAGTACATTCAAATAAAATTTAAAACTGAAGTAAAAAAAATAAAAAATTGAAGGAAGATAAATTAGAGAAGAGGGAAAACTTTGTTGTGGAGAAGCGTTGTTTCAAGAGGTTCTAGAGCTTTATAACCAATTACACACATTTAGGTCTTTTATTTCCCTCCTTGAATAGAACTACTTATTTATTTTGTACTATTTGTTTATGTGCTTAGGCAATGCTCTAAAAAATGAAAGACTGGTTATTCTTGAATGCATTTACTCTTTAACTTTTTTTTTTTTTTTTTTGGATTCTTTAAATGAGTCACATGGGATGAACTTAATTAGAGCTATATGCAAGTAATTTACTCACCCATTAAGAAAAAGAGAAGAAATATTAAGTTTCAGGTACCTAGTAAAGTTTTGTTTACACTTTATCATGCTTTTGTGATATTTTTATTTATTTTTAGATTAGCACCGTAGTGGAAATTTGATGACAATTACTCCTACACATTCTGCGTAATTTCCTAGAAGTCCTGCTCTAATCGCTTTTTAAAGTTATTTTTATTTAAATGCTTAGTGGAATCTTGAAACTTTATGACTAATACATCCACTAATTAATTTAATATAAGCAGAGTGCAAAATAATTATGCGCTTTAGGTCATTGATAACAACGATAAGGATGTGTAACTGTGTTTGCACTCGGATTCTGTTTTACTCTTTTTTCTTTATTATTTAGAGTAATTTCATTTGGGGTTTCTTAGTAAGGCTGATTTTTATTTTTTGGTCTCTCTATGATAAGTAGGAATAATTTTATGACAAAAGGTAGATGGTGCAATTAAACTATAGAAGTATACAGATAGGGTGACTTAGACATTTAGAAACTGAAAATGAAGAGAGTAAAAAATAATGTGGGGGAAAAAAGTGAAGGCTAGGAGCAAGCAAAGTTCGTAATCGACATCAAGATTATTTATATTAGAGCTGCTTTGACATCAACTGAAGAATCTTTACCCTTTCAAACCAATGACTATGCCTCTTTAAAATGAATAATGGGATCACATTGCTAATATCGTGATTGTTTTTTGAAAAACTGAACATGCCAATTAATGAAAGGGTGTCCAAAAAACCCAGGCTGGTAGTAGCAACTTAATCTGTTCCATGCCTTCTCATGAATTGACTTCATTGATACCATTTCATTTCATTGAATTTTTTGTTGATTTTTCAAATTTTAGAGAAATATTTTACACTTATTTGTGGTAAAAAGTAAAAATCTCTCCAGATAGGATTATATTGGGCCTAATTCTTTGCAGACTGCAAAGTATGTATATAACTGCATTGTTTATCAATTTTTGATCATTATCAGTGATGTTGCCATTAATCTTTTCCCTTTTGTACAAAGTTCATACCTTTCACTAAGACAATGTATGATGAAGATACTGCAAGGCAATGCTTCTACTTTACCTAGATCTGTTTATAAGACTCATTTTAATAAGACCCTAGTCACTTTATTTTATAAGCTCCTGGACACTTGGTGGATCGATTGAGAAAGTTTCTGTCTTCTTGATACCTTCTCGACACCTAGTGAATCGATTGAGCTTCTGTTCTTGGTTTTGGTGTTTATTCCTCGATACCTTCTCGACGCCTGTAGCTGTCGACGTGTATTTTCTCGACACCTTCCTTGACAGATGGCTCGACACCTCTCGATACCTCATTTGTCAAGAATTACTGAGGTTCCTATATAAGCCTCTTCTGCGATCTGTTTCTCATTTTCTCGATCTCTCTCGATCTATTCGTAACTATTCCTCTCCCAAACTTAGTTTTCTCACTCAAAACCTTCAACCCACGTGATTTTCAGCCCTTCCTTGCTTCAAATCACTTGGTATGATCTCTTTTCCCTTCATTCTTCATGCATTTCATGTTTTTGAATCTTAGGTTTTGGGGTTTTTGAAAAATTTTGGGGTTTTTCAAAATTAATGAGTTTTTCTTGAAATTTTGGGTTGGGTTTTCATTTAAATGTGTTCAAAGTGTTATACATTGCATCACATTTGCATTAGAATGGTATTTTCATGCATTTAGATGTATGAACTATGTTTGTGTGCTGGTAGGTTTGGATTAGGCTGAGCCTATGATGAAATTTCTTTTGCATGTCACATGTTCATGCATTCCCATGCATACGTACTCTTTATTCAATATATTTGATATATTTGAATTGCTTTGGGACTTTTCTGATTGTCTCTTTCTCTCTCTCTTTCTCATTCTGTTTACATTAGTAGTGTCTATGGCACATAAACGTAAATCTACTCCAGCTCGGAACCCTCTGCGTTCTGGAGCTTCTTCATCTTCTGATTTTGCTCCTCTTAATCTTCAATTCTGTGATGATGATGCCCACAAGGCATTTTCGGAGAACTTTTCTAGATGAGGTGTTCATTCGGAATGCTAAGTCATTTTAGCAGACTTTGCCAATACTGACCTTCCCTTTGTCATTCACAGTAGGGGATGGGAGTCATTGTGTGATGTCCCGGTCACATGTCCTCTCGTGCTTATTTAGGAGTTTTACTCCAACATGCACGGGATTGATCTGAAAGTTCAATATGTGTCTAAAACACCTTTGAACGTTTAGACCCCAAATTACAAAATTACCAATTCAAACTTTATATCAAACAATGTATGTGCGGAAAATGATAACAAGCTTATAATAGAATTGATAAACAATCTAAACTATAAATAATCACAATCACAGCCGTAATTAAATGGTAAAGATAAAGGGAAGAGAGATGCAAACACAAGGACAACACACGTTGTGTTATCGAAGAGGAAACCGAAGTCCTCGGCATAAAACCTCTTTGCCGCTCTCCAAGCGGTAAATAATCTACTAAAGAATGTAGTTGGGATACATGAACAGCAGAAGACCCTCCAAGCCTAATCTACCCGATGTACCTAAGCCCTCCAAGCTTCTGCTCCAACGAGGTTACGCCGAACCTATTTCTTCTTTAGCTTACCGGATTTCACTACTAAACCATAGCATCAACCAATAGACATTGGTTCCTTCTAAACTACTTCCCTTAGCACCAAATGAACCTTCTCACAGACATAGGCGTTGTGAGAAAAGGATTTGGTCAAAGACCTCTCAAGGATGTATCAATGGAGAGGAAGAGAGTAGAGGAATTTGTAGAATCTCTTAGATGAAGATTGGGGATGAGGCAATCTTGTTTTGCTCTAGGGTTTCTCTCACAAAATTCTCTCTAGAAGCTCTCTACATTTCGTGGGTATAAGGGTCTATATATAGCGGTGTGTGTTTGGAATACGAAGAGACATTTTTTGCCAAATAGGGCTGGTTGGCGACTTGGTCTCGCGGCTTGTCCAAGTCGCGAGTTCAAGTCGCGAAGTAACTGCCTGGCTAGCCTGGGACTTTTGTCTTGTAGTGCGACAGCTGGCGCGACCCTTTAGCTCCCCTGTGTGCTTCTCACGTGCCTGCAATTGATGGCTTGCCAGTTGAGAGTCAGCCGCGAGTCCTAGCCGTGAAACTCTGCTTCTTTGCACATGCTTGAGCTTTTCTTCACACACTACCCTTACTTGAATCCCACCTAAATACAAGGTTACTAAGTGCTAAATTACAAGCAAATTGGCATGTAATAAAGCCAATAAGATGGTTGATAAATTTTAACTTTATAATCTCCCCCTTTGGCTATTTCATGACAAAACCCTATAACAAACTCTAGACTTAACGCGTGAGTTGGGAACAGTTGGAAAACTCACTCATACCTAACTCTAGAATCTATGAAGCTTTTCAACCATAAGAGCAAGAACTCTTGAAACACAACAACACAATAAGTTCATTGTATGCAGAAAACTTGTAATGCAAATGGAGCAAGCACAATGCGATCAAGGACAATGGAGTAAAGCAATAAACCATGGCAAGACCAAAACAGGTAATCACTATAACCAAGTGATCACAATGTTCATTCACACATGGAATGAACATTTGGACATTCAAATTGACAAACACAAGGCAAATCACTTGAATGACCAACACTCAACCAATGCACAGTACATGAAGTATGTGCATCTAGGAAAAATCCTACACGGGCACAAGAGAGACAGTACTCAGAAGAAAATGCATAACATTTAGTTATAAGTACTGATTTAACAACGCACAAAGGCTGCATAAAGCAAGGTACAAACCATAAAGCCTACAAAGTGCATAAAACCAAACCTTAAAAGCTTACAAAAACAATATGGGTACAAATCATAAACAAAAACCTTAACAACCTACAAAGGTACCAGGTACAAACCAAAAACTCATAAAGTAAAAGATGAATAGGCATCATATTATATACTGAATAACTACTGAAATAAAAGGTTATACCAAAGAACCACAAGTTAAACAAGTTAAACACTAGCAGACAAAACAAGAGAATAACTATAATAACTCCCCTTTTCACTATGCTTTCTATTTCCCTGTCTATCTCCCCCTTTTTGTTAGGAATAGCTAAAGGCTATCTTCAAGCTTTTGTTGTATAGCATCTAGCTGAGTCTCGATAATTGTGAGTTGCATCTGAGTTTGATTGTGAAAGGAGTGAAGAAGCCGTTCCAAATCAAAAATTTGATTAAACACATTTTCAATGAAGTAACTTTGCTTGGGAATTTAAAAACCGGGGGGAACAGAAGGAGTCCTGGTTGATTGGACAGGAGTAGCTGTAGCATGAGCAGATGGAGATGCATGTGTGGATGGCTTACTCTTAGGTTTCTTGGAGGAGTGACTCGTGCTTGCTTGGAGAGAGTACTGAGATATTGGTCGAGGACGAGACAGGAATCTCTCATTTGATGAAGGACTAACACCTTCACGAAGAACAATCTTCATGACTAGACTACAGAATGGAAGAATTGTTCGTGTTGCTGAACGAGTCGATGTTTTCCCAATGATTTGGAATATATGAGCACAAATGTCAATCGGGGCATCACTAATGAGGTCACACAGAAATTGAGCCCTTCCAAGATTGATGAAGGTAGTATTTGATAGAGGGCAGAGATTGGAGAACAGGATCAGCTTTAGAGTTGTCAGTTCGGGCGAAAACAATGCAATGCTTATAGATGACCCTATGCTTCCCACTTCATGTTTATTCCCAAGAACTTGAAGGATGTCTTTTGCCTAAAGTACTTTGTCATCATATGAAGTTCGATCCATATTATTTGGTCTGGTGATGCTAAGTACCTTAGCAATGTAGTCTGCATTTAGGGAAAATTCTGTTCCTCGTACCCAGCATTTCAACTCTACACTTGTGAATCTGGCATTGGAGTAGAATTCCTTAACCAGTTCTTCAATTGGATCCTCAAAGTTTCCAAAAAGGTCAACCCAATCTCTATCTTCAAAAATCTTAGGGATAAAAGTTGCCCTTAGGGTATCAAACTTGACAACTCGTTCCACAATGAGAGAAGACTCTTTGAAGATGTCTGTGTAGGTCTTTGAGTCAGTAGGAGTCTTGAATCTCTCAATGGTAGAGTCCCTGGATGACTTTGATGATAATCATGTCTGTTTAGCAACCGGGGTTGATGGATCATCAGTTACAATGCCTTTGTCTCTGGATGAACAACGAGTTAACTGCAACAAAGCATACACACAGAAAAGAACCAAATACAATACCACAAGAAGCAAACATCAGATTGATTAGTTTCAGATATAAGTCAGTTAAAGAAAAATGTATCCAGAATAGAACAAAAAACACAGAAACAAGATATGATGAGTATGAAATGAGCATGAAAACCCCAATGCAGCAGCACACTCAAGATATGGAGCGTGAAAAATAACACAATGCTAACCACACAATACTCATGTAAACTGAAAAACTCAAAAACCTCATTCAAAGAGAAACACTGAAAACCCCCAAACCCATATGCCCAAAGAGAAATGACTCTATCAAAGACAATGCACAGAACAAAGACAAGCAACTAAAAGCATTAACAAGATACTTAGTCAACACAGCAATAAGAGAAAACAATCCCAAACAGTCAAACCCAACATTTTAGGCAAACCCATGTTTGAACACAATATATCGCAGAACACAAATGCAACTGATAGGCCACAAACTGAATGACCCATTGTGATTTAAACTAATTAATTAATTTAGCCAAGTTATTAATTAATCAATTTAACATGCAAATACGTGGCAGCACAAACAAATCACCGAATAACTAAATATGCAGCGGAAAATAAATAACACGGTGATTTGTTCACGAATGGGGAAAAACCCTAATGGCAAAAACCCCACCGGGTGATTTTCAGGTCACCACTCCCGAAACTTCACTATTATCAAATCAAGCAGTTACAAATAAGGAATCCCAAGTACCTTATCAACCTACAGTTGAACTCTTACCCCAATACCCAATCGGACTTGATCTGTAGTGACAGTTCCCCCTTTTGATGCACGGCTCCCAAGTACGTGACTAACCAGATGCGCGGATCTCAGTACGCGACTTCAAACACCAACTTTAGGAAGAGAGGTTGGCTGCAAAGTTCTTCAGATCATTCTATGCGATGAAGATCAGGAAGATGCTTGGTCACAAAACCCTACGGTGCAAAGTACACAGCAACTTCTTGAAGAAGGTGAACTAGGTCAAGAACTTCGTCTTAGATCACAATTTGCTTGAACAAGGATTGCTCAATGCTTATGCAACTTGTGTCTATGTTGACGGCTCTTAAAACACTCCTTAAATATGTTTAGGGTTAGAAGAAGAGAAGGCCCAAAAACACATTCACGGATCCCAAGAAAATCAGATTGGAATTCTGACTTTTTAATTCTCGACAGATAGCAGGTGTCGAGGTAGCTATCGAGCAGGTGTCGAGCTTTAAAAATTCTGCACTTCGACTTGCTTTTTCTTGGACAGACTTGATGACTTCAACATTTGATCTTGAAACATAGTTTCTTGAAGTATTAAAAACACCTAGAACTACCCAATTACAAGTAGAGTGCGTTTTGTCAAAGGATTAGCCAATTTACATAAAATATGACATATGTTCTTAATCACGTGAACACATATGTCCTAACAATCTCCCCCTTTGGCAATCCATGACAAAACCACAACAAACAAATGAACATATGAGAGAAGTCATAAATCACTCAACTCATATTCACTTGTTACATACAATAAAATCTATCCTAACACAAACTCTTGAAAAACTTTGCAAGAAGAGAGTTTATGGCAAGTAGACTTTAACAACCTGTATTTCTGAAACACTTTTAAACAAAACTCATCAAGGCATCTTGTGTGAAACAGAAATTAAATAGATTGCTTACAAATATAAAGAACATGTGTATAAAGAGAGAAAAGAAACAACACATGAAGAGGTAGGTGAAAAAGAAAAACATACATCCACATAAAGAGAAAGATAAGTACAATGTATGTAAAACTGGTCAGAAGACCTCATATACAAGATCAATGTATCTATAAAGACTAGAAAAGAAAAAGATACATCAAAATCTCACTACATCCCTCAAAAATATGAACACTCCCCCTATCAAAAATGTCCTATCCTAACTCTCCCCCTAAGATGACTACTCTCATAATCCAAAACTACTCCCCCTTTTTGTCATGAATGACAAAGGGTAGAGTGTCATGTAGACATCTCATCAGTAGAGCTAGCATCTCCATCATCATCATCTGAAGCATCATCGTCATCACCATCATCATCATCATCCTCAGAGTCAGAATCTGAAGCAACTGGAGGAGGTGGTGGAGGAGAAGCCTCAGAAGCAAAACCACCCATGGTCGCCTGTCGTCGTGCAATACGACCAACACGAACATTCACCTGATACAACTCAGTGGTGAGTGTATCGAGGCGAGCATCCATGCGCTGCAGCTGCGCCATAATGTCTCCAAGAGATACATCGCCCGAAGAAGAAGGAGGAGCCGATGTAGATGGAGCAGATCTGGATGGAGCCGAACGGGAGGGAGGAGTGGAATCCGGCTGTCTCGCCCTGAACTGTGCCTCACTACGTTTTACAGTAGCGGCATCTATGGCTGAGATGTGTGTGAAGTGGTCGGACGAAGGAAAAGGGATGGAAAAATGGCGTAGAATCCTCGTGATAGCGGAGGGAAAGACGAGCTTATCATGGGACGCCGCATCTAAATGAACATCTATGATAGAAAAAATGAAGTGAGAAGGAAAGTCTATCGTGAGATGCTCAAGTAGAGATAACAAGAAACGAGCACGAGGCTCTGTGATAGAGTTATAGTGAGAGAGGGGATAAAGTACAAAGGTCATCACCATGTTAAGGAACCTAGGACCTTTAGCAAAAGGTCTACATGATGTGTACTGGTGCTCACCCCAGTCAGAAGGGCAATCACAAAAAGCAGAAATGAGCTCATCCTTGGACACAGTCCTTAGTCGCTCACATGTAGGATAGTCAGGAAACTCTATCCTAGGAACATGAAGTACATTCGCAACCAGCTGCGGTGTAACAGCAATGCGCGTACCTCGAACGCGAGTATGAAAGAGAGGTACTGAACGATCAATCCCGTACATGTTGGAGTAAAACTCCTGAATAAGTACGAGAGGACAAGTGACCGGGACGTCACATAGTGACTCCCATCCCCTACTGTGAATGACAGAGGGAAGGTCAGTGTCGGCAAAGTCTGCCAGAACAACGTGGCGTTCCGAATGAACACCTCGTTTAGAAAAGTTCTCAGTAAATGCCTTGTAGGCATCTCCATCACGGAACCGAAGATTATGAGGAGCAGTATTAGAAGATGAAGAAGCTCCAGAACGTAGAGGGTTCCGAGCCGGAGTGGATTTACGTTTAGGTGCCATAGATGCAACTAACGTAAAAGAATGAGAAAAGAGATAGAGAGGGAGACAATCAGAAAAGTCCCAAACAGTTCAAATATGAAAATATGTTGAACAAAATGGACGTATGCATGGAATGCATGGTCATGTGACATGCAAACATAAAAAGTATCATGGGCTCAGCCCAATCCAATCCTATCAGCACACAGACAAGAATCACACAACTAAATGCATGAACATATCATTCTAATGCACATGGAATGCAATGTATGACATTTTAAACACATTTAAGTAAAAAACTAACCCAAAATTTCAAGAAAAAACTCTTCAATTTTGAAAAACCCCAAAGTTTTCAAGAAAATCCCAAAACCTAAGATTCAAATCATGAAATGCATGAAAAGGAATGGAAAAGAAGATCATACCACTTGATTTGAAGCAAGAACAGCTGAAAATCACTTGGGATGAAGATTGAAGTGAAGAAAAGTTCTCAGGAAGACGAACCGCCTCGGACAGATCGAAGAGAGATCGAGAAATGAGAGAAAAATCGCGAACTGAAGCTTATATAGAACCTTCAGTAAATCTCGACAGCTGAGGTGTCGAGAGGTATCGAGATGCTGTCGAGAAAGGTGTCGAGAAAATATGCCTTCGACAGCTAAGGTATCGAGGAGGTATCGAGGAACCAAACAGCTGAACCAACACCAGAATCTCGATCGATCGACGTGGTGTCGAGAAGGTATCGAGAAGATAGAGAGAATCTCGATCGATCCACTAGGTGTCGAGGAAGTGTCGAGATTGCGATAAGAAAAGGCTTAGAGGCTCGACAGCTGACCAGGTATCGAGGAGGTATCGAGAAGGTGTCGAGCCAGCTATGAAATGCAGTTTTTCGAGAAGTGAAAAACACAGACATGAATGCAATCAAGACATGCACCTCAAACATGATCCAACCAACATATAATTCTCTCAAAAATCATCTCTCAATGAAAATTTAAGCACATGAATCTTCCAAGAACACACACACACACTAAACAAGTCTAACCAATTTTATATTTCAAAAATAAGTCATGACAGTTTAGTGAGCATACAAAAGCACATGTAAACCTTTGTGATGGCCAAATCACATTGTACCTGCACATGTATCAAAAGTAGCAAAGAATATTGCGTGTTGTGTGTGAAAAACATCGCAAGATTGCATAAGTGTATACATGTTATGATGATCTGAGATATGAGCAAATAACTTTAACTCACACACAATCATAACTGTTTGATGGGGACTATCACCTTTGAGGTACATCCTATAACTCCCACATCTCTTAGAATACACGCTTGCAGCCATTTTAAAGCATTTTTAATCTTTTTGCTTTTTATTTCTTTGCATATTTTCTTTTTAAGCATATCATACATGGGCTTATGAGAAAGAAAAGAAATACCCATTGATATTTTGACATTTCAATTTTGCTATGCCTAAGCACACAAATGTCATTAATGTTTGGCGGGCAACAGTGGTGAGATGGTTATTTATGCCTTTCTCTTAGGATTTTCTAGTTCTACCCGTCAAAAAGAGTGATATGAGTGTTAAGTTTAAGAAATAACCTAATCTTACTCATCACAAACACGAGCCACAAAGCTCACTTGCTTAGTTGTGCATAGAGATGCTCATCTAAGCTACAAGAGATACAAAGTTTAGAAAACTTTGTTTCATTGGCCATCCAAGGTACACAAATACCAAAGTACACAAAACACACACTGTTTTTGTATTTTTCAATTTTTCAATTTTTTTTTTATTTTTATATGAAAAACAAAATAAACAAAATTGAAAGTAAACACACAAAGACATGTTAAGAAAAACAAAAACAATGCATAAAACTAGATTGACTCAGCAAAAATGCAAAACACACAAGCAATGCAACAAACAAGATAAATAAGAAGGGAGAAGAAAGTGATAAAATCACTTAGAGTCCTTTTTCTTCCACGCCTTGGAAGAACTTTTCCTTTGATTAATACTTTGAAACGGCGGTGAGGGGGAAGAATTACACCCGTTCAAGTTCGAAAGGAACATGAGGGCTTTCAGAAGATCTCCAAGAGGAGCAAGAGAGGATTGAAGCTGATTTTGGCTTCCAGATGCTGTCATACTATTGCTCTTTTGGGTGGCTAGCCACTTGTAGCAATTTGGTCGAGTATGACTTGCTGCTCCACAATGATAACAGAGATGCTGCTTCTTTTGTTTGGGGTTTTGAGAGTTAGCCTTCTTATCCTTAAGGAGTTTAGCATCTTTCTTTTCTAACTTAGGGGGTGCTCCTAAGATGGATTTACCTTTGTCTACATTCTCACTAGCTAATTCAGTTTTAACATTAATGTTCTCAATTTTAACAGTATCAGCAGGAGGAACAAAAATAGTAGAACTAGTAGAAGCAGAGTTAGAGAAAGAAAGACCATACCCTAAACCTGTTCGATCTGAAGCAGATTTCTGGTTGCTGAGCATCTCATCAAGTTTTGCACTTGAAGTCCTCTCTAGTTGAGCTCTGACTTGAAACAGCTCTGCTTCAAGCTTCTTGGTCTTCTCAGCCAGGAAGTTGTTCCCAAACCTCAGTGCTCCAATAGTTTGATTCGCCTCATCAAACTTTGTGGACAACTCTTCACGGTCAAGTTCCACATCACTGAGCTTCTTGGTGGCCAGCCTGTATAGCTTCTCATGCTTCTCAGAAAGCTTGTAAAGCTTCTTATAGGCTGAATGGATATCATCTTTGTCATCCATCTTCTCGCATTCAGTATCCACCAATTCTTCTTCCTGTTCCACTTCTTCAACAATCCCTTCAGTAGGATTAACTGTGGCAGTGAAGGCATTCAAGATTCCGTCATCTTCACTATCGGAACCATCTTCGGGCTCAGTGTCACTTAGGGTTGCAGCAAGAGCCTTGCTCTTTCCAATGCTCTTCAGATATGTAGGACACTCATTCTTCATGTGTCCAAACCCATGACACCCAAAACATTTTGGTCCTGCCGGAACAGTGTACTGACCGCCATCCTTGGCATCCTTCCTTCCTTTGTCTTGGCTCTTGAACTGTGAAGAGCTGGATTGCCTTCGGTCCTTGTCGAAGTTCCTCCCATTGGCATTCTTCATAAACTTCTTGAACTGCCTTGTAATGTAGGACTTCATCTTGGAATCTTCATCATCGGAAGACTCATCTGTATCACTACTCTTCACCTTCAGGGCCATGCTCTTGCCCTTGCTTGACTTGCCTATTCTTGATAACCCTAGCTCGTAGGTCTGCAAGTTCCCAACCAACTCAGTCAAAGGAATTTTATCAATGTCCTTTGATTCTTCAATTGCCGTAATCTTGGCATGAAATCTCTCAGGTAGAGATCTGAGCACCTTCCTTACAACCTTGGGTTCAGGGATGGTTTCCCCAAGATTGAAGGCTGAGTTCACTATGTCTTTAAGCTTGGCATAGAACTCATCGAACGACTCATCCTCCTCCATCTTGATTTCTTCAAAGCTAGTAGTGAGCCTCTGTAGCTTTGAATCCTTGACAGCCTTTGTTCCTTCATAGGTTGTCTGGAGGATGGTCCACGCCTCCTTAGCAGTTTCCGTTGAGGATATCTTCTTGAACTCCTCATTAGTGACAGCGCTAAATAGGGCATTCAACGCTCTGCTGTTGAAGTTTGCCGCCTTGATCTTGGCTTCATCCCAATCGGCCGGCGCTTCTTTTGACTTGGTCCAGCCAATCTCAACAGCTTGCCACACCTTCTCGTCTAAGGACTGCAAAAAAGCTCTCATGCGTACTTTCCAGTAGGCATAGTTAGTCCCATCAAATAAAGGAGGTATAATGAGAGATTGTCCTCTATCCATGACAGCAGGGGTCAATGGATCAACACAGCAAAGATTAACCTAATTAGAGTGTGCCTGCTCTGATACCACTTGATAGGCCACAAACTGAATGACCCCTTGTGATTTAAACTAATTAATTAATTTAGCCAAGTTATTAATTAATCAATTTAACATGCAAATACGTGGCAGCACAAACAAATCACCGAATAACTAAATATGCAGCGGAAAATAAATAACACGGTGATTTGTTCACGAATGGGGAAAAACCCTAATGGCAAAAACTCCATCGGGTGATTTTCAGGTCACCACTCCCGAAACTCCACTATTATCAAATCAAGCAGTTACAAATAAGGAATCCCAAGTACCTTATCAACCTACAGTTGAACTCTTACCCCAATACCCAATCGGACTTGATCTGTAGTGACAGTTCCCCCTTTTGATGCACGGCTCCCAAGTACGTGACTAACCAGATGCGCGGATCCCAGTACGCGACTTCAAACACCAACTTTAGGAAGAGAGGTTGGCTGCAAAGTTCTTCAGATCATTCTATGCGATGAAGATCAGGAAGATGCTTGGTCACAAAACCCTACGGTGCAAAGTACACAACAACTTCTTGAAGAAGATGAACTAGGTCAAGAACTTCGTCTTAGATCACAATTTGCTTGAACAAGGATTGCTCAATGCTTATGCAACTTGTGTCTATGTTGACGGCTCTTAAAACACTCCTTAAATATGTTTAGGGTTAGAAGAAGAGAAGGCCCAAAAACACATTCACAGATCCCAAGAAAATCAGATTGGAATTCTGACTTTTTAATTCTCGACAGATAGCAGGTGTCGAGGTAGCTATCGAGCAGGTGTCGAGCTTTAAAAATTCTGCACTTCGACTTGCTTTTTCTTGGACAGACTTGATGACTTCAACACTTGATCTTGAAACATAGTTTCTTGAAGTATTAAAAACACCTAGAACTACCCAATTACAAGTAGAGTGCGTTTTGTCAAAGGATTAGCCAATTTACATAAAATATGACATATGTTCTTAATCACGTGAACACATATGTCCTAACAGCAACTTACAAAACAAGAAACTAAACATCAAAACATTAAGAATGAAGTAAAGGAAGGAAAAACCATACCTTTTTCTTAGTGTTTGATGAAGACATGATGCAAAAATGGAATCTTTTTCAGTGAAACTCGGAGTATTTGAGTGAGAGAAATGAAGAAGACAATGAACAGTCACTGATATTCGAGGGAAAAACTGAAAAACCATTTAAAAAATGTCTTTAAAACGCAAAACACGCGTTTTTCGCGACTGGAGTAAGTCGCTAGTCAGTCGCCAGGGTAAGCCGCGAAACACTGTGAAGGTAAGAAACTTGAAAAATTTCTCTAAGTGTTTTTCGCGATTGGAAGGTCTACCTGCGAGATAGTCGCGATATAAGCCGCGAAAATCTCTGAGTAACTCTCGCAACTAGACCTTCCACCCGCGAATCAGTCACCACACAGAGCCGTGAAAATAATAAAAACTCAAATTTTTGAAAAATTTTCTAAGTATTTTTCGCGACTGAGACCTTGACTCGCCAGTTACCCGCGAAAATCTCAAAGTGAGTTTCGTGACTGGAGCATGCGATTGGACCTACCCGCGACTGAGTCGCCAAAATAGGGCAACACTGTTTTTGAAATTTTTGACATTTTGTAAAAACAAAAACACTTTCCAAAAACAAATGAAAATGCTCAAAAATATTTTTGTATTTGATCAACAGAGATAGAGCTTGTGAAAACACATTTAAACAAGTACAATCACACAAATGAATATGGCATTCATTGAATATAGTCTTGTGTGTTGTGTGTGAATATCAAAAATGAAATAGTCCTTAGTCGAATGCAAAGCTTCAATGATCAATTCAATCAAGGCATACACAACTAGCACTAGATAATGTGACCCATCTCAATTATAGAAATGTGCATATATGACCTCCCACATAAACTTGAGTACAATTCAATGAAGCTTTTCATTTGGCTTCAATTTTAACATTTCATTGAAGCTTTTCATTTTGCTCCACATAAACAAATCTCATTGTGAGATTGATGCCTGAAATTTTCAATATTTCAATTTGATGGGTAGCCTTTGGCTTTTTGGGCATCATATAATTTATTTTGGTCGCTTTCCCTTTTTCCTAGTCAAATACTAGTATATGCGACAGGCTTTTGCAGCTCAATATCTCTTTTCATTTGGAGATTTACATTTGGTGAGCTCTTTGAGTAAAGCGATAAAAATAAAAGTGGGAAGATATATAGGCATAAGTCTATGCATGTCTCAAGATCAACAAAACTATTCACTAATCATTCATGACAAGGTTGAAGATCTATTTACAACTGTCACATAGATTTCAGAATCTCTTTCACAATGATATGAGTGCATAAGAGACAAACTAAGCTCGTTAAATGCGCAAAGCCGTAAATACAAAGATACAAGGCAAAACAAGTTTTGAGACAAGACTCAACAAAGTTGATCAAACCTTTTGGATTTTCTACTTTTTATGTGGTTTTTGGATTTTTGACACAAAAGCAGTAAAAGATTGATCAAATGCAACATAAATAATGTAAAAACATTTGAACCAAACACAAACACACAAACAATATAACACCCTAAAAACTAGCAAGAAGCACACAACCAAGCATATTCACAAACATGGGAGGTATTAATGCATGGACATGTTGTAATGCTTATGCATGAGTACCCTTCGTCACCCATACGTCACGTGCGTTTGGGGTGATATCCTTAACGGATTGGGTACGAGAATTAGGACTTTCAAACCTTCTTGTGAAGCTTTCCAAGCAATTTGTGAAGGCACCGATCATCTTCATAACGTCCATCATTCCTTGATCACGGTTTTGACCTCTTGATTGTTCACTACCCCAAGACCTTTCATCATTTCTCCTTCCTCTTGATCGAGGGGCGCTTGCATTGTTCAATGCTCTCAGCTTGTGACAGTTGGGTTTAGTATGTCCTTGCAAACCGCAATAATGACAAAGATAGTTCGTTCTAGGACCCTCTTGCGATCTTGGAAGTGATCTTCCTCTAGCTCCAAATCTGGCTTTTGATTGATTGCAGGACTTGTTAACCACCCGTTGATCATTCACATTCTTCTTCCTTTCAGTCTTAACTTTCTCAGGAATGGGCTTATTCACAGCCGTCTCTTTAGCGTTTACAAACTTCACTTTTTTGTTGATATTGGCTGATGAGCTACTTCCTCCGGTATATCCCAATCCAGACTTGTCTGAGGCATGTTTTTGAGATGAAATAACATCATCTAACTTCTTCGAGGAGACCCTATCTATCTTGGCATGAGCTTGCACTACCTCTTGCTCAAGAAATCTCACTTTTGTGTAAGTTTCTGATAGCTCACCATTAAGTGCTTCAATCTCACACTTTGCCTTCTTGTATCTGACCAGTAGACTTTTGTAATCTTCCTCAGCTCTCTTCATCTTCTTCACAGCCGCCTTTGCCACCTTTGTATACTCACCTGATTTCTTAAGAAGTAAGGCGTAATTCTTTTGAAGACTAGATGTATCTTCTTCTTCTTCAGCCTCTAATTCTTCAACAATCCCAAAAGACTCCAAATCAGAATGCTCACCAAGCTCCTTCATAAGTGAACCCAAATCATCTGAGGATTCCACATGTGCAATGGTCATGAATGCGGAGTAATTTCCTTCTCCGTCATAGTTATCTTCAGAGTCAGAGTTTGATGAATCAGTGTCACTTAAAGTGGTAGCATAGACCTTCCCTTTTGACTTTAAATAGTTGGGACATTCCTTTTTGAAGTGTCCATGTCTATTACACTCAAAGCATGTGATTCCTTGAGAAGATTGGGAATCTCTACCATCTTTCCTTTGGAATTCTTTCTTCTCCTTTCCGGAACTCTAAAATCTTCCTTTGTCACCAAATTTCCCACCGTTCTTGAATTCCAAGAATTTCCGAAAGTTTTTTACAAGATACACCACATCTTTATCTACTACATCCTTTTCCGAATTATCATGAGATGTTACTCTCTCATTAATTGTTTTAAGAGTAACAGATTTGCTCTTCTTCTGCGTGGGCAGTGACAATTCGTACGTCTGCAGTGAATCAACCAGCTCTTGAACTTTAATATCGTCAAGATCCTTGCTCTCTTCAATGGCCGTCACTTTGGCACTAAAATTTTCTGGTAGCAACCGAAGGATCTTCCTTACAACTTTAGAATCCTCCGTCTTTTCCCCCAAATTAAATTTGCCGACAATCACCTCGTTCAGCTTACTGTAAAATGAATCAAAGGACTCATCCTCACTCATCTTTAGCTCCTCAAAGCGAGTGGTCAACATCTGTAGTTTGGTGTCTTTCACCTTCTTAGTCCCTTCATAAGTTGTCTCTAGAATTTCCCATGCTTCCTTAGCAACGGTGATATGTGAAATCCTGTGAAATTCTTCTGGAGAGACACCACAAAAAATAGCATTCAATGCTTTACTATTAGCATTAGCTGCCGCAAGAGATGCCTTATCCCAAGTGGATTTGGCAGCCTCCGGTCTAGTCCACCCAACCTCAACAGTAACCCACATAGCATCATCAATAGAACACAAAAATGCCCTCATGCAGACTTTCCAAAATGCATAATTATTACCATAAAAAAATGGTGGTACATTAAGAGATTGAGACCTATCCATCTCAACAAAGGGTCAAGGATCACACTTAGGTATTAAAACCATAGTAAGTATACCCGCTCTGATACCAATTGAAAGTTCAATATGTGTCTAAAACACCTTTGAACGTTTAGACCCCCAATTACAAAATTACCAATTCAAGCTTTATATCAAACAATGTATGTGCGGAAAATGATAACAAGCTTATAACAAAATTGATAAACAATTTAAACTATAAATAATCACAATCACAGCAGTAATTAAATGGTAAAGATAAAGGGAAGAGAGATGCAAACACAAGGACAACACACGTTGTGTTATTGAAGAGGAAACCGAAGTTCTCGGCGTAAAACCTCTCCGTCGCCCTCCAAGCAGTAAATAATCTACTAAAGAATGTAGTTGGGATACATGAATAGCAGAAGACCCTCCAAGCCTAATCTACCCGATGTACCTAAGCCCTCCAAGCTTTTTGCTCCAACGAGGTTACGCCGAACCTATTTCTTCTTTAGCTTACCGGATTCCAGTACTAAACCATAGCATCAACCAATAGACATTGGTTCCTTCCAAACTGCTTCTCTTAGCACCAAATGAACCTTCTCACAGACATAGGCGTTGTGAGAAAATGATTTGGTCAAAGACCTCTCAAGGATGTATCAATGGAGAGGAAGAGAGTAGAGGAATTTGTAGAATCTCTTAGATAAATATTTGGGATGAGGCAATCTTGTTTTGCTCTAGGGTTTCTCTCACAAAATTCTCTCTAGAAGCTCTCTACATTTCGTGGGTATAAGGGTCTATATATAGTGGTGTATGTTTGGAATACGAAGAGACATTTTTTGCCAAACAGGGCTGGTTGGCAACTTGGTCTTACGGCTTGTCCAAGTCGCGAGTTCAAGTCGCGAAGTAACTGCCTGGCCAGCCTGGGACTTTTGTCCTGTAATGCGACAGCTGGCGCGATCCTCTAGCTCCCCTGTGTGCTTCTAATGTGCCTGCAATTGATGGCTTGCTAGTTGAGAGTCAGCCGCGAGTCCTAGCCGCGAAACTCTGCTTCTTTGCACATGCTTGAGCTTTTCTTCACACTCTCTTCACACACTACCCTTACATGAATCTCACCTAAATACAAGGTTACTAAGTGCTAAATTACAAGCAAATTGGCACGGAATAAAGCCAACAAGATGGTTGATAAATTTTAACCTTACATGATCATTCAGTACCTCTCTTTTTCACTCGCGTTCAAGGTACGCGCACATCCCTGTCACACCGCAGCTAGTTGCAGATGTGCTTAAGGTTCTTAGGATAGAGTTTCCTGACTATCCTTCTTGTGAGCGTCTGAGGACTGTGTCCAAAGATGAGCTCATTTCTGCTTTCTGTGAGCGCCCTTCGGAGTGGGGTGAGCGTTAGTTCACATCATGTCGGCCTTTTGCTAAAGGTCCTAGATTCTTAAACATGGTGATGACTTTTGTACTCCATCCACTTTCTCATTACAACTCCATCACTGAGCCTCGTGCTCGATTTTTGTTATCCCTCCTTGAACATCTTACCATAGATTTTCCTTCTCATTTTATTTTGTCTATTATAGATGTTCATTTAGATGCGGCGACCCATGATAAGCTCATCTTTCCTTCTGTTATCACGAGAATTCTACGCCATTTTTCCATTCCTTTTCGCGTGTCCGACCATTTCACTTTCATATGTGCCATAGATGCCACTACCGTAAAACGTAGTGAGGTCCAGTTTAGGTCGAGACAACAGGATTCCACTCCTCCCTCCCGTTCAACTCCATCCCGATCCACTCCATCTTCATCTGCTCCTTTTTCCTCTATGAGTGATGTTTCACTTGGAGACATCATGACATAGCTGTAGCGCATGGATGCTTGCCTCGATACACTTTCCATTGAGTTGTATCAGGTGAATGTTTATGTTGGTCGTATTGCACGATGGTAGGCGACCATGGGTGGTTTTGCTCCTGAGGCTACTCCTTCACCTCCTCCTCCAGCATCTTCTGATTCTGAGGATGATGATGACGAGGACAATGATGTTTCGGATGATGATGGTGGAGATGCTAGCTCTACTGATGAGATGTCTACTTGACACTCTACCCTTTGTCACTCGTGACAAAAAGGAGGAGTAGTTTTGGGATATGAGAGTAGTCATCTTGGGGGGAGAGTTAGTATAGGATATTTTTGATAAGGGGAGTGTTAATATTGTTGATACTTGAGGGATGTAGTGAGGATATGATGTATATTTTCTTTTCTTTCTTTTTAGATACATTGTTCTTGTATATGAGGTCTTGTGACCAGTTTTTACATACATTGTACTTATTTTCTCTATATGTGGATATATGTTTCTTTTATCTATCTCTACATGTGTTGTTTCTTTTCTATCTTTATACACATGATTCTTATACTTGTGTGCAATCTATTATTTCTGTTTCACACAAGATGTCTTGATGAGTTTTTGTTTAAAGAAAGATGCAAAACATGTAAGAAACAATGCTTGCAAGACGATCTGGATAGACGGAGAAGCTGTCAAGCAGCTATCGAGTAGAAGCCAACCTCGATGGATCGAACAACTATCGAGATTGAATCTCAAGTATCTCGATGGATTGAGATTACAATAACAGCTATCAAGAAAAGAAGAAAGAGGGGCTCGATAGATAGCAATCTGTCGAAAGCTATCGGGAATCTGTCCAGCTTTAATGAACAACCTTTCTTCACTTGTTTCTTGGTCTAATCTTCATGGCTTTAATACTTAGCTTGAACAACATGTTTCTTGAAGTATTAAACACATCCTAGATTTATCCAATTACAAGTAAAGTGCATTTTGTCAAAGGATTAGCCAATTACATAAAATATTAACATATGTTCCTAACATTAAATCTCATATGTCCTAACAGTCTGTCTGAATTCTCTCTTTTTATTTATTTATTAAATTTATATTTGTTTGTGTTCAATTTCTGTTTGAGTAATGGGAAAACAGAGGAAAAGGAGAGAAACGTAAAATTTGTTTCTGGGTTTTGTGTGTTTTCCTGTTTTGTATATGAATTTCTCCTCTTATAGCAATTGCAATTGTCAAATAAAAAATGTTTCACTTTTAATACTATTATAATGTGAAAAATGAAGTTAAAAAAAAAAAAAAATAGTGTTTGAGTAGCAGTAGCTTCTTTCTTGATTTTTGTGTGGTAATCATAATTTTTAGAGAGCATGTTTTCAAAGAAACCAAAAAATAGTGTTTGGGTAGCAATAGCTTCTTTCATCTCTTTTCTTTTCTTAATGGGAGAGTAAATTAGTTGCATATAGCACTAATTAAGTTTGTCCAGTGTAACACGTTTAAAGAAACCAAAAAAGCTAAGTCAAAAGTAAATGCATTCAAGAATAACCATTGGGGGTAGTAAGGATAAAAGAAAATGATGGTGAGAGGTTTGGCATTTTTACATAAGGTCAAGGATTAATGCAGTTGTGTACATACTTTGAAAAGAACTAAATCCAATACAATCCTATCTGTTCACTTTTTAATCCATAAAAATCTAGAAGTTTAGCTCTAAAGATTGAGAAATCAACTAATGATCACAGGTAAAGAATCAAAAGATTGGAATCATAAACTAATTGCTTATTGAGAAGCTAAGGTACCAATGAAATTGGAGTTACAGGAGTCTATTTGCTAGGCACGCTTAAGTTGGCTTTGTTCAAACTTTTTAAGAACAAAAGGGTGTTTGGAGACTGATCCTTTTTTATGCTTGATCTGATTCCTACCGTTAAAGAGGCATAGTTGTTAGTTTGAATTGGTAAAAACTTTGTATAATTGATGTCAAAAAGCGGCTTTCTATGGATGTTCTTCTCTCTCTCTCTCTCTCTCTCTCTCTCTCATTTTCAGTGATTTTTATTAGAAGATGCCAAGAAGAGATAGATGCCCCACTTGCATACGGCATACCTACTCTTTTTGGCCAAAAAATCCTCTTGGGTCTTTCTTTTTTTTTAATCAATATGATAACTTCCAGTTTTCCTTTTTGACCGGAAGATACCTAGAAAAGGTGAAAAAAAATGATTTGTTGGCTTGACCCATAACAGTTAAACTCAACCAATTACATGGGGAAGGGTTTATCCTGTATATATATATATATATATATATGTCATTTTGATTAAAAACAATTCAGTCATTGTTTTGCCAGGAAAATTCCGGGAAGAGTGAAGTAGAAATAGTAGATTATCTTCTTTTCTGGGAAATTATGAATACTTGCGTTCAAGAATAATCAGTTGTGGATATTAAGAGAAAAGGAAAAGGTCGGAATCGGCCTTGTTGTTTCTAAAGACTTTTGCGCTTTACAACTACTACTGCAATTGCTCAAATCTGTAAGTTATTACTTTTCAAACCCATCTATCTCTTCTATTTCTCTCTTTTACTCCCTCTTGAAAAAAAAAAAAAAAAAAATCAACATCAAATCATATTCTTCTTCCCTTGTTATTTTCCTTTTTACACACAATTTTTCAAATCGTTTTTTATTTTTATTTTTTCTTTCCCTTTATTGTGGTTCAAAGATTTACCTATTTCCAATGGCTTCAATGAGCACTCAAGGAGTCTCATCATACACTCTGTGTCATACACTGTCATAGTGAAACTCTGACCTTTGTTAAAAGGGGCAAGATTAATGGAAACATCATTCTCAAAGATCAAAAATTGACAAACAATGCAGTTATATACAAACTCTTGATAGAATTAACGGCAGTGTAACCCTATCTGGTAACATTTTTACTTTTTACCTCAAAAAAAAATCTAGAAGGATTGCAACTGAGAAGGCATGGTACAGAATAAGTTGCTATTACCAGCCTGAATTTTTTGGTGTCCCCTACATTAATTGGCATGTTCAGTTTTTAAAATAACAATCACGTTATTTGTAGAGTCAAGAGTGATCCCATTCTTTGGGTCGATATGAAGCAGTGCTTAGTGCATACCTGAACGGTCCAAACCTCCAATTTTGTGGGGGTACTGGCGTTTATCTATAGTTCCCTCCCCCCAACACCCCCCACCCCCACACACCCCCACCAACACCCCCCCCCCCCCCCCCCCCCCCCCCCCCCCGGGTTAGAGGACACCCCCACCCACAAATCAAGTAACGGGAATTTACCATTTGTTTTTGTTGGCCTCTCTATGGTGTTATATATTCAGCTGTCGTTTTGCAGGATGATTCTAGGAAGGAGAGGAACCCTTGCACGCCTACTCTACTTTTCAAAAGCAAAAACACAAATTAGACTTGTGTTGAGTTGACTGAAAGCAGAAAATATGAATTCCCCTTTCCCCTGAGAAATTACGGTGCCTATTTATTTAAAGAGGGAATTATATGGAAGTAACCAAAGCTTCAGCGTTGTTTCAAGAGTGTTTCTAGCTTTTACGATCACTACTGCAATTCCGTTTCACAAATCAGTAAGTTCTCACTTTTCACACTCATCCATCTCAGTTATTTATCTCATTTTACTCCCTCTTCAAAATGAAAAATCCACATCAAATGGTTTTCTTCTTCTCTAATTTATCTTTCCTTTTAATTATTTTCTTCAGACTTAAGTGATAGTACTTTTTCTTTTTAATCTATTTTGTGGTTCAAGATTTACAGGTATATTTTCAGTTACTTTCATGAGTACCCCAAATGATTCTTGGTCATCATCTTCTTCAACAAAAACATGGAAATATGATGTCTTCCTTAATTTTAGAGGTGAGGACACCAGCAACGGTTTTGTGAGCCATTTATATGCTGCTTTGAAACAGAAGGGCATTTCAACCTTCAAGGATGATGTAAGACTTGAGAGGGGAAAACATATTTCATCAGATCTCTTGGAAGAAATAGAAATATTGAGGTTTGCTATTGTTATTTTCTCAAAAAACTAAGCATTTTCAAGATGGTGCCTGGATGAACTTGTAAAGATTGTTGAATGCAAGAAAAATTTGAGAACGACAATTTTGCCAGTTTTTTACCATGTGGATCCATCTAATGTATGAAATCAAAGGAAAAAATTTGCTCGAGCCTTTGTTGAACACAAAAACAAGAATCTAAACAATGAGCAAATGTGGAAAGATGCTTTGAAAGAAGTGGCTGATATTTCCAGGTGGCATTTACAAAATAGGTAATTTAATTTGACATATTACTTTATTTTTAAAAGAGAGATGCTACGTCTACAACAATTTTACAACATTTTTACAACAAATCATAGGTGGTTAGTTGTTATTGGTTCAAATTTGAAATTAACACTAAGATTACTTTTTTGCCCCAACAATAACAACCAGTAACAACCTGCCATTTAAGATTTGTTGTAAAAATGTTGTAAAAATGTTGTAGACATATCATTCCTCTTTTTAAAATTTTTAAACAACACTTCCTATATTCAACATTAAGTATAATAATAACAATACAATAGTAATTTAATTTTATATATATATATATATAAACAAGATTTAGAGCACGTTTGATATACTAAATGAAGAACGTTAGGAATAGTAAATTTTAGGGTAAATATTGCAAATTACACCCCTAAAGTTAGGGGTGTTTGGATTTTTCACTCTGAAGTTTCAGAATTTGGATTTTACACCTTAATGTTTCAAAATTTCGATTTTACCTCCTAAATTTTGGGGACGTTTGAATTTTACTCCCTAAACTTTGGGAGTATTTAGATTTTACACCCTAAAGTTTCAGAATTTGGGAATATAAAATCTAAACACTTTCAAACTTTAGAGGATAAAATCCAAATTCTAAAACGTTAGGGTACAAAATTCAAACACCCACCCTCCAATGAAATGATGTCATCTCAAATTAATTCAAATAGGTTCAAATAGAATAATAGGAACTACCACACATAATTAAAATTCCAAAAAATAAAAAATAAAAATCAACTAGAGCATAGAGAACACACCACTATGCTAAAAATGTCAATGACAGCGATTGCGTTGGAGATGGAGAGAAGCGTGAGGTACTGTTGATGTCTTCACCCATCACTATTGTCAAGAGTCTAAATTTGGTAAAGATGGGAAAACCCATATTTTACACCATCCAATAAAATATTGTCACATCAATTTTTTTTTTTACTTAAAACTCAATATATCTTACCACACATAATAACATCTTAATAAATTCACAATTGAGTTGGATTTTCAAATGGGTATTAGAATTGATTGGGTATGATTGTTCCTATTTTTTTAATATGTGATATAATGATGTGGCGTGCTGGGATTGAAGGGTGTAAAACTTGGGCTTTACACCACATCCTTATAAAATATAATCTCTTCTTCAAATTGAGAAATAGCTATTATTAAGGAATATCTATTCCCTTGAGTAATTATGTAGTGCTCTTGATGTGGTGCTCTCTCTTCTCAGATTCATGTAGGTCTCACTAATTAAATTCATGATGAGACTTACAATGAATGTGAGAGGAAGGGGCACCACATCACCGTTTTTCAGGAATACCTTATAATTTTTCCTATTCACCATAATAAAAATATAACCAAATAACATAATAGTTATTACACATGAATAACTATCCTATTACAATACCTATTAGGAAATACCAAAGGTACCCTTAAGCCTTACTCTTTGAATTTCGGGACATTCCTAATTATATACTAAAATTTTACGTCAATTGTCAATTTACAACAATCCTTCTACCAATTATGTGACACTAAATAGCAAAGAGTAATGCTTAAAATACAAATTTTTTTATAAATTTTTTTACAAACTGCTGATGTAGTTAGTGGTTATTGGTAAATGAAAAAGTGATGTTAATGGTGAGCCTAGATGAAAACCAATAAGAAGTTGACCATATTAACAAATTATAAAAATGTTACAAAATAGTTTGTGGATGTAGTATTACTCAACAACAAATATAGACACGCATTTGCACATTATGCATTTATACATGATATGTCATTTAATATAATAAATTTTGCTTTTTATAGGATATGTTTATCCCGTGTGGTTTTATGTAAGGAGTACACGTCCAATAAGTCTCACCATAAATATATTAATAAAATTGTTAACAATTTTTTTTAAGTGAAGTTCTATTATTAAAGTTCTAAGAAGTTTAAAAATACTATTATTATTAAAATTCTATTACCATAATTTTCAAAGAAAAATTGGAGAAATTTTCTTATTTGTTAATTTAAAATATTTTAATCATCTACTGTAAATTTTAACTTGTTAAAAAAAATAGCCTTACATAATGTGTTTCTACAAAGTAATTTATATATTTTATTATTAACTTTTAATGGTATTAATGAAATCTTTTCTTTAATTTACATATGATTTTAAAGTCCTTTGTAACTAAATTAATTTCTTGTAATGTACTTGCTTCTTTAACAATTTCTTATAAATAAATTAATTTGAAGTATTGGTTTTCCTTATAAACCCACTTAGCATGTTCTTCACTCTTAAACCTTCAAAAATCAAGCTTGGTTGATTTTGGAAAAGTTATGGCTAGAGTGTTGCTTGATATCTGATTTAGGGGTTGTTGTCTTCTTGTTTCTGCATCAAATAATTTTTGCAAAATGGTACTAAGTTGTTTATGAACTTCTTGAAGGTTGGAAATGGATTTGTCTAGAAGTGTTGTAGATTTGGTTTCAACCATTGCAAGATAAACAGCTTTGATACCACTTGTTAGAAATCTAGTGGTATCTAACAGGGAGGGGTTGAAATTAAGGGTGTGCAGCCAACCCGCGAGGCCTAAAAACCGATCCGACCCAACCCAACCCGTTGGGTTGGGTTGGTTTTTAGGGCTTGGTGGGTTGGGTTGGGTTGGGTTACAAAAAAATTTTTGGTAGCGGGTCGGGTTGGGTTCGGGTCATAAAATTCCAAACCTGCCAAACCCAACCCAACCCACCCATATATTTAATATATATTTAAAATATATGATATAATTAATAAAAAAAATTTAAATAACAAGCTCTTTCTATCCTATATAAAAGTCAATTAGTTCACACAAATTATAGTAAATTACTATTGTTGTTTAGTTATTAGTGTTGTTTGCCTTTAAGGAGTTACATTGATACTAATCATTGGGTTTTTTTAATATATTTATATTTATATTTTTTTCTGCTTAGTTTAATAAAAATAGTAATAAATAAAATTGTCCAACCCATGGGTTTAACTTGACCCAACTCGACCCATGTGGGTTGGGTTGGGTTGGACTTATGTGATGGGTTGGGTTGGGTCAAAAAATCCCCTTAACCTGACCCAACCTGACCCATGCACACCCCTAGTTGAAATTGTAGGAGATTGTATGGGAATTGTAGAGAAATTTATTTAATTCGAGGTAGTCACCCTCCATAGAAAAATATTAAGAGAGAGGGAGAGAGAGAATGCACTAAGCAATCAATTGGTTTTTTCTTCAATCAATATTGAACAGTTTTTAGACCCCTTAACCCAACCAGATTAACCTAGTTAATTAGCCGAGTGATTAACTTAGTCAAATTATGCAAGTCTAGGTTATCACAAACACACAATCATATCAAGAATATAAAGTAGCGGAAAAATAAATAACACAATGATATAATGACCCAGGAAACCACACGATAAAAACCTGGGGAGGATTGGACCTAGCTATCCTCAAGGTAAACTTGAATCCACTATCTTGAAAGAATCGAAGTTTATACAAAAGGACTTACAAACTCCCCGCTTGACTTCCTAATGCTACCCACCAGTAGAACTTACTGACATGACCACGTGCAAGCTCCGAATCCACGGACTCCTTCTTTCTTGGATTCTCCAATCAGGTACAAGCACCCACGCTTGTTTTTCTTTAAGCTTCAATGGCAGCAACTTAGTTGATCATCAAGGTGTAGATAACATCTCCTCCTTGAAAACCCTAAGCTTTATGTAAAGGAAAGCTCCTCTAGATCTCACAAGAGATTTACACAAAACAGCAAAATATGAGCAACAATACACTCAGAGCAACTCATAAAAACGTGGCTAGGGTTTTGCCTTATATACCTAAGGCAAAAACATAAAACCCTAAACGTTTAATGAGGTAGGGCTGAGTTGGAAAAATCTACAGAAAAACATTCTACCCAAGATTCAATCGATCGAGTCTTTCTTTCGATCAATCGAGCCAGGCCAAAATGCACCAATGCATCTGCAGCCTCTCGATTTCAACTTCACATGAAAGACACAACTTTGAGCAAGTCAAAACAAGACTAAACATATTGTCTTGATCATGGTTTGCCAACATTACACATTAGAGTTCTAAATACATAAATTCCTAAATCTTTAGAACCTAACAAATATCTAATTTTGAATTACAACCATATATTTATAGGATATTATTAGCTCTAATGTCATTAGCCCACATGGCCTAAAATAATTGGCTAGTTAATTCATTATGTGCTCTAAGAATTAAGTCATGTGTTGAATAAGCTACATATCCTCAAATCCTAACTAACTTGTAGGGTTAAGATAGCTTGACTCCAGTTAATTAATTCAATTACCCAAGTTGATTAATTAAGTTCAATTGCATGCAAATCGCGGAGACACCAACAAATCACCAAAAATACTAAATGCAACAGAAAATAAATTTGACACGGTGATTTGTTGACAAATGGGGAAAATCTCGCAAGGCTAAAACCCCACCGGGTGATTTTAAGGTCACCACTCCTAAGAATCCACTAATCAACAATCAAGCAATTACAAGTATAAAGAATCTTACCAACTACCCTGGCCTATCCCAAAATACCAACCTACAGTTGAACTTTCGCTCCAATACCCAATTGGACTTGATCTTGTAGTAGCATTCTTTCCCTTGATGCACAAATCTCCAATCTATGACTAACCCTTTTGCACGGATCCCAGTATGTGACTAACTCTAGCAACTTGAATGGTTGTTGTTGGCTGCAAAGTTCTTCACTTCATCAACAATGAAGATTAAGAAGCACTTGGTTACAAAACCCTATGGTGTACAAATGTAGTAGCTTCTCATAGAGAAAATAAGTTTTTTGGTCTCTGTATCTGTATGTGATAGCTCTTAAAATAAGCCTTATATATTTCTAGGGTTGTGAGAAAAGAAACCCTAAACAAACACATAAGCTTGAGCTGAGTTTTAGATCTAGAAAACTGAAAATCGTAAGTCTCAATAGATTGAGCTGTTGTTGAGCTATCTATCGAGCTTCACATTAAATCTAGATAGTAGGCATTTGTCGAGCTATCTGTTGAGACTTAATGAATAGCTTTTCTTCACTTGTTTCTTGGATCAATCTTCATGTCTTTAATACTTGACTTGAACAACATTTTTCTTGAAGTACTAAACCCATCTTAAATCTACCCAATTACAAGTAAAATGCATTTTGTCAAAGAATTAGCCAATTACAACAAGACATGACCTAACATAACTCATCATTATCTCAACTAACTAACTAACTAAAGTAAATACAACAACTATTAGGAGATTACAAGACATATGGTATAATTTGGAGTTCCTAACAACTATGGACCACCTCTTAATTCATTTTAATGTGGCTTTGGAGTTGTGGAGGTTTATATTCAGAATGTTTGGGGTTTAGTGGATACTATTACCAAAAAAGGTTCTTAATTTATTATGTGGGTGGTGGAGTAGGGGACCCAATTCAGAATTCTAGAACCTCACTCCTTTATGTCTAATGTGGACTATATGGAGGGAAAGAAATTGGTGTACCTTTGAAGATGAGGAGTGCACATCAACTCAATTGCAAGCATCCTTCATTAGTTCTCTTTATGAGTGGTGTTTTGTATTAGGTCTCACAAATAATAGCTTTGTTCAATCCTTCATAGAGTTAATTCATATGTAGATATTTTTCAAATTGTAATTCTTTCGGCTACTTTGTGTCTAATTCACAAGATAGTCTCGTTTCAATAAACTTATTTTTAACTATAAGAAGAAGAAAAAAAGAGATAAAAGATAAAAGATAGAAGTTCTTTTTCAAAATCCCATCCCCCCTCTCAAAACCCACTCCAAACACCTCGTTCCCTCCATGGTTTTATATGAAACTACTTAAAGAGGAAGAAACAGGATAAAGACCGAAGATGTGAGTATAGAACCTTCAGCTGCACTTATCTACATAATTTTAGAAAGGAGTCAAGGACCGATCAAGAAATTTGTGCTGTAAAGGTAGGTAGTTTTTTTTTTTTTTTTTTTTTTTTTTTTCTTCTTTTATTTATTTTTATTATGCTTGAAGCATTTAGTTACATTTATTTGTCCGCATTTCTTTTTTAATTACCTAAAGTAAATGCTGTATGTCTACTAAATTTTTATTTAGGGTCAAGTTAGGTAGGCTTAGACTCATTGTTTATTGTTCTCCCTGCAGGTCAGAGGCAGAAATAATCCAAAAAATTGTGGAAATGATATTACATAAATTGAATAATATGTTCTCAATAGACACCAAGGGCCTAATAGGAATAGAATCCCAAGTGGATAAACTGATAAGGCTTTTAACTATGGGATTGGATGATGTTCGCTTTATAGGGATTCGAGGGATGGGTGGAATGGGTAAGACCACACTTGCTAGAGTTGTTTATAGTATACTTTCCAATAAGTTTGAAGCTTGTAGTTTTATTTGTAATATCAGGGAAGTTTCTAAAAAAATGTGGTTTACTTCAATTACAACAATCTCTTTTGTATGAACTTTTGATGGAAAGATGTATGAATATACAAGATGTGGATAATGGAGTTCTCATGATTAAGAATAGGCTACATCATAAAAGGATTCTTCTCATTCTTGATGATGTAACGGAAATAGACCAATTGAATAAGTTAGCTGGGGAGCATGATTGGTTTGGTCAAGGTAGTAGAGTTGTCATAACAACAAGAGATGAGAATTTGTTGTTGACACATAAAGTAGACAAAATATATGAGCCTACAGAATTGAATTACAACGAAGCTCTTCAACTTTTTAGTTTGAAAGTTTTTGGAGAACACGATCCTGCCATGGGTTATCTAACACTATCCAAATCTTTTGTACAATATGCTAATGGTGTTCCTTTAGCCATTGAGGTTTTGGGTTTTTTTTTTTGTTCAATAGAAGTATGGAAGAATGGAAAAGTGCTTTAGGTAGGCTTAAAGAATTTCCTGAAAGAAAAATTATCGATGTACTTCAAATAAGCTTTGATGGACTAGATCAAACAGAGAAGGAAATATTCCTTCATATTTCATATTTCTTTAATCAATATGACAAAGATCTTGTGGAAGAAATACTAGGTTGTCTTGATCTATACCCTAAAATTGGATTAGCACATCTTATTGATAAATCTCTTGTAAAATTGCATGGAAATAAATTGTGGATGCATGATCTACTACAACAAATGGGTCGAGACATCATTCGCCAAGAGTGTCATAAAGAGCCTTGGAAGCGTAGTCATATGTGGTTGTATAAGGACATTGACAATGCGCTTGCAAAAAATATGGTAAGAATTGACCTAAAGAACCTGAATATATTATTCAATAAAGTATAAAATAGAATAGTCCTAGTAGTCAATTTGCTCATCCCTATTTCCTTAATTTTCAGGTTATGGAAGCAGTTGAAGGCATAGTCCTAAATTGGCCTGAGCCAAAGGAGTCACATTGGAACTCTAAAGGCACAGTCCTAGAAGTGCCTAAACCAAAAGAAGCAAATTGGCACTGTGAAGCCTTTTCAAAAAGGCCTAATCTTAAATTACTTGTTATTCGTAATGTTTATCTTTTGCACAACCCTAAACATCTTTCTAATGGCCTAAAATTTTTGGATTGGAGTGGATATTCTTCAAAATATTTGCCATCAAATTTCCTTCCAGATGAGCTTGTTGGACTTCGTATGTGCTGTAACAACATTGAACAATTTTGGATAGGAACAAAGGTAAGATTGTGACTTAATTACCCTTATACAACTTCCTTTTTAAGTTCAATAACATTTGAGGTTTGTATAAGCTAATTGTTTAACTCTTTTTTCTCATAACAATGTTTTGACAAGTTGAAATTCATCCAATTGAACAATTCTAGAAATCTTATTGAAACTTCTGATTTTACAAGAGTCCCAAATCTTGAAAAATTAGTGATGGAAGATTGTCTAAAATTACATACAGTTCACCCATCAATGGGAGTTCATAGAAAGCTTACTCTTGTTAATTTTAAAGGCTGCAAAAGCATTAGAAATCTTCCAAAATTCATGGGAAACATGGAACGTGTATCACAACTTTACTTGGATGGCACTGCTATTACAAAACTACTCACATCAATTGGGCATTTGAGCGGTCTTGCTTTATTGAATGCAAGAGATTGCAAAAGGCTTGTGTGTCTACCTAGCACCATTTTTAATTTGAAGCTGCTTAAAAATGTGGATCTTTTTGGATTCTAAAAACTTGAGAGACTACCAAAGAACTTGGGGAATGCTGAAAGTATAGTGAACCTTAATCTGAGTGGAACTGCTATAAGACAGGTGCCTTCTTCCATTCGTCTTTTAAAAAATCTTAGAGTGCTATGTTTTCATGGATGTGAGGGATTCTCATCATCTAAACCATGGTATAAGCCTTCTCTATTGGATTTGTGTTTTTTGACCAAATTTTCAAGTGTCTTCTTCCAAAATATGGTAAGGAGTTATTTAGAGAAACTACTTTTTTTTTCTTGATTGGAGAGGGTACCCTTATACTACCTTTTTTTATAGTAAGTTTGTTTGTAGAAGCTAATTGTTTTACTCTCTTTTTTTTTCTTTTTCTTTTTTGGCTTTTAACAGATTTTTGAGAATTTGAAATGCATTGAGCTAAGTGGATCTCTAAAACTTGTTGAAGCCCCAAGCATCATTGAATTCCCAAATCTTGAGATTTTGGTTCTTAAATATTGTATAAATTTACGTAGGATTCACCCATCAATTGGAATTCATAAAAAGCTTACTATTCTTAATATATTTGGGTGCGAGAACCTCACAAGTCTTCCAAGCAAGTTTGAAATGGAGTGTCTTACGAAACTTAATCTTCGTTGGTGCTCAAAAATAACAAAAATTCCAAAATTTGGGAGAAACATGAAACGTCTAAGCGGCCTTTATTTAAATGGTACTGCAATTACAACACTACCCACGTCAATTGAGCATTTGACTACCCTACGCATGCTTCATTTACGTAATTGCAAAAATCTTGTGCATTTTCCTAACACCATTTTTAATTTAAAGTTAATTAGAGAAATTGATCTCTGGAGATGCTCAAAAGTGGATAGACTGCTAGAGAACCTAGGGAATGCCGAAAGTCTAGAGCGGTTGGATTTGAGCGAAACTGCGATAAGAAAGGTCCCTTCTTCCATTGGTCTCTTAAAAAATCTTGAATGGCAATGTATCAGTGGATGTAAGGGGTTATCATCTAATAAATCATGGTATGAGCTCCTCCTGTTTTATTCAATGCCAACAAGTCCTCATCACATGGACTCGCTATTCTCTTCTCTATCAGGTGCGTCTTCTTTGACCGACTTGGATTTAAGTGACTGCAATCTCAGGGCAATCTCCAATGATATTGGTTCCTTATTCTTTTTGGAAGAATTGGATCTAAGTGGAAATGATTTTGTTTGGCTTCCGAAAAGCATCATTCAACTTTCGAATTTGAGTTTGATGAAGTTGAATAATTGCACAAGTCTTCGACCATTGCCAAACCTTCCATTGAATATTGTCGAAGTTGAGGCAGAAGGTTGTATCTCACTGGAAATGTTACCAAATCCATTAAAACCAGGCAATTCATTGGAACCATCTCTCTATCTTCAAAATTGCTTTCAATTGGCTGACAATCAAAATTGCATAGATCGGTTTATCTCAGGGATAAAAAAGTCCCCCAAGTCTTTCCCTCTCTCCCTATCTCATATTACGATGGATATGATGTCCTTGACTCATATAACATTGTTATTCCTGGAAGTAAAATTCCTGAGTGGTTTAACCACCAAAGCATGGGGAATGAAGTGAAAATAAAACAACCTTCTCATTTGTATAAGAAGCTGGTGGGAATTGCTATTTGCTTTGTGCTTTGTTCGCTGCTAGATGCAACCTCTTATTTTCTCTATTCGTTGATGGCCAATGGAAAAAGAATGTATATTTGTCACCATTCCATAATTGATAAGGATTAATCATCAGATCACCTTTGCCTAGTCTATGTGACTCCTCAATTCTTCAACGAGGAACCAAATAAATTATTGTGGGAAGGTGACGTGAATGGATTCAATCAGATTAAAATTAAAATTGAAGCCGATGATTTAAGCTTTAAGTTAAAAAAATGGGGGTTCCATATGATATACAAGAAAGACATAGAAGATCTTGACTGAACAATGGTCCAGTATGGCAACAGCAGCATCACTCCTTATAATGGCATGGATGTTCTCCATCATAATTTCGACAATTCGTCAGTGGTAGTGGAATGTCACAAAGTCAAGCGCAATCGTAATGATTACAATGGGGCTGGACCCAGTGTAGAAGGAAGCCCTAATGACATACCAAACCCAAAAAGGATTAAAAGGCACAGAAACCCATGGTAACTCTGATTCTGAGGAGTTAAGTGATTCGGAGGAATCTAGTGAAAGTGATGAGGAGTTAAGTGATTGGAATGGAATCTAGTGAAAGTGACCTTGATGGTTAATCAACTTTTTTCTCCAGTAAGTCACTGTCTTTCCTCTTAATTCAAGTTCTGTTGGTTTTTGCATTTTCTTTTTCTTTTACTATACATTTATTAATGGATTGCCCACCACATGTTTGACTAGAGTTGTCAATGAGACTCCTAGCAATTTGACAACAAAGAATGGCAAGAAAATGCTTTTGTTGGTGTTTTAAAAGTAGAAGAAATAATGTGATTAAAAGTGAATAAACATCAAAACTAGAAGTTTTTGCTGCCAAATCTCATCTTAAAAAGACTTATCTTTTTCCTTTGCATTTTCTTAGCTAGACTTTTTCTTTTTCTTTTTTTTCCCTATTCTATTTATTCCTCCCTAGACATTTAGGAGCTTAACAGAATATATATAATGTCAAGTTCGAATGGAAAGGGTGCTATAGTCTATCATATGCATTGCCTCCTTCATCTATAATATAATTACCTCATTGATCTATGATATTAATACTTTAAAACTCATTTTATACTTGCTCTTTAATTATGGAAGTGTTTGACATGTGATTATTGTTCTTTGGCTCTTGATGTTCTTGAAATTTTCCAGGCCCATGTCGGATCATGACCAAGGCCAACCACCCATGCCCATTTCACATGTTCATCTTTATAGTAATTAGACCCAAGCAAGTATTTAACAAGATTGAAAATGGGAGAAGGTAGTATGCTTAGATTTGTAAACCCGGCTTTACTTGTTATTGTCGTTTTGATGCATTACACCTACAATTTAAGTTTTGTCACATTTTCCTCATTGTTTTGTCATTTTAGCCTGATTTATTACACCTCATAGTAAATTGATAATATACCTTTATAGACATCCAAGTTTATACATATGGTTCCGATTTTTTTGCATGTCAACAAATGGGTGTCCTATGAAATTGTTTAGGTTCTGTAAATGTTGTGGCAAATGTGCTAGTCAAAGATACTTTTAGCCTAGGTGGACTTCTGGATTCATTTGAAAACTCTATAGCCAAAATTATTTTGAGAGAATTTTACAAATTCATTTCTATGTTGCTGACAAGCTCATGAGGTCTCATTTTAAATCTAGGGCTTATTTGGTTGAAAAGGATAATGGCTATTTCATAGCAAAAATTATAGAAACCATGTGAAGACCACGTGAAGACCTTGAGCATTGGAGCCCTTTTGTAGGTTACAATCACCTTCTAAAATTATTGTCGTTCTTTGGAGGATTTTATTGAATTTTCTTCTTGTGAGGGCAGAATTAAGAAGACTTGAGAGGACTTTTTTCCTATGTCAAAGATAAAGAAATCTTAGACCTTTTTTTTTCCCCTAAAGTACTTCTTGCTGTCTTTTGTCTATATCTTTTGGTCAATTTGGACTTATAGGAACAAGGCAATCGTGAAGAAAGAGCCTTTCTCTACCACTAATGTGGCCATGTATTTTAAAAGTTTGTTTGATCTCAATGTGCAGGGTAACTAACAGTTCAAAAAAAAAAAAAAAAAGCCTAAACAGCCAGGATAAGCAAATACAAACCTTTACAGAGAGTTCAACTGCAATCAATCCTATTGGAGGAGAGCTGCAAAGGTAGGGGATGGAAATAACGGGGATCCAATTTCTTTTTTAAAAATAGAGAATACCCATGTCCATAGCTTCTTGTGAGGAGTCAAGTGAGTGATTAGTGACCTGAGATTTTTTCATTGGAAGGAATTTTGTGATGTGACCCAGAAGGTTAATCAACTTTTTTCTCTCAATCACCAATAAGTCACCATCCTTCTTCTTAATTTGAGTTTTTTTGGTTGATGCGTCATCACTTTCCCTTACCATTGGCATATACTTGTACTTTTTTGGGTTAATTGTAACTTCAAAATAGTTTCTTGCTAGCTATACCTTAGTTAATTATTGGCACGTATTCAAACTCCCATTTGATTTGTTTCCTTAATAAAAAAAAACACAAAGCAATACTCCTAGCTAATTTAATATGCATATAAAAAACATAGTCTTATGAAATAAACAATGATTAGGGTCATCTTGGTTTAGTGATTGTGTTATTTGTTTGTTCTGGTTGCCCCCTTGATGTTGGATTATTGGACTATTTCATGAGGTGAAACTATCACATGGCCAAGAGACAAAGAGATAAGTGCAGTCCGTTGTATGCCTTTTACTCTCTCATCATTGTTTTAAAAAATTTCAAGGTGCAAAAACAATATATGCATGCCATTGCAAACATTACAATCGAAATTGTTAGGTTTTAAGGTCTTAGGATTTTATGTATTTAGAACCTAATTTGTAATGTTGGCAAACCATGATCAAAACAATGTATTTAGTCTTGTTTAGGCTTGCTCAAAGTTGGTTTAATTTTGTAAAGTTGTAATCGAGAGACTGCAGAAGCATTGGAGCTTCTCGGCCTGGCTCGATCGATCGAATGTAATTCTCGATCGATCGAAAATCGGCCCAGATGCGTTTTTCTGCAGAATTCCAACTTAGCCCTAACTCTTTAAACGTTTAGGGTTTTATGTTTTTGCCCTAGGTATATAAGGCAAACCCTAGCTACGTTTTTCAGAGTTGCACAAGTTGTATTGTTGCTCATACATTGCGGTTTTGTGTAAATCTCTTGTGAGATCTAGAGGAGCTTTCCTTTACACATAACTTAGGGTTTTCAAGATTGAGATTCTTCTACATCTTGATGATCAACTTGGTTGCTGCCTTTGAAGCTTAAAGATTAACAAGTGAGGAGCTTGTACCTGATTGAAGGAATACAAAGAAAGAAGTAGTCCGTGGATTCGGAGCCTGCGCGTGGTCGTGTCAGGAAGTTACTATTGGTGGGTAGCATTAGGAAGTCAAGCGGGGAGCTTGTAAGTCCTTTTGTAACAACTTCAATTCTTTCTTAGTGGATTCCGTTTTGCCTTGAGGATCGGTGGGTAAAATCCTCCCCAGATTTTTTACCGGTTTGGTTTTCCTGGGTGATCATATCACTGTGTTATTTATTTTCCGCTGCTTTATATGTTTTACATGCATGATATGATTTTGTGATTGTTTTAACCTAGAATTGCTTAATTTGACTAAGTAAAAACTTGGCTAATTAATCTAGGCTACGCAATCTGGTTATAGTTTAAGGGGTCTAAACCCTGTCAAGTGGTATCAGAGCGGGTTGCTCTTTTGTTTGAGATTTTCATCTCTGAGCTGATCCTTGACCCTGGTTGTCATGGAGCATGGACACTCTCTGTTTGTTCCTCCTCACTTTGATGGGAACAATTATGCCTACTGGAAAGTAAGGATGAAAGCATTCCTGAAATCCATTGATGAGAGAGTTTGGAACTCTGTTGAATATGGTTGGGAGAAGCCCACTACTCCTGTGAGTGAGTGGCAAACTTCTCAGAAAGAAGCAGCTGCATTTAATAGCAAAGCTATGAATGCCATTTTTAATGCTGTTTCAATGGAGGAATTTAAGAGGATCTCTAATGTTGAGGTTGCTCATACTGCTTGGAAAATCCTCCAAACTGTGCATGAGGGCACAAAGGCTGTTAAAATAAACAAATTGCAGCAATTAACTTCTAGGTTTGAAAGCATTAGAATGTCTGATGATGAAACCTTTGATGAGTTTTATGCTAAACTCAATGATATTGTTAATTCTGCTTATAATTTGGGTGAAGTCTATGATCAACCTAAAGTTGTTAGGAAGATACTTAGATCCTTAACTGAAGACTTTAGACCCAAAGTGACAGCCATTACTGAGAGTAAGGATGTTGACTCCATCCCTGTGGATGAGCTTGTAGGATCTCTTCAGTCCTATGAGTCTGACCTTCCCAAGACTGCCAAATCCAAATCAATGGCTCTTAAGTCTGTTGATGATGTTGAAGCTGGTGGATTTGATGATGAGCTCTCTCCCACGGAGATAGCTTACCTTGCCAAGAACTTTAGAAATTTTCTTAGAAACACAAATAGGAAGGCAAGGAATACCAACACTGCTGAACCTAGAAACTTTAGGAAGAATGATCCCACTAAGGTTAACAATTTTGAAAAACCTAGAGAACAAGTAGGTCAATCTTCTAATAACTCTTTGGGTCCTCAGTGTTATGGTTGTCAAGGGTATGGTCATGTCAAATCTGAATGTCCTACTTTCTTGAGGAATAAGGGTAAAGCTATGGCTGTAACCCTTAGTGATAATGAGGTTTCTGATGATGAGTCTGGTTGTGACGAGGATGGAAACTTCATTGCTTTCACTGCTACTGCTGAAGTTGATGAAAGCATATCTGCTGAGGAGAACCCTACTGATGGGGAACTCTCTGAAGATGCAGATCTTCAAGAGGCCTATAACAAACTTTGCAAAATTGCTGCAAAGGATGCTATGAAAGTTGATCTAGGCCTGAAGAAAATTGATGCTCTTGAGCTTGAAAAGAAGAACTTGCTTGTCAAATTGTTTGATGCTAATGAACTTTTGAATAATGTGAAATCTGAAAACATGCTTTTGCTTGATAAAGTTAGGACTTTGGAACATGATTTATCTGCTGCTAGATCTGCTAGTTCTAAACTTGATCACATGCTGAATGTTCAAAAGTATCCTTCTGATAAAGCTGGGTTAGGATATGTTGAAAGCATCTTTGATTCTGGACCCCATTCCACTGTCTTTGTTCCTTCTTCTTCTTCTTCTGAACCTCTTGTGAGTAAGGTTGTGAGTGAAACCATTAAACCCCCTGTGAGTGAGGTTGTTAAACCTGTAGAAGTTTCACTACCAAAGAAGATTAGGGTAGACTTAAGAGAATCTAAACCTAAGGAGCCTACCAAACCAAAGGACAAGATGCATGGTAAACCTGCTTGGGTTTGTCATTATTGTGGTAAGTCTAGACATATCCGTCCTAACTGTTACAAGCTTCAAGCTGATAAGAGAGCAAAAAGACCAAAAGTGCCTGTGCCTCAAGCACAAGATCCTATGGCACTAATTGGTGAATTGGTAAAGGCGTTAAACCTTTATTCCAATTCTGGAGTTGGGAATCACTCTAATGTGAATAAAAACTCCAATGCTCGGGGTGCATCTAAAAAGTTTTGGATGCAAAAGACTCGAACTAACTGAGTCTTTTTGACATGGTCCTTGTGCTTCATTGCTATATTATGTTGTGACCATTGTTATTTGGTTTTTGTGTTTTTCTTTTGTTCTAGGACTTGCATTGCATTACATACATGCATTTCATTCTAGGATTTATTTGTTTTCTCTCTTAAATTAAAAAAAAAAAAAAAAATGGAAAGCAAAATCTTTGTTGAACACTATTTTTCTTGATTTTTTTAACAAGGTTGGTCATTCTTTTTACACATGTCATGTCTAGTGTACCTTGTTTAACTTGGATGAGCTTATTTACTGCACTTGACTAGTTGAAACTCTGTAGTGCATGTTGTGTGGGAAAGATGTGTGTGGTTCTTAATCACTTTGCCTTAATCATGAAGTCACTTATTTTTGACTGTCGGACTTGATCCTTTTGAGAAAGGCATAAATAACCATCTCACCACTGTTCACTAGCCAATCATGAACACCTTAGTGCATATCATAAGATTTTGTGCTCGAAAGTGTAGCACATGCACAAAAAGAACATAAGGTGTAGCCTCAAATTAACTTAAAAACTGGTGTGTACTATTAGGCTTAATGCCAATTCACTTAATTCAAACCGGTGTGTACTATTAGGCTGAATGCCAACTCATATATAAATAAGAGGCAATAATACAAGAAACTTACATGATTGCAAGCTTTTGTTTTAGGAGATGTGGGAGTTATAAGATGTAACTCTTTAGGTGATAGTCTCTTTTAAATTCTGTGTGATGAATTGTGTAGACTTTGTGTTTGATTGCTATTCACATATCACCTCACATGTATCTCAAGTTTTTGCTAGTTTCACACACTACAAAAGTTACTCTTTGTTAAACACTGTACATGTTAGTGTGTGTGTCCTTGGTCTGACCAACCAAGTTTAAAAATATCTTGAGATTTGTGCACAACATAATTTGGCTTGAGAAAATTAAATGGGAGGTTAATTGAATCTTGTTTTTGATGAAACTGGGCTTGAAAATTAGGGTTTTTGAAAAAGCATTTCAATTCATACTCATGCATTTTGTTTTCATTGATCAAATGCTTTGAGGAGTTTTTTTTTTTTTAAATTGGACTTGCATTTTTCAAAACTGTGTTTTTTCCCAAAAGTTTTGAAAGTTTCTGCCCATTTCGATCGATCGAATGTATCCTTCGATCAATCGAAAAAGTGCCTCAGAATGTGCAAAATTGACTGTCACATTCGATCGATCGAATGTAATTTTCGATCGATCGAATATCGTGGAAAGGCTTTTTTAAAAGAGGAATTCTGACTTTTTCAAAGAACTATTCAAAATCTTTTTCAAACTTTTTTCTCTCTCCGACGAGGCAGCCCAAAAAGATTCAATTTTTTGTCGTTTTCTTCCGGATTTTTTTGCAAAGAATCTCTCTCCTCAAGCCGGTATGTCTATTTTACCCTTCCTTTTCAATTTATTTTCATAATTTCATGCATTTTTCATGCATTTTAGAGGAGATTTTCGGAACTTTACTTTTTGGGATTTTTGTTGATTCGGACCAAATTGTTTGCAATTGATCAATGGGTTTTGTTGGGGACACCCTATAGACATGTTCTTGATTGATTAATTTGATCAATTTTGTGTTTTGTGGAAAACTTAAATTTCTAGGGTTTATAATTGATCCGAATTGGGGCTTTTTGTGAAATTAGGTTTAATTGATGAAATTGGCTTGTGTAATTGATGCAATTGGTTAATATAAACTGTTTTCAATAGTCTGTAATGATTGGTTCATCAATTTGGTACAAAAATTTTCAAGTGGTTCTCAAATTTTTAGGGTTTTGGTTAAGAAACTCTATGTTCAAGCCAATTTTGTGAATTTGAACTTAATTTGATCCTGGTTACTGCATTAGTTCATGCATCATAACATTGTTAATGTTCATGCATCATATAGAATTGTATTCTATATTTTTTTTGTGCTAACTTGCAGTCTGCCCTTGGTTTTTGTGTTTGTTCTTTTTGGTTTTCTCTTTGTGTCTCTGTCCTTTTCCTTAGCACCATGCCTAGGAAGACTAGAGCACGTAGGACTCTTCCCACTCCTACTCCTTCCCCTCCCTCCTTTGATAGTGAGCGGTTCCTTAGTGAGAAAAACCAAGAGCTTTACGAGACTTTAAACCTTAAGAGGAAGATTTGGGCTGAGCGGTCTGTTTCTTTTGATGAGCTTGATCCTGCCATTAGGGCAAATTTTGAGCGTAGGGGTTGGCTTCCCTTGTTTGCTGTGTCTGACCCTCCTCCTCTGGCCACCTTGATTCGAGAGTTCTACTCGAACATCTCGATCCGCGTCTATGATTCCAACACTCTTGTTAAGAGTTGGATACGAGGCGTAGAGTACTCCATTACTCCTCAGGTAGTGGCTGATGCTCTTGAGGTACCTTTGGTTAGGGATCCTGTCTATCCCTATGATGAGTCACCCGAGTTGAGTGATGTCATATCCTACATCACTGGGTCATCTATCCAGTGGGGTTCTGATCCTCGGATCACCTCTGCTGAGCTTCCTGAGACTACCTATCTTTTCTCTAGGATAGCCTGTCACTCACTCTGGCCCATTTCTCATCTGCACACCATTCCTCTTGAGAGGTGTGTTTTTCTGTACGCTCTTGTTACAGATGCTCCTATTAGTTTTCCTCATCTTTTTCTTCGTTCTTTGAACGAAGTTTATAGGAGTTCATCTACTGCTCATGCTCTCGTCCATCCTATTTTCCTTCATAGGATTTTACTATATCTAGGTTTAGAGGATTTCCCTGCTTCTGAGCCTGTTCATGTTATCGGTCCCATTGGTGCGTCTTTTCTTAGACAGACGGCCGCTCATCTTCGAGCTGGTTTTAAACACCCTAGGTCCGATCCCTCTTCTAGCGCTCCTCCTCCTCCTTCATCTTCTACAGGTCCTGCTGGTGAGGATATTCCTGATCCAGTTGGTGATGATGTTGCTGCTGCTGCTGCTGATGTTCCTCCACCTCCTGCGGCTGACTTCGATGTTCGTCGTACTTTGGAGACTGTCATGACCGTTTAGGCGACTCATGGTCAGATTTTGATGGATTTGTTCGACGAGATTCGAGCTTTGCGGGCAGATTTGGCACGGCTTCATTCACCTTCACCACCACCTTTTGATGGCGACTCTTGATTGCCCTTTGGCATTCCGTCACAAAAAGGGGGAGTGGTTACTGTAGAGGAGTTTTGTACTTTTTGAGGAGATTTTGTAGTTAGGGGGAGACATGTTGTTTAGCATGGGATATTTTTTGTGGAGTTTATTAGATTGTATCTAGGTACTTCACTTTGTATATCATTTTTGGGGATATTCATGTTAGGGGGAGTAACATTGATTGATATATTGATATACATGATTTTTTTTTATTCTTGTTGACTTATGATTCATTGCTTATTGATTTATATTTATGAGTTGATTCATTGATATATATCTTTATTTTGAGTTGTGTGAATCTTACAAGAATATTATACCTGTTTATTTGGTTGAAAAGGATAATGGCTATTGCATAGCAAAAATTATAGAAACCATGTGAAGACCATGTGAAGACCTTGAGCATTGGAGCCCTTTTGTAGGTTACAATCACCTTCTAAAATTATTGTCGTTCTTTGGAGGATTTTATTGAATTTTCTTCTTGTGAGGGCAGAATTAAGAAGACTTGAGAGGACTTTTTTCCTATGTCAAAGATAAAGAAATCTTAGACCTTTTTTTTTCCCCTAAAGTACTTCTTGCTGTCTTTTGTCTATATCTTATGGTCAATTTGGACTTATAGGAACAAGGCAATCATGAAGAAAGAGCCTTTCTCTACCACTAATGTGGCCATGTATTTTAAAAGTTTGTTTGATCTCAATGTGCAGGGTAACTAACAGTTCAAAAAAAAAAAAAAAAAAAAAAGCCTAAACAGCCAGGATAAGCAAATACAAACCTTTACAGAGAGTTCAACTGCAATCAATCCTATTAGAGGAGAGCTGCAAAGGTAGGGGATGGAAATAACGGGGATCCAATTTCTTTTTTAAAAATAGAGAATACCCATGTCCATAGCTACTTGTGAGGAGTCAAGTGAGTGATTAGTGACCTGAGATTTTTTCATTGGAAGGAATTTTGTGATGTGACCCAGAAGGTTAATCAACTTTTTTCTCTCAATCACCAATAAGTCACCATCCTTCTTCTTAATTTGAGTTTTTTTGGTTGATGTGTCATCACTTTCCCTTACCATTGGCATATACTTGTACTTTTTTGGGTTAATTTTAACTTCAAAATAGTTTCTTGCTAGCTATACCTTAGTTAATTATTGGCACGTATTCAAACTCCCATTTGATTTGTTTCCTTAATAAAAAAAAACACAAAGCAATACTCCTAGCTAATTTAATATGCATATAAAAAACATAGTCTTATGAAATAAACAATGATTAGGGTCATCTTGGTTTAGTGATTGTGTTATTTGTTTGTTCTGGTTGCCCCCTTGATGTTGGATTATTGGACTATTTCATGAGGTGAAACTATCACATGGCCAAGAGACAAAGAGATAAGTGCAGTCCGTTGTATGCCTTTTACTCTCTCATCATTGTTTTAAAAAATTTCAAGGTGCAAAAACAATATATGCATGCCATTGCAAACATTACAATCGAAATTGTTGGGTTTTAAGGTCTTAGGATTTTATGTATTTAGAACCTAATTTGTAATGTTGGCAAACCATGATCAAAACAATGTATTTAGTCTTGTTTAGGCTTGCTCAAAGTTGGTTTAATTTTGTAAAGTTGGAATCGAGAGACTGCAGAAGCATTGGAGCTTCTCGGCCTGGCTCGATCGATCGAATGTAATTCTCGATCGATCGAAAATTGGCCCAGATGCGTTTTTCTGCAGAATTCCAACTTAGCCCTAACTCTTTAAACGTTTAGGGTTTTATGTTTTTGCCCTAGGTATATAAGGCAAACCCTAGCTACGTTTTTCAGAGTTGCACAAGTTGTATTGTTGCTCATACATTGCGGTTTTGTGTAAATCTCTTATGAGATCTAGAGGAGCTTTCCTTTACACATAACTTAGGGTTTTCAAGATTGAGATTCTTCTACATCTTGATGATCAACTTGGTTGCTGCCTTTGTAGCTTAAAGATTAACAAGTGAGGAGCTTGTACCTGATTGAAGGAATACAAAGAAAGAAGTAGTCCGTGGATTCGGAGCCTGCGCGTGGTCGTGTCAGGAAGTTACTACTGGTGGGTAGCATTAGGAAGTCAAGCGGGGAGCTTGTAAGTCCTTTTGTAACAACTTCAATTCTTTCTTAGTGGATTCCATTTTGCCTTGAGGATCGGTGGGTAAAATCCTCCCCAGGTTTTTTACCGGTTTGGTTTTCCTGGGTGATCATATCACTGTGTTATTTATTTTCCGCTGCTTTATATGTTTTACATGCATGATATGATTTTGTGATTGTTTTAACCTAGAATTGCTTAATTTGACTAAGTAAAAACTTGGCTAATTAATCTAGGCTACGCAATCTGGTTATAGTTTAAGGGGTCTAAACCTTGTCAGAAATTAATTTTATCTCGATACATATTATATATGTGAAGTCATGCATTGATCGCAATTATAATGATTAATCTAGCTAGGGGTAGCATCTAGCTTCCTCCCTAGTTGAAAGTTCTCTAAAGTTGTGTACTAACCTTCAACCAAAGAAAATGCCTTTTTTTTTTTTTTTCCTATTTAAGAGAATAACTGAGTTTTCTATTCTAGTTCTTGCTCCTTTTATTTTTGTTTTGCTCTTAAAATTCTTATTATTTAAAGTATGATGATAGTTATATAACTTTTCCGCACTCCACTTGCTATATAGCTAAGACAATTAGGATTCCAATTCTAAAATGTATAGACTTTAAAATCAAATGTAGCTATAAAATTTAAAATCTTCAGCAATGAGGAACTTGATAATAACTTTTATGAGGAATTAATTTTGTTGGGTTCTAACAAATTAGGAATTAATGTATTAGAACTTCAATTTGTATTTTGTTGGCAAACCATGATCAAAATATTTAGTCTAGGTTTAGGCTTGCTCAAAGTATGTTTATTTGTAAAATTGGAATCGAGTGATTGCGGAATTTATTGGGCTAAATCTGTAAGTCTCGATCGATCGAAAATTAGACTCGATCGATCGAACTACGTACAGATTTATTTTTCTGCAGAGTTCCAGTTCAGCCCAAACTCTATTTAAACGTCTTGGGGATAAAGTAAAACACTCCTATTTATAAGGAAAACCCTAGAACGTTTTTGAGACTTTTGGTGAGAGAGATTAGAGTGCCTCTTGTGCCTCCTTTTATTTTTAGAGTTTTGTACCCAAACCTCTCTAAGTCATTGTTGCTCATATTTGCTGTTTATGTGAATCTCTTGTGAGATCCTTGAGGAGCTTTTCTTCACATAAACTTAGGGTTTTCAAGGTAAAGATATTATCTACATCTTGATGATCAACAAGGTTGCAGCCATTGGAGTTTAAAGAAACACAAGCGGGGAGCTTGTACTTGAAGGAGAATTCAAAGAAAGAAGTAGTCCGTGGATTCGAAGCCTGCGCATGGTCGTGTCAGGAAGTTTTACTGGTGGGTAGCATTAGGAAGTCAAGCGGGGAGCTTGTAAGTCCTTTTGTAAGAACTTCAATTCTTTCTTAGTGGATTCCGTTTTGCCTTGAGGATCGGTGGGTAAAATCCTCCCCAGGTTTTTCCGTGTGGTTTCCTGGGTAATCATATCTTGTGTTCTTTTATTATTCCGCTGCTTTATATGTTTTATATGCATGATATGATTGTTTGATTGTTTTAACCTAGAATTGTTTAATTTGACTAAGTAATAACTTGGCTAATTAATCTAGGCTACGCAATCTGGTTGTGTTAAGGGGTCTATATTTCCATTGAGTGGTATCAGAGCAGGTAGCTCTTCTGTTGTAGATCTTTTGATCTCTGAGCTGATCCTTGACCCCTGTTGTCATGGATAATTTGAATTGTGTTTCTGATCATGTTTCTGCTCATGCTTCTGCTGATTTTTTTATGCTTTCGAAACTCTTCATAAAGAATTATCTAAATCTTTGAAAATTGCTAAGAAATTTAAAGAAGAGTTAAAATTGGCTAATCTTGAAAAAGAGGAATTGCTTATTAGATTAGATGAATCTAATAAAAAGAATGAATTTTTGAAAAATCAAATTTCCTCTCAAGATGAGAAGATGAAAAGCTTGGAACAAGAGTTAGTTGAATTTAAAACTAAAAGTGAAAATTTGACTAGTAACAAGCCTGCTGTTGATAACAAAAGTGTTTCTGTTTCTCTTAAGCCTAAAACTGAAAAAGTTTATATCCCTCCTTTTAAGAGGAATAATAAAGAAAAGGCTTATTTTGCTAGGTTAGACAAAGGTCAAAGTTCTGATGTTAACGCTGAAGTTTCTAAACTTATGTCTAAACCTGCTGCTAGTGTGCAAAAGAAATCTGTTTTTGTGCCTACCTATCACCTTTGTGGTGTTGTTGGTCATATTAGACCAAATTGTTCTTTGTTGAGGCAAAAACAAAAACCTGAGACTAGATTTGCTGTTAGGAATACTGATGTTTCTAAATTTGTTCCTGTTTGTCACTTTTATGGTGTCCATGGTCACATTCATCCTAATTGTCATAAATTGAAACTTAAGCATTCTGTATGTCAATCTAGAATATGTGATGATATTGCTCCTGCCATAAGTCCATATAAATTGTTTCATATGCTTTTGAAAAATTTAAGCTTGTTGGCTTGTGAAAGGAATTTGCAGGATTTTTGTCTGTCTCAGAAGATTTGTGTAATTCCTCAAATACACTCTGCTTCTCATGGATTTTCACCTACAAAGCCGAAGACTCGTGCTATATGGGTGAGAAAAGATCCTTCAAGGTGAGTGTTGCTGACTTGTCCCTGTTTTAATTCTTTCTATGTTTGTGGACATGTCTTGTTTTTGTTTTTGGTTGTTTTGTTTTTTCTAGGTTGTTTTTTTTATTAAAAAAAAAATCCAAAAACATTGAAAAATTTTCAAAAAGACAAAAATATTTTATTTTGTGTCTTGTTTTATTTTTCTTGAGGATTACATGAGTTTTGATATCTCTCTTGATTTAGAACATGCTTGACATCGCGGAGAAACTTGAATAGTTTGTGCTAAGATATTTTTGATTTTGTGTGAGGATGTACTAGTTTGTACATGTACTCATGGGTTAACTAAGAAATTGATATTTCTTGTTTGTGTACCCTCTATAGCTTAGTTAAGCATTGTCATGCATTGCATTTACATTGTTCATTTAGCACAATGTGTGTCTTTTGTTTTTGGTCATAAATTGTTTTTCAAAATCTCAACAAGTGGTTATAAAGTTTGTTAAAACCAAAAAGATTTTTGTGTTTTGTATTACACATCTTGGATTTATAATCAAGGATTGGCCATATTATCTTTACATAACATGTTTATGTACCTTGTTTAGCTTGGATGAGCTTACTTTATTGCACTTTACTAGTTTGAGCTTTGTAGTGCATGTTGTGTGGGAAAGATGTTTGTGGTCATTAATCACTTTGTCTTGATCTTGAAGTCACATGTTATTTGACTGTCGGACTTGATCCTTTTGAGAAAGGCATAAATAACCATCTCACCACTGTTCACTAGCCAATCATGAACACCTTAGTGCATATCATAAGATTTTGTGCTCGAGAAAGTGCAGCACATGCACAAAAAGAACATAAGGTGTAGCCTCATTTAAAATTAAAACTGGTGTGTACTATTAGGCTTGATGCCAATTCCCTTAATTCAAACCAGTGTGTACTATTAGGCTAAATGCCAATTCATATATAAATAAGAGGCAATAATGCAAGAAACTTACATGATTGCAAGCTTTTGTTCTAGGAGATGTGGGAGTTATAAGATGTAACTCTTTAGGTGATAGTCTCTTTTAAATTCTATGTGATGAATTTTGTAGACTTTGTGATTGATTACTATTCACATATCACCTCACATGTATCTCAAGTTTTTTACTAGTATCACACACTTCACAAGTTACTCTTTGCTAAACTTGGTACATTATATTGTGTGTGATTTTGTTGTGGCCATCCAAGATTAAAAGTTCCTCAATTTTAATGCAAAATGTGTTTCACGTTTGAAAATTTTGAAAATATCTTGAGATTTGTGCACAGCATATTTACTGCTTAAGGAAATTCAATGAAGGATGATTGAAACTTGTTTTTGAGAAAATTGGGTTTAAAAATTTGGGTATTTTGAAAAAGCATTCCATTTCATACTCATGCATTTTGTTTTCATTGATCAAATGCTTTGAGGAGTTGTTTTTAAAATTGGGCTTGCATTTTTCAAAACTGTGATTTTTCTCAAAATTTTTGTGAGTTTCTGCCTATTTCGATCGATCCATTGTGTTTTTCGATCGATCGAAAAAGTGCCCTAGATTGTTCTAAACTGACTGTTTCATTCGATCGATCGAATGTAATTTTTGATCAATCGAAAGTCGCCAATCAGTTTTTTAAAAAGGGTTTGTTCTTGATCTGAATTGGGGCTTTTGTGAAATTGAGTTGAATTTGATGAAATTGGCTTGTTGTTTGGATGTAATTAAGCATTATACTCTGTGAGTTGTGTTATGTGATGCTCAATTCATCAATTTATTTAAAAATTTCAACAAGTGGTTTTCAATTATGGGATTTTTGTTAGAAATTCCCTGCTCAGGCCAATCTTGTCAAATTTAATCTCAATTGAACTTAAATTTTTTTGCATTAGTACATGCATCATGGCATTGTATTTGTTCATGCATCATATAGATTTTTATTCTATATTTCTTTTGTGCTAATTTGCAGTCTGCCCTTGGTTTGTGTTTAAGATTCACATGCATTACATTGATTTCTGTATCCATCTTACAGTTTTGCAGTTATATCTCTCATTGTTTTCACACATAGCATGCATACACTTTGCTACATTGGGTACTCAACTTGATCAAAAAATTGATTGATTAATTTTTGAGTTACGTACTTTCTAGTATATGCTATTTTTATGTGTGAACTGTAGAAAATATTTTTCTTAAAAGATATGATGGATAATCAATGTGCAAATATTTTCTCTATTCATGCAACTGTTTATGGGTCACATAGTGCCATGTTTGCAATTTATTGAAAGAGAGAATATTTTTTCTTCATATGTTTCCTCACCTTAGTTTTTAACTTTGGTTTGTGTGTTTTTAACTTTGGTCCTGCTGGTGAGGATGTTCCTGATCATGCTAGTGCTGCTGCTGCTGCTGTTCCCCACCCTCTTTATTTTTCCCTAAAACTGTTTTTCCCACAACTTGTTTTGTTTTTCCTATTTTTATAGGGGGAGAAAAGTTTTTTTTAACCTGTGTTGTTCATAGGGGGAGCTGTCTCTATTTTCTATAGAGTTGAATTGTTTTGTGTTCCTCTTAATTCTCTATTTTTTCTTATCCTTTATTGCGTATGTTGACTGTTTACTCTTTGTATGAGTTGTCTTTGTCAATACGTGACAAAAAGGGAGAGAAATGATTGATTTATGGGAATCATTTTTGTCTTGTTTAGGGGGAGTTGAAATTATTTTTGAAAGGGAAGAAAATAAAAACTTTTTGTTATATCTAACTTAGGGGGAGAGTTAGTTTACTTCCGTTTTTATTTCTGCTTCTTGTTCACTGCTCATTGATTTATATTTATGAGTTATTCATGATATATGTCTTTGTTTTGTATTTTGTGAAGTCAAGAATTTACCTGTTTATATACTATTTTCTGTCACACATGCGTTTATGCATTTTGTTTCGTGTTTCAGGAAATATACAGGTTGATTCAATTTTGCTGCGGTCTACACTTGCAACTGATGGATAGTAGTTAAGATTGGATTTGTTGTTATGAGCATTATCTTTGTATTGGGCTATTTGTAACTTTGAGCATTTCATGTTTGTGATGTGTTTTGTCACGGATTGCCAAAGGGGGAGATTGTTGGGTTCTAAGAAATTAGGAATTAATGTATTAGAACTTCAATTTGTATTTTGTTGGCAAACCATGATCAAAACATTTAGTCTAGGTTTAGGCTTGCTCAAAGTATGTTTATTTGTAAAATTGGAATCGAGTGATTGCAGAATTTATTGGACTAAATCTGTAAGTCTTGATCGATCGAAAATTAGACTCGATCGATCGAACCACGTACAGATTTATTTTTCTGCAGAGTTCCAGTTCAGCCCAAACTCTATTTAAACATCTTGGGGATCAAGTAAAACACTCCTATTTATAAGGAAAACCCTAGAACGTTTTTGAGACTTTTGGTGAGAGAGATTAGAGTGCCTTTTGTGCCTCATTTTATTTTTAGGGTTTTGTACCCAAACCTCTCTAAGTCTTTGTTGCTCATATTTGCTATTTATGTGAATCTCTTGTGAGATCCTTGAGGAGCTTTTCTTCACATAAACTTAGGGTTTTCAAGGTAAAGATATTATCTACATCTTGATGATCAACAAGGTTGCAGCCATTGGAGCTTAAAGAAACACAAGCGGGGAGCTTATACTTGAAGGAGAATTCAAAGAAAGAAATAGTCCGTGGATTCGGAGCCTGCGCGTGGTCGTGTCAGGAAGTTTTACTGGTGGGTAGCATTAGGAAGTCAAGCGGGGAGCTTGTAAGCCCTTTTGTATGAACTTCAATTCTTTCTTAGTGGATTCCGTTTTGCCTTGAGGATCGGTGGGTAAAATCCTCCCCAGGTTTTTCCGTGTGGTTTCCTGGGTGATCATATCTTGTGTTCTTTTATTATTCCGCTGCTTTATATGTTTTATATGCATGATATGATTGTTTGATTGTTTTAACCTAGAATTGTTTAATTTGACTAAGTAACAACTTCGCTAATTAATCTAGGCTACGCAATCTGGTTGTGTTAAGGGGTCTGTATTTCCATCAAATTTGGATATTAAAATTTCTGTAAAGAACAAATCATTAAAACAAGTTCTTGATACATCCAAATATCAACATTATTGACAATTGATCACATCAGAATAATTAGTCTTCCTAGAGGTTGTGTCTAGCTTCCTCCCTTGTTGAAGGTTTTTTAGAGTTGTTTACTAACCTGAAACCAAAGCAGATGCTCTTTTTCTAATTAAGAGAATAACTGATTTTTCTATTCTTTTCTTTTTATTTTTTGCTTTTGCTTTTCTCGAAATTTTTTATTGTCTAAAAGTAGGACAACAGTCATAAAGTTACTAAAATGATTTGTATTAGCATGTTTGAGGACATTGTTATTGCAATTCTCATAATGCAACAAACTTTAGAATCAAATCATGGTTAGTGATTGTTCAAAATTTTCAACCATGAGGAGCTTGATCATAAATTACCTTAATGGGGAATTAATTTTGATATGCATATTTTATTCAATGACCAAATCATTACCATGTTCTCAATATATCCAAATATTGGAATGTTGTTAACAATTGATCAATAGTAATATTATTGGAACTCCTTTGCACATTTTCATTCTGAGACAGTCTAGTTTCTTTTCAGCCAAACTGAGATCTTTTCCAATAGTCATCATAAAAGAATTCAAATAACTTTTAGACTTGTATTTTCTAAGACACTCAAAGAAATAGTGATTAGAAAAACAAGATGTATTTGAAAACATAGATCTCTTCAAGCCGGTTACAGCCATGACAATAGGGGTCAATGGATCAACACAGCAAAGATTAAACCTAATCAGAGTGTGCCTACTCTGATACCACTTGATAGGCCAAAACGAATTGACCCCTTGTGATAAATTAACCAATTAATTTAGCCAAGTGAATTAATTAAGTTAATTAACATGCAAACGTGTGGTAGCACAAACAAATCACCAATAAATTAATTACGCAGTGGAAAATAAATAACATGGTGATTTGTTTACGAATGGGGAAAACCTGATGGCAAAAACCCCACTTGGTGATTTTCAGGTCACCACTCCCGAAACTCCACTATTATCACAACTAGTCGCTAACCCGTGCGATGCACGGAATAGTTAAATAAAAGAATAATTAACCAACCTTATGTTAAAAGAAAAAACTAAAAGAAATCAGGGAGAGACTGGTTTGCCCACCAAGAAAAAGAAAGAGGAAGAGAAAAGATTGAGAAAGAAAAAAAAATTGTTAGGTTATGTTAAAAATTAAAAGAAAAAGCTAAAATAATAAGTAAGAGACTAATTTGCCTACCAAAAAAAAGAAAAACAAAAGTGTAATGTTTGAAACTAAAGCAACATTAAAGACAATGGGGAAACTATTTGCAAGGAGAATTGCAACCCTCGTATGTGATACAATTTTGGCATCATTAGTATGTTTACTTGGCTCAAAGCCAAAATTCAAATTCAATTTTGCAACAAAAATAATATATATATACAACAGCTTCTCTACACAAATCCACTTTTTGCTCTAATTTATTTTGCAAATCAGACACTGTCAAGAATTTCAATAACCACTATTGCCACATCTATCTCGATTTTAGGCATTTAATTTACACATAAGCCAATAGCAATAACTATCATAGTTGCTCAATGCTATGATAATCTTGATCCAAGCATTCTCCTTCTAGAATCTTATATCTTTTCTTTAAAGCTGCATATCAACAATTTTAAGTAAGAAAGTTGTCAAAAGTGATTTCAAGTAAAAATCACATTTACACATAATCTAAGCAACCTAACTCACTTTAGGTCTTATAATTAAGCTGATAACATCTTATAATTTCATCTTAAGCTATAGCATCTTGCTCATTAGAAGGTCGTATTCAACGCACAAAGCTCCTACTCATTAAAATGCATAATACATGTAGGTTTTGTCTTCCATATTTATGTGCTCTTACTATGTAGAAACCCAAAATAAAAAAGATCTTAGACTTTCTTGGATTTTGATATCTTATAATATTGCACATCATCAAACAACATCAACATAAGATGATGTTAATTCAATAAAGTGAACAAATCTGAAACAAAATGAATGCATAAAACTCTAAGCATGCAAAAGAAATAAAAGCTTCAAAAGCGAAATTGAAAGTTTTTTGTCATATAAGGAAAATAAAAAATTCTCTTTTTAAATAGCTACATTCCATACATTTTATAATAATTGAAAGAATAAAAAGAAAAAGGCTTTATTAGGCTGATTCAGCTGCATGTTAGGAAAATATTCTTTGTAGTAATATAAGGCTTTACAATTCTGTCAATAGAATTCACATATTATATATATATCACTTGCCAATCAAAATCCTTTTAGAGTGACTTTCTTTGAGAAAAGGATGTGATATACAGGGAGAAAACTTTAGAACCCAAATGGCACTGGTTTGAAATAGAAAAAAAAAAAAAATGTTCCCAAAGTCAAAGCTAATCTACAAAATCTGTAAAACCCAATCAATCACATTTGATTCAAGCATCTCTTCTAAAACTTTGAAAGGAATTAAGAAACAAAGGGGAAAAAACCAAAGTTCATAGTATTGATAAATTGAAGAAAATAATAATTTCCCATAAAAAAAGGGGGGTTGGGGGAAACAAAGTTCATAGCTAAAGAAAATAATAATCTGCCATTGAAAAAAAAAAAAAATCCAATTTCATAAGAAAACTTAAATAGCCACAATTTTCATGAATCAAATATTGTTGAAATCATAAATGAATAACAATCAAATCCAGTTTATCAAATTGTTTGAAGCTATAGGTGATAAGATTGCTGCCCTGTAATCGATAAATTTTGGTGAGAATCAATTCATGGATAGCAAATGTTTTGTCATTTGATGGCAGACTTCAACAAATCCAAACATCCAATAAGTGCTATATTGTTGTTTGGTATTCAAGTCTATTGGACCAACATGTTTGTTCTAGAACAAAGATAATCAAGCAGATTGAGAGCAAGTTCAACAGTTTTTATGAAAAGGCAATGATTTCTTGGCTTCTGGTGCTAAGTTTTTTGGGAAGTGTCTAATTAGTTTAATCAATAATTTGAGAAAACTTTAGAACCCAAATGGCACTGGTTTGAAATAGAAAAAAAAAATGTTCCCAAAGTCAAAGCTAATCTACAAAATCTGTAAAACCAAATCAATCACATTTGATTCAAGCATCTCTTCTAAAACTTTGAAAGGAATTAAGAAACAAAGGGGAAAAAACCAAAGTTCATAGTATTGATAAACTGAAGAAAATAATAATTTCCCATAAAAAAAAGGGGGTTGAGGGAAACAAAGTTCATAGTTAAAGAAAATAATAATCTGCCATTGAAAAAAAAAAAACAATTTCATAAGAAAACTTAAATAGCCACAATTTTCATGACTCAAATATTGTCGAAATCATAAATGAATAACAATCAAATCCAGTTTATCAAATTGTTTGAAGCTATAGGTGATAAGATTGCTTCCCTGTAATCGATAAATTTTGGTAAGAATCAATTCATGGATAGCAAATCTTTTGTCATTTGATGGTAGACTTCAACAAATCCAAACATCCAATAAGTGTTGTATTGTTGTTTGGTATTCAAGTCTATTGGACCAACATGTTTGTTCTAGAACAAAGATAATCAAGCAGATTGAGAGCGAGTTCAACAATTTCTGTGAAAAGGCAATGATTTCTTGGCTTCTGGTGCTAAGTGTTTTGGGAAGTGTCTAATTAGTTTAATCAATAATTTGACCAAGGTACATAAAAACAGATGATGTATTGACAACATATATTGAAAGAGACAAACATATTGCGGAATGGAACATCGATCTAAATGTAGAAAAAGGCATTATCAATAGTAGTACCTTCATCCACCAATTCCTCCTACTTGAATCACCTTCGACTAACTTGAAAGCCCATCCTTCAAGACTTGAAGTTTCCCCATCTTCTGAACCTTGGTTGCTTCAAGAGGATTTTTTTTTTTTGAAACCGAGCAGTGTGAACGTGATTGACAACTATAATCAAACACATTGTAGGCAGTCCATTAATGAACAATCAAAATTGACAACTATAATGAAACACATTGTAGGCAATCCATTAATAAATAATTGAAACAATGATGTTAGAAGACTACCAGAGGCTTTCTGTGGGTATTTATACTGGGATTTTGGGGCTGTCAAACACTGTTGGATGACTACCAGAGGTAGTCTGTGGTATTTACATTGGGATTTTGGGGCTGTCGAATCTGTGATATTTCCTGCATATTTTTTTCCAGGAGCCTAAGCCACTGTGTTGGAATATTCACAATAGACAGATAACACTATTGAAATAATTTCACCAAAAAAAAATCTTTTCAAATCAATTTTCAATAACCATGGAGACCCATCAACGCATCCTCAACTGAAAATTATTTTACAATATCCATTTCATTTTATTTACAATTGAGATTCAGAGATACCTGAAGAAGAGATGAAGGAGGGAAGAGAGAGAGGTTGGCGAGAAAGCTGAAAGTCTGAATTTTTGAAACTGTATTTGGAAGAGAAAGAAGTTGGCGGTAGAAAGTTGAAAGTCAGAAGTTTTGAAACTGTCTTTGGAAGAGATAGAGGTTGGCGTTAGAAAGCTAAAGGGTTGAAGTTCAGATAGAGCAAAAGGAGGGGAGATAGAAAGCTGTTGGCGTTGGGAGTAAATACCATTCGACTTGGGTTGAACGTAAGATACATGTAGGTTTGGGCCTAACGGTGGACAACACTAAACATAAGTTACATATAATTAAAGTTGGGCTTTATGATGAGATAGTGCTAGAAATTATTTTCTTTTTAATAGTATTTTAAAATTAAGAGATAATTTTAGGAAAAAATACTTTGAAATTATAGGAGAAATTTAGGAAATAAGAGGGTAATGACATGGCAACTGACGTGGCTTAACAGGAGCGAAGCAACATTAAATGCTACGCTTCAGCTTTTAGTATTATATAGATTAGTCACTAGCTTGTGCTACGCATGGGAAAGTTCAGCAATTTTATTTTAATATATTATACGTATTTTTTTTCTTTATTAAGTGCTAAGAAATAAAATTTTAATTAATTTTATATTAATCATGATATAATATTATATATGTAATTTACATAGTATATTTGAACAAATAAATCAATGTTTATAGTAATCTGAGGGCTATACCATAGGTTCATATTACAATTTCCATATTAAAATTGCAATAACATAGCATCAAAAACTCATACAAATAAATACAAAAATAATTAGTTTATGCTTGTATGCTTCCACTTCTCATGGTTGAAAATCTTCATTACTGTATACAATTGTATTTTTGTATGATGTAATCTCAATTTTAACCTCAAAGCAAAGTTAAATCATGGTCCTAAAGAGCAACATAAAGTTGTTTTCCACCTCTGGCAATGTTCTTTCTTTTCCATGGTACCCTAGATCTCCCAAAAACGCAGCTTATATGCCTTGAAAAAGAAAATAACTTATTAACTTCCTCAACAATAACAAAGACCTCCACATAAAAATGTCCAATCAACAGAATAAAAATCATATTCTTTAGTTTCAATAATCCACAGTTGAATTTAGTAACTTAGATTAATGATAACACCAAAAACTTTAAATTACATACTATCCATCATTCCCATCATGAAAATCAAAAGATATGAGCATGTGTTTTGTAATTCATCATCTAAAACATTGCTATGTTAAATAAGAAAATGAATATATCAAGTATTGAGCACGCACTTAACACAGAATGTAAAAACTTGGAATTGAATTAGTTTCCCAATATGAATCTCTTTGATCATTTTTTTTTTTAACCTGATAAGTACAGCTCTTAATCTAACTTCAAAATTAAAATCTGCAAAATAGGAATTTAATAATTTAAAAAAATTTTATATCTCCAAACTTAATGTTTAACTGGCAAAGAGAAAGCAAAGAGTTTAAAAAAAAAAAAAAAAAAAAAGTTTTGAAATCTATCTTTGACATGAATCCCTCCTACAATCCACACAAAGTCAATCACTAAGCTATCATGCATGAAAATGTTTATGGAGTGGTCTCACTTCCATCAAACCCCATCTGTTCTCTAGATCATCATGCACAATTCAAATTCCCATTCTCACTAGTTTAAACTTTAAAGTAGCACCACATCAACAATAATAACAATATTAAACAGTTAAGTGATATTATTATGAATCTTTAGTACTCTTCTCAAATACTACCAAAATGCATGAGCATTCATTCATCAAATAAAAAATTTAATATGCATATGAGTAATCAAGTTAGTATGTGGAAACTCAATATGAAAATTTTAATTTGGTATGTGCAAAAATGTAAATATGACATTTCAAATTTAATTTGCATTTAGCAACAAGTGTTTTTAGAATCCTTAAAAGTGATGTGCACAACTTTTCTTTTTCCTTTTTTCTCTTTCCAACTAAATGTGCACTTCCCGAGCTAGAATTTGTAAAGTATATTAGAAGATACCGTAAAACTGGAGGCAAAAAGAAATTGAAAGAATTTGGAAACACACAGCTAAAAAGAACCATCAATTTGATGAAGCACTCATTATATACTTATAAATTCATGATCAACAGTACATAAATTGTACATATCAAGAAGCCAACTCTACCTCAAAATGAGAAGTTTGTCTTTGTGAGTTTCTATCAGGTTCAGATTAGAGATAAGATTTTTTATTCTTAGATAACATATCTACTTATTACAATTAGTACATAGCTAAAAAGAAAATCTATTGCAAAAATTTCACAAAATAATATAAATGATTCCATCAATAAATGTGATTGTGCAGCTAGGTTTGTGAATTTTTAATTACCAAAATATCAGTCATCTTATCAGATACTACCTTAAGAACACCATTGTTTTTTGTCCATCCCTTCAAGAGAATCAATAAAAAAAAGTGCTTGCGTTGCTGGGTTTATTAATTGTCAAGTTCACATTAATCTTCATCCATGGCTTCTTTGGGATGTTGTTGGTCTAATTTCATCATCTATTAATTTTCTGACTTGTACATGCCAATTAGATTTTAGATTAATGTCATGAAACTCATTGACAAAACATCAAACAGGCCAAGACCCTTTCAGAAATCTTTTCTTTGAAAGTCATAGATAATAGGTCATATATAATGGAGTTGTGACAAACTATAATGGAATTAGCTTCAAAGCCCCAAGATTCATAAGTTACTTAGGTCAAAATGTAAATTCTCAGTGCCATAATTTATTTATTCTAAAGACAACCTTACACAAATACATCTAAATGCTAACATTTCTATATAAACAAAATTATAACTCAAAGAAATCAATAAGGACATATAAAGAATATATAATACAACTTAGCTTTAAGAATTATCAATTACCAAAATATTAGTCATTTTGATCACAAATTCACATAGAAACGATTATATAAATAAATTTTCAGGCTTAAACTTATAGAATAATAACATATTCCCAGTAATTTTATTTATAATAAGAATTTTTCAACCAACGCAAACATTATCCACTTAAAGCCCCCCTTTTTTTGTCTTCTGGTAGCAAATCTAAGTCATGGATGTTAATGGGGATAGAACAATATATTACCACTTTAAAAAGGTGTAGACACAAATACTTACCCCAAGATAATAAACTTTTGATGAATTCATTGATTTGAGAACTACTTTTAAGAACCCTTTCAGCAGAAAGAAGAGTTCTGACATTTTTTCTTTGGAGGATAAATTGACCCAAAGCTATAATCTCTTTGAGTTTCTCTTCTTGTAGGCATTTCAGGGTAGATAATTTCTCTACCTATTGTCATCTACTGCACAAAAAAATGAAACAAAGAGGAATAAGTTTAATGTAATAAAGCTCTGACATAATTTTTCTAATTCCTATTGATCAAGAGTAAGTTAGCAATTGATATGTCTTACCTGGACATCACCGGGTCCAATTGTACACTTATGGCCTACACAATCTTGATGAGTAATGCCTCCCCAAAATCCAAAAAACTCAACTTCAGTTTCTTTACAATTAAACTCGGTAATAATCAAGTAATTGAATTGCTTTAAGACAAAGTATACCTGTAACATGTGCGTGACAATCTCAAAACCTGTAAAACAAAAATCACATCAGAATATATTGAATTAATATACACAATGAGTCACGATTAATGAATGTACATGACATCAAAAACAACAATGAATGCAGAACCTCTGTGTGGATGATTAGGAAATCCACTAGGAGGAGTCACTGCAATCCATACCAATCAAAGAAAATTCAAACTTTAAAAAAGATAAGATTGGAATTTTTCATACATGTAAAATCGTCCAACATCAGAAAAGGATCCAAATTCTTCAAGTCAATTTTGAAAATTTAATACCCAGAAGATAGAAAGTGAAGAACAAAATAACCATTAATAAAAATTGACACCAAACAACTAATAAAACAAATAAAACAGCTATATAAGGATTCTTGAATCCCAAACACACTAAATAAAACCCCAAAATTATTCATTATTTGATTCGTACAATTTCTCAGTAACCAAACAAAAATCATTATTATTATGAAAAAAATTTAAAAAAACCAAAGCAATGACACGAAAAGAGAGAGATGGACATCAAGGAATTTAGGATTTTGAACATAATGTTGTAAGTTGTAACAACGTATATAAAAGAGAAATCATGAAATTGAAGATAACCTCATCCTGCCCAATTAGCTAACATTACAGCAACCCTATTTAGCTTGGCTGGAATGAAATTGAATTTCCACTAATGCAATCCTGGCAACAGAGCTTAAAATATTAAAATAGGAGCAACTAAAAGTCCATAGCTTTAAAATTTGGAGTTAGAAAGAGCATAAAATATTAAAATAGCAGCAACTAAAAGTCCACAGCTTAAAATTTTGGAGTTAGAAGATTGCATAGCAAAGATCACTTGCTGAACAGCTGTTTTGAAAATAACAGAAAAATGCCAACAGTAAGACCAAATTAGGACACAACTAACAGTTTTAATTTTTTTAGAAGAACCTGCAATTATTTGCACAAAGCTACCCTTTACAAATATTCTAAAACTAACAACGTCAGTATTTTGCAGAAAATGAACAACCCAATATACTTTAAACTATATAACAGTTGGTGTATTCCATCTACTCATGCCCAACACGGTGATAAATTAGTTGCGTAATCTAATTGTGAACATCCTAAAAAAAAATCAAGTAGAAAGAAAATGCGACATAACAATCATCCACACCATAGCATTACACGAAGAAATCAAAGTCAAACATAGTCGTTGAAATCACAGAGGATAAGATTCACCCCCAATACTAAAAACAAACAGACCCATATATGAACCATAACACAAAAGAGATAGTAATAAAATTTAAAAAGAAAAAAAAGTAGCAATCTAAAGAAAAAATATTATTAATCTAATCCTCACATTGAATTATTATGCAAAAAAGTCAAAAGAATAGAGGTCAAGAGCAATTGGGATTTAAAGACACCTAAACTGAATAGAGATGAAGGTGGGAAGGGAGAGAGGCTGACATTAGAAAGCCAAATTCTGAAGATTTGAAGCTGTCTTTGGAAGAGAGAGAGAGCTTGGCATTAGCAAGCTAAGAGTGGGGAGAGAAAGGGTCTACGTTAAAAATTAAAGACAATTTTTTAAAACCGTAAAACTGGGGAGAGATAAAGGGTTTTGCGTGAGAAAATAAATGTGAGGAAGGGGGAAGAATCTGAAACGTGGGAAAGGGAGAGGAAAAATTGTTAGTTTGAAACCGTGAATATAAAGGGTTTAAGAAAGGGCTTAGGTTGAAAAGGCTTTGGGTTTGGGCTTTATTGTGGAATTAACTGCATAAGAAGTAGGCTTTATGTGAATATAGAGCTAGGATTTATTTTATATTTATTAGGATTTTATAATTGATAAAAATTATTTTAAAATTTTTGGACAAATAAAAAAAGAAGATATAAATAATATGGCTTTAATTAAGTTAATTAACATGCAAACGCGTGGTAGCACAAACAAATCACCAATAAATTAATTATGCAGCAGAAAATAAATAACACGTTGATTTGTTTACGAATGAGGAAAACCTGACGGCAAAAACCCCACCGGGTGATTTTCAGGTCACCACTCCTGAAACTCCACTATTATCACAACAAGGAGTTACAAGTAAAGGAATCCCAAGTACCTTACCAACCTACAGTTGAACCCTTACCCCAATACCCAATTTAGCTTGTTCTGTAGTGACAGTTTTCCTTTTTGATGCACGACTCCCAAGTACGTGGCTAACCAATACGCGGATCCCAATATGCAACTTCAATCTTCAACTAGAAAGAGTTGTTGGCTATAAAGTTCTTTAGTTTATCTACGATGAAGATCAAAAAGATGTTTGGTCACAAAACCCAAAGGTGCACATACACAGCAACTTCTTCAGAAGAGATGAACTAGGGCATAACTTTGTCTCTGGTCACAATTTGCTTGAACAAAGTTTTCTCAATGCTTGTGCAACTTGTGAACTTGTTTGACGGCCCTTAAAAAAATACTTTTATATGTCTAGGGTTAGGAGGAAAGAAGGCCCAAAGACACATTTATGGATCCCAAGAAAATCATAAACCTCGACAAATAGAAGGTGTCGAGCAGGTGTCGAGCCACGGGCTTGAGACAGCTTCTTAAACCTCGACACATGTAGCTGTTGAGCCAACTGTCGAGATTCTATCGAGCTTTAATAAATGTGCACTTCTTCAGCTTGATTCTTGGACAGACTTGATGACTTTAACACTTAATCTTGAAACCTTGTTTCTTAAAGTATTAAAAACACCTAGAACTACTGAATTATTAAAAACACCTAGAACTACTGAATTACAAGTTGAGTGTGTTTTGTCAAAGGATTAGCCAATTACATAAAAGAATGACATATGTTCTTAACAAGTGAACCACATATGTCCTAACAAAGCTCTCACAGGAGACAATCTTCAAAGTTAAAAGCATTTAGTCCAATTTTATGTGTCACCAAAACAATATTTTGAATGACTACATATTACTCAATTGTTAGACCTGTCTTGTCAGATATGTGATTTACCATAAGAGAAGTTTGTTTGTTTTTAGACCCCTTAAAACACAACCAGATTAACCTAGGTAATTAGCCAAGTGATTACTTAGTCAAATTAATTAGATCTAGGTTAACACAAATATATCATATCATTGTAAATTGCGGAAAATAAAGAACACAGCGATATGATAACCTAGGAAAACCAAATCGGTAAAAAACCTGAGAATGATTTATCCTAGCTATCCTCAAGGTAAAACTGAATCCACTATGAAAGAATTGAAGTTTACATAATGGCGACTAAGACCACTAATATCCTATTTCTACCTCGAGTAAGAAACTTACTACCACGACCACGTGACAGTTTTGAGTCCACGAACTACATCTTTCTTGGATTCCCAGCAAGTACAAGCACCCTCGCTTGTGTATCTTTAAGCTCTTGAATCTGCAACTAAATTGATCCCCAAGTTCTTGACATAATCTTGAATCTTGGAAACCCTAAGTATGTGTGAAGGTAACCACCTCTTGATCTCACAAAAGATTCACACACATAAGATAAGGAGCATCTTCAAAACGTGGCTAGGGTTTTCCCTTTTATACTTAAGACAAAACATAAAACACTACACATCAAACGGGCTTGGGCTGAGTTGGAAAATTCTGCAGAAAAACAATCTGCATGAGCTTCGATCGATCAAGTCTAATTTTTGATCGATCGAGCTAGGCAGATTTACATAGTAAATCCTGCAGTATACTCGATTCCTTCTTTACACTTAAACCTACTTTGAGCAAGTCTAAAACAAGACTAAAACGTTTTGATCATGGTTTGCCAACATTACAAATTGAAGTTCTAATACATTTAAACCTAAAGTCTTAGAACCCAACAAAGTGCGTTCGGATCTATTATTAAATGGTCTTAGCCATCTGATGCCTTTATTTACAATGTTGGGAAATCATCAAAGACTTCATCTTCCCATGTAATGCTTGTGAAGAAGAATTGATGAGACCTTTATAATATTTGAATTTCATTTTTAAAGTGTCATATCTTTCTTCCTTTGATTTCTCATTTACATATTTCTTTCTTTCGTTCGTTCTTTCTTCTCCTTCCTCTTTTACTTCAAAGATTTAGGAGTTTAATAGGTGCCCTGTGACATATCTTTTTTTCTATGGTGCTTTCTTACATATATAATTTAGTAGACAGGTACCGCCACATGAAAGTGCCCTGTTACTTTTTAATAGTAATAGTTTAAAATCCATTTCATACGTAGTATTGCTCTTTAATTGTTCAAGCTTTTACCAAATGAATTTTGTGCTATTTCCTCTTGATGTTCTTGAAGTTTTCTAACTTTTATACCTTTAACTCTAAATAAAATTATTGATTGAAATCGTAACTTAATTAGCTTATACCTTGTCAAAGAGACTCGACTAGAATTAGAATTAAAGGACAGTAGTAGAAAGTAGAGAAACCCAACCATACAACAAACTTGATTATATATTACTAACCATATCATCTGAGCCATATTTGTCCTCACAGTAATCAGACTCAAGCAAGCAAGCAACTGTGTAGACAAGGTTGAAAATTGGAGAAGGTAGCCTACTTGGATTGGTAAGCACTCCCATTCTAGTTGCTATCGTTGTTGTACTACATCTAGAATTTAACTTTTCTCACTTTCTTTCCATGGGGTATGTTATTTTAGCAGAATGTATTATATTTTACACTGGAAAAGATGCTAAAATTTGATAATCAATGTCACTAATTTTTGAGAATTTTATATTTTTTTAGGGAAGTCAAAAAAATCTACATCTGTTAACCGGTATTCAAAGTTATCTTTACACTTTGACTTGGAAACAGGACCTGGTTAGGGAGCAATACTCTCCTGAAGTAGTGAAGTGACTGCTCATTTTAGCCACCCATATCTCAAGGTGAGGAGCTACTAATAAGCAAATATGGCCTCAATGTAACACGTGGTCGATATCAAAATTAAGCTACCATTGAAAGTAAGGGGAACTTAGGTAATGGATTCACATTGGAGGGTCACAACTCTTATATGGAGACATCTGTGGTATTGAAGCTTCCTTTGATGTTAATAATTGTTATGTGGAAATTTGGCATGAGGACTTATTAAAACATAATAGTGAAATGAAACATAGTGAGTGATAATAATTGTGTGAGGAAGAGGAAAACTTGGTTAATTTATTCCGGAAGTGCAATCTTGCATGATGCTTGGGCTGTATTGTTTGGATAGATTTGATCCTTAGAACTGAGTTCATTTCTCCTAGCTCTTTGAAGCAGTGGTTGGCTCAGTGGATGGAGGATCCAAATTTTCAAAAATAGGAATATATTATGTTCTCTATATTGATGTTTAAGGGTGCAAAATAGCTTCTAAAGAAGTGCTAATGCTTTTTTTTTTTGCAAATAAGTGCTAATGCTTTGTTTTGCAGGTCTGCACAAATCTCTAATGCACAACAAGCGGATCAGAGTAACTGCAAGAAAGTACCAAGGTGAGTGTGTCAAGTTGTGGAGGGTTGTAGGTGTTGCTGACAATTTAGGGACACTAGCAGAGATAGTGTGAATGGGGTGGTTTTGGCTTTGTAGCCAAATCAAGTGCTAGTAGGCTGTTGCAGTTCTTCCATATGCAACCAAATGGCATGCGGCTAGATGCCCCTCTGTTCAGAAAGCATTAACTAAGGCTACACAGCTTGGTTTTTGTAGACTTGTTTCCATAATTTCTAAGAGTGGAGGACCTCTTTTTGAGAAGAAGGTTTCCTTTGCAACTTGCTGTGCTGATAGAAGACCACAAGTGCATGGAAGTTGGAGAATGGCAGTGGTTGTATATTTTGTAGATGAGAGTTGCTACAGATGTTGGGGCCTTGCTTCAAATTCTTTTGAACATTTTTGGACTCTACTACCAGCCAACGCTTTAGACATTATTGTATTAATAAACCATACCCAAAAAGAAAAAAGAAGATGAAAAGAAAGAAGTTAAATTAACACCTTTTCTGGACTAATTTAAGCTATGGCATGCAACCACATGCAATCATTAACATTGTAAGACATCATATAAGAGATTCATGTCCTTGCGTGAAAATCATATTCAACTCTACTATCTAATGGCTCTGACCAATTAACATGCTTTTATTTTTGTGCCCTACAAATGGATTGTTCTATCAAACTTCTATCAAATATAGAAATTGAAATTTCTCTTCCTTTGTGAAGGTTGTTATATACTTTGATTGTTTTTATTTTTCCCCACGATAATGCAAAATATTTCATGTGTGTCTTTTGGGTCACATTAAATATTTTTTTAACAGAAAATCTTGGCTCCAGCCAAAGTCACATTAAATAATTTTTTAGCATAAATACTTGGCTCAAATTGGCTAGAGGGTAATGATAAGAAGATAAATGAAGTTTAGAATGACAGACTTTTTTTTTTTGTTAATGGAAGGTTGAAATTTGCTAAATTGATTTCCAATTTAAAAGTATCTAGAGCAAAATCATCTAGTCTTTTCAAGCAAAAAAATGGTTAATTTCTGCTATGCTGCAAAACATGAGCATTTGGTTTCATCCAGGGTTAGGCAAAACATATTAAGAAATCTCATTAGTACTTGTTTTTTTTCAATAAATATCATCAATGAACTTATTGAAACTCTCATATAGCTCATGATGCAAGTCCATGTGCAAAGTCAAAAAATTTTATGAAAGGGTTCTCACTGAATTTTGAGATTACATTTTCAGTCTTCAGATATTATAAATTTTCCAAAGAAGAAATCTTTCAGATATTAAAAATAATTTGAAACAATTGCATCTAAAATCAGCAATAAGTCTTCAACTGCCGTCTAAATCCTCCCCCCCCTCCCCCCCACCGCCCTCCTTCCTTTTCCTTTTTTTTAATATCTTTTTCAACGAATGCGGCGAGCTTTCTCTTCTTGTCCTATCCCTAATGATTTTTGGACATTTGCTATACCTTCTGGATCTGCGATACAACAAATCACATAACTACATTACACATCGAAAATCAGCTATTCTGTAACAATCATCAATGCATTAATGGAAGGGAAACATGTCAAAGGTTTGATCGCATGACACAATTTTATTTTACTTTTTTTTTTTTTTTTTTTTTGACTTTCAAATAACTTGAGTGCAATCATGAGACCAAGATTAGCATTTTATTTTTATTTTTTATAATAAGCATGAGACAAAGTTAGTTATTGTTTGCAAAGATCAAACCAAAATATAGAATCAAGAGAAATGTCTACCAATTCTAAGTTTAAAAGTTTTGCAATTTAAATTACTTGATTGGACATTGAAAATCTCTCTAAACCAGTTGTATTCCCTGAATTTATATTTCTTAGTCCTTCTAAAAGATGTAGGAGTCAAGCCCATTGTAACTTCTAGTGAAGTTATAGACTTGATAGCCCCAAATGCATTGAAATAAGGTTCGGGCCTTCCACAAGCATTCCCATTATGCTGCAGAAATTGCACAACTTGAGGTTCAGTGAAAGAAACAAATTACAAGAAAAAGAGAAATAAAAGAGAGAAAAAAGAGCCAAGGGGAGCAGAAACAGAAGTTGCAAAGGAAGACTAGGAAAAATAACCCTCAAAAGTAATTAAGAGTGACATTGTTATCTTGTTCTATAGAATTTGTAATATATACCATCTTCTCTACTACCTATAAATGGCACAAAGAAATCAATACTCACCAAAGAACTGAGTGAAAATTCACGTAAAGAAGTTCAAGTTGTGGGAAACATTGTAGGCCACGGCAGGCAGAAGAGGTTTCACAACGGTGTCAACGCTGAATACTCGTTGAAGAAATTGCATACACAAAACTCAAAAGAAGTACCATATCACAAACTCAATTATGAATGGATTTAGATGCAAAATTATATAGAGGAAACAGATGGAAGAAGAAAAGAGGGGTAAAGATATTATTGAGAGCCAAACAAACATAGATGTAAACTGTATAATTCCAAGCAGTAAGTGATGGATAGGCTATAAAAGTGTCAATCAACAGAAAAACAGAACATGACAAAAAAGACTATCAATTAATTGATATGCATCCTACAGACATGCCCTTGCCATAATAACAATGTGGATATTGATGGTGTTCACACGGACACAAAAAGAACTCTCAAATCAGTTTTAGTAATCTACATCATAGAAGGCACAAATACGTAACCTCACTTCATAAATTGAGCCTTCAACCATATTAATAATCAACTATATGAAGCCTCAAATAATAAGAGGCTTCAATCCCATGTTAGTTTCCTTACTACTTATAACAAAATCTTAAACTATTAAGAAATAGTAGATTTAATCATTCAACTATTATTACAACATTTTCACTCACATGTCAGTCTATACTCCCCTTTAATAAGTAAAGCCCAACAGATTTGATTTTTAACTTTTTTTTTAAAATGAGAGGGTATAGCAAAGATAGGGTTTGAACTCAAAACCACCTACTTTGATACTAAACTATCAGATGTCCCAAAAGCTTAAACAGTTAGAAAATAGTGAGCTTAATCATTTAACCATTATTCTAACTGTTTGAAACAAAATGACCTGCCATGGTCTATCAACTTGAAACTCTATTTTAGGTAACAGTTCTCATCTGCTACAAGAATAAATTTCTTCTTTCATTCCTTCTGTTTTAAGTTTTTCTCTACTGGCTAGAAGTTATCAACCACTACTACAATGGGTTATCCCCAGTTGCATTTCTAATTTGGTTTATTATAGTAATACTGAGGCTTTGAGTAGTTTAACCCAGAGATACCATAGAGTTGCAATACATTGGCCAACAGGTAGGGGCACACATTCCCAATTTATCCTTAAACAAATTTACAATCTCTCATATAACACATAACTCAAATCTATTAAAACACAATTGAGAACAACCAGGAATCCCCCAACACTGCAAAAGGGTACGCTACTAATGACAAAGACATGAACTTTAAACAACCAATAGCAAGTAATCAGGAAACTAAGAATTGGGTAACCAAAGATACACAAATTAAACCAAATAATCCAGAATTTTCTCAACTGGGTAACTAAAGAAACACAATTTAAAGTAAGTAATCAAGAAAATAAGAATTGGGTAAACAAAGAAACACAATTTAAAGCAAGTAACCAAGAAACTAAGAATTGGGCAACCAAAGAAACAAAATTTAAAGCAAGAAATTAAGAATTCTCTCAACTGGGTAAGCAAAAAACCAAAAACTAAGAAACAAAAATGAAAATCAAGAAAATAGAGACCTGGTAGTTACGTTGAAAGCTGTAGCTAAGCTGGGGGTCAATCTGGACGAGCGAATCATCATCGTAATCATCATGGTCGTCGCGTTTGGACTTGTCTTTCTTCTTGCGAGGCACGTGCATCACTGACTCGGCTCCAGGCTGTTGCTTTGTGACTTTGAGCTTTGCATCTTGGAACTCTTTGATGGCTTCCTCTTCGCCCTTCCATGGCACCGATGACATCAACTTCTTCTTCCCAATTGCCATTTTTATTCAATCAGAGTTTACAGAGAGAGAGAGAGAGAGAGAGAGAGAGAGAGAGGTGTAGTGTTGTTTGTTGTATAGGTGACAAGGTTTGTGTTTCGCTTTGTGGGTTATTATTGCTTGCATTCTATTTTAGGTTAAAGCCCATTCCTGTTTAATGTAACCATTAAATAAAAGGGAATAGTTATAGTCTTAAGCTTCATGTTTGGTTAGGGGCATCTAATTGATGAAGATTATGATTTAATATTACAATTACAACAATTTTCAAAATAGTAGACTTGTCAGGTTTTTATTGATTCTTACATGGGTCCTATTTTTATTTACTTATCCAGTTACTTTGACAATTGCAAAATTTTTTGTACATTTGGACTTGTTGTTTTTCAGGAATATGATGTTTTGGAACTTTAATGCATGCATATATGTAAGGGTGGATTTAATCAACCATTTTGTTGGCTTTATTTCGTGCCAAATTTGCTTGTAATTTAACATTTAGAAACTCTGTATTTAGGTAGGATTCATGTAAGGGGTGTGTGAGAGAGTGTGAAGAAAAGCTCAAGAGTGTGCACTCAGCAGGGCCTCATGACTGGCTCGTGGTTGGCAAGTCGCCAAAACTGGCACACATGTGAAGCATGCAGAAAAGCTGAAGAGTCACACCAGCTGGAGCACTACAGGACAAAAGTTCCAGTTTGGCCAGGCAGTTAGCTTGCAACTCAGACTCGCGACTCACTCAAGTCACAAGGTCAAGTTGCCAACCACTCTGTTTGGGAAAAATTGACCTTTTGCATTCCAAACACACACCAATATAAATACCCCTTATACTCACGTATTGTAAAGAGCTTCCAAAGAGAATTTTGAGAGAGAAACCTTAGAGAAAAATAAGATTGACTCATCCACAATCATCATCCTTTGATTCTCCAAATTCCTTTACTCTCACCCTCTCCATTGATACATACTTGAAAGGTACATTAGTGAAAACCTTTTCTCACCATTCCCATATCTGTGAGGAGGCCTATTTGGTGCTTGGGAAGCAGTTAGGAAATGATCAATTGATATTGGTTGATGCTATGGGCTATAGCGGAATCCGGTAAACTAGAGAAGACAAAGGTTAGGCGTAACCTTGTTGGAGCAAGAAGCTTAAAGGGCTTAGGTACACTGGGTAGATTAGGCTTGGAGGATCTTCTGTTGTTCATGTATTCCAACTTCATTCTCTAGTGGATTATTGACCGCTTGGAAGGCGGCAGAGAGGTTTTATGCCGAGGACTTCGGTTTTCTCTTCGATAACACATCGCTGTGTTGTCTTTGTGTTTGCACCTCTCTTCCCTTAATCTTTTCCATTTAATTTCTACTATGGTTGTGATTTTATTTGGTTTAGATTGTTTTATCAATTCTGTTTTACCTTATTTTCATATTTCGCACATACATTGTTTGATAATAAGCTTGAATTGGTAATTTGTAATTTGGGGGTCTAAACATTCAAGGTGTTTTACTCACTATTTGAACATTCAATATGTAACTATAAGTATACCCTTAAATCTATAAGTTCCTAAAAAAATACTAATCTATAAGTTCGCCCAAAAATGTGAGTTAATAATGATTGCTTAGGTTAAGTCACTAAATTGGTTTTTGGTGTAATAAGGTTTTGGGGGAATCTAGATGCACTTTAGTATTTAGATTCCCCTTAAGCTATTTGTAATAAGCAATAAAACATGGGACTGTATCTTTTCAAAATTACTATAATTGTAAATGTTTATTTAAATCAAACGATTTGTCAATTAGTAAATGTTCAGTGGAAATTGCTTTTGCAACTCAAAATTGATGGGGCAAAAATGGAGAATGGAGATCTAGTTATTTTCACATGTTAGCCCCTGTGGTGTGTCCAGTTCTTGGAGTTCCATGTTGATTAGAAGTGTACCCATATTTGAGTTTATATGCACTATTATGCACTTCTCTTTGTATCTTTTAGACAAGAGACCTAGCTTTGGCATATGGCCTTATCTATTCCATACATGTGCTGATGTGCATCCTATCTTGTCTCATGGATGTGAATTTGGTTCAAACTGTTCAATTTTTCTTTGACCTATTTATCTTTCCTCCTTTTCTAGACTTTTTGCTATTGGGATTTTTATAACTATCTGTGAACATTGGCTTTGGCCCATTGCGATGATAGAACGGTAAAATTTGTAAAATTTAATATGATCTATGACTAAATCTAGGATAGACAGATGAAGGAGTTGTGCAACTTGATACAGGCAAATTTCTTGAAAGTTTCAGCATGAACATAGGGTGCATTACAAATGGAATGGCTAAGTTCTTATCCCAAGAAAGGACCATGAAAACTTGATTTTTCTCAATCCTTGTCTCCTTTGTGATTTTTTTTTACCATAATGATGATAGAATGGTGAAAATTTTCCACTATACAATGTTGGAAGACAAACCATGGTGGTTAATTTGATTTGATAATTGTTTCAACTGGGCATGTCAATTTTTTGCGTTTTTCTATGCTGTTGTTGGTGATGTTATTTGCCAAGCTATTGATGATTTAAAAACGAACCCATGATTTGCAATCATTAGAAGAATAATTGTTTTTTATATTTATTTTTTTATATAGGATCTTAAAAATATGAAATGATATGATTATTCTGTTCTTATCTATTTTGTTTACTAACTGACATTCTATTATGAAATGTCCCACTTTAAAAGCTTAATAACACAATTTTATAATTTTTCTAACTAGTCCTTTATCATTTGAAAAGTCAATAGTAATTTCCTTTTGATTTATTTGAGTTTAAATTAAGACCAGTAGCTTTGTTTTTTTTTTTTTTGAAAATTAAGATTGAAAACTTTTAGTTTTAGAATTTAATAACTTTTTTTCTTTATTTCCATGATAAATTTCCCATAAAAAGTATTTTTTAAGTAAAAAACAAAATGGGAGAGAAAATATTAATGAACCAATGCAAAAAATATTTGAATTTGTATCATAACGATTCAAGATAAATATATTTTAAAATAGTTTGATAGCTACATCTTTATTATATGTCTTGTTCGTGTTATAATGAATTTGATGTAAAGTTCACTCAATCCTCCTACTTCTAGGTTTCCAAATCTAAGGATTCTAGTATTTAGATCTGCAAAGTTTGCAAACTCTGAATCTCTCCCCAACCTCCTCATTGCCCACCCTGTCCTCATTTTAGAAATCCACAAGCAAAACCTCATTTTGTTTGCATGACAAGTTTTTCAAAATGAATAAAGTAGAATTCCATGAATTTATGATTGCAATTTAGGATAAAGTACAGAAAAGTTAATAATATCACTAATTGTAATCAACAAATTAGATGAAGATGAAAGAGGCACACACCATAAATTAATAATTGTGATTGAAGAAAAAGTTCAAAAAGGTAGTAATGTCACTAATGGAAATCAAGAAATACTGTGAAAAAGTTAAATAGATCTGGGGAATAATTAAATCAAACCGAACCAAGTTCTTCTATTAAAAAAAGTTTCTCTGCTGCTTGAGGGTGTAGGGTCGAACTCTAACTTTCTTGCACTGTAGAATAGTTTGTCCCTTCTTGTGAAGGTGCTGTTAGGTTTCCGTAGTGTACCAAGTGTACTCTTCGGCTTGTTGGGTTTTTTCAAGGGGTCTAGGGAAACAGGTTTTCAATTGGTGTGTTTGGTAGCTCAAACAAAGTCTATGGAGGATCTAGCACAATCTTGGAAGCGCCTTTCTCTATCAGAAAGGGAAGGGCTAGGCTACTGCCTCACAGTAGAAGAGAGCATAAACCAATTCTCCATAGCTGCAAAATTCATAACGAAGAGAGCAATCAATGTTGACTCAATTGTGAGGACTTTTAATCCTTTGTGGCGAACTAAGAAGGGCTTCAAGATACAAAAAATTGGCGACCATGAGATGCTCTTCTCTTTCGAAACTAAAGAGGAAGTAGATAGAATCCTAAGCAGCGAACCATGGAGTTTCGACAAGCATTTGCTGGTCATGCAACGCTATGATCATGATATACCATTCCAGGACCTTAAGTTTGAAAAGACTACTTTCTAGGTGCAAGTCCATGGACCCTCAATTAAGTATATGACTATTGCAGCCGCGAAAAAAATAAGTGGAGCCGTGGGAGAGGTTATCAGTCAATCGGAGCCAAAGCTTTACGATGGAGGCAACTTTATTCGAGTGAAAGTGGCAGTAGACATAACGCTCCCATTATGCCGAGGTTGCCTTGTTTCATTGAACGATGGGAAGCAAGTGTGGATTTCTTTTAGGTATGAAAGATTACCGAATCTTTGCTACTGGTGTGGCTACCTCACACATGATGACTGGGGTTGCGAGCTTTGGATTGACAGTGAAGGGACACTCAAGAACGATCAAAGGGGGTTCGGTCCTAGCTTGTGAGCACAACCATTCATGGTATCCAAAAAAAAAAAAAAAAAATACAATCTTTGTGCCAGGATTTTATTCGACCATGAAGAAGAAAAGTTCTCTTGACAAAGCTTCCCAAACTATGGAGGAAGAGACATCAGCACGACCCCATCGTCCAACATCTACCACTATGCCGGAGAAGGGATCAGAGATGAAGGACCGTTACAAGAAGGGAATTAATCCACATTCAATACACAATGGTAATAACTCTTCCAACACCATCAATGCCACAATTCCTATTATCATGCAACCACGTAATTTCGTAATTAATGGGTTGCTCAAAGAGTCAAACAATGCTAAGGGTTCGTTTGGATACAACTGAAAACTAAAAATGGAAAAACACTGTAACAAAATAATTTTTAAATGTGTGAATAGTACTGTGGGACCTATATTTAATGAAAAAGTTGTTAAAAAGTGAAATTTGTGGGTCTATGAACAGTGCATAAGTGTGCACTATTCACAAAAAAGTCAAACCTTTCGGCTCCCCAAAAAAAAAAAAAAAAGTAATTGAAATGCAAACGTGCACTTGGGAAGCGCAAAACGCTCTTCTCAAATGCACACTAAAACGGTGAGAGATGAGGAAACAAACACGTCTGAGGTGGCAGATAAGGAATTAAAGTTGGGTGGGGAATGTGAGGGAATTAACAAAAAAAAGTCTCACGTGATTGCTAGGGCTTCACTTCATGCAAAACGTGTCCTCCCCTCTTGGACACGCAGAAGCAGGCCGGGCACACCAACTCTAAAAACATCAACCACCAAAATCACAGGGAAGAAGAGGGAGCTTGTGAACTTAAGTGACTATGTGGAGCTGACTTCAAAACGTCTTCAAATTTCTCAAAATGTTGACACACCATCTATTATATTGGCGGAGGCTGATCATCAACTTTGCCAGGAGCAATGAGTTGTCTAGCTTGGAACTATCGTGGGCTTGGGAACCTACGTACAGGAAGAGAGCTTGTGGAAATCACACAAGCAAAAGTTCCCTCTGTAGTGTTTATGGCTGAGACACTTACAAATGAAGCAAGGTTGGAGATTGTAAAAAGAAGCATTGAACAAACTGATGGGTGGTCCCTAAGGAAGGTAGAAGTGGTGGTTTGGCTTTGTTTTGGAAGTCTTCAATAAATCTGATGGTAGTGGGATCATGCAAGTATTACATTGATGAAGTCATAGATAAGGGTTTAGAAAATGAATGGCGGTTGACCGGCTTCTATGGTGAGCTCGAAACAGCAAGAAGGACATAAGCATGGGAGAAACTCAGGTATCTCAATTCCCAATTTGAAATTCCATGGTTAAGCTTTGGGGATTTTAATGAGATAATTAGATAAGAGGAAAAGGTGGGTGGTGTGCTACGGTTCCATAATCAGATGCGGTAATTCAAAGAAGTATTAGATGAGTGTGGATTTATGAATTTGGGTTATGTAGGACCTAAATTCACTTGGGCTAGACACTTTGATAATGGTAACTCAATATGGGAGAGATTAGATCGAGGTTTGGCCACAAATGACTGGTTTTTAAAATTTCCTGGCACGAGAGTGTATCACTTACAGTGTGACTCTTCAGATCACATCCCAATCCACATTGTCTTCCCGAGTTTGGACCCTCCCAAAAGTAAGAAAGTGTTTCGGTTTGAAGAAATGTGGTTGTCGAATCCGGGATGTTTGGATATTGTCCAAGTCGTGTGGAATAGGTGTGAGGCTGAACCAGTGGGAGGGATTTTGGGTAAAGTAGAGAAGTGTGGAAGGGATTTGAGTTGGTGGAATAAAAACGTGTTTGGGAATGTACGAAGGAAGTAGGAAAAATTGAGGAAACTACTCCACAAGGCTGAAGAGGAAGCTATCCTAAGGGGTGACAACACTAGGGTGAGACAATTAAAAAATGAAATTGAAGAATGGCGTGATAAGGAGGCTACTATGTGGGCACAGAGGTCAAGACTATTATGGGCAAGGCAAGGGAATAAAAATTCGAAGTACTTTCATAGCTATGCTACGAAAAGGTATAAAAAAAAAATCTAATAGAGGGTTTGAGAGATGAAGAGGATTCTTGGAAAACTAACCAGGAAGATGTCACAGAAATTCTTGTAAGCTATTACCAAGCTCTTTCACTTCTTCGGGTCAAATGGAGTCTTCAAGGGTGTGGGAGTGTGTGCCAAATGTGATTACTAATAAGATGAATGCCTTACTAAGCCAAGAATTTGAAGCCCATGAAGTGGAAGTGGCTTTGCAACAAATGGCTCCCCTTAAAGCTCCCGGTCCGGATGGAATGCCACCATTATTCTACCAACACTTTTGGGGTACAGTTAGTTAGGATGTTACTTCCTCCATCCTCATGTGGCTTAACTCAGGTACATTACCCCAATCCCTTAATCATACTTTTATCACACTGATCCCTAAAACTAGTTCTCCTAAATATGCCCACCAATTTCGCTCTATTAGCTTGTGTAATGTGTTGTATAAAATTTTTTCTAAAGTTTTAGCCAACCGTTTAAAAGAAGTTTTACCCTCTATCATTACTGAACACCAATCAGCCTTTACAAAAGATAGACTTATTTCTAATAAAATAATGGTGGCATTTGAAACTCTACATGCTTTGCAAAAATATAAATCTAGATCCCATGGCTATATGGCAGTAAAACTTGATATGAGTAAGGCTTACGATAGGGTGGAATGGCCTTTTTTGGAGGGAATTATGAGGAGGATGGGATTTAATCATGGTTGGATAAATCTAATTATGTTGTGTGTAAAAATTGTGACTTATTCAATGTTGGTAAATGGAGAACCTTGTGGTATGATTCACCCAACAAGGGGTATAAGGCAAGGCAACCCCATTTCCCCTATCCTATTTTTGCTTTGTACTAAAGGGTTAAAGGGTTGATCAAAAAAGCAGAAAGGAATGGGCACATCAATGGTTTCTCCCTATGTCGAAGAGGCCCAAAACTAACACATTTGTTTTTTGCAGATGATAGTCTCCTTTTTTGCAGGGCAACTTTGGAGGAGTGTGGCAAAGTATTGGATATTTTGAAGGGTTATGAAGATGCTTTAGGCCAAAAAATAAACAGGTGCAAGACGGCTCTTTTCTTCAGCAAAGCAACTGAGGGGAATATAAAGAACCAAATCAAAGAAGCTTGGGGTGTACTAAAAATTATGCAATATGAAAAATACTTGGTCTACCATCATTTGTGGGGAGAGGGAAAAAAGAAAGCATCAATTACATTAAGGAGAGGGTGCGGCGAAAGCTTCAAGGATGGGAAGGGAAGTTACTCTCACAAGCAAGAAGGGAGGTGTTAATAAAATCTATCATACAAGCCATTCCCACATATACAATGGGATGTTTCAAACATCCATTGGGTCTATGTAATGAGATTGAGGCATTGATTAAAAATTTTTGGTGGGGACAAAGAGGTGATCGAAGGAAAATTCATTGGGTTAAATGGGATGACTTAACCAAGTCCAAAGGAGTGGGTGGCATGGGCTTTAGAGATTTAGCCAAGTTCAATGATTCATTACTAGCAAAGCAAGCGTGGTGCCTTTTGCATAACCAAAATTCCCTTTACTATAAAGTTTTCAAGGCTTAGTTTTTTCCAAATACAACTGTCATTAAGGCCAAGGATTCAAGAATGGGCTCTTATGCTTGGAGGAGTATACTTATAAGGAGGGATGTTATTCAAAGGGGGGCTAGGTGGAGAGTTGGTGATCGGAAATAAAATAAGAATTTAGTAGGATCATTGGCTACCAAGGAAGCATCCTCCATATGTGTCATCCTATCCATTGGTGGAGCTTGAGAGCTCAACAGTGGATGTCCTTATAGACCTAAGTAAGAGGCAATGGAATTTAGAAATGATTGATGGTCTGTTTAACACTGAGGAAGCAGAGCTGATTAAGACAATCCCCTTAAGTCATGAAGCAACAAAGGATGTATTATTCTGGCCACACTCAAGTGATGGGATGTATAGTTGTAAGACTAGGTACAAGTTCTTAAAGATGGAGGAGGAGCTGAATGATGAGCCACAGGTGACTACTAATGATCGTACTCAAGTGTGGAAAGTCGTGTGGTCCATGCGTGCTCCACCGAAGATGAAAACGCTGCTGTTGCGTGCTTGCCGTGCAGCTATGCCTACAAAGAATGTTCTGTTCCAACTCACCATAACAACGGATCCACATTGCGTCAAGTGCCATGCGTCCTCAAAGAGTTCCTTGCATGCCTTGTGGTCTTGCCCAGAGTTGGATCCAGTATGGTCAGATTTAGAGCTATAGTGTCCGAAGTGCAGTTTAGTTCGTGGACTTCAAAGAGCTCTTATCATAGCTGATTCGAAACAACCATCATCTCTAGCTCTTCGCAGTCACGGAATAGAGCACGCCTCAATCAGCCCGCAAACTCACTTCACCAGGTAGTTCACATCTCAAAAGCTTGGTTAGTAGATTACCATGCCAGGCAGGTGAATTCAGACATACCAGCGTAGCAAAATCAGCACCCTAGAAAGCATTGGAAACCACCACCATCAGAGCTCTTCAAAATCAACTTTGATGGTGCGGTTTTTCCACATGAGAAAAAATCAGGCATTGGCGTTGTTATTAGAGACCATAGAAGCTTAGTGATAGTGTCATGTTCAAAATTGGTACACCAGGTATTGTGCAGTGATGATGTTGAAGCCATAGCTGCGGGGTGGGCTTTAGCTTTTGCCTTGGAGATAGGAGTGAAGCGGGCTGTCTTGGAGGGAGATTCTTTGAATGTCATTAAAGGCTTAATGGAGGAAGAGAGGCTGCTAGTACCAATGGGTTTGATGATTGACGATGCAAAAAATTTGTCTTATTGTTTTGATGAATTACTTTACTCTCACACAAAGAGGGAATGTAATACTTTAGCTCATAGTCTAGCTAAATATGTTGTTGGCATACCAGATTTTTTAGTATGGATGGAGGATATTCCACCACAATTACACAATGTATTTCAAGCCGACTTATTAGGCTTTTTTGAATAAAAGAAGTTTCAATGTTTTCCCCCTCGAAAAAAAAAAAAAAAAAATTACTGTGAATAATAGATAGTATTGAACACTTAGTATTACAAAGTGGCCTTAGCCATGTGCTTCAATTGTTTTGCAATGTTAGGAAAACATCTTACACCTCATCATCCCATGTGATGCTTATGCAAAGTCATGGGTGAGATCTTAATAGTATTTGAATGTGATTTAAAAGTGACATTTTTTTTTTTGTAAATTATATTTTTCGGTCCTTTCTTTATTTTGTTTCCCTTGATTTATTTTTTTCAAACATTCAGGAGTTTAATAAAATGTATGTAATGTCAATTTTGAATGGAAAGGCTTGTATCAACCTATCACTTGCATTGCCCCATTGATCTGTAATATTAAAAGTTTAAACTCATTTTATTCATAACATTGCTCTTTAATTATGAAAATTTATACCATATGACTTTTGTGCTATGGGCTCTTGATATTCTTGAAATTTTCAGACTTATTTCAAATCATAACCAAAGCAAACCATCCATGTTCATTTCACATGTTTGTCTTTTTAGTAATTTGACTCATGCAGGCAAACAACTATGTAGACAAGGTTGAAAATTGGAAAAAGTAGTCTACTTAGATTTGTAAACCCTGCTCTTCTTGTTATCATTGTTGATGCATTATGTCTAGAATTTAAGTTTTCATTGTTGCTTTGTCATTTTAACTTGATGAAATACATTTCATAGTGAATTGATAAACTTGTCATGGTATACATGATCCAAAAATGGTAAAGCCCTGAAATATTTAAAAGTAGATACCACCCATTTATGCTCCCTTGCTATTAATACCCAAGTCATCACTTAGAATACATGGAAAATTTCCTTGTAATAATATCACAATATTTTACTGGTTGTCCCCAAAGAAAAAGTGATGTCAAATGAAATTGCTTAGGTTCTCTACATGTTGTGGCATATATATGTGCTAGTCAAAGATACTTTCAGGTGGAATTCTGAATTAGTTTGAAAACTCTATAGACAAAATGATTTTGAGAGAATTTTCCAAATTCCTATTCGTGTTTTTGACAAGCTTATAAGGCCTTATCCCAAATCTAGGGTTTATTTGGTTGAAAAAGGATAATGGCTATTGCATACTAGGAATTGTAGAAACCAAGCTTGCAGGTCCTTTTATTAATCTTATTGGCACAACCATAAATAAAGACCCAAAGCTTTGGAACCAGTTATGTAGGTTACAATTACCTTCTAAAATGATTATCGTTCTTGGAGAATTTAATTGAATTTTCTTCTTGTGAGGGCAGAATTGAGAAGGCATCTGATGACTTAGTTCTTTGAGTCAAAGATATTGAAAGACCATATTTTATTTTTTCCTTTTCATCTAGAGAAATCTGGTTTGGTTTGAGCTGATTTCATTAGAACTGATTTCATTTAACCTTATTTGATTTAGGCATGGTTGAAGAGATGGACAAAGAGAGGGAGATCTTAAAGTACTTCTCATTGTGTTTTTTCTCTATTTTATGGTCTATTTGGACTTATAAGAACAAGACAACCGTGAAGAAAGAGCCTTTCTCTGCCAGTATAGACCTTTAGAGAGTGTCCCAACTAGCAACCAATCCTATTGGAGTCGAGCTGCAAGGGTAGGAGAAGGAAATACCGAGGATCCAAGCTTCTTTGGAAATAAAAGAGAAGGTGTATGTCCATGGTTAGTTGTTTCAGCTGAGCTTTTTCTTCATTTTTAATCTTTTGTGCATATTCACAAAATAAACATGACACTGCCACTAGTCGATATTGTTACAAATTTTCAAGATTAAATTCCATTAATTGTATGTGCATGCATGCGAGCCAAATACATATTATATATGAACAGAAGCCAAAGAGAGGGGTTATACTTAATTGGAACTGTTAAAAAGCTTTTTATTTTTTGTTTATTTTGCTTGATCTGTCCATTAGAAGTGATTTCATTCTGCCTTACTCGATTCAAGCTTGGATACAGACTGGCTGAAGGATCAAGGACAATTTAAAGAACTTAAAAGTACTTCTTGGTCTTGTTTTTCTTTATTTTATGGTGTATTTGGACTTATAGGAACAAGGCAAGGGAGATCCTTTATTCCCTACCACTAATGTGGTTATGCATAGTAAAAGTTTGATATCTATGTGCAAGGTAATTGTTAAGAACTAAAGTAAAGCCACAACTGCCGCAAAATAAGCAAAGTCCAGACCTTTATAGTCTTTCAACTGGCAACCAATCTTGCTGGAGGAGAGCTGCTAGGGTATATGAACAAAATGGATGAGATTCATTCAGTTTTGATTATAAGAATAGAGATGGGTCCATGGCTAGATGTTTGAGCTGAACTAGAGAGGCTGGAGGTGGTGGCAGAGTTGATGAAGGACATTCAGATGTTTAGGAACAGTTAACATGTTTGGGTTCAGACAGGTGGACAGACATCTTCTGGCATAGTCTCAATCTCTAGTAACCATTGCTCCTTACTTCTTTATGAACATTGGCTTCGATAGTACACAGTGCACTCTCTTAATCTTGTAATTTTTATTCTAGTGTTGTTTTTGTTCCTTTGTAATTTGTATCATTATATCATGCCTCAAATCTACTACCAAAATCATTAATTTCTTTAGAACAAAATAGAAATCCATAGAATATTCAAATTACATTTTGTTGTTTAATGAGAAATTCCTTATTATCTATTATTATGACAACAAACTTTGCCCCAGGTAACATTTTAGTCTCTCATAATTATCTTCCTTTTTGTTTAACGTACTTGAATAATTTTTGGTCTTTCTTTTCTCACTACTCACTTTCACACCTACTTTATTTAAACATTTGAGTTGTTGACCTCACTGCAAAACTGAGGATATGCATGCTTGCACTTAACCATATCTCTTTGATTCCAAAACCCAATGCCCATTCTTAAATTTAACAAGAAAATTAGTAGAGTAGTACTAGTCTATACTACTATTTAAGGAGCTTCCCCTATTTGGATTCTTCATTTTTTATGTCTAAAATACCCTCATCATACCCATTTACAAGTTTTTAACTACCGGTCATAAATATGTAAATTAATACTCTTACACTTTAAGACCCACAAACTCACGTACGCTTTGCAGTTTCTATCTCACTTTCTATCTCTCATTCTTCTTCAGATTGAAGACATTTAATTTAGTTCTACATCCTCCTTTATTTTTCTTTAGATTAAAAACATTTACTGTCAAAGACTCTAACAAATTTTCAGGCTCCAACAAATTCACTGTCAAAGGCTCTAACGTTCAAACTTCAAAACTACCCAACTTTAAAAACAAGGAAAAGGAAAATAAAAAACAACCATATATTCTGGTACGTTCTGGGTTACTTTCTTTTCTTTCTTTTCTTTTTTTTTTTTTTTTTTTTGTTTAACTCTCTCCTTTCTTTTTTATGTTTCACAAATTTCCATTCGTTCTTCGTTTTTTTTTTTAAGATTTACCATCATTGTATATGTTTTTGGCATTAAATTTTTTTTATTTAGGTATGTAGCAAACTTGAGTTCTACTTTTTTTTCTTTTTTTTATGTATCACATTAACTCCTTTTTTTTTTTTTTTTTTTCTTTTTTAGATCTCCATTAGTTATTTATTTAAATAGTTGATGATGTGGTGATAAGATTTTAAAGAGTCCATGACAGAGTTAAATTATAAAGAATCTTTATCTTTATTCTGAACAATTTTAATAGGATTTTTAGGAAAAATAATCTCATCAAAATTTAAATCAAACACAAACTCTAACAAACTTATGCTATTATCTTTAATAATATTAGCCTCATCACACGCGCTTCGCCCGTGCAATGAGGCTTTTTTTTTTATAGATTTATTATCATAATTTTTCTTTCATCACAATTTGAAAAAATAGATAGGATTTTTTTTTTCGAAGAGAATAGGATTCCTTTTTCAATTAGAAGCTTTTGCGTGTTTATCCAAATCTAATTGATAATATAATAGTTATAAAAAAATGATAATGTAATAAATCAAAAAAAAAAAAAAAGAAGATAATGTAATAGTTTAAAAAAGAAACGTGGGATAGTGTCTGACAACTTTTTTTTTTTAACATGGGATAGTTGTTCCTTATTTTATGGGAGGGGTAATTATTTTCTTTCAAACGTGGGTAGTGGGAAGGTTTATTTTTTTATTTAATTCTTATCTATTTACAATTTTAACCTCATTTCTTAGTTTTAGGAATAATGATAAATTAATTAAATTAGGGGTAATTTTGGAAGTGAAAAAGGCAGTAACTAACTTTATGAATCCTCTTAATATGAAACGCGCATGCTGGCTCTTTTATTTTTTGGGATAAGGGTTAATTTAGAGGATTTATTATAATTTGAGATTACTATATTCTTCAATCACAAAAAAAAAAAAAAAAAAAAAAAAAAAAAAAAAAAAACCTAGGGGTGTGATGAAACCCATAGTATTTGTTTATGATTCTTCTTCTTTAAAACATGAAAAGCCCACCACGGAAGTTCCTGTTTTGAATTTAACGGCTCTTTCAGTTAAACGGCAACGCTTTTCTTATTTATTGCCATGACAACGTTTTGTCTTCAATTACTACTGTTATTTTACGAAGCAACATTGTTTTGTTGTTGTTGCAGGCCTTGCCAGATGTCAATGCCTCATTGGCTCTAAGTTATTTGTAAATTCTGTTAGTTCTGTTAAAGTTACGACGGCTAGTATGTTAGTTATATGAACAGAACTCTGGTTGCAATTGTCATCGAGTGATTTTTATTTTTCCTCAAATCAAATTTCTGTTGCTTTCTCCCTCTTTTTTGTTTTAGTTTGTTTATTCTGAAATTCAATAAGTGAGAACATTGAAAAGGAGAAAAAGAATAAGAAAATTGCAAGGTGAGTTTCAATACATAACCAGTGGTAGAGGTCGTAGAGGATCATAATTTTACTAAGATAGTAATTGTATATGTATAGTTATAATAATTTCGAGTTATAATCTTATTGAAATGCAACAGTTTAAGTTGCAACAATGTAACTTTGAGATGCTATCTGTCTTCTATTATAAATTTAAAAAATATTTATACGTATGAAGATGAAAAATACATATAACATGAAAATTTTAAGTCTAAAGAAATTAAGTTGTAAGAAAATTTTCCTCACCAAGTCATAGTCATATCCTAAAGTAATGTTGTTTTAACAAGCTGATGAATATTAGTCAACATTAGGTTAATCTGTGTCGATGTGTCCTATTTTCCTCTTTCTAAAAGCATGGAAAATAGGGCATGGTTAAACACTAAAGTCAAAAACAACATAGAAAGTGGATCATGACTAAATACTATAAGGTCAAGAATGAATGTAAAAAGCAAATAGAATTTTCAGCGAAAGTTACTGCATGCATTATTGGACATATTTTTCCTCTAAAAACAATCAAGCAGCCCACACTATAATTTGAAGAAAGCAATGTCAATCAAAACTTCAAGGTAGGACTTAATTTCCTACTATACTCTTTCCAAGGGAAAATTATTAGGTACTCCCGGAGTCCCATAAATGCGTACTCCGTCCTCTCACATGAATGGTGGGTCCCACCATGAATTTAATTAGTGAGACTCGTTAGGTTCTAAATGTTTAGTACAATTGGCAAATCGTGAACACAAACTTGTCTAGATATAGATCTTAGAGTTTATAGGTTTTATTAGACAATGCTGAAGGTAATTCAAGTCAAGATTCAAGAACATACGAGCTACAAGAAGAAGATTTTATAATCTGCCTAGTTCGATCGATCGAAGAACAGACTCGATCAATTGAGAATCGTATCTGCAGAATTTTAATTTGGCCCAAACAGCTATTTAAGCCCATGAAGGATTAGGGTTTCAGATCTACTTTTCCCAGTATATAAAGGAAACCTTAAGCCACGTTTTTTAGAGCTTTTAGAGAGAGAGAAGAGTGTGCCTCTTTTGTATCTAGGGTTTTGTACCCAAGCCTCTCTAAGTCTTTGGTTGCTCATATTGCTGTTTATGTGAATCTCTTGTGAGATCTGTGAGGAGCTTTCCTTCACACAAGCTTAGGATTATCAAGAGGAGATTTCTTCAAGAACTTAATGATCATTCAGTTGCTATCATAAGAGCTTAAAGATACACAATCTGGTGTGCTTGTATTTGTTGGAGAATCCAAGAAAGAAGGAGTCCGTGGTCTCGAAGCTTGCACGTGGTCATGTCAGTATGTTCTACTGGTGGGTAGCAATAAGAAGTTAAGCGTGGGGACTTGTAAGTCTTATTGTATGAACTTCGATTCTTTCATGATAGTGGATTCAAGTTTACCTTAAGGATAGCTAGGTTAAATCCTCCCTAGGTTTTTTACCGGTTTGGTTTTCCTGGGTTATCATATTGTGTGTTCTTTATATTTCTGCTGCTTTACATGATATGATTGTTATTGTTTTAGCCTATATCTAAATAATAAACCTAAGTATTCACTTAGTTAATTAATTAGGTTAAACAATATAGGTTTACAGGGGTCTAAAAACCTAACAAGTGGTATCAGAGCGGGTAGCTCTTTTGTTTTAAATCTTTTGATCTAAGAGCTGATCCTTAACCCCTGTTGTCATGGATAATTTGAAATGTCTTTCTGATAATGTTTCTGCTCATGTTTCTGTTGATTTTATTGATGTCTGTTAAACTTTTCGTAAGGAATTATCTAAATCTTTGAAAATTTCTAAGAAATTCAAGGAAGAGTTAAAATTAGCTAATCTTGAAAAAGAGAAATTGGTTGTTAGATTAGATAAATCTAATAAAAAGAATGAATTTTTGAGAAATCAAATTTCCTCTCAAGATGAGAAGATGAAAAGCTTAGAAAAAGAGTGAAAGTTCAAATAGCGTTGAAAACACTATAAACGTTTAGACCCCCAATTATAAAATTACCAATTCAAGCTTTATATCAAACAATGTATGTGCGAAAAATAATAACAAGCTTATAACAGAATTGATAGACAATCTAAACCATAAATAATCACAATCACAACAGTAATTAAATGGTAAAAATAAAGGGAAGAGAGATGCAAACACAACGACAACACGCGATATGTTATGGAAGAAGAAACCGAAGCCCTCGGCGTAAAACCTCTCCACCGCCCTCCAAAAGGTCAATAATCCACTAGAAAATGTAGTTATGATATATGAACAACAATAGACCCTCCAAGCCTAATCTACCTAGGTACCTAAGCCCTCCAAGCTTCCTGCTCCAACGAGGTTGCGTCGAATCTTTTTCTTTTCTAGCTTACCAGATTTCGCTACTAAACCATAGCATCAACTAATGAATATTGTTTCCTTCCACACTGCTTTCCTTAGCACCAAATGAACCTTCTCACAGACGTAGGTGTGATGAGAAAAGGATTTGGTCAATGACCTCTCAAGGATGTAACAATGGAAAGGAAGAGAGTAGAAGAATTTGTAGAGTCTTTTAGTGAAGATTGGGGATGAGGCAATCTTGTTTTGCTCTAGGGTTTCTCTCACAAAAATCTCTCTGGAAGCTCTCTACATTTCGTGGGAATGAGGGGTATTTATACTAGGATGAGAATGGAATGTGAAATGTCAGTTTTTCCCAAATAGGGCATTCTGGTGACTTGACCTCGCGACTGGGTTGAGTCGCAAGTTCAAGCCGCAAGCTAACGACCTAGCCAACTTAGAACTTTTATCCTGTAGTGCAACAGCTGGCGCGACTCTTCAGCTTCTGACATGCTTGGCACGTGTGCAACTTCTGGCGACTTGCAAGCTGCGAGCCACACGCGAGATCCAGTCGCGAGTCCCTTTTTTTTGCACAATCTTGAGCATTTCTTCACACTATCTCACTCACTACCTTTACAAGTTTCCCACCTAAATACAGGGTTACTAAATACTAAAATACAAGCAAATTTGGCACGGAATAAAGCCAACAAGATGGTTGATGAAATTCAACCTTACAAAGAGTTAGTTGAATCTAAAGCTAAAATTGAAAATCTGACTAGTGCCAGGCCTGCTATTGATAATAGAAGTGTTTTTGTTTCTCTTAAGCCTAAAAATGAGAAAGTTTATATCCCTCATTTCAAGAGGAATAATAAAGAAAAGACTTATTTTGCTAGGTTAGACAAAGGTAAAAGTTCTGATGTAGACGTTAAAGTTTCTAAACCTATATCTAAACCTATTGTTAGAGAGCATAATAAATATGTTTTTGTGCCTACCTGTCACCTTTGTGGTATTGTTGGTCATATTAGACCAAATTGTTCTTTGTTGAGGCAAAAACCAAAATCTGAGAATAGATTTGCTGTTAGGAATACTAATGTTCCTAAATTTGTTCCTGTTTGTCACTTTTGTGGTGTCTCCAGTCACATTCATTCTAATTGTCATAAATTGAAATTTAAGTATTTTGTGTTTCAATCTAGGATATGTGATGATATTTCTTCTGCCATAAGTCCATATAAATTGTTTCATAGTCTTTTGAAAAATTTGAACTTGTTGGCTTGTGAAAGGAATTTGCAGGATTTTAGTCTTTCTCAAAAGATTGGTGTAATTCCTCAAATACACTCTACTTCTCATGAATTTTCACCTACAAAGCCGAAGACTCGTGTTATATGAGTGAGAAAAGATTCTTTAAGGTGAGTGTTGCTGACTTGTCCTTGATTTAATTTTTTCAATTGTTTGTGGACATGTTTTTTTTTTTTTTTTTTTTTTGGTTGTTTTGTTTTTTAGGTTTTTTTTTTTATTAAAAAAAATTCGAAAACATTGAAAATTTTCAAAAAGACAAAAATATTTTATTTTGTGTCTTGTTTTATTTTTCTTGAGGATTACATGAATTATGATATATCTCTCTTGATTTAGAACATGTTTGACATTGTGGAGAAACTTGAATAGTGTATGTTATATAAGTGCTAAGTTATTTCTGATTTTGTGTGAGTATGTACTAGTTTGTACATGTACTCATGGGTTAATTAAGAAATTGATATTTCTTATTTGTGTACCCTCTATAGCTTAATTAAGCACTATCATGCATTGCTTTGCATTGCTCATTTAGCATAATGTGTGCTTTTTGTTTTTGGTCATAAAATTTTTTTTAACCAAAAAGATTTTTGTGTTTTGTATTACATATCATGGATTTGAAATTAAGGTTGGCCACCTTATCTTTATATAACATGTTTATGTACCTTGTTTAGCTTGGATGAGCTTCTTTTATTGCACTTTACTAGTTTGAGCTTTGTAGTGCATATTGTGTGAGAGATGTTTATAGTTTTTGATCACTTTGTCTTGATCTTGAAGTCACATGTCTTTGACTATCGGACTTGAACCTTTTGAGAAAGGCATAAATAATCATCTCACCACTATTTACTAGCTAATCATGAACACCTTAGTGCATATCGTAAGATTTTTGTGCTCGAGAAAGTGTAGCACATGCACAAAAAGAACCTAAGGTGTAACCTCAGTTTAAATGCTTAAAATTGGTGTGTACATTATTGGACTTAATGCTAAATGAAATAATTAAAATTGGTGTGTACATTATCCCGGCTATTTTATTAAGTTTCTGAACAACTAAAATTGGTGTGTACAATATGAGACAAATTCAAGAAACTTACATAATTGCAAGCTTATGATCTAGGAGATGTGGGAGTTATATGGTATAACTCTTTGAGTGATAGTTTCTTTTAAATTCTATGTGATGAATTTTGTAAACTTTGTGTTTGATTTCTATTCACATATCACTATACATGTATCTCAAACTTTTACTAGTTACACACACTACACAAGTTACTCTTTGCTAAACTTGGTACATTTTATTGTGTGTGATCTTGTTGTGGCCATCCAAGATTAAAAGTTCCTTGATCTTAATGCAAAATGTGTTTAAAGTTTGAGAAATTGCAAATTCTAGAGCTTGAATGTACCCAAATTGGGGATTTCTGTTCAAATTGAGTTTAATTGATGAAATTGGCTTGTTGAATTGATGTAATTGATCATTATAATATGTATTCTAACTTATGTGATGATCAATTGGTCATTTTTTTATAAAAACGAACAAGTGGTTTTTCAAATTTTGAGGTTTTTGTTAGAAACTCTATACTCAAGCCAATTTTGTGAATTTAAACTTATATTGAACTTAGTTTCACTGCATTAGAGCATGCATCATGACATATTTTTCATGCATCATTTGTGTTTAGGATTCACATGCATTGCACTATTTTCTGTATCCATCTTGTAGTTTTGCAGTCATATCTCTCATTGTTTTCACACATGCATACACTTTGCTAAATTGGGTACTCAACTTGATTTAAAAATTGATTGATTAATTTTTGAGTTATGTACTTTTTAGTATATGCTATTTTTTATGTGTGAACTGAATAAAATATTTTTCTTAAAGAGATATGATGGATAATCAATGTGCCAATATTTTCTTAACTCATGCAACTATTTATGGGTCACGTAGTGTTAAGTTTGCATTTATTGAAAGAGAGAATATTTTTCTTCATGTGTATCCTCACCATAGTTTTTAACTTTAGTTTATATGTCTTTATTTTTCCTCACCTCCAAAATTTTCCCCAAAAATGTTTTTCCTATTTTTATAGGGGGAGAAGCTTGTTTTTAACATTTGTTGTTCATAGGGGGGAGTTGTCTTTATTTTCTATAGAGCTGAATTATTTTGTCCTTTTGTTTCTCTGTTTTCTCTTATCCTCTGTCATGTATGTTTGAGTTGCCTTTGTCAATACGTGACAAAAAAGAGGAGAAATAGTTGATATGTGGGAATCCTGTCTGTTTTGTTTAGGGGAGTTAACATTGTTTTTGTTGTATTTAACTTAGGGGGAGAGTTAGTTTACATTTGTTTTTTATATTCTGTTTTACTTGTATTTTATCCACACATGCGTTTCTGTGTTTTGTTTAGTGTTTCAGAAAATATACAGGTTGATTCAATTGTACTGCTGTCTACACTTGCAACTGATAGATAGTAGTTAGGTTGAATTTGTTGTAATTTAGGCAACATTGTGTTATTGGGCATTTTATTGTATTAGGTTGTTCTTGTATTTGAGTATTTGATTTTGTATGTATGTTTTGTCATAAATTGCCAAAGGAGGAGTTTGTTAGGTTTTAAATGTTTAGAACAATTGACAAATTGTGAACACAAACTTGTCTAGATATAGATCTTAGAGTCTATAGGTTTTATTAGACAATGCTTAAGGTGATTCAAGTCAAGATTCAAGAACATACAAGCTGCAGGAAGAAGATTTTATAATCTGCCTGGTTTGATCGATCGAAGAACAGGCTCAATCGATTGAGAATCGTATCTGCAGAATTTTAAGTCAGCCCAAACAGCTATTTAAGCCCATGAAAGATTAGGGTTTCAAATTTACTTTTTCCAGTATATAAAGGAAACCCTAAGACACGTTTTTGAGAGCTTTTAGAGAGAGAGAGAGAGAGAGAGAGAGAGAGAGAGAGAGAGAAGAGTATGCCTATTTTGTATCTAGGACTTTGTACCCAAACCTCTCTAAGTCTTTAGTTGCTCATATTGCTGTTTGTGTGAATCTCTTGTGAGATCTGTGAGGAGTTTTCCTTCACACAAGCTTAGAATTATCAAGAGGAGATTTCTTCAAGAACTTGATGATCACTCAGTTGTTGTCATAAGAGCTTAAAGATACACAAGTAGGTGTGGTTGTATTTGCTAGAGAATCCAAGAAAGAAGGAGTCCATGGTCTCGGAGCTTGCACGTGGTTGTGTCAGTAAGTTCTACTGGTGGGTAACAATAAGAAGTTGAGCGTGGGGGCTTGTAAGTCTTATTGTATGAACTTCGATTCTTTCAAGATAATGGATTCAAGTTTACCTTGAGGATAGCTAGGTTAAATCCTTCTCAGGTTTTTTACCGGATTGGTTTTCCTGGGTTATCATATCGTGTGTTCTTTATATTTCTGCTGCTTTACATGATATGATTGTTATTGTTTTAACCTAGATCTGAATAATAAACCTAAGTATTCACGTGGTTAATTAATTAGGTTAAACAATCTAGGTTTACAAGGGTCTAAAAACCTAACAAGACCCACCATTCATGTGAGAGGAGGGAGTATGCATTTATGGTACTCCGGGAGTACATAATAATTTCCTCTTTCCAAGAACGTGGAAAGTGGGCTAGGCTTTAATACGTTTTTCCTGTTTTCTTTATTTTTGTTACGTTAGATTTTGGGTTTTAATAAAGGGAAATTTACATTATTTTCTTCAGAATCATTTCCAATTTGATGGTTGTGGAAGAATCGCAAACATTGATTTTTAATCTGTTGGGTGACTTGCATCAAAACTACTGGGAAAAAAAAAAAAGGAGAGAAAAAAGTAAGTGAATCACTAAAAAGAAATTTTTTATAAAAGCTAAAATAAAATAAAATCTGTGATAGTTGTGCTCTTTCTTGGGCCATTGTATTGGCCGCGGAAAACCAATTATGGGCCTATGGGGTTTTCAACGACAATGGCACCAAGGGAGTCTAAAGGGTTTCCTTTTCTATCAAATTAAAATTTGAGGTTCAAAAGTTTTTAAAAAAAAGGGTAAATAAATAAATATAATATAGAAGAAAATAAAATAATTCAAGAGAAAAAGATACAAAACCTATTGTTTACCTTCCAAAAGTGTTACGAGTTTAACTAAATTATTCAATAATTAAGTGACCTCTATCCTGTGGACATAGACAGAAGTATTGTGTTTTGACATGGGAATTGGACACAACATCCTATCGTTTTATTTTCACGAACACAGAAAGCGGGGTCGCACAGCCTGCTCCTAAGCCTTCCTTGACAACTGAGTTAAGTTTTTTTTTTTTTTTTTTGAGAAACAACTAAGTTAAGTTTGACAAAAAAAAATAATGTTAAATTAAAAATTTCCCTTAACTTCTTCAATGTGCATTTTCTCTCAAATCCTCTCATAATAATAATAATAATAATAATAATAATAATAATAATAATAAAATATAGTTTCAAGCAATTTATGCATGTTAGAGTTATATTAAACATATTAACCCAATGTTATAGGCTCAAGCCAATGCCTACTGTGGCCATTCCCTTTTCATAAAAAAATTGAAACTATACTATATAGCTGGTCACTACCTTTAGGTTAATTTGTGTCGGTGACTAAGGTGTGTCATATTTATTTTTCCAGTTTTTATTAAAGTTTAGTATTTTCAATATAAAAATAAAAAATAAAAAAGAACAAAAAAAGAAAAGGGAGGAGTGTGAAAAGTGGGGCATGGTTAAAGTTAAACACTAAATGTAAAAAACAACTCAGAAAGTAAACCATGATTAAGCACTATTGAAAAATGCTAAAGTCAAAAATAGGCATAGAAAGCGGATAAAATTTTCAGCGAAAGTGCATTTTGCATTATTTGGTCATCCATTTCCTCTAAAAACAATCATGCAGTCAACAGTCCACAATATATAAAAACAAAATCACAACTTTGACGCAGGAGTTATGTCCTACTATACTCTTTCCAAGAACGTGGAAAGTGGAAAGTGGCTTGGCTTGAAGAGTACTAAATTAATTCTTCGTTAAAGCCTCAAACGTATTGAGCAAAAATATAATATATATATATATATATATATATATTTATATATATCACTCTTTTTTAAACTCATCGCATGTCAATTTAAATAACTATTTATTTGTGCGTTCAATTCTATTGCTTATAAAAATCATATTAACTTATGCAGGAACCGTTCTGTCTTTAAATTGTCTAACATGGGACAAAATTGCCCTTTGCCCTATTTGGGCAAATTATATAGCATTATGCCGGTCTTCCTAAACTAATTAGGGAAATGCTCCTCTTTTAAAACTCGATTTTTGATAAATCGAGTTAGGCCCTATAGTGGTGTTTTTAAGGTGGCTATAATGACGTTTTAAGGACCTATAGTGACGTTTTTTAACTCGAGTTCAATGAAATCGAGTTATAAGCAATGAAATCGACCTATAGTGGCAATTTTTTTTACCTATAACTCAATTTCATTGAAGTCGAGTTAAAAAACGTCACTATAGTCCTTAAAACGTCACTCTAGGCTCCTTAAAACGTCACTATAGGGCCTAAGAAATTTTTTTTTTTTTTTAAACTCGATTTATCAAAAATCGAGTTTTAAAAGAGAGGCATTTTCCTAATTAGTTTGGGAAGTGGAGCATAATGCTATATAATTTTCCCAAAAAGGGCAAAAGCCCATTTTGTCCGTCCAACATGCAACCATTGACATATGATAAGGGATTAACACAAATATTCACAATCCAAAAGTCATGAATTATTTTATTTTATTTTTTTTTTTTGGTTTTTCTAAATGAAAAAAAGGATCTTCATTGTGGATACATCTACCTCACGTGACATTACGTGACCTAAGGGTAATACCACATGTACCATCGAAGTCTTGATAGAACTACTTTTATGGGCACAACACATTTGTTGAAACACCACTACTTAAACCACTCAACTCATGCCAAGCATCTTATGAAGTGATATAAGAACTTCTACCACTAAGCCACACCTCATAGTGGAATCCAAAAGCCATGATTAGTCAACTAATTTCTAACAAAGAAATATATTTAAAAATATATGATTGTGATCAAAAGATTAAGAAAAGAAAATTAATCTTCTCAACAAAAAAATAATAATAATCAAAGCATGCTCTAGATAATTTCTAGGCATGGTGAAAATCTGTTATACGAAGAAAATGATAGTGTAATGCTTATTTAGAAAATCAAAAATACAAAACAATACTGTCTTTGTACTTGATTTGATTGTCTAATTTCAAGCGCTTTTTTTTTTTTTTTTTTCTCTCTCTCTCTATCAAAATCAGGGGCGGAGCTACATTGCTCCTTGCCCCCCAAATTTTTTTTTTCCTCCTACAACTATACTAGTAATAGGATATAGTTCTCCCAAAAAATTAGAATCAGCCCCCCCAATTATTTCTAAGATTTCTAGTTAGTCCAATGGATTTTTAGTTGGCCTCCTTAATTGTTCAAAACTTTATTACTTGTCTGCCCCAATTATTCCTAAGATTTATAGTTAGTCCAAAAGATAATGACTAATTGATCTTCTCTATTGTCCAAAAAATTTATAATTAATCCAATGGATAATAACTCACTCTTTACCATCATTGACAACCCATTTTCCAACATAATTTCAATTTTTTTTTTTCATCTTTAGGTACCTACGGAGCTTCGTTGTAGCTGCTAGTGCAAGCCCATTGCCTCATTTTCTTTCTTCTCAACACAAAAACTCCTATCTCAACCAAAATTATTAATCCATTTTTTTTTCCGGTGCAACATCATCTTCTTGACTCTTTAAAGAAGTGAATATGCAAGTGCATTTTCTTTTTTCTCTCTTTTATCAATCATCATTGTTATTTTACCATTAGTATTATTTTTGTTTCTTTCTTCTACCACTATGTGTGTGTTGATATGCATAAGGGTATTTAAGATTTTTTTTCACTTTTTTGTATTGCTATCTTTATTCCATTAAAGACTGTTGGGCATAATTTTGATGTGAACTGTCTTTAATTGGATTTTTTTTTTTTTGGTATTTGTCTATAATAAACTATATAATTTTCATATGTTCATTAATACTTAAGAATATAACAATTTATCAAAGTTAATAATTTTGTATTCAATATGAACTATGGTTAATATATCAACACTACAATTCGGCCCCCCCAAGTAAAACTTTTTGGCTATGCCCCTGATCAAAATAACGGTTAGGGCTCCATGTCATATATACAAATTTCATCAGATATTTTTCTTGTTTCTTAATTTTTGTTACTTAAAATTTTGGGTTTTTAGAGAAAGATTTTTCATTATTTATTCATTTTATTAAAAATCCTTTCTAATTTTTGTGGTTGTGGAAGATTTGCAATATGGGATATCACGCAAACATTAATTTTAATCTCTTGGGTGACTTGTGTAAAAAAATAAATAAATAAATAAAAACTAGTGACTAGTGAGGAAACTTTCTCCAACATACATGCCCCACCCCCATCTGATTGATGGGAAGATAACCATATAGACTATAGAGTCACCACGAAATTACTAGCTAGCCTTGTCTTCTTGGTAGCTGGGAAAGGAAAAAAGGGGAAAAGATGCACGCACTTAGAAAGTGGGGAATCAATGACTTGCAAGTCTTGCATATAGCGTTAAAGACTTTTAGAATTGCGTGGTGACTTGCGTCAAAACTATTTGGGAAAAAAAAAGGGGTGGAAAAAATAATTGAGTGACCAAAAAGAAATTTTTTTATAAAAACTAAAATAAAAAAAATTCTGCGATAGCTGCGCTCTTTCTTGGCCACTGTATTGGCCGCGGCCTGTGGGGTTTCCAACAACAATGGCACCAAGGGAGTCTAGGTGGTTTCCTATAATATCAAATTAAAATTTAAGGTTCGAAAGTGTTTTTTTAAAAAAGGGTGAATAAATAAATATAGAAGAAATTAAAAGTATAATTCAGGAGGAGAAAGATACAAAACCTATTGTTTACCTTTCAAAAGTGTTATGAGTTTAACCTTAAATTAACCTGTAAGTGATCTCTATCTTGTGGACAGACAAAAACATTGTGAATGGATGTACCAGAATTCATAGTATTTTTAATTTTTCTATGAACAGGTGATTATATTCAATAAAAAAATTGCACCAAAATTTATGCAATGGAAAATCTCTTCCATTTGAAAAAAAAAAACTATACTAAATATTTTAAAATACTCTTTAATTTAAATAATTGATTTTAGAATTAGGGAACAAGAAATGGAGAAAAGTTAATTCTTCTTCCTTTATGGGAGTTCTTCTAGGACAGCGATCTACTTGTTTACTAGCATCAGTAATAGTAGCATCAGTTCTTGGCATTTGTGTACTTGTGTTTAATAGGTAGGCTTTTTTTTTTTTTTTTTTTTTAATTTTTAGACATTTTAAATCTAATAGGAATGGTAATTTTGGAAGACTGCCCTGACCCAAAGGGTAGATTAATACACAACATTATTTACTTCAAATTAACAAAGTTTTGTTAATTGGTGGTGGGATATACTATTTGGGATTAAAATTTCCTAAGATAGTATTTGTTTATGTGCATTAGGTATTCTTTGTGATTAAACCTTAATGCTATATAATTAAATTTCAACTTATCTTATTGAAAAATGCAACAGTTTAAGCTGTGAAGATACAATTTTGAGATATTTAGATTTGAGTCGGTTTAAAGTGTCTTCCTTAAGAACTGGTGCACAATTCTTGTTATAATTTTGGTTAAATGATTATAATTAAATTTACTATTCCCTAATAGTTTAGACTTTTGAAAAAATTGGTAATTTAACATAGTATCAAAGTAGAAGATCTTGACTTCAATCTTTATCTCTCATTTAAAATGTTAAAAGTCCTACATATTGAACCCCACTTATTAAGGGGGAGTTTGGGCTTACGCGTGAGAGAAAGTGATAGAATTATAATTGATAAATGATTTAATTCACCCTAACAACCTAAGCTTTTAAAAAAATTGATATCTTGTAAACCAAATCTTATACCTGCAGGTCATCAGAAAATTACTCTACATCCTATTCTCTTCCTTTCACGAACCCAGAAAGTGGGCCACGATGCTCCTAAGCCTTCCTTGACAATTGAGTTAAGTTTGATAAAAAAAAATGATAAATTACACAAAATTTCCTTGAACTTCTTCACGTTCATTTTCACCCAAATTCTCTTATTATAATAATAATAATAATAATAATAATAATAATAATAATAATAATAATAAGGGTTGGGTTCAAGTTATTATTATTATTATTACAGTTTCAAGCAATTTATGCAGCCCATTCCCTTTCCATAAAAATATTGAAACTAAACTATATAATTGGTCACCATTAGGTTAATTTGCGTTGGTGACTCACTAAGGTGTATCCTATATTTCTTTTTTTAGTGTTTACTGAAGTTCGTTGTAAAAATGTTATGAATGTACCACTTCTCTTAAGTTGAACACCAAAAAAAAAAAAAAAAAAAACCTATACTGTATTCTTCATTTTTTTTATTTTTCTAGAAAAACCTCTCAATTGAAACTATACTATATAGCTGGTCACCACCATTAGGTTAATCTATGTCGGTGACTAAGGTGTGTCATATTTCTTTTTTCAGTTTTTATCGAACAAATGATTAATAATGGAAAGAGAGGACACTTCTTATAACTTTCCAAAATTCTCCAACATGCATACCCCACCACCCATCTGATTAATTGAAAGAGAACTATATAAAGTCACCACGAAAATTAGTCGCTACTCTCGTCTTCTTGTTCTTGGTAGGTAGGAAAAAGAGAAAAAGGGGAAGATGCATGCATTGAAGAAAGTGTGGAATCAATGACTTGCTGCAAGTCTTGCATATAGTGTTAAAGATTGTAAAGGCACTGAAATAAAGTATGTAAAAGAAAAAAAAGAAAAAGAAAAAAGAGATACGAATTGGGAAGCCTTTTTTGTTATATTAAGGGGATTACGCAATGCCCCCAGGTTTTGAATCCATAATGTCTTTTTTGGGGAGATACAGATCGACATACTTCTAAGAAATTGAAGGAAAAAAAAAAAAAAAAAAAAAAAAAAAAACCTTCAAATCTTAAGGGATGACGAATTGCCTATTTGAAAAACCCACATAAATTAAGCCTATAATTTCCTTCTGCACTTTCATTAAACACTGTTTTTACACTTGTGACTTACTTTACTCAAATATGCATTTATATGCATGACACCATTAGCTAGACAACATTTATGTACATGGTATATTTTGTGGTGTTTTATGTATATAGTTCAAATCCTACCAGCAACTTTCCCTCCCCCATTATCAACCTATGAAAAAAAATATTTAAGAAAATTGGAAAAATAAAACTATAAATTAAAATTGCGCATTAATTATGTCCAACACGGCACACTAATTATGTCTTCTTGCCAAACTCGAAAGTCATCAATTGAGCAATTTGAAATTCATGTTACATGGACTTCATACCATTAACAAGGTTCACCAAATAAGAATTGACAACTGAATCAAATTTGTCAACCCTAATAAAATCTATAAAATTTGGTTTAGTACCTCCCACCAAAATAAATTTGTAGTCTCCTTTGTATTATTCTTCTTCTTATCATGCTTTTAGATTATGCATAATAATCAGGTTTCATTAGCTCATTTATGGCCCAAGCGTCCAAGTTTTCAATAAAAGCCCTTAGATATTTTCTACTGAAAAACTTAACGCCATCTGTTGTGGGTTGAGTTGTGTAGTTTTCCGTTTTATTGGTAAGCGATTATATATTAATTTGATATTAAATATTCTTCTAATTTTTACTAGATTAATAAGCCAACAGGGATCAAAAAGGTTATACCAAGATAGTGATAGTGTAAAACTTCTTTAGAAAATCAAAAACACAAAACAATATTGTCTTTGTACTTGATTTGATTGTCTAATCCCAAGCACTTTTTCCTCTCTCTCTCTCTCTCTCTCTCTCTCTCAAACAATGATGGCATGAAAAAAATAATGGTTAGAGCATTCCCATTGGCAATTGTAAATGGTATATGTAGGGAAAATTTAGCATAAAGGTACAAAAAGAGCCCAGCAGTCAGACTTGTAAAATCTTAAAATTGTAAATTTTTTTGCAATTATACTACAATGACATCCTAAATGTAGGATGACACTATAGCATTTTAGTAAAAATTATTATATATTTTAATTGATAAAGTGGAAGAAAGACGGGGGAGAAAAAAGAGAGAGAGTTGTATTGGAATATATTATATTATTTTAGTGGGTAATATATATTATTTTAATGAGTAGAATGGGAAAATAAAAGTTGGGATGTTGGTTGTGTTGTAAAATGATATAGTATAATTGATAAAGTAACTTTTTAAAATGGTAAAATAGAATAAGATAGAAGTTGCGGATGCGAATGCTCTTAAGGCTCCATGTCATATATACAAATTTCATCAAATATTTTCCTAGTTTCTTAATTTTTGATACTTTAGATTTTGAGGGCCTGTTTGGTAGCCCATTTTGAACACATTTTTTAGCATTTTATACAACATTTTACATTTTTTCATACATTTTTTCACCCACATGTATATCAAAAACACTTAAACAACATTACTCAAACTCTTTTACCAAACACCCCCTGAGTTTCTAGAGAGGGATATTTTTCATTATTTTTTCATTTTATTCAAAATACTTTCCAATTTTATGGTTGTGGAAGATTTGCAATATGGGATATCATGCAAACATTAATTGTAATATCTTGGGTGACTTGCGTAAAAAAAAACTCCTAGGATTGTGTGTTCTTGGTTTTCTTGTTTTTCTAGAAAAAAATCTCTCAATTGTCCAAACGAAGAGACTAGTGAGGAAATTTTCTCTTACCTAAAAATAAACGGAGGAGAATATTACATCTACACTTTTTAAATTTTGCTTTCTATTAAGCTCTCTTCACCTAGCATTTGGATGTTATACTTATTTTTTATTTTCCTCAATGTCCTTGCAGTGAAGTAACTATAGCTCCTTTTTTTCTCCTCTAATCTAGGTGCTTCTAGAACTCTTTTTAGTCTAAATTTATACACAAATCTGCCAATTAGGTATGTCATGACTTCATTTGCATGTTCTTCCTTTTTGGTCTAAATTAACTATTACTTAAACCATGTATGAAATAGAAAATGTTTTGCTCAATTGTGGAGCTTAGGTGATTTAGATATTGTCAAAAAGGAAATTGAAAGGCTTGAGTTACTACCAAACAATCCAAATACCATCTAGAGTTACAAAACTAACCAGATAACACTGACCTTCAAACATCTTTATGTTCTTTTAGTATCAACTTAAGAATAAAAAAATCTGATGACAAGCCTAGGAAATTAAATTATGAGAATAAGGAAAAAAAATCACAATAGGCTGTTTAGGCAACATCCTTTGAACGGTTTTAGACCCCTTAAAACACAACAATTGGATTAACCTAGTTTATTAGCCAAGTGATTAACTTAGTCAAATTATGCAAATCTAGGTTAACACAATCAATTAATCATATCAAGAATATAAAGCAGCGGAAAAATAAATAACACAATGATATGATCACCCAGGAAACCACACGGTAAAAACCTGGAGAGGATTTGACCTAGCTATCCTCAAGGTAAACTGAATCCACTATGTGAAAGAATCGAAGTTTATACAAAAGGACTTACAAGCTCCCTGCTTAACTTCCTAATGCTACCCACTAGTAGAACTTACTGACACGACCACGTGCAAGCTCTAAATCCACGGACTCCTTCTTTCTTGGACTCTTTAATCAAGTACAAGCACCCCCGCTTGTGTATCTTTAAGTTCTTGAATCTGCAACTGAATGATCACCAAGTTCTTGACATAATCTTGAATCTTGGAAACCCTAAGTATATGTGAAGGCAAACACCTCTAGATCTCACAAGAGATTCACACATACAGCATAAAGAGCAACCTTAGAGAGCTTTGGGTACAAAACCCTAGATCTACAAAAAGAGGCACAAGATGGCACTCTAATCTCTCTAAAAATCACCTAAAAATGTTTTAGGGTTTTCCTTATATATAGGAGTGTTTTACTTGAACCTTAAGACATTGAAGTAAAGTTTGAGCTGAACTAGAATTCTGCAGAAAAATAAATCTGCACATGGTTCGATCGATCGAGCCTTGCAGATTTAGTCCAATAAATTCTACAATCACTCGATTCCAATTTTACAAACAAACATACTTTGAGCAAGTCTAAACCTAGACTCTATGTTTTGATTATGGTTTGCCAACAAAATACATATTGAAGTTCTAATATATTAGTTTCTAATTTCTTAGAACCTAACATCCTTCCTTACACCAAAAGGAGCTCAATAATATACTTTTCAATTGTACTCCACCTTAATTTTGACAATTTAACATTCCATTATTGTATTGATAATTGCAATTGGGCTAGCCAATTTTTTTTCAGTAATATAATTTACATGAATTGTTGCATCGTAGATCTAGAAGGTATCCCAAATGCCTAAAAGTCGCTTGGAATGGGACAAAGAGAAAGCTCATGGCGTTCAGTAAAAAAGAAAACATTATTGGGAATTTTTTGTTTACCTTATTTGCTTTATGACATTGTCTATTACTGTTTTATGTGGTTTTTTACATTGTCAAGAACTATTTTATGTGTTTTATGATATTTGAATATTGAAAAGGTAATTTGAAAAATTAGTATATTCAGATCAGTTTATTAGAATTTATGACTTCTGTTAATGTATGTTTCACATGACCTATGAGCAAGGTTTCAGTAAGTTCACTAATGAATTTGTGTAATATTTGATAGTGTGCATCCTCTATTACTAGTTTTGGTATACTAAACTTTGGCTGAAACAAAAAGACTCAAGTTATGCAGCACAATAGAGGTTCACTATTATATGCTTGAAAAGAATTGATGATTATTGAATTTGTTTTATGGGTGATTATTAAAGCTTAATTTTGCTCCCCAGAGGGCTTAGATGTAGTCAACTAATTTTAATCATATCATTTTCCTTACTTTTTGTATTTTTTTTGTATTTTTTTTTTTTTTTACTTACTGATTTTAAGTGAACTTGCTTAAACTAAATGGCATATGTTCATAATATTTTTCATTGTGTACAAAAATGGGTTGAAATTTAGTTAGATCTCAATTATTTTAACCAACTGATAACCATTTATTTATTTTAGGAGGGTTTTTATTTTTTTTATCCTATCCCTTCCACCTCAACATTTAAGTAATTTAGCTGTCTACATATTATCGGACGGAAATGGACTTAGCCATGGATTATGAAATTATAGTGAATGTTTAGGCCACCAACCGATTAACAGCTACTACTACTACTACTAATAATAATAATAATAATAATAATAATAATAATAAGGATTGTGATTTTTCCCTACAATAATAATAATAATAATAATAATAATAATAATAATAATAATAATAATAATAATAATAATAATAATAAGGATTGTGTCGGTATATATAGTCAGCACAATACTTTTTTCAAATGTCCACCACGCTTCTGGCATCATCTCCTATACCTTTATTGGCTAATAAGGATTGTGATTTTTCCCTACAATCTCTTCGTCCCCACAAATGTAACAATCCATGTAGTTATCTTCCTTTATATGTTTAGCACAATACTTTTTGCAAATGTCCACCACGCTTCTAGCATCATCTCCTATACTCTTATTGGCTAATAAGGATTGTGATTTTTCCCTACAATCTCTTCGTCACCACAAATGTAACAATCCATGTTTGATGGGAGTCCCATCATGGGACACGTTTTTTGTTATGATAGCTTTTCTGCCCCTCTTTGGACCCTTTTCTGCCATGATAATTGACAAGACACGGTTTTTGCTAGGATAATAGGAGTAGTGGAGTACAGGCTGGATGGTTTCTCACTTTTTTTTTTTTTTATAGGAGTATAGCCCATAGTTATAACTTACACGGTTTCTCACTTTTTTTTTTCTTTTTTGTTTTGTTTTTAATCTGACACTTTATCTATTATTATAAATTATTATATCAATTAATAATTTGATGTGTATCATATCAACTCATTAGTATTATAGTGATACTAATTTATTAAACCATGTATTAAATTAATTTTTATTTGTGCAGGTTTAGACTTTAAAGTGGTCACAGCTTTAGAAAAATTGTAATAACCAAGTTCTATTGTTTTAATTATAAATTGTGTTTTATTTATCTATGTTAGGACATATGTGTGTTCACTTGTTAAGAACATATGTCACTTATTTATGTAAATTGGCTAATCCTTTTGACAAAACCCACTCTACTTGTAATTGGGTAGTTCTAGGTGTTTTTAATACTTCAAGAAACAAGGTTTCAAGATCAAGTGTTGAAGTCATCAAGTCTGTCCAAGAAAAAGCAAGCTGAAGTGAAATTTCATTAAATCTCGACACCTGCTCGATAGCTACCTCGACACCTGCTATCTGTCGAGATTTATAATTTCAGATTTTCTGATTTGATTTTCTTGGGATCCGTGAATATGGTTTTGGGCCTTCTTTTCTTCTAACCCTAAACATATAAAAGGATTGTTTTAAGAGCCGTCAAATTGTACACAAGTTGTAAAAGCATTGAACAATCTCTATTCAAGCAAATTATGATCAAAAGACGAAGTTCTTGACCTAGTTCATCTTCTCTCAAGAAGTTGCTGTGTATGTGCACCATAGGGTTTTGTAACCAAGCATCTTCCTGATCTTCATTGTGTATGATGAACTGAAGAACTTTGTAGCCAACCTCTCCTTCTAAGTTGGTGTTTGAAGTCGCGTACTGGGATCCGCACATTGGTTAGTCACGTACTTGGGAGCCGTGCATTAAAGGTGGAAATTGTCACTATAGATCAAGTCCAATTGGGTATTAGGGTAAGGGTTCAACTATAGGTTGGTAAGGTACTTGGGATTCCTTTACTTGTAACCGCTTGATTTGATAATAGTGGAGTTTTGGGAGTGGTGACCTGAAAATCACCCGGTGGGGTTTTTGCCGTTAGGGTGTTCCCCATTCGTAAACAAATCACCGTGTTATTTATTTTTCCGCTGCATATTTAGTATTTGGTGATTTGTTTGTGCTTCCACGTATTTTCATGTTAAATTGATTAATTAATGGCTAATTAATTAATTGATTTTATCACAAGGGATCATTCAGATTGTGGCCTATCAAATGGTATCAGAGCAGGCACACTCTGATTAGGTTTTAATCTTTGTTGTGCTGCTCCATTGACCCCTGTTTGTCATGGATAGAGGACAATCTTTAATCATACCTCCTTTATTTGATGGCACTAACTATGCATACTGGAAAGTACGCATGAGAGCTTTCTTGCAGTCTTTAGATGAGAAGGTGTGGCAAGCTGTAGAGATTGGCTGGACTAAGCCAAAGGAAGAACCGACCGATTGGGATGATGCTAAGATCAAGGCGGCTAACTTCAACAGCAGAGCGCTAAATGCCCTATTTAGCGTAGTCACCAATGAGGAGTTTAAGAAGATATCCTCAACTGAAACTGCTAAAGAGGCTTGGACCATCCTCCAAACAACCTATGAAGGAACAAAGGCTGTCAAAGATTCAAAGTTTCAGAAGCTCACTACAAGTTTTGCAAAAATTAAGATGGAGGAGGATGAGTCGTTTGATGAGTTCTATGCCAAGCTCAAGGACATAGTGAACTCAGCCTTCAATCTTGGGGAAACCATCCCTGAACCCAAGATTATAAGGAAGGTGCTCAGATCTCTACCTGAGAGATTTCATGCCAAGATTACGGCAACTGAGGAATCAAAGGATATAGACTAGATTCCTTTGACTGAGCTGGTTGGAAACTTGCAAACCTATGAGATAGGGTTATTTAGGATTGGCAAGTCAAGTAAAGGCAAAAGCATGGCCTTGAAGGCAAAGAGCAGTGACACAGATGAGTCTTCTGATGATGAAGATTCCAAGATGAAATCCTACATTACCCGGCAGTTCAAGAAGTTTATAAAGAATGCCAATGGAAGAAGCTTCGACAAGGACCGCAGGCAGTTTAGTTCTTCTCAGTTTAAAAGCCAAGACAAAGGGAAGAAAGATGCTAAGGATGACGGTCAGTATACTGTTCTCGCAGGACCAAAGTGCTTTGGGTGTCATAGGTTCGGACACATGAAACATGAGTGTCCTACATATCTCAAGAGCATTGGGAAAAGCAAGGCACTTGCTGTAACCCTAAGCGACATTGAGCCTGAAGATGATTCCGACAATGAGGATGACGGAATCTTAAATGCCTTCACTGCCACAGTCAATCCTACTGAAGGGATTGTTGAAAAAGTGGATGAAGAAGAAGAACTGGTGGAGTCCAAATTTGAGAAGATGGATGATCAAGATGATATCCATTCAGCCTATGAGAAGCTTTACAAGCTCTCTGAAAAGCATAAGAAATTATATAGGCTGGCCACCAAGAAGCTCAGTGATGTGGAACTTGATCGTGAAGAGTTGTCTACGAAGTTTGATGAGGCGAATCAAACTATTGGAGCACTGAGATTTGAGAACAACTTTTTGGCTGAGAAGACTAAGAAGCTTGAAGCGGAGCTGTTTCAAGTCAGAGCTCAACTGGAGAGGACCTCAAGTGCAAAGCTTGATGAGATGCTTAGCAATCAGAAATCTACTTCGAATCGAACTGGTTTGGGGTATGGTATTTCTTTCTCTAATACTGCTTCTACTAGTAATATTGTTTTTGTTCCTCTTGCTAATAACACTGAAATTGAGAACATTGATGTTAAAACTGAATTAGCTAGTGAGAACTTAGACAAGGGTAAATTTATCTTAGGAGCACCCCCTAAGCAAGATAAGAATACTGCTAAAAACCCTAGGGCTAAGAAGGCTAACTCTCAAAAGCCTAAACAAAAGAAGCAGCATCTCTGTCATTATTGTGGAGCTGCCGGTCATACTCAACTAAATTGCTATAAATGGTTAGCCACTCAACAGAGCAATGGCATGATAGCATCTGGAAGCCAAAATCAGCTTCAATCCTCTCTTGCTCCTCTTGGAGATCTTCTAAAAGCCCTCATGTTCATTTCAAACTTGAACGGTTTAAATTCTTCCCCTTCACCACCTGTTCAAGGATTCAATCAAAGGAAAGGTTCTTCCAAGGTGTGGAAGAAAAAGGTCTCTAAGTAATTTCATCACTTTCTTCTCCCTTCTTGTTTTTTCCTTGTTTGTTGCATTGCTTGTGTGTTTTTCTTTTCTGCTGAGTCAGTCTAGTTTTTGCTTTGCTTTGATAACATGTTTTTGTTTATTTATTTTCAGTTTTGTTTATTTTGTTTTTGATAAAAAAAATAAAAAAAAAATTGAAAAATACAAAAACAGTGTGTGTTATGTGTACTTTGGTATTTGTGTACCTTGGATAGCTAATGAAACAAAGTTGTCTAAACTTTATATCTCTTGTAGCTTAGATGAGCATCTCTATGCACAACTAAGCAAGTGAGCTTTGTGGCTCTTGTTTGTGATGAGTAAGATTAAGTTATCTCTTAAACTTAACACTCATATCACTCTTTTTGACGGGTAGGACTAGAAAATCCTAAGAGAAAGGCATAAATGACCATCTCACCACTGTTGCCCGCCAATCATAGTATGACACCTGTATGCTTCGGCATAGCAAAAGTGCAGTGTCAAAGACATCTGTATGCTTCGGCATAGCAAAAGTGCAATGTCTATGCTTAACATGTTGGGTATTTCTTTTCTCTCTTTATATGCCCATGCATGATATGCTTAAAAGAAAATATGCAAAGAAAATATAAAGCTAAAAGATTAAAATGCTTTAACTATGATTGCAAGCTTGTTTTCTAGGAGATGTGGGAGTCATAGGATGTACCTCAAAGGTGATAGTCCCCATCAAACAGTTATGATTGTGTATGAGTTAAAGTTATTTTCTCATATCTCAGATCATCATAACATGTATACACATACGTAATCTTGTGATGTTTTTCACACACAACACGCAATATTCTTTGCTACTTTTGATACATGTGCAGGTACAATGTGATTTGGCCATCACAAGTGTTTACATATGCTAATGTATGCTCACTAAACTTTCTTAACTTGTTTTTGAGAAATAAAATTGGTTAGACTTGTTTAGTGTGTGTGTGTGTGTGTTTCTAAGGATCTATGTGCTTGAAATTTCTTGTTGAGAGATGATTTTGAGAGCTTTTTATGTTGAGTGGATCTTTGGTTGAGGTGTATGTTGGATTGCATTCATGTTTGTGTTTTTCACTTCTCGAAAAACTGCTTTTCAATGATGGCTCGACACCTTCTCGACACCTCCTCGATACCTTGTCATCTGTCGAGCTTCTCAAGCCTTTTCTAATCGCAATCTCGACACATGTCTTGACACCTGATGGATTGATCGAGAAAGTCTCTGTCTCCTCGATAGCTTCTCGACACATTGTCTATCGATCGAGCTTCTTGTATCTGAATTTGGTCTTGCACCTCGATACCTCTCGATACCTTCATCTGTCGAAGACAATTTCCTCGATTCCTTCCTCGACAGCTTCCTCGATACCTCTCGACACCTCAGCTGTCGAGAATTACTGAAGTGCCTATTTAAGGACCTGTCGCGATTCTGATCTCATTTCCTCGATCTCTCTCGATCTGTTCGACGGCTTTTCACCTCCCAAACGTGGTCTCTCTCACTCAAATCTTCAAATCTTCATCACTTTTGGTCTTCCCTTGATTTCCATCACCTGGTATGTTCTTTTACCCTTCCTTTTTCATGCATTTCATGTTTTGAAACCTAGGTTTTTGGGATTTTTGAAAATTTTTGGGGTTTTTGCCGTTAGGGTTTTCCCCATTCGTAAACAAATCACCGTGTTATTTATTTTTCCACTACATATTTAATATTTGGTGATTTGTTTGTGCTTCCACGTATTTGCATGTTAAATTGATTAATTAATAACTTAGCTAATTAATTAATTGATTTTATCACAAGGGATCATTCAGATTGTGGCCTATCAATCTATAAATATTTTCTCATTATAAATGTCTACTAAAAAATATTTATCTGAATATGAAAAACCTCTAAAACAGAGAAAAATTGAAAAACAAATTGAATCTCAAAAATGATCTATGGATAAATTTGAAAGTTCAATATGTGTATAAAACACTATGAACGTTTAGACCCCTAATTTTCAAATTATCAATTCAAGATTATTATCAAACAATTAATGTACGGAATATGAACATAAGCATAAAACATAATTGATAAACAATCTCAACCAAATAAAATCACATCCACAACAGAAATTAAATGGCAAAGATTAAGGGAAGAGAGATACAAACACAAGGATAACACAATGATATGTTATTGAAGAGGAAACTGAAGCTCTCGGTGTAAAACCTCTCCGCCGCCCTCCAAGTGGTAAATAATCCACTAAAGAATGTAGTTGAGATACATGAACAGCAGAAGACCCTCTAAGCCTAATCTACCCAGTGTACCTAAGCCTTCTAAGCTCCTACTCCAACGAGGTTACGTTGAACCTATTTCTTCTTTAGCTTACCGGATTCCGCTATAGCTCATAGCATCAACCAATATGAAATTGGTCCCTTCCTAACTACTTCCCAAGCACCAAATGGCATTCTCACAGATATGGGTATGGTGAGAAAAGGATTTGGGTAATGAACCTCTCAAGGATTTGCGAGTTCAAGCTGTAAGCTAACGGCCTGGCCAGCTTGGGACTTTTGTCCTGTAGTGAAACAACTAGCATGACCCTTCAACTCTCTTGCACGCTCCAAACGTGTGCCAACTTTGGCGGCTTCCCAGTCACGAGTCACTCGCGAGTCTCTACATCCTTGTAATGCTTATGCATGAGTACCCTTCTTCACCCACACGTCACGTGCGTTTGGGGTGATATCCTTATAGGATTGGGTACGAGAGTTAAGACTTTCAAACCTTCTAGTGAAGCTTTCCAAGCATTTGGTGAATGCTCCAATCATCTTCATCACGCCTATCATTCTGGGATCACCATTTTGATCTCTTGATAACTTAACAGCCTAAGTCCTTTTGTCATTTCTTGGTTCTTGTGACCTTGGAGTGCTTGCATTATTCAATGCCCTCAGCTTATGACAGTTGGGTCTTGTATGTCCTTGCAGTCTGCAATGATGACAAAAATGATTCGTTCTAGGACCTCGTTGCGATCTTGGAAATGATCTCCCTCTAGCTTCATAAGTGACCTTTGATTGATTACGAGGCTTATTCAACATCCGTGGATTAATCACATTCTTCTTCTTTTCATCCTTAACTTTCTCAGGAGTAGAGGCATCTATAATTGGCTCTGTGACCTTTACAAACTTCACTTCTTTGGTGACATTGGCCGATGAGCTACTCCCTTCGGTATATCCCAACCTGGACTTGTCTGAGAAATGTTTTTAAGAAGAAATGACATCATCTAGCTTCTTGGTGGAGACTCTCTCTACCATGGCATTTGCTCGGACTACCTCATGCTCAAGGAATTTCACTTGGTGTCAGCTTCGGTTAGCTCACCATTTAGCATCTCTATCTCACACTTAGCCTCCTTGTATCTTACTAAGAGACTTCTATAGTCCTCTTATGCTTTCTTCATCTTCTTCACAGCTGCATTGGCCACACGTGCATATTCTCCTGATTTTTCAAGGAGTGAATTGTAATCCTCTTGAATACTAGCTATATCTTCATCTTCTTCAGCATCAGATTCTTCTACAATTCCCATTGATTCCTCATCACTATGCTCCCTAAGTTCTTGCATAAGCAAATTCAAGTCCTCCGTGGACTCAACATGAGCAATAGTCATAAATGCTGAGAAATTTCCTTCTTCATCACAGCTGTCCTCCGAATCAGAATCTGATGAATCCGAGTCATTGAGTGTTGTGGCATATGCCTTGCCCTTTATCCTCAAGTAATTGGGACACTCCTTTTTAAAGTGACCATGCCCATTACACTTAAAACAAGTAATTCCCTATGTAGATTGGGATTCCTTTCCATCTTTCCATTTGAATTCCTTTTTATCCTTTCCGGAACCTCGAAATTTCCCTTTATCACCAAACTTTCCACTTTCCTTGAATTTTAGGAACTTCAGGAAGTTTTTCACTAGGTAGACAACATCCTTTTCAACTACATCCTCATCTGATGTGTTCGAAACTTCCACCCTTTCATTTACGGTCTTGAGAGCAAGAGATTTGCTTTTCCTTTGATTGGGCAATGATAGTTCGTAAGTCTGAAGAGAACCAATTAGCTCTTGGACTTTGATTTCATCTAAGTCCTTACTCTCTTCAATAGCCGTCACTTTGGCACGGAAAATTTCTGGTAATGAACGAAGAATTTTTCGAACAACTTTTGAGTCCTCCATTTTCTCTCCTAAGTTAAACTTGCTGATTACAACTTCATTCAACTTACTATAGAAAGAGTCAAAAGACTCATCCTTACTCATTCTCAGCTCCTCAAACCGAGTGGTTAACATTTGGAGCTTGGTATCTTTCACTTTCCTTGTTCCCTCATAAGTGGTCTCTAAAATCTGCCATACTTCCTTGGCAATGGTCATATGAGAAATCTGGTGGAACTCATCTGGAGACACACCACAGAAAATCACGTTAAGTGCTTTACTGTTAGCATTAGACGTGGCGAGTGCTGCCTTATCCCATGTGGATTTGGCTACCCCAGGCCTGGTCCAACCTATATCAACGGCATCCCAAACAAATTCATCAATGGAACATAAAAATGCTCTCATGCGAACCTTCCAAAATGCATAATTACTACCATCAAAATATGGAGGTGCATTTAGGGATTGAGACCGGTCCATCTCAATATGAGGTCAAGGATCACACTATGGTAATGAAACCAATAAAAGTGCACCTACTCTGATACCAATTGAATTTTCAATTAGTGTATAAAACATTATGAACGTTTAGACCCCCAATTTACAAATTATCAATTCAAGCTTAATATCAAACAATTAATGTGCGGAACATAAACATAAGCTTAATATAGAATTGATAAACAATCTAAACCAAATAAAATCACATCCACAGCAGAAATTAAATGGCAAAGATTAAAGGAAGAGAGATACAAACACAAGGACAACACACGATGTGTTATCGAAAAGGAAACCGAAGCCCTCAGCGTAAAACCTCTCCATCGCCCTCCAAGCGGTAAATAATTCACTAAAGAATGTAGTTGGGATACATGAATAGCAGAAGACCCTCCAAGTCTGATCTACCCAATGTACCTAAGCCTTCTAAGCTCCTACTCCAACGAGGTTATGCCGAACCTATTTCTTCTTTAGCTTCCCGGATTCCACTACTTGACCATAGCATCAACCAATATGAAATTGGTTCCTTCCTAACTACTTCCCAAAGCACCAAATGGCCTTCTCACAGATGTGGGTATGGTGAGAAAAGGTTTTGATCAAGAACCTCTCAAGAATGTAACAATGGAAAGGAAGAGAGTTGAGGAATTTAAAGAGTCTCTAAATGAAGATTGGGGATGAATCAATCTTGTTTTTCTCTAGAGTTTCTCTCTCAAAATTCTCTCTAGAAGCTCTCTACATTTCGTGGGTATAAGGGTCTATATATAGTAGGGTGAGAAAGGAATGTGAAGAGTCAATTATTCCAAAACAGGGTGGTTTGGTGACTTGGCCTTGCGACTAAGTTGAGTTGCGAGTTCAAGCCACGAGCTAACGGCCTGGCCAGTTTGGGACTTTTGTCCTGTAGTGCAACAGCTGGCATAACTCTTCAGCTCCCTTGCATGCTCCAAACGTGTGCCAACTTTGGCGACTTGCCAGTCGTGAGTCACCCGCGAGTCTCTGCATCCTTGCACAATCTTGAGCAATTCTTCACACTCTCTCACTCACTATCCTTACATGATTCCCACCTAAATAAAGGGTTACTAATTGCTAAAATACATGCAAATTTGACACGAAATAAAGCCAAAAAAATGGTTGATAAAATTCAACCTTACAAAAATAATTTTTTATTTTAACCATTAGCTAGTGTGAGTCATATTCCAGGCCAACTTTAATATTGTAAATTGAAAATTTCTCTATATAAGAATTTTTATTTAATTATGATTGCATTGAGTCTAAGAGGATTAAATTAGAAGCGAAATTTCAAATTGTAATAACACGACATGTTAGGTGAATTGTCAGGTGAATGCTCCAAACATTCAATTCTGTTACCATTCATTGTCTCCCCCAATACTCACTCAAGCGAGTTGGTACTTAAGAGAAATTTTTATTTTCTCTACTATCTTTATCATATTATGTCTCTTTAGTGACTCAATATTTTCAAAATTTTACCTAAAACCATAGAGAGGATGTTGAGAATACCAATTTCCTTCGTGAGAAAATTCATTGTAGCCTCTATACCTTCATCCTCTCCCCAATTGCCATAACTACCATTAGCTACGTTAGTATTTTCGACCCACCACTTAATGATGGAGACTATATATTTTGACACAATACCAATAGGTTATACACCAAACTAACACATTTGAAATGCTAAGGACCAAATTGACACATAAATTAAATGATAGCGATCAAAATACTAATTTGCCCCTTTATTATCATTTCAGTGGGCAAATACTCTTTTGCAACTAAATTTTGTCCATAAAAGAAATGACTTGGGTGCTGGCTTGATGATAAAAAGTATATATTTATTATGGAGCAAGCACCACAGGTTTGAAATTCTCTCTACTAACATTTTCTCAAAAAGAAGAAGATAAATTATTAGAATTGTGTAGTTAAATAATTATAGTTATTGATAATGGAGGAATCAGTTGGTTGAACACTTTGGCTTCGGTGGACTACGGCGTTAGCGGAGGCCTGTAAAGAGAGAAAACAATCAAAGGGTGACCGGGGTGGACCGGCCAAATACCCTCCAATGGCAAAGTTAGTATCTTCTCTCAAATAGAGTTCCAACTTTGTGGGAGTAAAATCTCAGAGTTTTTTCATACCTTTGCATGGTTTAGATTGGTCCTTATATAAGGCACTCTAGAGCGGTTATTGGTTCAATAACTTCCCCCAGATTTGTGGGATCTGGACATAACTTCCTCAACGGTTACAGAAATTACAACCGCTACTGGAAGTTACATACTTGGGAGGAATCGATGGCGATGAACACGGTTTGATTAACCGCTCCAGAATTTGCTAAGTGTTGTGTGGTCGTCCATGTGCAATGCCCATGGACGACTCTTTGTTAGACTACTGTGTGGTCGTCTATGCGCTTTGCCCATGGACGACTCTTTCGACCTGGTTCCCTGGTGTATTCAATTGATTAATACTCAGGGACAACATATTTGGACGAATCAAAGATGGTTTGTCCGTTTGACTAAATGGTGAGCATGGACGACTCCTCTGGACGAAGCATAGATGTAATTTTTTGCTATCCCATCAGTTGCCCCCTTATCCAAGGTGTTGTCCAAGGATGTTGTGGGTATTTAATTCCCTTTATGTAGCCACGTGTTGTGATCTAATTCATTGACCAATTAAGTCGATTACATTTTCCCAGGCAATTGCCACGTGTCATCTTCTTAGTGGATGGCGTCACTTCGCTGACCCTACCCCTGGGCCCTATAAATAGGCACATTCTCTTTCTTGCCCTTTACCTTTCTCATAAACTCCCTTCTGCCATCTCATCCAAGATTCTCGTCTAGCCTTCGTCCTAGTTTTGTCAGGTATTTCCTCTTCCTTTTAGGTTTTCGTCTTGTTCTTTATTTTAGCTATGTCTTCGTCTAGTAGCACAGAGAGAGAAATAAACGAGTATCAGGACGTCTCGTCTGGGAGTTATGAGAGTGGTGAGGGTAGCACTAGTTATAGTAGTAGTTCCTCGGACGAGCGTTATTCGTCCAGGGTTCCTGGCATTTCCTTAGAAGAATTTCAGGAAATGCAACGTAGGACGACCTCTGGAGCTGGGGCTAGCTCAGCCAGAGCACCACCTAGCCCTTCTCAGGACGAGGAGGAAGAAGAGGAAAATGTAATATACAGCTATGCACCTAAAGTAGCATCCACCTTAGACGCCCCTAAGTTAAAGGTTTTAGTAGATAGATACCAAATCCCCAGGGAGTTCGAACCTCGTCTACCCAAGGAAGGAGAGTGGTGTTGTTCTCCTTCCTCTGGTTTGGAAGTATACACATCTTACCTTCTAGCTGGTCTTAGGTTTCCATTAAATTCTTTTTTTAGAGGTCTTCTTCATAGGTTGGGCATTGGTTCTAACCAGCTCAACCCCAATGGTTGGAGGACGATAGTTGCCATGCAAGTGTTATGGCGTAAGGCACTGGAAGGGGAATGTTCTATAACAGTGGATGAGTTCCTCTACTGTTATAAGCCTTCAAAAATAAAAAAAATTATGCTGGTTTTTACCAATTCTCGTCCAGAGGCTCTCACGATAGCTTAATAAAGGGCCGCAGCTCGTCTGACAGCTCTGAAAAAAAAGTGTTTTTTTATTATTTCTGGAAATTGGGCTAGAGACCCAATAGATGTTGGTAATGCCCCCTTCCCTCCTTTTACCAGCCCCATAGGTCGCCTTCGTCCTGAGGGTATGTTTTCTTTCCATGTTATTTCTTTTATTCCTTACATTTTTTCTAACTCTCAATCGTCTAACCACCTTTCTTTTTATTGGTGCAGCTGTTGTTCGTCCACGTTTGGACAGATCATACTTGGATCGAATTGATCAAGTACGTGCCTTCCCTAGAAGGACTTTTCACGATTTAGTAACTTTTAGTAGTTTGGCAACGTGAGGGCTATGTCCAGAACCTATTGCTGAGAACCTAGGCCATGAAGAGACTACTCGTAGAAGTAAGTATCGTCCATCTCTACTTCATTTTCTTCATTTTCTTCTTTTCTTTCTCTTTTTTTTAAACTAATTTCCTTTGTTGTAGGAATAATTACAAAGAGAGAAAATAAAGAAAAAACAGTAACTAGTGGGGATGAGGATGCTCATGTACCTCCAGTCATCCAAAAGGCTTCCGTCCAAGCTGGGAAGAGAAAACCTAAGAAGATTTCAAGTGCTGTGGACCTGGACGACCTTCCAAGTCATCGATGATCCAAAAAACAGAAAACCACTCAGACTTCACCTCTTCCTAAGGTCCCCAAATTTACTCCTCTGATGGTGAATCTGGACGATCCTCCTGTCGACATGGAGCCCGTCTAGATAATTCATCCTGTTCAAACTGATCCTATTCCTCCTGCCAAGACTTCTCGCAAGTCACATCCGTCTGAGCCATCTGATCGTCCTTCGAACCTGGTACTAGACGAGGGTTACGCATGGAGGACGTTCAAAGGAATCGTCACTGACAATGAAATCAATGACTGTTATAAGATGTCAGTGAAGGAATTTGAACGTTCTGGTATCCATAACCTTTTCAAGGTAGAATTTCATTCGTCTTCGTGTATTTTCAACAAGTTTTTCAAAGATGAAATGCCTAACTTTCCTTCGTCCAAACATAGGCTATGTCAAAGTTTTACACAGCGACGTGCCAGGCCAAGGAACTAGCTGAGGAGGCAAAGACAGCTAAAGAGAAGGCTAAGGAGCTGAATAATGAAGTTCTTTTAAAAAAGGGGGAAGTGATCAGATTGACTAAGGATCTCAACCGCTTGCAAGGAATAGAGACGAAATTGAAGGACGAGGTTGAGGAACTTAAAGCAGATGTTATTGAGAAGGTTACTCGCATCACTCACTTGGAAGGACAAGTCTTAGGGTTTCCTTCGTCCTTGGAGAAAGCACGTGAGGAAGCCATATCAGCTTTTAAGAAATCTGACGAATACAAGAATCGTCTAGACAACCATTATGCTGCTGGGTATGAGGACTTCTATACTGATGCTAAGGACGCATTCCCTGACTTAAACTTTGACTCCTTCAAGCTTCCCCTTGCTGCAGAGAGTTCCATGCTAGCGGCGAGTTCTGAGGATGTCAATGTGGTGGACGATGCTAACAATGAGGTGACACAAGATGATCCAAAGAACGTTGCCAGTGGTCAACCCAAGTGATTTCATCTTCCCTTTAGAAAGTTTTTATACTTTAATTTTATTTGAAGGTGTCCAGTGTTTTGGGCTTTTCCTTATTTCTAGAATTCATTCAAGTACACTTTCCTCATCCAAGTTTACAGACGAGTTTTATGAACAAGCACTCATTACTCTTTAAGGGTTTTTGGACGGTGGTCGTCTACCCTTTGAATTTTATGAATGTATGCTTTTCCTTTTCATTGTTCATTGTGTTTGAATGTGCTTTGAGCTTTGTGAACGGGTTTCATTTATATCGTCCATGCCGTTTCTGTGGGATTTTCACACTTATGGAGATTTTATCTCGTCTTGAACATATGGATGAACTCCTTCCTGCATTGTTACAATAACATTAGATGTTCGTCTCTCAAACAAAGTTCGTCCATGGATGGTCCTTGCTAGATTTATTCGTTCAAATTTAGGACAATTATTTTCTCGTCCTTTAATGAAATTTTCCCAACAAATACTCGTCCATGGGCTGGATTGTTAAGTTGGTTAGGTTCGTCTATGGGCCTGTGGTGTTTTTACATGCACATTGTTCGTCCACTTTTTAGACGATTGTACTTTAAGTTTATCTCGCCTTGAGCTTAGACGGACATACCTTAGTTTATTTTTCTTGCTTTATCCTTATCTAAAGGAAAGCCCTTAGACGATACTTCCTTGCGTCCAAGGATTTTATTCGTCTTTGGCCTTTTGCCTTTCGTGGATCGTCTTGGATCATAGAAAATGGATGATTCCCATACAATAATACATATACTTAAAACACATCATATATATATTTGGAAATCCATACTATGTAATCATTCGTCCACAATCATGGCACATGCTTGAGAGCTTGTGCTTATAGGGAATTAAAAATACATGGTGCAACATAGCTTCATCCATGAGCAGTATAAAATACTTATACACTTAAAACACAATAGTAATCAAATACTGGAAAATAATATTAAGTATTACTTCAAACGTCCAAGAGTCTCGTCCATGTCAGGGCTCGTCCATGATAACCCTTTATTGATAGTATCTCCTTAGGTGTTCAACATTCCACGGGTGCTCTAACTTTCGTTCATCCAGAGCTTCCAAATAGTAGGATTCTTGTCTCTTGGAGTTGATAACTTTATAAGGTCCTTCCCAGTTAGGTCCCAACTTCCCATGGGCCGGGTTTTTGGTTGCCCAAGAAACCCTTTTAAGGACGAGATCCCCAATGCTGAAGCGCCTGGGTTTCACCATAGCATCATGCTGTTTTGCCATGAGATTTTTGTACCTTGTTGTTCTTTGCTCCGCGTCCATTCTTACCTCGTCTATGAGATCGAGGTTAAGACGAAGTTGTTCGTTGTTTTCCTTATCTTGATACTTCATCACCCTATGGCTGGCCACATGCACTTCTGCAGGTATGACTGCTTCGCTCCCATAAGCCAGTTTGAAAGGAGTCTCTCCTGTGGGAGTCCTCGCTGTTGTTCTGTAAGCCCACAAAACACCTAGTAATTCATCCAGCCATACTCCCTTTGCCCCTTCAAGCCGAGTCTTGATGATTTCAACAATGATCGGTTTGCTATTTCTGCTTGTCCGTTAGCCTGTGGGTGGGAGGGTGAGGAATAATGATTCTTGATTCCAAGCTGTTCACAGAATTCTCTGAAGGGGGTGTTGTCAAACTGTCGTCCATTGTCAGATACTAGTACTCTTGGTACTCCAAATCTGCATACAATGCTCTTCCAGACGAAATTTTTGACATTTTGTTGTGTAATTTTCACTAAGGGTTCAACTTCCACCCATTTAGTAAAATAATCTATCCAGTTGGAAAGGGGCCTAAAATATCCAAACCCCACTGTGCAAAAGGCCAAGGGGCCATCATTGGGGTGAGGTATTTTGAAGGCTGTTTAGGAATATTACTAAAACGTTGACATTGGTCACATACCTTAACATATGCCTTAGCATCAGCTTGGACGATTGGCCAGTAGTACCCTGCATGAATGACCTTATGGACGAGTGATCTAGCTCCTGAGTGGTTTCCACATGCTCCTTCATGAACTTCTCTCAGCATGTAATTCACCTCGTCTGGAGCTAAACACCTCAGGTATGGCTGTGAAAAACCTCTTTTGTACAACACTTCATCCATAAGGATGTATCTAGCTGACTTAACTCTGAGCTTCCTGGCTTCGTCCTTCCCCTCTAGAAGCCTTCCATCCCTCAGGTATGATATTATTGGGGTCATCCAATTCTCCTCGCCTTCTATCTGCAATATCTCTGGGAGGTCTATGCTTGGCATGTATTGTATTTCATCAAACTTCATTGCTTCATTAGAGGAGGCTTCCTTCGCTAGAGTATCTGCTTCTATGTTCTCTTCCCTTGGGATTTGAACAAAATTAACTTTTTTGAATTTCTTCACAAGGCGTACCACTTTCTTCAAATATTTCTTCATTCTGTCTTCCTTAGCTTCACACATCCCATTTACTTGACCTATGACCAACTGAGAATCTCCCAAGACGAGTATTGAGTCTGCCTTCACAGATTTAGCTAACTCCAACCCTTTAAGAAGGGCTTCATACTCTACTTCATTGTTAGTTGTTTGATACTGCAAGTGAACCTTGTGATTCAATTTATCTCCTTTTGGTGATTGCAAAACCACTCCTATACCTCCTGCATATAGTGTAGATGATCCATCTACATGGACGACCCATTTGTTATTGTCTTTTTTGTCATCCAAGTCCTCATAACTTGGAGTGAATTCTGTAATGAAATCTGCCAGGGCTTGAGCTTTTATTGCATTCCTCGGTTGGTACCGAATATCAAACTCACCAAGCTCAACTGCCCATTGAATTAGTCGTCCTACAGCTTCAAGTTTATTCATTGCCTTCTTGAGTGGATGATCCGTCATGACATTGATGACATGACCTTGGAAGTAGTGTCTTAACTTTCTAGAAGCTGTTATTAGTGCGAAGGCTAACTTCTCTATCAATGGGTACCTTCCTTCTACCCTTCTCAGTGCCCGGCTAGTGTAATACACAGGCTTCTGCACCTTTTCTTCCTCCCTGATCAACGTTGAACTCACGTCATGTGGGGACACTGCTAAGTATAAATATAGTTCTTCTCCTAGCACGGACGGACTTAGCAATGGGGCCGTGGTAAGATAATGCTTTAGGTTCTGGATGGCCCTTTGACACTCGTCCGTCCATTCAAATGCCTTCCTGAGAACTTTGAAAAAGGGTAAACACTTGTCAGTGGCTTTTAAGACAAACCTATTCAGAGATGCAACTCGTCCAGTTAGGGATTGGACTTCCTTGATGTTCTTTGGTGGTTTCATGTTCAATATGGCTTGGATCTTATCTGGATTTGCCTCAATTCCTCTCTTTGAAACCATGAATCCTAGAAACTTTCCTGACGATACTCCGAATGCACATTTACTTGGGTTCAGCTTCATCTTGTATCGCCTAATTGTTTCAAAGGTTTCCTGAAGATCGTCCAAGTGGCTTCCCTCGTCTAAGCTCTTCACAAGCATGTCATCCACGTACACCTCCACATTCCGTCCTATTTGTGGACGAAACATGTGGTTCACCAACCTTTGATAAGTTGCCCCTGCGTTCTTTAGACCGAAGGGCATCACCTTGTAACAAAATAAACCTTGACTGGTAATAAAAGATGTCTTTTCTTGGTTTGCCTCGCCCATCTTTGTCTGATTATATCCTGAGAAGGCGTCCATGAAGCTCAACAGTTGATGGCCAGCTGTAGAATCAACCAATTGATCAATACGTGGCAAAGGATAACTATCCTTAGGGCAAGCCTTGTTCAAGTCAGTGAAGTCGACGCATATCCTCCACTTGCCATTTGCCTTCTTCACCATCACTACATTTGCCAACCAATCCGGGTAATAGACTTCCTGGATAAACTGTGCTGTGGTTAGTTTCTGAACCTCTTCCTTGATAGCTTTCTCTCGTTTAGGGGCAAACACCTTTTTCTTTTGACGAATAGGCTTTGAAGAGGGGGACACATTCAGTCGATGAGTGATTACACTTGGATCAATGCCAGGCATGTCGTCATGACTCCATGCAAAAACATCAGCATTCTTCTTTAGAAACTAGACGAGGTCTTCTTTTGCCTTCTCCTTCATACTTGTTCCAATTCTAGTAAATTTCTCAGTATCATTTTCTCGTAATAAAACATCTTCCAATACTTCAGTCGGTTCTGCAACAATTCTTCTTTCTTCTATACTTATAGTCTGCATTTACTCGTCCACAGCCAACATGGCTAGATAACACTCTCTGGCTGCCAACTGATCTCCTTGTGCTTGTCCAATCTCACACGCTGTAGGGAATTTGACTGATAGATGGTAGATAGATGTTACTGCCTTCCAATTGTTCAAGGTTGGTCTTCCAATGATGGCATTGTATGAGGATGAACAATCCACCACAAGGAAATTCACTTCCTTAGTTATCTGCTGTAGGTATGACCCTACTACTACAGGCAAGGTAATGGTACCTACGGGCTGCACTTTCATTCCTCCAAATCCTATCAATGGCGAACTTGCTGGACGAAGCTGGTCTCGTCCAAGCCTCATCTGCTGGAAAGCAGGATAATACAATATATCTGCTGAGCTTCCATTATCCACCAACACCCTCATGGTTCTGTAATCTGCTATGAGTAAGGTAATGACGATTGCATCATCATGTGGATGATGGATTCTCTCAGCTTCTTCGTTCGTAAAAGAGATGGTTGGCTCGTCTGTTTCCTTCGTTCTTGGGGTCGTCCAGAGAGTTGGACATTCTGCACCGCTTTGAGATACATCTTCTTTGCCTTGGAAGATTGTCCTGTCGATGTCCCATCAATGATAACCCTTATTTCTCCTAGTAGGGGCCGTGATGACTCTTCCATTTTTGCTTTTAATTTTTCATCTTTATGATCCCTTCCAACGAAATGCCTTAACTTTCCTTGTCTGATGAGATTTTCGATCTGCTGCTTCAAGTCATAGCAGTCGTCCGTGTCATGCCCATGATCTCTATGAAAGCGACAATATTTATTCTTATTGCGCTTGTTTGGATCTCCTTTCATCTTCTCTGGCCACTTTAAGGAAGGATCATCCTTAATTTGCATGAGCATCTAATCGAGTGGGCCATTTAAAGGTGTGTAATTCTGATTCCTTACTGAAGGGCCTGCCTTCCTGCTATCTCTGTCTCGATCCTTTTTATCTTTCGTTCGTCCCTTCTTTGGACGAGGCCCTTGTTCAGAATGACGCATGGGGTTGATTTCCATTCTCTCAGCTCTCTTCCTCTTCTTAGCTATGATTGCGTCTTCCGCGTTCATGAATTTTTGGGCTGAATGGACGAGTTCAACCATGGACTGGGGCTCCTTTTCATATAGCTTGTGAATGAACAAGTCCGAGTTAACCCCATTGTGGAAGGCTGCCAACAGCAGCTTGTCGTCCACCTCGTCTACTGTCAGGGCTTCCTTGTTGAAGCATGTGATGAAGGAACGCAGGCTTTCATTCTCTCCTTGCTCTATGGTTAACAGGCTGGACGAGGAACGATTGTGCCTCTGTCCCCCAATGAAATTATTGACAAATAATTTGCTTAACTTCTCGAAAGAACTTACAGAATTCTAGGGTATTTTGCTGAACCATACTCGCGCTGGTCCCTTAAGAGTGGTAGGGAAGGCTTTGCACATAATCTCATCTGGAACCCCTTGGAGATGCATTGTGGTCTTGAAAGTAGCAATATGATCAAAAGGATCACGCGCTCCATCATATGAATCCAGGGAAGGCATTTTGAACTTCGGCGGCCAGGGATGCCCATTGATGGAAGCCGTGAAAGGGGAATCTGTTCGGTGAACCAAATCCTCAACGGGATTTGCCCTTCTCATGTTCTCCTTCATCTCGTCCATAACCTTCCTCATCTGATCCATTTCCTTCTCCAAATGTGGCACCCTTCGCGAAGTGGTGCCTCTTGATTGAGTCTTGGGCTCAACATTTCCCACTCTGTCTTCTTGACTCTGGGATTGTCTCTCAGCATGTCCTTCACGGCGCTGCCTCTCCATCTCTCTAGTCAACTCTTGATTCTGGCGAGTTAACTCTACCATAGCGGCCGCAATGGATTGCATGTGTTGGATGGAAGGTGACTGCATGACAGGCGCTGATTGGCGATCGCGATGGGGGTTGCTTGAAGCGTCTCTGCTTCCCTGATGGCCTGGGCTTGTAGCCCTTGACCTAGTCCGAACCATTCAACCTTTTTTTACAGAAAGCCAAATTGTAAAACAATTTATGCTTCCCACAGACAGCGCCAACTGATAATGGAGGAATCAGTTGGTTAAACACTTCGGCTTCGGTAGACTACGGCATTAGCAGAGGCCTGTAAAGAGAGAAAACAATCAAAGGGTGACCGGGATGGACCGGCCAAATACCCTCCGATGGCAAAGTTAGTATCTTCTCTCAAATAGAGTTCCAACTTTGTGGGAGTAAAATCTCAGAGTTTTTTCATACCTTTGCATGGTTTAGACCGGTCCTTATATAAGGCACTCTAGGGCGGTTATTGGTTCAATAACTTCCCCCAGATTTGTGGGATCCAGACATAACTTCCTCAACGGTTACAGAAATTACAACCCCTGCTAGAAGTTATATACTTGGGAGGAATCGGTGGCGATGAACACAGTTTGATTAACCGCTCCAGAATTTGCTAAGTGTTGTGTGGTCGTCCATGTGCAATGCCTATGGACGACTCTTTGTTAGACTGCTGTGTGGTCGTCCATGTGCTTTGCCCATGGACGACTCTTCCGACCTGGTTCCCTGGTGTATTCAATTGATTAATACTCAGGGACGACATATTTGGACGAATCAGAGATGGTCTATCCGTTTGACTAAATGGTGAGCATGGACGACTCCTCTGGACGAAGCATAGATGTAATTTTTTGCTATCCCATCAGTTATCATATCCTAATAGTTTAAACTTTTAAGAGAATTTGTAATTTAACATAAATATATGGATTGATACATTAGTGTCCTAGCAATTAACTTTTCTGTTAGAGAAATATTAAAATTACTACAAATTTACTTTAAAAAACTTATAAATTAATGTGACAAGAATATTATTAGTATCACTTTAATAATATGATACATGATTATGATTTTGTTTTGGTGAGTGATTGATAGCTCGCTAGGTTGTAATGCTTAATTAGTAAAATTTTAATATTTATAATATCACTCCTTATTTTTTACTGTGTCGGCATATATAGTCGGCACGCTACATTTTGCAAATGTCCACCATGCTCACTCTATCTTTTACTGTGTCGGCATATATATATATATATATATATATTTTTGAGAAAGGTGTCGGCATATATAGTTGGCCACGCTCAGTCTTTATCTTTTACTGTGTCGGCATATATAGTCGGTAGTCGGCACAACTTTTTGCACACTCACTCTTTATCTTTTACTGTGTCGGCATATATAGTCGGCACACAACCTTTTGCAAATGTCCACCATGCTCACTCTTCATCTTTTATTGTGTCGGCATACAACTTTTTGCAAATGTCCACCACACTCACTCTTCTTTATCTTTTACTTGTGATTTTTCCCTACAATCTCTTCGTCACCACAAATGTAACAATCCATGTAGTTATCTTCCTTTATATAGTCAGCACAATACTTTTTGCAAATGTCCACCACGCTTCTAGCATCATCTCCTATACCCTTATTGGCTAATAAGGATTGTGATTTTTCCCTACAATCTCTTCGTCACCACAAATGTAACAATCCATGTAGTTATCTTCCTTTAGGCTCCGTTTGGTTGAAGTGAAAATAAGAAGGATGGAAAAGGAAGAGCAGAAAACAGGGAAGAAAACGATGTTTTTCCTTGTTTGGTTCAAGAGAGAAAACACAAAGGATGGAAAATATTGGGGAAAAAATCCACCCGGGCCCACAAATATTTATCCTCCCGATTTGGGAGGAAAAGTGGGAATTAGCACTTGAATTACATATTTACCCCCTTGATGTGTTATATGTAAGTTTTTTCTCTTTTTTATTTATTTTTTATTTTTTTATTTTATTATGGGAATTTGAGTTCTTGTGACTTGTGAGTCAGGTCCTTGACTCCTTGTCTTTTCTTCCGTTTTTTTCCTTTTTTTTTTTTTTTTTTTTTTTTTTTTTAGTTCTTTTCTTTTGTGTTCGTAAAACACCCTTCTTTTTTCAATTGTTTTGGTTTTTTTTTTTTTTTTGAATTTTTTTTTGGATTCTTGAACTTCTTATCCTCTTTTTATTTTATTTTTTTAATGAAGAAATCATTCATACATATTTTTTTAATAAAAGTATAATGTATTTTTTTTTTACCTAAATTGGATATAATGGTAATTTTATACACACTTTATTTTCTATCCTTTCACTTTTATTCTCAACCAAATAAAAGAGTTTTCCATCCCTTCACTTTTCTACCCTCCCAACCAAACACATACAAGAGAAAACTAAATTTTTTCTATCCTTCCACTTTTCTATCCTTTCTCCATTTTCTATCCTCTCACTTTTTCACTCTCCCAACCAAACGGACCCTTATGGTCGATGGTAACATTATGCGAAATATCCTATCTTATTTTATGTAGTACTTAATCCCTTAGGCCCTATTTGGATAGTTCATACCTTATATCTCAAAATTCATAACGCAAAACTCATTGCTCATATCTTTATTCTCAAAATAACTCAAATCCCTCTAAAATTTGTGTTTGGCTCCAAAACTTATTTATATCTCACACTCTTTAACTCCAATTTTGAGTAAAATAGTGGAGCCCACCCATTGTCCCTTCTCACAAAACCCAGTTCACGCTTCTTTGTTATTGATTTTGTTAATAGAGCCTTTACAATATGGGTGCTAGGACGATTGTTTCAAGTATTGGACTTGTTGGGTGTATTCTATATGAACTATTAAAAGGGATATGAATCCAACTGCAGGGGACAATTGTGTTAGTTTGGCAAATCAGTTGGCTCAATGTTATTATGTTGAGCACCTTTTGTTCAAGCAATAGGCAGTTAAACTTCAACAAGGCTCAACAAAGTGATGAATAGCCAAAATAATTTTTTTAAAGAAAATTCAATACAAAAATTTGAAAAAATCATTGACCATCAAGATCTTCTTTGATCTAATCTTGACCTCATTTTAAACCCATAAGCCAAAAAAACCAAAGCTTTCAAGCTTCAGCCTTTTTTAACAAAGAGAAAAAATAAAGAAGAAAAAGAAATCACAAAGTTTTGAGAGAGAGAGCCCCGCCGGCCACAGATCAAGCCTCCCTTTGATCAAGTCTCTCTTCCGTTAGCAACTTCCTCAACTATATGGGCTCTCTTCGGCTAGCCAAATGCTTCGGATGCAGCAGATTTTTGAGAGAAAGAGAAGTGAGAGCAAGAAGAAAGAAGTTTATGGAAGAGTAAAGGTCCGTTTGTTTTGCGTTTGCGTCAGGTGCATTTGCATTTTTGGCCTTCTATTTTCTTTTCTTTTCTTTTTTTTTACCAACGTTGTTGCACTGTTCATGGGACATGAACGGTGCAATCAGGCATATGAACAGTAACCAAACAGTAACTTTTTTATTTATTTTATTTATTATTTTTAATTTTTAGTTTTCAACAAAATATGTGGTATCCACACTAAAAATAAAATAAAATAAAAATAAAAATAAAAATAAAAATAAAATAAAATAAAAAAAAGAAGGAAGAAAGAACTGAAGCAGAGGAGGAGGTCTAAAAATGAAAAAGAAAAGAAACAAAGAAAAAGAAAGGAAAAAAAGCCAACGGTAAACATAACCCATAACTTGAAAACACGCTTGGACAGTTTCTGAATTTGTTAACCATATTTCAAAAAATTTAGTTTTGTTAATGGAGTAAACAAAGAGTTCTCATCCAAACAATGTTCATGCCCATGGGCCCCATGGATTTTGGATTATGAGTCAATAAAATTCAGTTTTGTTAACTCAGTTCACCAAAATCCAAACAAGGCCTTAGTTCTCACAGTATTTTCTTACATTTCTCATTTGCTATATAACATATGCCGTTCGAAGTTTCTTTCCGCATAGAAAAAAGCAGAAAAAACTCAGCCCAATGACTTCACTCTTTCACTTTATCTTTTTCTTCCTCTCTCTCTCGGTAAGCACTCACACTCTCAATCTCATACTCACTTTGTGTGACATTTTCTTATTCTAATGATGATTATATGATTTAAAAACTTTACAAACTTGTATCACCGATCACAAACTTTACAAACTTCTCATTTTGGGTTTGCTTATTGTTTTTCAAAATCTTCAAATGAACAGTTTGTGGTTTTTTTTCTTTTTTTCAATTATTTTATTGCAGTAAATATATTATTTTATTGTGATAAATTGTAAAATGAGTAGATAAATAGATAAAATAATTTTTTGTGATGCAAAATATCTAAAAAAATAGTTTCACTGCTGTGGATACTCTAAAGATGCTCACCAAATGTTTTTGTATAATTTGTGTCAATGCAGATTGGGTCCACTTCTACTTCTGCCGGTGAACACCCACTCTTCTGGAAATCCTATCTGATTCGTTATTGGAACAAAGAGGTCCGAAACACCACCAATGCCATTCCAAACTTTCTCCTATCGAAGGCATCCCCATTAAGCGCGGCCGACTCAGCGAGTTTCTCCAAACTCGCTGCCCAGAATGCTCTCTCCTTTCACCTTCCAGCATTCTGTGCTTCCGCCAACCTTCTATGTTTCCCCGATTCACATGGCATATATACTACGCAATATCGTAACGGCATGTCTTACGAGCAATATATCCAATTCAAAGGAAGCACTGCCACTGGTGACTCAGTAAAAGAAAGGGCTGAGCCAGGTACATTCTTTAGGGTGTCGATGTTGAAGAAAGGACAGGTCATGGCAATGCCGGAGATAAAAGATAATATGCCTAAACGGTCATTTTTACCACGGACTATATTGTCAAAATTACCACTTTCGACCTTTGAGCTGAAGAAGTTTTTCCGTGTGGAAGATAATTCCACTATAGAGGCTATAATAGTGAAGTCATTGAGTGAGTGCGAGAGGGCTCCAAGCCAGGGCGAGATCAAGCGGTGCGTGGGTTCGGCTGAGGACATGATTGACTTTGCAGTCTTAGTCTTGGGTCGAAACGTAGCCGTTCGATCAACAGAGAATGCATACGGGTCAAAGCAGAATATAATGATAGGATTGGTCAAAGAGATCGGCAGCATGCAACAAGCAGTCTCTTGTCATCAGAACTTGTTCCCGTACCTGCTCTATTATTGCCATTCGTTCCCAAAAATTCAGGTCTACGAAGTAGATATGCTCGATTTGAATTCTAAGGCTAAGATCAATCAGGGTGTTGCTATCTGTCACATGAACACGTCGGATTGGAGCCCAAGTCATGAAGCTTTCTCGGCTCTTGGATCGGGTCCAGGTCGGATCGAGGTTTGTCACTGGATTTCGGAGAATGATTTGACCTGGACAGTTGCAAACTAGACTCAAGAGCCCATTTTGGATAACAAGTTCTTAATTCTTAGTGATAGTCTCTGTTTGAACTTTCTTACTCTTTGTTTGGTGACTGTGTGTTGGCAGTATAAGTTTGCTGTAAGTTGCTTAAGTTTGCTGTCACTTGTTTAAGTTTTCTGTAACAAGTTGCTTAAGTTTACTGTAAGTTGCTTAAGTTTGCGGTAAGTTTGCTGTAAGTTGTTTCCAGGTAGCGGATTTTGTTTCTGTTTCTAATAGGAGCTGTAGTTTAAGAATTTTTCTATTTATTTAGGTTGATACTCTCTTGTTATTATCCCTCTTATCCAAATTACATCATCCACAACAGCTACCCTTTTGGAACCAAAAGTGTTTGCTCACTAGTAGTGATTCACTTGCGCTTATTGTTAACTCATAATGCTAAATTAGATAAATTTATAAATTGAAAATAAGTGAGAAATACTAAATTTATAATTAAATGCATTGTGCATATTACCTAGATTCTAGTATTTGTCTTTATTTAGTAACAACAACCGTTTATGAGATAATATATATGATTCTTATTTTATTTGTAGATCATGAAAAAATCAACTACAATGTTTGATTTTTTCAAAAGAAAAGGTTCAAATTCTTCAAAAGTCAACGTAGGATTGCCAACAACTAATGTTGCTATTTCAATTCCAGAAAATGTGGATGTTCCAATTCTAGAAAATATTCATTCCCCAATTCCAGTAAATGTTGATGTTCCAATCCCAAAAAATATTCATTCTCTAATTCTAGAAAATGCCGATATCCCAATTTCGGAAAATAACCATATCTCTCAAACACAATTTCAAAAAGTTGATCTTGATTCTTTGGATTATGATCCTGGAGCATGCAAACAAATATGGGAATATCATGTTAATCAATGTGATGAAATTCAACGGGCTTACATTAAAAATGGTCTGCACCAACCTCGTCTAGAGAAATACAACCAAAGTGGAAAACACAATTGTAGCTTTCAAGCTTCTTGGTTTAAATATTATTCAACATAGCTTGAATATTCTCCTACAAAAGATGCAACTTATTGTCTACCTTGCTTTGTCTTTCACAATCCAAAGGGGGTTGTGGGACAAAATACATTCACTGTTGGTGGATTTAGAAATTTGACGAACTCTTTGATGTTATACATTGAAAAGGATATAGCTTCGACATTTAGTTTGGATTCAATCATAAATGATTTTGAAGATTTGAAAGAGCGTCGAGTTCCCTTTTCATAGATGATAGTACTAAGAAACAATAGTATTTCATGTATTTTGTTTTTGTTGGTAGTGGCTGTATCTTAATATATTAAGAAACAATGATTTTTGAGTATTTGTCTTGGTTGATAGTTTGTTAATACTATATGGATACGTATTTGAATTTTTTTTTTTTGCTTATCTCCCCCCCCCCCCCCCCCCCAGCTTGAAATCCTGGATCCGTCCTTGCTTGGGTGGCTAGACAGCAAGTTGAAGTTAATTTATTTTTAAAGCCACTAGTCACAGATCTATGCAATAATTTGTAATAAATAATTATTTTGCAATTGTAGAATAATATTTAATTTGTTAAAAATAATTTGTTTTCTCTAAAAGTTAAACAATTTTTAAAATTATTTCATCTTTCTATCTCTTCCAATATATTATTCTATTATTTTGGGTGTGTTTGATAATAATATTATTCCTTTATGAGGTCGTCTATATTCTTCGAAATTATGTTATAATTTTTAAAGTTTTAAATAAATTATTCATTCTCTTAAAGGAGATTAGTTTGTCAAGCTAAGGTTGAGCTTAATATCAAGCTCAAACTCAAGCTCAGGTCAAGTTTTTGAGCCTGAGATCTAAGAAAATTATGCTATTAAATGCTTAAATCTCCAAAATCAAGTAAAAAAATTAATATTATACTCATTTTATCATGCTTCTTGTCCCCCTTATGATTAGCCATTATTCAAACTTAAACTTTTCAAAATTCAATCCATTCATTCATCCCTCTTTGTCTACAATTTCAACAATTAGTGAAAATACAATTTTTACATTCACGTTAGATGGTAAAGAACTAGAAAAATACTTATTTATAACTATTATGAATGGGAAAGGACTAACATGTTTCATAACTTTACATTAGATGGTTGATAGGGAGGGATCATATGTGGCCCACTTAATTTTTAGTTTTTATTTTTTTAAAAGTCTAAAGTGGTGCTTTGTCAATTTAGAGGGAAGGAAAAAATTAAAGTAATAGGTAGTAGTCTCTTGTTGACCATGACATTATTAAGATATGTGTATTCAGTTTATTTAACAAACACATATAAACTTATAAATGAGTCTATGCTTGAATTGTTTTGTATCAAGCCTTATAGCTCATGAACTTGTTCATGAACAAATATTTTTTTTCTTGGGCTTGGCTTGTTTATTAAATAAGCCTAAAACTAAGGCTCAAGTTTGGAGTATTTATAAAAACTAGTTTGAGAGACACATGCAAAGCACGTGCTAGCCATTATAAAGATTAACAATTAAGATAAGACTCAGAATTCATTTATAACACAAATTAAAAATATAATCATTTGAGCTTTGAAGTGCTTAGAAATTGCTGTTAGAATTATTTGCCCTCAAAAACAATATTATGCATTTTTTATTTGATGATAAAAATTTATTTTCACATTCATTATTTTATAGGTATATTTCATTGTTTAAATGTGGCATGTGATGTCACCTCTGTAGAAAAATCATGTTAATGGTTAAGGAACCAAAGACAGGGAGTAATGATTTTTCATAGATTATTAAATTGTTCTAGGCTGTGGATATTAATTGAATATTACCACTAAAGCCTACACTTGTTATGCTGCTATATGATAGGATGATTTACTCCATCATTGAGGTAGTGACTTTAAGCAGACAAGTGGGTGTAATGTAACAAGTACATACACTGAATTGGATCCGATCAAGGACACCTTATGGAGCGATCACTGTTAATTAAAAGGTTGTCCTATCACAATTTTTCTATTATCCTTAAACATGAGGGGTTTGTGTATATTTATTTATTATGTACATAACTTTGACAATGTAAACTGGTGATGCTGATTTTTAAAGGCTATATACAGACACGTTGGGTTATGTGTGTAATGAGTAAAATATATAAATGCTCAACAATGAATCCACCAATCTCTAAAGAAGATAGTATATTCAGTTGATTTTCATATTGAAGTTGGACTCAAAACAAAACTGGCTGGTGACATTTTTAAAAAAAATGTTTTTCATATATATAATATTGTATATATACATTTAAAGAGTTTTTTAAAGATATTTTGGAGTCCAATAGAAATTATGAAATCAAGAAATTAAGGGTTACATAAGCTAGGGACATGACAGTGACATTAATCCAGTCCTAGTGGCTTGTGGGAATATAGTATGGTGGAAGGACATAGATATAAAATTTTAAGTAATGGGACCTCATTTGTAATTCTCTAATCTTCAGGAGTCAATTGCAATGTGTTGATGGAAATTATTGCAATTTGTAGAACTTCAAATATTTTCTTGATATGATTGAGAAAATTAAGGAATATTTTTGGAAAGAGTTTTAAGAAAAGTCAATAACGTTCAAAAAAAGTTATTGATAAAATCCTACGGCTGAAGATTAGGATCCCTAAGGATCCCACGTCCAATCTCTCTCTAGGGTTTTAGAAGTCTACTATAAAATAAGATTTTATAATATCATATTTTGTGGTTGGCCATCAGAACTACTGAGTGATATTGCAGTCTTCTGAAAACTCAAAAAGAAATAGAGAGAGATGTGAATACCTTGGGAGGCAACACACTTGAGTTGCTAAGAGAGGTATGCAATTTTGTTCTATTTAGAGTTTATGGTTGTATGGTACAACGATCTTTAAAAACAAAATATAAATTTTGTCTATATTGCTTCCGCAAAACTCTCAGTGGTATCAGAGCAAACCACACATAATCATGGATTCTGAATCATTATTCATATCAGCATGTGTGCCGAGTTTTATTTCCTATATGACGTGATTGATATATGTGATGTATTAATTGTTTTTATTCGGAGAAGTTGAAAACAACAAAGATCTGTGCCGTGATTGATATATATGTGTTATATTGATTGTTTGGTTCCGATACGTTTTCATATTCTTGATTTAATATGTTAATCTGTGCCGTGATTGATAATATCATTATGTCTCTTGCATCATACTCTTGAGTTGTGCGCCTTAGTGCTTTATGGATTGTCTATTATAGTTTCGTGACTATTGCTTTATGGATTGTCCATTATGTTTTCGTGTCTATTGCATTATGGATTGTCTTTCTGTGTAATCCATATTGATATATATTGGTTCAATGACTCACCTTTTTATATTGATAAAATCTTGAGTGTTGCCGAATTGAAGTTTTGAATCCCAATTAGTGGGAGTTGTATTAGATACATAAAAGAATAATATTTAAATAATCCCAGTACTGATATATATTAAGTGCTAAATAGGATTATTTTATAGAATAATTTCTATGGCCCTCCATTGTCGGTGAATAAAGGTTCTATTAAATTAAAATTTTGTTGAAGCCAAAAGGATAGACTTGATTTTGATTTGGTAGTTCCTCTTGTTTACTTCTTGGGAAGACAGGTGTGTGTATGACTGGTGGGAGTGTGGCTAAAATAGCAAAATAATCATACTAGTACATATATCACACTCAGATAATGGTTTTCACTTATCCAAATAAATATGACCACTAAAATAGTGTAAAACATGTTTGATTTGGGGGCCAAAAGTAAATCGGGAGTCATAGATAAATTAAATAAAATTAGAAACATGAGATGAAATTATGATGAATAGTATCTATTTGCGTTTATATGGTGTGCACAGTATATTTCAAAAGAAATTATTGGAGCATGCGAGGTAAGGGTTCCCGATGCCCACTTCGAACTATTTATGAATATAATTGTTATATTCTGTTCTGGGAATCTATGATATTTTGTTCTTGTGGGAGGTACCATTAGTTATTCAAAAACCTGAATATGATGGATATATGTATGTGAAAATATTATTTTATATTATTTTGCAGATTCATTATGACCAATTTTAATCCCTTAGCTAAGATTTTGGATGAAAATCGCTTGTTTGGACCAAACTATGTAGATTGGAAAAGGAACCTAATCATTGTTCTCATTGCTGATAAGATAGCTCATGTCCTTAATACTGAGGCACCAGAACTTGCTTTAGCTGATGCCACTGAGGCGCAAAGAGATGCATTTAATAAGTGGCATGAGGCTGATGAAATGGATAAATGCTACATATTGGCCTCTATGACCAATGTGTTGCAAAAACAATGCCAAGGCCTAGTTACAGCACAAGATATGATGCTACACCTCAAAGAGATGTTTGGAGAACAAAGCAGAAGTGCACAACAAACTGCTATGAAAAATCTCATGTCCACCAAAATGGTGGAAGGAACTCTAGTTCGGGAACATGTCTTGAAGATGATTTCTTTCATCAATGAACTGGATATGCTTGGTGCAGAAATTGATAGTGAGACCTAAGTTGATGCGATCCTAGCATCTTTACCTGATTCTTTTAATCAGTTTATCATGAACTATAACATGAATAAGATGGTAGTGACATTGTCAGAGCTGCTCAATATGTTGAAAGCAGCTGAGGATCTCATCAAGAAAGAAAAGCCTACTATAATGTTGGCTGAAAAATCTTATTCTTCTTTTAAGTTGAAGCCTAAGGGTGTCATTGGAAGAGAAACTGTTGCCATTATTTGGCTTCTCTGAAGAATGACAAACCTGCAGAAGGTATGCCTAATTTGCTCGTTATTGAAACAAATTTAATGGATGGTCCATTTGATTCTTGGTGTGTAGATTCTGAAAACAATCTCACACATTTGCAATATGTTGCAGGGGTTTAAGGAGACCTGAAGGCTAAATGAAGGGGAGGTGATCCTAAAGATGGGGACTTGTGTAACTGTTACAGCCATTGCTATTGGAACCTTTTATTTAGAATTATCTTCTAGTAGAACTCTTGTCTTAGAGGATTGCTTATATGTGCCAGAAGTGCGAAAAAATTTAATTTCAGTTTCAAAACTTGGTTGTTTAGGATATTCATTTCTTTTTACTTCTAAACTTGTTGTTAAGTTTAATAATAAATTTGTAACTTCTGGCATTTTACAAGATGGTCTTTATTTTTTAAGTTCTATTGATAATTCTATTAATTGTGTTGAGAATGATATTGTTGTCGGTGTGTTATCTCTTAAAAGAAAAAGAGATGTTAATCCTACCTATTTGTGGCATTTAAGGCTTGGTCATATCAATATTGACCGGATCAATAGATTGGTAAAGGATGGGCCATTGAACCTTTTGAAGGTAGAGCCTTATCCAATTTGTGAGCCTTGCTTACAAGGGAAAATGACCAAAAGTCCCTTTACAGGAAAGGGAGCTAGAGCCACTGATGTATTAGGATTAATACACACTGATATTTGTGGTCCTATGAATCACATGTCAAGAGGTGGTTTCTATTACTTCATTACTTTTATTGATGATTATTCTAGGTATGGTTATTTGTACCTAATGAAACATAAATCTGAATCCTTTGAAAAGTTCAAAGAATTTCGTAATGAGGTTGAGAAACAGGTTGGAAAATGCATAAAAGTTCTTCGCTCTGATAGAGGAGGAGAATACCTCTTGGATCAATTTAAGGAATATCTAAAAGAAAATGGGATTATTTCTCAATTGACTCCCCCTGCCACACCTCAACATAATGGTGTAGCTGAAAGAAGAAATAGAACCTTATTAGATATGGTTCATTCTATGATGAGCATGTCAGAGTTGCCAATTTCATTTTGGGGTTATGCTTTGGAGACTGCTGTTTATTTATTAAATAGAGTCCCTACCAAATCAGTTCCTAATACCCCATATGAGTTATGGACTAGTAAGAAACCAAGTCTAAATCACTTAAAGATATGGGGCTGTCCAGCACATGTTAGAAAGTCTAATATGGATAAGCTAGGACTAAGGAGTGATAGATGTTTATTTATTGGCTATCCCAAAATGTCTACGAGTTTCTATTTTTACAATCCTAGTGAGCAAAAGGTTTTTGTGAGCAGGAATGCTATTTTTCTTGAGGAAGATTATAGCTTAAATGAAAGTAGAGCAAAAGTTTCTCTTGATGAACTAACTGATAACCCAATGGCTGAGTTGAATAAGAATAATGAAGAGCAAGTAATAGTGCCTACTGAACCAAGCAAAAGACAAGAGACTTGACGTAATAAAAGGACTATCAAGCCTCCAGTTAGACTCACTCTGTTAAATGAGATTTATCTAATGGAGTCAGAGGAGCCTGATAATGATCCTTTTACTTATCAAGAAGCAATGACTGATAAGGACATTGAGAATTGGAAAAGGGCCATGGAATCAGAGATGGACTCAATGTATACCAACCAAGTCTGGACCTTAGTAGACAAACCAGAAGGTATTAAGCCTATTGGTTGTAAATGGGTCTACAAAAGGAAGATAGGACCTAGTGGTAAGGTGGAGACCTATAAAGCTAGGCTAGTGGCAAAAAGGTATAATCAAAAGGCTGGAATTGATTATGAGGAAACCTTTTCGCCAGTAGCCATGCTAAAGTCCATAAGGATTCTATTGTCAATTGCTGCACATTATGATTATGAGATATGGCAAATGGATGTTAAAACAGCTTTCTTGAATGGAAACATTCGAGAAGAAATTTTTATGGACCAGCCAGAAGGTTTCATATCTCATGGTCAAGAATCAAAAGTGTGCAAGTTGATGAGATCTATATACGGCCTAAAGCAAGCATCACGCAATTGGAACATCCATTTTGATGAGGCAATCTAATAGTTTGGTTTCTCACAAAATATGGATGAACCTTGTGTTTACAAAAAGGTTAGTGGGAGCACTATTACATTTTTAGTTCTTTATGCAAATGACATACTACTCATTGGCAATGATGTAGGAGCAATGTCATCTATTAAAGTATGGTTATCTAGTCACTTTGCAATGAAAGATCTTGGTGAAGCGTCCTATATACTCATAATCAAATTGTTTAGAGACTGAAAGAAAAGGTTATTGGGACTTTCACAAGTCAATTACATTGACAAGATATTGGCTAGGTTTAGCATGCAAGATTCCAAGAAAGGGTTTTCACCTTTTAGACATGGAGTTCATCTCTCTAATCAAATGTTTCCTAAAACACAAGAAGAGAGAGAGAAAATGAGAAATTGTCCTTATGCTTCGGCTGTAGGAAGTTTCATGTACGCAATGCTTTGCACTAGGCCAGACATTTGTTATGTAGTGAGCATTGTGAGTAGATATCAATCTAATCCAGGTTCTGAGCATTGGACAGCAATGAAACATATCCTTAAATATTTAAATAGGACCAAACATTATTTCTTGGTGTTTGCTGGTGAGGATTTAACTGTCCAAGGGTATACAGATTCAGATTTTCAATCTGATATTGATGATAGAAAATCAATTTCTGGATTTGTGTTTACTCTTGGCAAGGGAGCAATAAGTTGGAGAAGTTGCAAGCAAGATACTACTGCAGATTCTACTACAGAAGCAGAGTATATAGCTGTAAGTGAAGCTGCAAAGGAAGTTGTGTGGATTCGCAAGTTCATTCAAGAACTTGAAGTTGTTCCTTCTATTAAGTCACCCATTACTATCTATTGTGACAATAGTAGGGCTGTTGCAAATGCAATAGAACCAAGGGCTCATCAAAGGACAAAACATATTGCATGTAAATATCACTTGATACGTGATATCATACAGAGAGGTGATGTAGCAATAACAAAGATTGCCTCTGCCAATAATGTTGCAGATCCACTCACAAAGGCATTGTCTCAAAAGGTGTTTGAAAAACATTTAGAAGCAATGGGTATTAAATACATGTATGATTGGTTTTGAGTGCAAGTGGGAGATTGTTAGAATTATTTGCCCTCGAAAACAATATTATCCATTTTTTATTTGATGATAAAAATTTATTTTCACATTCATTATTTTATAGGTATATTTCATTGTTTAAATGTGGCATGTGATGTCACCTCTGTAGAAAAAGCATGTTAATGGTTAAGGAACCAAAGACAAGGAGTAATGATTTTTCATAGATTATTAAATTGTTCTAGGCTGTGGATATTAATTGAATATTACCACTAAAGCCTACACTTGTTGTTTTGCTATATGATAGGATGAGTTACTCCATCATTGAGGTAGTGACTTTAAGCAGACAAGCGGGTGTAATGTAACAAGTACATACACTGAATTGGATCCGATCAAGGACACCTTATGGAGCAATCACTGTTAATTAAAAGGTTGTCCTATCACAATTTTTCTATTGTCCTTAAACATGAGGGGGTTTGTGTATATTTATTTATTATGCACATAACTTTGACAATGTCAACTGGTGATGCCGATTTTTAAAGGCTATATACAGACACGTTGGGTTATGTGTGTAATGAGTAAAATTTATAAATGCTCAACAATGAATCCACCAGTCTCTAAAGAAGATAGTATATTCAGTTGATTTTCATATTGAAGTTGGACTCAAAACAAAACCAGCTGGTGACATTTTTTCAAAAAATGTTTTTCATATATATAATATTGTATATATACATTTAAAGAGTTTTTTAAAGATATTTTGGAGTCCAATAGAAATTATGAAATCAAGAAATTAAGGGTTACATAAGCTAGGGACATGACAATGACATTAATCCAGTCCTAGTGGCTCGTGGGAATATAGTATGGTGGAAGGACATAGATATAAAATTGTAAGTAATGGGACCTCATTTGTAATTCTCTAATCTTCAGAGGTCAATTGCAATGTGTTGATGGACATTATTGCAATGTGTAGAAGTTCAAATATTTTCTTGATATGATTGAGAAAATTAAGGAATATTTTTGGAAAGAGTTTCAAGAAAAGTCAAGAACGTTAAAAAAAAGTTATTGATAAAATCCTACGGCTGAAGATTAGAATCCCTAAGGATCCCACATCCAATCTCTCTTTAGGGTTTTAGAAGTCTACTATAAAATAAGATTTTATAATGTCATATTTTGTGGTTGGCCATCAGAACTACTGAGTGATACTGCAGTCTTCTGAAAACTCAAAAAGAAATAGAGAGAGAGAGATGTAAATACCTTGGGAGGCAACACACTTGAGTTGCTAAGAGAGGTATGCAATTTTGTTCTATTTAGAATCTATGGTTGTGTGGTACAATGATCTTTAAAAACAAAATATAAATTTTTGTTCTATATTGCTTCCGCAAAACTCTCAATTGCACCATTAAATAATTCGTTAATTTGATTATATAAGAAAGAAAAAAAATATATAATATGACACATAATACATCACAAGCTTGAGGAAACTAAAATCAATGACAAATTGTGGTACATCATTGGAATTATATAAAGTAAAATTTTCCATTATATAATTGGAGTAAATTAATTATGCAAACACTAATTCTAACGAAGAAAAAATGTGGCAAGAAAACTGAAATGAGATGAAGTAACAAAAATGAGGTATATTTGTTTGTCGTGGCTATTTATCACAGTATATAATTCAACTTTGCACTTTGCACATCCCCTTTCAAGAGACATTAGGATATAATATCCGATAACTTTGGCACCAAAATACTAAAAATGTTATAAGGGGCGCTAGCATCAAGTTTGAAACTAAACTTTCACCAAGAACCTTGCACTAACAAGATAACACTCAATTATTCATACCAACTCATTTTCCTATTCTAATTAATCTCAAGAACCATAATTAGACATAAAATTCCAATAACAGTTAAGTTCATGCTTTCAACAATGTCTTAATTGCTTAAAGATGAAACTTTTGGTAATATATAATCTTAACAACTTTCCAAAGCTAAATCAAGATAAACCAATCACTCCAAAACTACAATCTTAACAATATCAAGAGGTTAAAGGAAATCTTTTCAAAGATTGATAAGGAAAATTATATAATGGAGGTGCATCAAGCTCAAATACACTTAAAAAGATTAACAATTTGTCACTCCATTCAAGAATACGTATATGGTTCCTTTCAATGACTCATTTCCTCCACAATGAATCCATCTTCATTGAGATTAGTTTGAGAAGCAAGCCCAAGCATCGTTGCAAACTTCAGCATGCCCTCCTCGATTTGCATGCCAAACCTCGAAAATTTCAAAAATATTAAATTTTCACTTGGGGGACCATAGGAACATGTAGATTGACATGGTACAACCAATTCGGGCATTAGAGCACTCAAAATGCATTTTTAGGTCAAACTTGGGTTGAGCAAAAGTCAAACTTGGTCAAAACCACTCCAAAACAAGATTTTTCATGATTTTACAACAAACCCGAGCTTGTCAAAGAGTTTTGTTAGCTTTGACCAACTTTGACCCGAGTCTGATTCTTGGAAGCCCACGAATATCTAATTTTGATTCGACCATTGAAATGGATTAGAACCAATGTCATTGCAAATATTACTTAATTCTCTTACCAACGACTATTAATGGGTCAAAATCAGAGTTAAAACAGTTGAGATATCTTGAAAATCGTGTTAGTGCATCAGCTCGCTTCCTGAGCCTATAACTTTTGACATGGTCGTTGGATTTTTAATTTTTCTGGAAACTAGACATCAATAACTTTCCAAGGATACCAAGATCAGCTCAATCTAAGTCCTATAAGGCCTTCAACTATACGATTGAATTTAGAACCGAGAAGAGACAAGATTGTTGATGTCAGTAGTCAGCCCCGGTGCACCTTCAAAGGCCATCGGAAGCTAAATAACCACAAAATCATTATAAATACCCCAAACCCCCATATTTCCAAAAAGGAAAAAGAAAAAAAGAAATTGGGCATTTTAGAGCATTTTTTGGATAGATTCTCTCTCCCTCTTTCTCTCTAAATCCTCTCCAAAAAACACACAAAAACCTTTGATTTCTCACCTTTCTCATTAATCAAAAGGTGGTGTTCCTGGTCTCATCTTCCTCTCCTTGGTCTTGGTATCTTGGATTTTAGGTTTAGGGATGTAGATATAGCTTTTTAGCTACATTCTACACCCATTTAATTTCCTAACTTGCTTATTGCTTTTTTTTTGCTTTCTAACATGTTTTATAGCTTTTCTAGCATGTCTACTTGCTTTCTAACATGTTTTATAGCGTTCCTAGCATGTCTACTTACTTTCCAACATGTTTTATTCCTTTAATGTTGTTAATCTAACCTTCTTGCGCTAAGATAACGTCTAATTTTCGTGTTTATCTGCTTCTTGCCATGTTTATGTGTTTAGATCTACTTGTTTGGATGCTATGCCTAGTGCTTTTTAACTCTATATATCTTGTTTATGCCTCTTGTGTTTTGGCTTTTGGGTAGGGTGTAGATCTTGATCTAATGGTCTAGGCCTACATCCATACACCCAAGTTTCAATAAAGGGTTTGGATTAGTTCCTTTTTGAATGTTTGTGCTATGTTTGCTATTTTCCATGCCTTTTGTGTTTGGACCCATGCTTGTTTGCTTAGATTTAGGCCTCTGCCATGTTCTTGTTTGTTTTCCCTTTGTGGGTTTGTGCTTGTTAGTCTTTGGGGCCCTTTTTGTTTTTTTGGTTGCATCCTTTCCCCTATGGTGGCTTATTTGGATGTGACCATGTGTGAGAGTACATCTTCATGATGTTGGCCTGCTTGCCTCTCTCCTTTTGTTTAGCCTTGCATATTAGGGTTTCTCGTGTTGGCCTTGTGCTTTTAACATGTTTAGCTCTCCCTTTTGTGTGATAACATGCTTGGCTTCCTTTATGCTTGCTATCCTTGCTTTGTGCCATCTTGTTTGGCTTTCTTTGTTTTGTTTGCATCTTGGCATCTTTGCTTACTTGTTCATGCATGTGTCTTTGTGTGCTTGTTTGTGTCATTAAGCCTAGTTCCTACCTATGATTTTGTGCAGGTTCACACCCGTCTTTGTACACGAAATCGCAAGTCCTTTTCAAAACTTTGCTTGATCACACATGTGCCGTCTTTTGCTTTCTCTCCTTTTTTTTGCTCTCTTTCTTTTGTTTGCTTGCTAGCATGTCTCTTTTCCTTTCCTTGTCTCTTTCCCTTTGCTCGTCAGCTGGCTTTATTTTTTGTTTTCTTTTTTTTTTTTTTGTTTCTGTTGCATGTACATGCTTGGAGCAAGGGCACGACTTCTAAAAATGCAAGCAAAAAGGGCAAAATGCAAGCAAGAAGACACAAGCCCAAAAAGGGCAATGATTAGTAGTTTAGGAGGCTTAGCCTCTCAGTGTGGTTCGCTCTCTCTCTCTCTCTCTCTCTCTCTCCCTCTCTCTCTGTGTCTCTTTCTCAGCCTTTTCTTTAGAACCATGTTTATAGCTTTCCAGACTAGGGTTTGCTTTCTGTGTATCTTTCTTGGGCTACAATTTTAGGGTATAGCAATGTCTGATTTACTTTTCCTGTACCTTGTTAGGCTATACCCTTTAATGTAGGCAATGTCTGATTTACCTTTCCTGTACCTTGCTTGGGCCATATTCCTTGGCTATGGAAATGTTTGATTTTTAACTTTTCTTATACCTTGTTGTCCATACCCTTGGAATGTTGTGGACACAATGGGGAGTTGCCACCTAGTTTTTTCGATGGTCTAGGAATCATATATATAACGTCCTTTCGAGGAAGGAAAACTGATCTTACTACAAGAGATATAGGTTCGAAGTTAAGGTACCGTCTTGGAAAGGTGTTAGGCACCCAAAACTGCCTAACCCTAAAGTTGGCTTCCTCTCATTGTGTCCTATGTCTTAACCTTATTAAAGGCCCACTCAATATTGTATCCTAACTCACACGATCCTAGGATCAGAACCCCACTAGATAGAAGACCCAGTGATGTATGACATGACATCACTCAAAATAGGAGACTCATCATAAGGGTAGACAGGGTGCTGGACCAAAGGTACCCCTAGAGCATTAGCCACTACAATAGGAGTAATGGTGTACTCTACGCCTCGTATCCAACTCTTTACCAAAGTGTTGGAATCATAGATGCGGATAGAGATGTTCGAAAAGAACTCTCTAATCAGGGTAGCTGGAGGAGGAGGATCAAAAATATCCAACAAAGGTAACTAGCCCCGACACTCAAAATTTGTCCTAATGGAAGGATCAAGCTCATCTAAAACTACAGCACGCTCAGACCAAATCTTTCTCCTAAGGTTCAAAGTCTCAAAAATCTCTTGGTTTTTCTCACTTGGAAACTTCTCACGGTCAAAGGAAGGTGGGGGAGAAGAAGGCGGGGGAACAGACCTCTGAGCTCTAGTTTTCCTAGGCATGATGCTAAGGAAAGGACAAACACACAAAAAGAACCAAAAGAACAAAAACAAAGCACAGACCAAGGGCAGACTGCAAGTTAGCACAAAAAAAATATAGAACAAAAATCTATATGATGCATGAACAATATTAATGACATGATGCATGTTCTAATGTAGTTAAACTAAGTTCAATTGAAGTTCAATTGCACAAAATTGGCTTGAGCACAGAGGTTCTTAAAAAAACTCCAAAATTGAAAACCACTTGTTAAGATTTTGAAAAAATTTGACTAATTGATCATCACACAAGCTAGAAAGATTTTGAAAAAATGCATGAAACTTGAAAATAAAAGGAAAAGGAAGTGTAAAATAGACTTACTGGCCTTAGAGGACAAATTCTTTGCAAAAGATTTGGAGGAAAACGACAAAAAATTACTGAGTGAGCTTGCCAAGTCGGAGACAGAGAAAAAGGTTTTGAAACTATTTGAAAAAGTGGCTTGAAAAAGTTTAGAACAGTGTTTTTAAAAACCTAATTCGCAATATTCAATTGATCGAAAATTACATTCGATCGATCGAAACAACCTGAGACTCCTAAAAGGATTTTAAGTAATTTTCGATTGATCGAAAAACAGAATGGATCAATTGAAACAGGCAGAGGCTCACAAAATTTTTGACAAAAAACACAGTTTTGAAAAACAACAACTAAATTTTGGGCACAACTCCTCAAAGCATTAAAATTGATGAATCAAAATGCATGAGTATGGGATGAAATGCTTTTTCAAAAACTCAAGTTTTAACCCCAATTTTTAAAGAAAATTTCAGCCATTCTCCCCTTATATTCTCAAGCAAAAAAAATATTTTGCATAAAACTCAAGGTATTTTCAAACTTGGTTGGTCAGACCAAAAACACACAATAACACGTACAGTGTTTAGTAATTAGTAACTTGTGTAGTGTGTGCAACTAGCAAAAACTTGAAATACATGTGAGGTGATATGTGAATAGCAATCAAACACAAAGTCTACAAAATTTATCACATAGAATTTAAAAGAGACTATCACCTAAAGAGTTACATCATATAACTCCTATATCTCCTAGATCATAAGATCATGTAAGTTTCTTGAATTTTGCCTCATAATATACACACCAATTTTAATTATGTGATTTGGCATCAAGCCTAATAGTACACACCAATTTTAAGCATTAAGCATTTAAACTGAGACTTCACCTTATGTTTTTTTTGTGCATGTACTACACTTTCTCGAGCACAGAATCTTAAGATATGCACAAAGGTGTTCATGCTTGGCTAATGAATAGTGGTGAGATGGTTATTTATGCCTTTCTCAAAAGGATCAAGTCCGACAGTCAAATAACATGTGACTTCAAGATTAAGACAAAGTGATAAACACCATAAACATCTTTCCCACACAATATGCACCACACAGGTTCAACTAGTCAAGTGTAATAAACAAGCTCATCAAAGCTAAACAGGATACAAGGACATGTTTTGTGTACATAAATTGACCAACCTTGTTTTCAAAAACCAAGAAAAATAGTGTCAAACACAATTTTCTTTTCTCTTCTTCTTGTTGTTCTTTTTTTTTTTTTTTTTTTTTTTTTTTTTTTTTTTTTTTAAAGAGAAAAAAAAAAATCCTAGAATGAAATGCATGAATGTTATGCAATGCAAGTCCTAGAAACAAAAACAACACAAAAACCAAAGAACAATGGTCACAAAAGAGTAGAGCAATGAAGCACAAGGACCAAGAAAACAAGAATGATCAGGGAACCAGAATCACACCAATTACTTGACGAAGTGTCTCAAACTTACTTCCATCAAGAGGTTTGTGAAGATGTCAACATTCTAGCGTTCAGTAGGGATGTACTCAAGAGAGACAATCTTTCTTTCAACTAGGTTCCTAATAAAGTGATATCTAATCTCTATGTGTTTAGTCTTAGAGTGTTAAAAGGATTTTTAGAGATATCAATAGCACTAGAGTTATCACAGTAGACTACCATCGTGTCTTGTGAGATCCCATAATCGTTCAAAAGCTTTTTCATCCAAAGAAGCTGTGAGCAACAACTTCCAGCAGTAATATATTCTACCTTTGCAGTAGACAAAGACACAGAATTTTTCTTTTTGCTCATCTAAACAACAAGATTGGCTCCTACATTAAAACACACACCAGTGGTGCTTTTTCTATCATCAGCATTACTAGCCCAATCAAAATTAGAAAATCCAGCAAGAGACAGATTAGACTCTTTGCTGTAAAACAACCCATATTCACAAGTTCCACCTACATATTTTATGATTCTTTTAACAGCATTCAAGTGTGAAACCTTAGGGTAAGATTGAAATCTAGAACAAACACCAACACTAAAAGCAATATCAGGCCTACTAGCAGTCAAATACAAAAGGCATCCAATCATGCTTCTATATAGTGTAACATCAACAGACTCACCTGATGGATCACTTGTTAATTTTGCATTTGCAACCATTGGTGTTTTGGCATGGGCAGCCTTGTCCAATCCAAATCTCTTGACTAGATTTTTAGCATACTTTACTTGGTTGATGTAGATTCCAGAGTCTGTTTGCTTCACCTGCAATCCCAAGAAGTAAGTTAGTTCACCAACCATGCTCATTTCAAACATCGCCTTCATTTCATTTGCAAAAGAATGAGCAAGAAAGTCATTAGTAGCACCAAAAACAATATCATCAACATAAATTTGAGCTATAACAAAACCATTCTTATCCTTTCTTATGAAAAGATTAGTGTTTGCAGATCCTCTTTTGAAACCATGCTCAGTGAGATAGGCAGTCAATCTATCGTACTAAGCCCTAGGAGCTTGTTTCAAACCATAGAGGGCTCTCTTCAACTTGTAAACATCATCCGGTCTGTAAGGATCAACAAAACCCTTAGGTTGTTCAACATATACTTCTTCTTGCAGCATCCCATTCAAGAAAGCACTCTTGACATCCATTTGATACAACTTGAAGTTCAGATGGCTTGCTATGGCCAACAGTATTCTAATGGATTCCAATCTTGCTACTGGTGCAAAAGTCTCATCAAAGTCAACTCCTTCCACTTGTGTGTATCCTTGAGCAACAAGTCTTGATTTATTTCTAATGACAGTGCCATGTTCATCTGACTTGTTCTTAAAGATCCATTTAGTTCCAATTACATTTACTTCCTTTGGTCTAGGAACTAATTCCCACACATCATTCCAGACAAACTGATGAAGTTCTTCATGCATGGAATTTATCCAATTAGCATCTTGAAGTGCTTTATCCACTTTCTTTGGCTCAAATTGGGATAGATAGCATGAGTAAGTAATCACATTTAAGGCTTTTGATCTCAATCTCATGTTATCATTCAGACTACCCAATATATTAGTGGCAGGATGATTCAATCTGACTCTAGAGGATGGACCTTTCACTAGAGATGTGGAGGTACCTTTCTGTTCTGAAGGAGGTCTAAACTCACTGTGTGCTTGTTGAGTTTCATGAACTGGAGTAGATGGTTCTGAACTTGATGGTACTGAAACTGCATCATTCAATAGCAACAGCTCTTCCTCACTATGTTTTACCACATAATTAGCAGGAAGTGAGTCATCAACTTCTAAAGGCTTATCTTGAACAGGAGCAATGTTTTCTAAATATGCCTCTGAACATACTTCATCATTGATCACAACATTCGAAGAATCCATGACTGTTTTGGTTCTTCGATTGTACACTCTATAAGCTCTATTAGTGGAAGAGTATCCTAGAAAGTATCATTTATCACTTTTTGCATCAAACTTTTCTAGGTTCTCTCTGTCACGTAGAATATAACAGTCACTGCCCAATACCCTAAAATATTTGACAACAGGCTTCTTCCCTCTCCAGAGTTCATAGGGAGTCTTCTTGGAATCAGGTCTGAAATATACTCGATTGAGTATGTGGCAGGCAGTGTTAACAGCCTCCCTCTAGAAGGATTTAGGCAACTTCTTATTGTGTAGCATGACTCGTGCCATCTCCTGAACAACCATATTTTTCCTTTCTACTATTCCATTTATTTGAGGTGTCTTGAGTGAAGAGAACTCTTGATGTGTGCCTTGAACATTGCAGAAAGTAGCCAGCTTGGTATTCTCAAATTCTCTTCCATGATCACTTTTAATTCTGGCTATCATAGTATCTTTCTCAACCTGCAGTTTTTTGCACAGATGTATCATCTTTTCAAGAGCTTCAGCTTTATCTTTCAAAAGCACAACCCAAGTATATCTGGTAAAGTCATCCACAACAACTAGAATATACTTCTTTCCACCTAAACTTTGAACTCTGGCAGGACCCATAAGGTCAATGTGTAATAACTCTAGAGGTCTTGAAGTTTGAACACCAGCTACAGATGGATGTTTGGATTTTACTTGTTTTCCTATCTGACATGGTCCATAAATGTTCTTTTCTATCTTCTCAAACTTAGGTAAACCAGTCACTGCATCACACTTGGAAATCTTCTCCAATTGCTTATGACTTGCATGCCCTAACTGTTGATGCCACAACTCAACTTGATCAATCTTAGCACTAAAACACTTGTTGTTCACACTTGGTGTTATACTATAACAGTTGTCAACTGTCCTTATACCAACACACATACAGTCACCTCCTCCATCAAGTATCTCACATTCATACTTAGTGAAGAGAACATTCAGCCCATTATCACATATTTGACTAATACTGAGTAAATTGGCCTTCAATCCATCAACATACCAGACATCTTCAAAAACTGGTAACCCTGGCATGTCCACAGTACCAATGCCTCTGATTATAGATTTGCTTCCATCTCCAAAAGTGACCGTCCCAATCTTTTCTTTAAAGAGTGCCTTGAACAAGCCTTTATTTCCTGTCATATGCCTAGAACAATCACTATCCAAATACCACATACAAGAATCACGTGCCTTTAAGGCAGTATAACACAGATTATTATTATCACATGTGATTCGACCAAGATGCTTAAGAAAAGATTTAGTAAAATCAGCAAGATATAAAAACAACAAGTTGGCATGTTAACATATAAGCAAAAAGATTTTCCAAGAATCCATGACAACAGGGGTCAAGGATCAGCTCAAAGATCAAAAGATCTCCAACAAAAGAGCTACCCGCTCTGATACCACTTGTTAGGTTTTTAGACCCCTTAAAATACAATTGGATTAACTTAGTTTATTTAGCCAAGTGATTAACTTAGTCAAATTATGCAAATCTAGGTCAACACAATCAAATAATCATATCAAGAAATACAGCAGCGAAAATATAAATAACACAATAATATGATCACCCAAGAAAACCAAACCGGTAAAAAACCTGGGGAGGATTTAACCTAGCTATCCTCAAGGTAAACTTGAATCCATTATATGAAAGAATCGAAGTTCATACAAAAGGACTTACAAGAACCCACGCTTGACTTCCTAATGCTACCCACCAGTAGAACTTACTGACACGACCACGTGCAAGCTCCGAATCTACGGACTCCTTCTTTCTTGGATTCAACAATCAAGATACAAGCACCCCCGCTTGTATTTCTTTAAGCTCCAATGGCAGCGGCTGAGTTGATTATCAAGGTGTAGATATAATCTCTACCTTGAAAACCCTAAGTTTATGTGAAGGAAAACTCCTCAAGGATCTCACAAGAGATTCACACAAACAGTAAAAATATGAGCAACAATACAACCAGAGCAACACTCAAAACGTGGCTAGGGTTTGCCTTATATACGTAGGGCAAAAACATAAAACCCTAAACGTTTAATGAGGTAGGGCTGAGTTGGAAATTCTGCAAAAAAAAACATTCTGGCCGACTTTCGATCGATCAAATCTATCTTTCGATCGATCAAGCCAGGCCAAAATGCACCAATACATTTGCAGCTACTCGATTCCAACTTTACATGAATTACACAACTTTGAGCAAGCCTAAACAAGACTAAACATATTGTTTTGATCATGGTTTGCCAACATTACACATTAGAGTTCTAAATACATCAAATCCTAAGTCTTTAGAACCTAATAATTATAATCAAATTTGGCACGAAATAAAAGCCAACAAAACACATAGTTGTAAATTACAACTTTACAAAAATGGAAGTTGATTCTCAAGTAATAGCAAGTCTTGTGTTATGTGCTTCCTCAACAATGGTGTACTTGTTATACAATCGTTTCTATCTTCTCTCCCATTGCTTCCAACTTCTCCACTGGCATTGCTTTCATTTTCTCTACACACAGTAGACTTCAAGAAGTGCTCAATGATAAATGCAGAATCCAATAGAACCATTTTCACGAAATCTTCGCTGCTAATATCAAAAATCTCATCATAACAACGACGGATCTTTAGTTCATTTGCTTCAATAACACTTGCAATATCCTTGTGGTCTTTCCCAGTACGATAGCAAAATTCCCTGAGATATCTTAGTTTCAGCATTTCCATGGCGCATAGTTCATTTTCACCGTGGTGAAGAGGGCCTATTGAAATTAACTTTGGAGTGTATGCTTCTTTGTTTACCCTGCGAAGTTTCTTAGGGACTCTGTAGATGCTACATTCATTCCACTGGGCTGGCTCCATGACCAGTGGAATGTCAATGGCCAACACTTCGCATCTCATTTCTTTTGCAGTTGTACTTAGAAACGAAAGAACTTCTTTCCTAAGTGAATCAGCAGCAGTAGTAAGCTTGGCCATCTTTTCCAATAATCAACAAGTTCTATTTTCCTAGTGACAAGTAAACAACAATCATAATCACTAGAATTAAATCATTAATTCCAAAGCTTATTTCAATTAAAACACAAAAATAATAATGATGAACTCGTGAAGTGCCTTGTAGCTTGATATTTCCAACAGAGGTTCAAATTTCCCTCCCCTGTTATTGTAAGTTTGTAACTATTATATTATCAAACTCGTAGTCACCTGCCACCATTAAGGATGAAATCCTAATTGGGCTACAATATATATACATATATATATATATATATTATAGGTAAAAGGTCAAAGATGAAAATAATCTCAAAGTTTAAGGCCCAAAAATGTGCTTTGGTCTTATTAAAAGTAATCCAATTCATAAATTTACATTTGACTATTTAAAAAAAGAAAAAATGATTTTGTTAACGAAGGTCTCAAGGGCATTTGTTAGTGAACTATTTTAAGAAAGTTTTTATGGAAAAAAAAAAAAAAAAAAGTAACTAATATTTTGACAACTTGACTATTTCCTATGAAAATTTAGCTTACTTCCAATACTTTTTCAACTGAACATCTAGTTAGTTACTCTTTAAATTAGAATAATGTGGCAGTGGGTTTCAATTTCCATATTTTATTTAATTAGTGAGTGATGTGGTAGTTTCTGTTAAAAAAAAAAAAAAAAATCAGTTATAAAAGTACTAGAGGGAAAGCAAGCTCTTCCTATAAAAGTGGTACCAAAATTTTCTTAAAATACTTTATTAAAAAATTCCTTAAGGACGCCAGTTAACTAGACCAAAAAAAAAAAAAAAGTTTTAAAGTTTGTTAAGATTCTATAACAGAATGGTTTTAATTTTTCATGTACGCATCACAATTGTCTATTAAGTAATACATGAGAAATTTATTGACAAATATGGTTATAATATGATGATATGAACTTTATATTTAGCCAAGAAATGTAAAAGATACAAGAAATCTTCAAAAATCAACTTTACATTTCGAAGGTACAAGTTCACGTTAGAGCAGGAGAATTGTTCACATATTGGAGCTTTTTATGTAATAACAAATCAATAGCATGGTATCAAATAAGTGAAGACATGAATAAATCAATATTAAGACAAAATGAAAAAAAAAAAAAAAAAAAAAAGTCTTCTAATATCTTAGAAGACTTCTTTTTTTTTTTTTTTGGGAATAGTCAATTGTGAGTGGTGAAAAAAATAATGGTAAATCCATGTAAAAAGTAGTGGACAAAAAGTATTTACCACTCACAATCAACAATTTCATCATGTTATAAAATTAAATATTCCTAAATTTATTAATGTTTTTATTCTGGATGCCCGTTATGAATTGAAAATGACTTCTATTATTAAAATGACTTTTATGAGAGAGAAACGCTATGTCTACATTATTTTTACAACAAAGTTTAAGAGGCAAGTTGTTATTGGTTGTTATTAGTTGACAAAAAAGTAATTTTAGTAAAGGGTTCAAATTTGAATTAATAACAACGTACCATCTATAATTTGTATGAAAGTGTTGTAAAAATGTTGTGCACTTAACATTTCTATATATGAAAAGGTGAATAGAAATAGCATCAATAAATTTTCTTTCTAATCACAAATTAAAAAAAAAATTGTCTGAAGCTTTATTTTGACGAAAACTGTAACCTTAAATAAGCCGAGTTGATATATGGAGTTTTTATATAGTTTTTTAGATCAATTGAACAAAACTAATTTACACTCACATCTACTTTTATACTAAAAATACCCCACACACGTACCAAAGGAAGATCGTGTGTCTCCTAAATTATATAAAGTTCAAAAAAAAAGTTTCTCCGTAGAATAATTACTCATGCACACATATAGATATTCTCCTATAAAAAATAAAATTAAAAAAAAAAAAAAAAAAAAAAAGAAAAAAGATAGAAGAAGTAGAGGAAGAAGAAGAAGAAGAAAATATTACACATATATATTGAGATAAAAGTTACTATATTTTATCCAAAACAATAATAATAATTATAATAACTTTGCCTCTTCTCTCCAATTATAATCTAATTGATAGGTTTTAGACCCCTTAAACCAACCAGATTAACTTAGTTAATTAGTCAAGTGATTAACTTAGTCAAATTATGCAATTCTAGGTTATTACAAACATACAATCATATCAAAAATATAAAGCAGCGGAAATATAAATAACACAATGATATGATCACCCAGGAAACCACACGGTAAAAACCTGGAGAAGATTTGACCTAGTTATCCTCAAGGTAAACTGAATCCACTCTACGAAAGAATTGAAGTTCATACAGAAGGACTTACAAGCTCCCTGCTTGACTTCCTAATACTACCCACCAGTAGAACTTACTGACACGACCACGTGCAAGCTCCGAATCCACGGACTCCTTCTTTCTTGGATTCTCCAATCAGCTACAAGCACCCATGCTTGTTATTCTTTAAGCTCCAATGGCAGCAATCGAGTTGATCATCAAGGTATTAAAAAAATATCTCTACCTAGAAAACCCTAAGTTTATGTGAAAGAAAGCTCCTCAATGATCTCACAAGAGATTCACACAAACTGCAATTTAAGAGCAACAATACACTCAGAGCAACTCTAAAAACATGGCTAGGGTTTTGCCTTTTATACCTAGGGTAAAAACAGAAAACCCAAAATGTTTAATCAGTTAGGGCTGAGTTGGAAAATTCTACAGAAAAGCATTCTAGCTGACTTTCGATCGATCGAGTCTAACTTTCGATCGATCGAGCCAGGCCGAAATGCATCAATGCATCTGCAGCCTCTCAATTCCAACTTTACATAAAATATATAACTTTGAGCAAGTCTAAACAAGACTAAACATATTGTTTTGATCATGGTTTGCCAATATTACACACTAGAGTTCTAAATACATAAATTCCTAAATCTTTAGAACCTAACAAACTCCCCCTTCGGCAATCCGTGACAAAACACAAATTAAAAACTCAAAGTTTACAAGTAAAAGCCCTTTACAAAAATAATGCTCATAAACTCAAATTCAATCCTAACTACTATCCATCAGTTGCAAGTGTAGACAGCAGCTTAATTGAATCAACTTATATATTCCTGAAACACTCAACAAACATAAACGCATGTGTGACAGAAAACAGTAAATAAACAGGTATAACATTCTCATATGATTCACACAACACATAATAAAGACATATATCAATGAATAACTCATAAATATAAATCAATAAATAGTGAATCACAAGAAACAAGAATCATGTATATATCATGTATATCAAAAACAATGTTACTCCCCCTAACATGAATAACCCAAAAATGATATACAAAGCGAAGCACCTAGATACAATCTAATAACTCCACTAGCTCCTCAAAACAAACAATATACTCCCCCTCACTACAAAAACTCCTCTACAAGTCAAAACTCTACTCCCCCATTTTGTGACGGAATGCCAAAGGGTAATCACAAGCTATCATCAAAAGGAGGTGGTGAGGGTGAATGAAGATGTGCCAAGTTGGCTCACAGAGCACGTATCTCATCAAGTAAGTCCACCAAAATCTGACTATGAGCCGCTTGAACGGTCATGACAGTCTCCAAGGTACGACGTACATCAAAGTCATCTGAAAGAGGTAGAGGAACATCAGTAGCAGCAACATCACCAACAGGATCAGGAACATCCTCACCAGCAGGACCTGTAGAAGAAGAGGGAGGAGGTGCGGTACCAGAAGGCTCAGACCTAGGGTTTTTAGAGCCTACTCTAAGGTGAGCAGCCATTTGTCTAAGAAAAGACGCACCTATGGGAGCAATAACATGAATGGGCTCAGAGGAAGGGAAATCATCTAGACCAAGATAAAGCAAAATCCTATGAATAAAGATAGGATAGACAAGAGCATGTGAAGAAGATGAACTCCTATAAACTTCGTTCAAAGAACGAAGAAACAAATGAGGAAAACTGATAGGAGCATTTGTCACTAGAGCATACAAAAAGACACACCGCTCGAGAGGAATGGTGTGAAAATGAGAAATGGGCCAAAAAGAATGACATGCTATCCTAAAGAAGAGATAGTGCAACTTAGATAGCTCAACAGAGGTGATCCTAGGATCAGAACCCCACCGGATAGAAGACCTAGTGATGTAAGACATGACATCACTCAACAAAGGAGACTCATCATAAGGGTAGACTGGGTGTTGGACCAAAGGTACCCCTAGAGTATCAGCCACTACCATAGGAGTAATGGTGTACTCTACGCCTCATATCCAACTCTTTACCAAATTGTTGGAATTATAGATACAGATAGAGATGTTCGAAAAGAACTCTTTAATCAAGGTAGCAGGTGGAGGAGGATCAGAAATATCCACCAAGGGTAACCAGCCCCAACGCTCAAAGTTTACCTTAATGGCAGGATCAAGCTCATCTAAGACAACAGTTCGCTCAGACCAAATCTTTCTCCTAAGGTTCAGCTTATTATAAATCTCTTAGTTTTTCTCACTCGAAAACTTCTCTCGATCAAAAGAAGGTGGGGAAGGAGTAGGTGAGGGAATAGACCTACGAGCCCTAGTCTTCCTAGGCATAGTGCTAAGGAAAGGACAGAGACACAGAGAAAAAACTAACAAAACAAAAAAAAAAAAAAAAAAACCCAAAGGCAGACTGCAAGTTAGCACATAAACAAAGTAGAAAAAAAGTCTATATGATGCATGAACAATATTAATGACATGATGCATGTTCTAATGCAGTAAACAAAGTTCAAATTAAGTTTGATTGCAAAAAATTGGCTTGAGCATAGAGTTTCTAACAAAAACCCTAAAAATTTGAAAAACTACTTGAATGTTTTGAAGCAAATTGATGAATTGATCATCACACATGATTGAAAACATATTAGAATGACCAATTTCATCAAAACAACAAGCCAATTTTATCAATTTAAACCCAATTGAACAAAATCTCCAATTTGGATCACTCACAAACCCTAGAATTTTCAATTTTTCACAAAACTCAAAATTGATCAAATTAACAAGCTAAGATCATGTTAATAACATCATAGGAACGAAACCCATTGATCAATTTCATAAAAAATGGATTGAATCATCAAAAACCCCAAAATACATAGGTTCGAAAATCCCAAATTAAAATGCATGAAAAATGCATGAAATGTGAAAATAAATCAAAAAGAAGGGTAAGATAGACATACCGGCTCAAGGAGAGAGAAACCTTGCAAAATTTTGGGAGAAAACAACAAAAAAATCACTGTGGAGCCTTACCGAGTCGGAGAGAGAAAAGAAAAGTTTGAACTTTTTGAAAAGTGATTTTGAAAAAGTCGGATCTGAATTTTTAAAAAACTTGATTCACGATATTCAACTGATCGAAAATTACATTCGATCGATCGAATCAATCCGAGAATTCTAAAAAAAAATTTAAGTAATTTTCGATCGATCGAAAAACAGATTGGATCGATCGAAACAGGCAGCGACTCACAACATTTTGAGAAAAAATTACAGTTTTGAAAAACATAAACCACATTTTTGAAAACAACTTCTCAAAGCATTAAAATTGATTAACAAAATGCATGAGTATGAGATGGAATGCTTTTTCAAAAACCTAAGTTTTAATCCCAGATTCTCCAATGAAAATTTCAGCCATTCTCCCTTTAAATTCTTAAGCAAAAAAAATGTTTTGCATAATACTCAAGGTATTTTCAAACTTGGTTGGTTAGACCAAAAACACACATAATAACATGTACAGTGTTTAGCAAAGAGTAACTTGTGTAGTGTGTGCAACTAGCAAAAACTTGAGATACATGTGAGGTGATATGTGAATAACAATCAATCACAAAGTCTACAAAATCCATCACATAGAATTCAAAAGAGACTATCACCTAAAGAGTTACATCATATAACTCTCACATCTTCTAGAACATAAGCTTGCAATCATGGAAGTTTCTTGAATTTTGCCTCATAATTAGATGAATTTGGCATCGAGCCTAATAGTACACACCAGTTTTAATTATGTGAATTTGGTATCAAGCCTAATAGTACACACCGGTTTTAATCATTAAGCAATTAACTGAGGCTACACTTACGTTCTTTTTGTGCATGTGCTACACTTTCTCGAGCACAAAATCTTATGATATGCACTAAGGCGTTCATGATTGGCTAGTGAACAGTGGTGAGATGGTTATTTATGCATTTCTCAAAAGGATCAAGTCCAGCAGTCACATAACATGTGACTTTAAGATTAAGATAAGGTGATAAACACCATAAACATCTTCCCCACACAACATGCACTACAAAGCTTCAACTAGTACAGTGCAATAAATAAGCTCATCAAAGCTAAACAAGGTACACAAGACATGTTATGTGTAAATAAATTGACCAACCTTGTTTTCAAAGATCAAGAAAAATAGTGCCAAACACAATTTGTTTTTCTCTTTTTTTTTTAAAAAAGAAAATTTAAAAGAGAAAACAAATAAATCCTAGAATGAAATGCATGAATGTAATGCAAAGCAAGTCCTAGAAAAAAAACATAAAACCACACACACCAAAGAACAATGGTCACAGAGAAATGAGTAATGAAGCACAAGAACCATGTTAGAAAGACTCAATTAGATCGAGTCTTTTGCATTCAAAACCTTTTAGATGCACCATGAGCATTGGAGTTCTTATTCATATTCGAGTGATTTCCAACTCCAGGATTGGAATAAAGGTTCAACGCCTTTACCAATTCACCAATGAGTGCCATAGGATCTTGTGCTTGAGGCACAGGCACTTTTGGTTTGTTTACTCTCTTAGCAGCTTAAAACTTGTGACAGTTAGGACGAATGTGTCCAGACTTACTACAAAAATGACAAACCCAAGCAGGTTTACCATGCATTTTGTCCTTAGAAATGGTAGAATCCTTAGGTTTAGACTCTCCTAGATCAACCCTAATCTTCCTAGGGGGTGAAACTTCCACAGGTTTGACAACCTCACTCACAGGGGGTTTGACAGTTTCACTTACAACCTCACTTACGGAAGGTTCAGAAGAAGATGAAGGAACAAAGTTCGTGGAATGTGGTGCAAACACAGAGATGCTTTCAACATAACCTAAACCAGATTTGCCAGAAGGATACTTTTGAACATTCAACATTTGATCAAGTTTAGAACTAGTAGATCTAGCAATAGATAAATTATGTTCCAAAGTTTTAACTTTATCAAGTAAGAGCATGTTCTCAGATTTCACATGGTTCAAAAGATCATTAGCATCAAATAATTTAACAAGCAAATTTTTCTTATGAAGCTCAAGAAAATCAATTTTCTTCAGGCCAAGTTCAACATTCATAACATCCTTTGCAACAACTTTGCAAAGTTTATTACAAGCCTCTTGAAGATCTGCATCCTCAAAGAGTTCCCCATCAAAAGGGTTCTCTTCAACAGATACACTTTCATTGACTACAGCGTAGCAGTGAAAGCAATGAAGTTTCCATCCTCGTCACATCCAGACTCATCATCAGAAACCTCATTATCACTAAGAGTTACAGCCATAACTTTACCCTTAGACCTCAAGAATGTAGGACATTCGGACTTAACATGACCATACCCTTGACAACCAAAACACTAAGCCCCCAAAGAATTGTTTGAAGATTGACCAATATTTTCTCTAGGTTTTTCAAAGTTATTAACCTTAGTGAGATCATTCTTCCTAAAATTTCTAGGTTCAGCAGTGTTTGTACCTCTTGCCTTTCTGTTGTTGTTATCCCTAAGAAAGTTTCTAAAGTTCTTGGAAAGGTACGCAATCTCTGTAGCAGAGAGCCCATCATCAAATCCACCAACCTCAACATCATCAACTGACTTAAGAGCCATTGATTTGGATTTGTTAGCTTTGGGTAGGTCTGACTCATAGGACTGAAGAGATCCTACAAGCTCATCAACAGGGATGGAGTCCACATCCTTTCTTTCAGTAATGGCAGTCACTTTGGGTCTAAAGTCTTCAATTAAAAATCTAAGAATCTTCCTAACAATTTTAGGTTGATCATAGATTTCATCCAAATTAAATGCAGAATTAACAATATCATTCAATTTAGCATAGAATTCATCAAAAGATTCATCATCAGACATTCTAATGCTTTCATATCTAAAAGTTAATTGTTGCAATTTATTGATCTTAACTGCCTTTGTGCCTTCATGCACAGTCTGGAGGATTTTCCAAGCAGTATGAGCAACCTCAACATTTGATATTCTCTTAAATTCCTCCATAGAAACAGCATTAAAGATGACATTCAAAGCTTTGCTATTGAACCCAGCTGCTTCTTTTTGAGAAGTTTGCCACTCACTCATAGGAGTGGTGGGCTTCTCCCATCTGTACTCAACGGAATTCCAAACCCTCTCATCAATAGATTTCAGGAATGCTTTCATCCTTATTTTCCAATAAGCATAGTTATTCCCATCAAAGTGAGGAGGAACAACAAGAGAGCATCCATGTTCCATGACAACAGGGGTCAATGATCAGCTCAGAGATCAAAAAATCTCAAACAAGAGAGCTACCCGCTCTGATACCACTTGATAGGTTTTAGACCCCTTAAATAAACCAGATTAACCTAGTTAATTAGCCAAGTGATTAACTTAGTCAAATTATGCAATTTTAGGTTATCACAAACATACAATCGTATCAAAAATATAAAGCAACGGAAATATAAATAACACGATGATATGATCACCCAGGAAACCACACGGTAAAAATCTGGGGAGGATTTGACCTAGCTATCCTCAAGGTAAACTGAATCCACAATACGAAAGAATCGAAGTTCATACAAAAGGACTTACAAGCTCCTCGCTTGACTTTTTAATGCTACCCACCAGTAGAACTTATTGACACGACCACGTGCAAGCTCCGAATCCACAGACTCCTTCTTTCTTGGATTCTCTAATCAGCTACAAGTACCCATGCTTGTTATTCTTTAAGCTCCAATGACAGCAACCGAGTTGATCATCAAGGTATTGAAAAAATATCTCTACCTAGAAAACCCTAAGTTTATGTGAAGGAAAGCTCCTCAATGATCTCACAAGAGATTCACACAAACCGCAATGTAAGAGCAACAATACACTCAGAGCAACTCTAAAAACGTGGCTAGGGTTTTGCCTTTTATACCTAGGTAAAAAAAAAAAACCCAAAACGTTTAATGAGTTAGGGCTGAGTTGAAAAATTCTGCAGAAAAGCATTCTGGCCGACTTTCGATCGATCAAGCCAGGCCGAAATGCACCAATTCATCTATAGCCTCTCAATTCCAACTTTACATAAAATATATAACTTTGAGCAAGCCTAAACAAGACTAAACATATTGTTTTGATCATGGTTTACCAATATTACACATTAGAGTTCTAAATACATAAATTCCTAAATCTTTAGAACCTAACACTAATTATATATAATCTGTTTTCTTTTCATCTTTTTTTTTTTTTCTTGGTGAATTTCTTTAATGTTTTTTTTTAAGGAAAAATTTTAGTTACAAAATTGGTTAAAGCCTAAAGCTACAACCTAACTCAATAAAATAAACATTACTACATATTTTGAAAATCTAACCGTTGAATTACATATTCTTTACGCTCTTAATACACATATTAAATTGTGTGTCAATCATATATTAATTACTATTAGGACACATGTTTCACTTGTTAAAGAATATATGTCATTCTTTTTTGTAATTGGCTAATCCTTTGACAAAACCCACTTTACTTGTAATTGGGTAGATCTAGGATGTGTTGAAATACTTCAAGAAACTATGTTTCAAGATCAAGTATGGAAGCCTTCAAATCTGTCCAAGAAAACAAGCTGAAAGTGCAAGATTACTAAAGCTCGATAGCTAGTATGTGTCGAGGTTTAGAAAGCTGTCTCAAGCCTGTAAGCTCGACACCTACTTGATAGCTTCTTGACAGCTTCTATCTGTCGAGGTTTATAAAAATCAAAATTCTGATCTGATTTCTTGGGATCCGTGAATGTGTCTTTAGGCCTTATTTTATCCTAACCCTAGACATATAAAATGATTGTTTTAAGGGCCGTCAAATAAGACATAAGTTGCACAAGCATTGAGAAAACTTTGTTGAAGCAAATTGTGACTAGAGATGAAGTTCTTACCCTAGTTCATCTCTTTTGAAGAAGTTGCTGTGTATGTGCACCTTTGGGTTTTGTGACCAAGCATCTTCTTGATCTTCATCGTGTAGGATGAACTGAAGAACTTTGCAGCCAACCTCTCTTTTAGTTAGTGTTGAAGTCGCGTACTGGGATCCACGTATTGGTTAGTCACGTACTTGGGAGCCATGCATCAAAATGGGGAACTGTCACTACAGAACAAGTCCAATTTGGTATTGGAGTAAGGGTTCAAGTGTAGGTTGGTAGGGTACTTGAGATTCCTTTACTTATAACCGCTTGTTGTGATAATAGTGGAGTTTCGGGAGTGGTGACCTGAAAATCACCTGGTGGAATTTTTGCCATCAGGTTTTTTCCCATTAGTAAACAAATCACCGTGTCATTTATTTTTCGCTGCATTATTAGTTTATTGGTGATTTGTTTGTGCTACCACGCGTTTACATGATAAATTGATTAATTAATAACTTGTCTAATTAATTAATTGATTTAATCACAAGGGCATTTTTGGCCTATCAAGTGGTATCAGAGCAGGCATACTCTGATTAGGTTTAATCTTTGCTGTGTTAATCCATTCACTCCTGTTTGTCATGGATAGAGGATAGTCATTAATCATACCTCCTTTATTTGATGGTGCTAACTATGCATACTGGAAAGTACGCATGAGAGCTTTCTTACAGTCTTTAGATGAGAAGGTGTGGCAAGCTATAGAGATTGGCTGGACCAAGCCAAAAGAAGCGCCGGCCGATTGGGATAAAGCCAAGATCAAGGCGGCAAACTTCAACAGCAGAGCGTTGAATGCCCTATTTAGCGCAGTCACCAATGAGGAGTTCAAGAAGATATCCTCTATTGAAACTGCAAAGGAAGCATGGACCATCCTCCAAACAACCTATGAGGGTACGAAGGCTGTCAAAGATTCAAAGCTTCAAAGGCTCACTATAAGCTTTGAAGAAATAAAGATAGAGGAGGATGAGACGTTCGATGAGTTCTATGCCAAGCTCAAGGACATAGTGAACTCAGCCTTCAATCTTAGGGAAACCATTCCTGAATCCAAGATTGTGAGGAAAGTGCTCAGATCTCTACCCGAGAGATTTCATACCAAGATTACAACGATAGAAGAATTAAAGGATATTGATAAGATTCCTTTGACTAAGCTGGTTAGAAACTTGCAGACCTATGAACTAGGACTATTTAGGATTGGCAAGTCGGGTAAAGGCAAGAGCATGGCCTTGAAGGCAAAGAGTAGTGACACAGATGATTCTTTCGATGATGAAGACTTAAAGATGAAGTCCTACATTACAAGGCAGTTCAAGAAATTTATGAAGAATGCCAATGGGAGAAATTTCGACCAGGACCGCAGACAATCTAGTTCTTCTCAGTCTAGGGGCCAAGACAAAGGGAAGAAGGATGTAAGGGATGGTGGTCAGTACACTGTTCCCACAGGACCTAAGTGTTTTGGATGCCATGGATTCAGTCACATGAAGCAAGAATGCCCTACATATCTCAAGAGCATTGGGAAGAGTAAGGCACTTACTGCAACCTTGAGTGACACTGAGCCTAAAGATGATTCCGACAATGAGGATGACGGAATTTTAAATGCCTTCATTGCCATAAACAATCCTACTGAAGGGATTGTTAAAGACGTGGAAGAAGAAGAAGAATTGGTAGATTTGAAGTGTGAGAAGATGGATGATCAAGATGATATCCATACAGCCTATGAAAAGCTTTACAAGCTCTCTAAGAAGCATGAGAAATTGTATAGGCTGGCCACCAAAAAGCTCAATGATGTGGAACTTGATCGTGAGGAGCTTTCCACAAAGTTCGATGAAGCTAATCAAACAATTGGTGCACTAAGGTTTGAGAAAAATTTCTTGGCAGAGAATACCAAGAAGTTTGAAGCGGAGTTGTTTCAAGTTACAGCTCAATTGGAGAGGACTTCAAGTGCAAAGCTTGATGAAATGCTCAGCAATCAGAAATCTACTTCGGATTGAACAGGTTTAGGGTATGGTCTTTCTCCTCTAATACTGCTTCTACTAGTGCTATTGTTTTTGTTTCTCCTGCTAATAATATTGAAATTGAGAACACTGATGTTAAAACTGAATTAGCTAGTGAGAACCTAGACAAGGATAAATCTATCTTAGGAGCACCCCCTAAGCAGGATAAGAAAGATGTTAAAAATCCTAGGGCTAAGAAGGCTAACTCTCAAAAGCCAAAATAGAAGAAGCAGCATCTTTGTCATCATTGTGGAGCTGTCGGTCATACACGACCAAATTGCTATAAGTGGTTAGCCATTCAACAGAGCAACAGCATGATAGCATTTGGAAGCCAAAATCAGCTTCAATCCTCTCTTTCTCCTCTTGGGGATCTTCTGAAAGCCCTCATGTTCCTTTCGAACTTGAATGATTTCAATTCTTCCCCCTTACCACCGGTTCAAGGGTTCAATCAAAGGAAAGCTTCTCCCAGGGTGTGGAAGAAGAAGGACTCTAAGTGATTTTGTCACTTTCTTCTATCTTTTTTTTTTTTTTTTTTTTTTTTTTTTTTTTTTTTTGCATTACTTGTGTGTTTTGCATTTTTTTCAGTCAGTTTAGTTTTATGCTTTGCTTTGTTTAACATGTTTTTGTTAGTTTGTTTTCAGTTGTGCTTATTTTTTGTTTTTCATATAAAAATAAAAATAAAAAATTGAAAAATATAAAAAATATAAAAACAGTGTGTGTTTTGTGTACATTGGTACTTGTGTACCTTGGATGGCCACTAAAACAAAGTTTTCTAAACTTTGTATCTTTTGTACCTTAGATGGGTATCTCTATGCATAACTAAGCAAGTGAGCTTTGTGGCTCTTGTTTGTGATGAGTAAGATTAAGTCATCTCTTAAACTTAACACTCATATCACTCTTTTTGACAGGTAGGACTAGAAAATCCTAAGAGAAAGGCATAAATAATCATCTGACCACTGTTGCCCGCCAATCATAATATGACACTAACATGTTGGGTATTTCTTTCCTCTCTTTTATATGCCCATGCATGATATGCTAAATAAAAGAAAATATGCAAAGAAAATAAAAAGCAAAAAGATCAAAAATGCTTTAAATATGATTGCAAGCGTGCTTTCTAGGAGATGTGGGAGTTATAGGATGTACCTCAAAGGTGATAGTCCCCATCAAACAGTTATGATCGTTTGTGAGTTAAAGTGATTTTCTCATATCTCAAATCGTCATAACATGTATACACTTATGCAATCTTGCAATGTTTTTCACACACAACACGCAATATTATTTGCTACTCTTGATACATGTGCAAGTACAATGTGATTTGGCTATCACAAGGTTTTACATATGTTAATGTATGCTCACTAAACTGTCTTGACTCGTTTTTGAAATATAAAATTGGTTAGATTTGTTTAGTGTGTGTGTGTGTTTCTAAGGATCCATGTGCTTAAAATTTTTGTTAAGAGATGATTTTGAGAGTTTAATATGTTGATTGGATCATTTGTTGAGGTGCATGTTGGATTGCATTCATGTCTGTGTTTTTTCACTTCTCAAAAAACTATTTTTAAAAGCAAGCTCAACACCTCCTCGATACCTCCTCAATACCTAGCTATCTGTCAAGCTTCCTAAGCTTTTTTCTTATCGCAATCTCGACATCTCTTGGACACCTGGTGGATCGATTGAGAAAGTTTCTATCTCCTCGATACCTTCTTGAAACCTAGTGGATCGATCGAGCTTTTGTTCTTGGTTCTGGTGGTTTGTTCCTCGACACCTCCTTAACACCTACATCTGTTGACGACCATATTTTCGACATCTTCCCCGACAGCTGGCTTGACACCTCTAGATACCTCACCTGTCGAGATTTACTGAGGATGCTATATATACCCTTTGCACGATCCGATTCTCATTTTCTTAATCTCTCTCGATCTGTCCGCGCCTGTTCACCTCCCAAACTCATTTTTCTCACTCAAAACCTTCAACCCACATGATTTTCGTCCTTTCCTTGCTTCAAATCACTTGGTATGATCTCTTTTCCCTTCATTCTTCATGCATCTCATGTTTTTGAATTTTAGGTTTTGGGATTTTTGAAAAATTTTGGGGTTTTTCAAAATTGATGAGTTTTTCTTGAAATTTTGGGTTGGTTTTTTTTTTTTAAAGGTGTTCAAAATCTCATGCATTGCATCACATTTGCATTATAATGGTATTTTCATGCATTTAGATGTGTGTAATATATTTGTGTGTTGGTAGGTTTGGATTGGGCTGAGCCCATGATGAAATTTCTTTTGCATGTCACATGTTCATGCATTCCCCATACATACGTACTCTCTTTTCAATATATTTGATATATTTGAATTGCTTAGGACTTTTCTGTTTGTCTCTTTCTCTCTCTCTCTCACATTCTATTTACGTTAGTAGTGTCTATAGCACCTAAGCGTAAATCTACTTCGGCTCGGAATCCTCTGCGTTCTAGAGTTTCTTCATCTTTTGATTCTGCTCCTCTTTCTCTTCGGTTTTGTGATGATGATGCCCATAAGGCATTCTCGGAGAACTTCTCTAGACGAGGTGTTCATTCAGAATGCCAAGTCATTTTGGCAGACTTCGCTGACACTGACCTTCCCTCTATCATTCACAGTAGGGGATAGGAGTCACTGTGTGACGTCCCGGTCACATATCCTCTCGTACTCATTCAGGAGTTTTACTCCAACATGCACGGGATTAATCGTTCAGTACCTCTTTTCTTTACTCGCGTTTGAGGTATGCACATCCCTATCACACCGCAGTTGTTGTGGATGTGCTTCGGGTTCCTAGGATAGAGTTTCTTGACTATCCTTCTTGTGAGCATCTGCAGACTATGTTCAAGGATGAGCTCATATCTGCTTTCTGTGAGCGCCCTTTGGAGTGGGGTGAGCGTTAGTACACATCATGTCGGCCTTTTGCTAAAGGTCCTAGATTCTTAAACATGGTAATGACTTTTGTACTTCATCCGCTTTCTCACTACAACTCCATCACAAAGCCTCATGCTCGATTTTTGTTATCCCTCCTTGAGCATCTTACTATAGATTTTCCTTCTCGTTTCATTTTGTCTATTATAGATGTTCATTTGGATGCGGTGATCCGTGATAAGCTCATCTTTCCTTCTGCTATCACGAGGATTCTACGTATTTTTCCATCCCTTTTCCCGTGTCCGACCATTTCACTTTCATGTGTGCCATAGATGCCGTTACCATAAAACGTAGTGAGGTTCAATTTAGGTCAAGACAGCCGGATTCCACTCCTCCCCCCCGTTCAGCTCCATCCCGTTCTACTCCATCTACATTCGCTCCTTCTTCCTCCATGAGCGATGTGTCCCTTGGAGACATCATGGCGCAGCTGTAGCGCATAGATGCTCGCCTTAATACACTTTCCACTGAGTTGTATCAGGTGAATGTTCATGTTGGTCGTATTGCACGACGGCAGGCGACCATGGGTGGTTTTGCTCCTGAGGCTATCCCTTCACCACCTCCTCCAGCAACTTCTGATTCTGAGGATGATGATGATGAGGACGATGATGCTTCAGATGATGATGATGGAAATGCTAGCTCTACTGATGAGATGTCTACTTGACACTCTACCCTTTGTCACTTGTGACAAAAAGGGGGAGTAATTTTGGGATATGAGTGTAGTCATCTTAGGGGGAGAGTTAGTATAGGACATTTTTGTTAGGCGAAGTGTTGATACTTGAGGGATGTAGTGAGGATATGATGTATCTTTTCTTTTCTTTCTTTTATAGATACATTGTTCATGTACATTGGGTCTTGTGACCAGTTTTTACATACATTGTACTTATTTTCTCTATATGTGGATGTATGTTTCTTTCACCTATCTCTACATGTGTTGTTTCTTCTCTATCTTTATACACATGTTTCTTATACTTGTATGCAATCTATTATTTCTGTTTCACACAAGATGCCTTGATGAGTTTTGTTTAAAGTGTTTCAGAAATACAGGTTGTCAAAGTCTACTTGCCATAAACTGTTTTCTTGCAAAGTTTTTCAAGGGTTTATGTTCGCGTAAAATAATCTGCAAGCGCACAGAATCGTAACAAGTAGTAAAGTGTTTTTAGAAAACGAATGTCGAACACACAAGGATTAATTATATTATTGAATACCGAAATTCACTAAATTAATTACTATTTGGAAATATCGAAAATAAATGGAATGTTCTACTATCTGAATTAAATTAAGCTATTTAATAAAAATAAATCTACGAATAAAAAGAATTAACAAAGCCTAAAAATCTAACAGTGTAAAAATATGATAAGAATGGATCTAGAGCGATTGATTTCACCTAACAAATCCCACACAATTTATCCTTCCTAATTATTAAATTCTAATAATCTCCCGTTGATGATTAAAAATTTCTTAAGTATTCAATATCTTCTCTCGAATAATATCAAAAATATCTTCAACTAACAATTTCATATGTCTATGTGAATTTAATTAATTGGAGACTCATTACGTACTTTGAATTTTCTAAAAAATCACACTAGTTGCGGTAAAGCATCTCTACTTTCGTAAAACTAATGGTGTTTAATTCTAGAACTAAAATAACAAATCACCTCTCGGTCTCATTGTAATTCAATTGATCAAACTATAATTTGTAAAAAATAGTAAGCATTAAGAATATGAATTAAACACTCAATCATGGAAATATTAAAAATAAAATAACTCAGAAAATAAATTGTGTGTTCATTGCTAGACTACATCAATGCACTAGAAAATAAAATTTAGTTTATAATAAAATTGAAAAGAAAACAAATAAAACTTATGTCTTTCATCTAAATTGGTTGATCAACATGAAGCTCTCGCCTTTGTCCTCAGATACTCCTCTTTTGAAAGACTCCCAAAAGCAAATTCTTCTATGCGGCACCTCCTTTTCCTCTCAGGTTTCTCTCTTCTTCTTTTTACCCTAAAGAGCCTTTAAATAGGTCAAGGAATCCTATTAAAAGTTGAATTCCCGTTTGAAGAAAATCCCAGATTTTCGGGCTTCATTTAACCGACGATTTTGGCCCATTTAAATTCAGAATTCGGACTTTTGGTAAACTACAAAGTTGTAGCCCATTAAGTTAACCTTCCAGCCCAGCTTGAATCATCTTGATTGGATATTTGAGCCGAAAGTTATACCAAAAATACTAACTAATGTGCAGGCTGGAATCCTAATCCGAATTGGACTTGGATTTGGTGCAAATTTCCTTTGATTTCTTGCTCCAATTGGACTTGAATTTAATTGGCCTAGCCCCACTTTGCATGTAAAGCCCTTGTTACCTGCAACACAAAGATATTATATAATCAGTAACAAAATAACATAAAAGTAAAGCTAAATATGTAGATATGTGAGTACTTTATTGTATATATTTCATGCACATCAAATACCCCCAAACCTACATTTTTGCTAGTCCTCAAGCAAAACAGATAAAGAGTAAAACAAAATAAAGAAAATATCCTAACTAATCCACTTTCGCTGGAAATTTCGATTGCATTTAGCGTATGCAACAAGCCTTTAAACCCCTAGCTTACACTAGTGGACGAGTTGTAGTCTCGTGAGTGTTTGCAGGGAATATACCCACAAAATTCTGAGAATGAATACTAAAATAAACAAAACAAAGAAAATCCATTTTTTTTTTTTCAATTGCCATTTGCAAAGAGGATTAATTCAAGTTCAAAAACACTACAAATGCTAAAGAAATTTCTCATGCCATCAAAACTCATTGTGAATGAAAAGTGGTAGCCAATCCAAACATACTTTTAGTTTTAGAATAAACTTGACTTGAATTTCTATTTGAAAGTATGCTTCAACTCAAACCTTTCCGGTGTTATCACTCAACAAATGAAATCACTCTGAAATGGGGTGTAACACTCTCAACAATATATGTGAGTGGAATAATGTAAGAAAAATAAAAATCTCACATATAAATCACATGAAAAACACTTAATCAAGAAAAAACAAGTAGTCTCATGAAAAGATGCCAAAAAAAAAAATTTTATACCACACTTTTTATTTAGTCATATCAATATCTGAACTACACAATCTTCAAGATCAAATAAGGACTTTATTAAGATGTAATGTAGGGTAGAAGTAAAGGGTATGAAATAAAAATGGTTAAAGGTAAATATAAGAAGTGTTTTCAAGATTTGTCGGAATGTCAACTCTTTTTGGAATTTCTATTCAACATTTTTTTTTTCAACTCTTCTTCTTCAAAGCAATACTCCTTTACATTTCACTTCTCAAAATTTGACAAGAACCCTTTTTATTTACATTTTTTTGACACTTTTCCCTTTTTTTTTTTTTTTTTACTTACTTCAAGTCGTCACTTATCTTTTGACGTGAATGTAGGCATTTGTGATGGATGCACCCAGTTACTCAACAAGTCACAAACTTGAAGTGCTTTTGCATACTCATATTTCAAGTTACGGTTTGACGTAAGAGTAAACATTGGTAATGAATACCCCTAGTTACTAAACAACTCAAAACATTGGAGTAAATGGAACTCTGTACAATTTTTTTCTTCTTTGAATTCAAGCACAAACCACCACATTAAAACAAACTGATCAAGTTCCATCTCGAAACACTATGGACAAGGGCTTTAAGAAAGAAAGGCTAATTAAAAGGCTCAATAGGGTGACTAACGATAATGTATCCAAAAAAAAAAAAACACATATATGGCTCAAAGTAGACAAAAATGGCCTAATCTCATCTCTCAAAGACTAGTATAGTTCATTCAACATCAATGACTTCAAAAGGTTCAAGTGTGGCATAAAATCTTTTTTATTTTTGGCCAAAAGCAAGAACAATGAGACTACAACAAGGGAAATATGTTACGCACTTCCAAATGAACTTTAAGATTAGAAAAAAATAAATAACCCTCCAAAAATAATGATTGGCTCAAAACTCACAAGGGTTATAGTCTCCACATTGTTATCATCAAGATTTTCTAATCATTTTTATCCTTCAACAACAAGTTTTGTCTGAGTGGCTACGTGCATGTGCAATGAATTGAGCAGGAAAGCAATGAAATTCTTTAAGCAAGAGTAGTATAATGAACTTAAAACACAAACCTCAAGCTAGGCAAAAGAAAGTTTTTTTTTTTTTAAATAAATAAAATAAATTCCCTTCCCCCAAACTTAAATTTCACATTGTCCTCAATGGGAAAAAGGAAGAAAAACTAAATAAAAGAATGAGAAAGGAGAAGAGATTCTCCCTTGATTTTAATTGAATATTTTTCCTTGAGGTGCAGCTGTGTACCCATTGAAGATTTCTTTGGTCTCTTTATTCCTACAAAATGAAAGAAAAAACAATAAGATAAAGAAAAAAAATAAAAAATAAAAAAATAAAAACATAAACATAAAGATTAAAAAAAAAAAAAAAAACTTGGGTTGCCTCCCAAGAGCGCTTTATTTAATGTCTGTAGCTAGACGTTATCCTCCATTAAAATCTTGTGTGTGCAATTTGAAGGACTAATTCCTTTGATGTCAGAGATGGTCCAACCCAAAGCTATTTTGTGTTCCCGCAAGATTCTCAACAACTTTTCCTCCTCTACATCACTCAAAGAACTGTTAATAATAACTGGAAAAGTAGAGTCTTGACCTAAGAAAGCATACCTTAACTTTGATGGAAGCGGTTTGAGCTCAAGTTTAGGTGGTTCCTCTGGTGGAGATGTTGGCTGACATGATTTTAGGTCTTCCACTTTTTGTTGCATTAAAGGAGGAAAGAGTGGTGTAGCCTCCAAATATCTTTCACACTCTTTAACCTCTTCATCATTGAATTTAACAGGTGTAGAGTGAGTAAGACATACCTCAAGTGGTAACTTTTGAAAATCAATTGCACAAGTCTCATCGGCCATGATCATGTCTCGGTCACTTATTTGAAAACAAGAATGTGTCTCGGAAGGAAATTCCATAGACTTAAATACATTAAAACTGACCTCATCCTCTCCGACCCTCAAAACAAGTTTTCCTTGCTGGACATCAATTAAGGTTCTCCCCTTCGCAAGGAAAGATTGACCCAATATCAAAGGGATCTCCTCGTCCTCATCCATATCAAGGACAATGAAGTCAGCTGGGAAGATGAACTTGTCAACTTTTACTAATACGTTCTCAATGACTCCTCTTGGATATTTAATGGATCTATCCGCCAATTGTAAAGAGATAATGGTCGGCTTTACTTCTCCAAGGCCCAATTTCCTGAAAATAGAGAGAGGCATTAGATTAATACTTGCCCCTAAATCACATAAAGCTCTATCAAAATAAGATTTTCCTATAGTGCAAGGGATAGTGAAACTCCCCAGATCTTTCAACTTAGGTGGCATCTTCTTTTGTAAGATTGCACTACTCTCCTCTGTCAGCATTATTTTTTCATGCTGCTCTAATTTCCGCTTCTTTGATATAATATCCTTCAAAAATTTAGCATATTTAGGCATTTGTTCCAAAGCTTCAATGAGAGGACTATTAATATGCAATTGCTTAAATATACTTAGAAATTTAGAAAACTGATCATCCACATTGTTTTTTCGTAATCTTTACGGAAAAGGAATTGGTGGATCATAAATTGAAGGAGAATAAGTCTCAAAAGTAACTTCCTTGGATTTTTTGGATTTTGAAGCTCTTCCATTCTCCTTAGTCTTCTCAGCTCACTCCACTTCTTTCATCTTTGACTTGGCTTCCTTCATCTTTGACTCCTCACTATCCACAGCTTCATCTTGTTTGGCATTTGTTACTTTTGGCTCCTCATATGTTCGTCCACTTCTCAATGATATTGCCTTTACATGTTCTTTCGGATTGGTGACAGTGTTGCTTGGCAAAGTTCCTGTAGTCCTCTCTGTGAGCATGCTTGAGAGCTGACCGATTTGCACCTCAAGATTGCGGAATGAAGCTGAGTTGTTTTGGATCACCACATCTATCTTCTGCATGTACTGCATGAACATGTCCTCAAGTGTCGGCTTCTTCTCTTGCAGTGGAAATTGCTGAGGTGGTTTAGCCTGCCCTTGGTTATTGCTCCATGAGAAGTTGGGGTGATTCCTCCATCCAGGATTGTACGTGTTTGAGTATGGATTATTTTGACGTTGAAAATTTGACACGTAATTTGTCTATCCATAACTCGATTGGGCAAAAGGATTTCCCACTTGGCAGTTGACACTTGAATGATTTCCTGCACAATGATCACAAACAACATTAGTTTGAATAGCATTAACATTCATTTTACCTAGTTGTTGAGACAAAGTTGCCATTTGTGTCACCAATGAGGTAATAGAATCAAGTTCTAAAACTCCAGCTGTCTTTCTTGGCATTACTCTTTCTGTAGGCCAATGATAGTTGTTGGATGCCAATTCTTCTAGAAGTTCATAGGCTGCCTCATGAGTTTTACTCATTAAAGCTCCACCAGCTGCTGCGTCAACCATAGACCTATTTGTAGCTCCTAGACCATTGTAGAATGTTTGCACTTGAAGCCATGCTGGAAGGTCATGATGAGGACACCTTCCCAATAAATATTTGTACCTCTCCCATGCTTCATATAATGATTCACCCTCAAATTGGATGAACGTGGTGCTATCATTCCTTAGCTTTGGTGTCTTTGCGGGAGGGAAATATTTTGCTAAAAATTTTTGTGCCAACTCCTCCCATGTAGTAATGATGCCAGGTGGCAAAGAATGCAACCAAACTTTTGCTTTATTCCTAAGTGAGAAGGGAAAAAGCCTTAGTCGAATCGCATCATTTGTCAATCTGTTATGTTTAAAAGTATCACAAATTTCCAAGAAATTTGCAATATGGACATTCGGATCCTCTTGTGATAGCCCCCCGAACTGGACAGTCTACTGTATCATCTGAATGATGGCTGGCTTGATCTCAAAATTATTGGTTTGTATGGCTAGCCTCCTTATGCTCGATGTAGCTCCATTTACCAAGGACGTAGCATAATCTCTTAACACCTTTTGCTCTTGATCAGCCATCTTAGATAGAGATGTGTTGGCCTCTTTCTTCTTTTCTTTCTTAAGCTAACGTAAGGTTCTTTCAATTTCAAGATCAAAGAGTGTATGCTCTGATAGTTTAGATCAGGGCATGCACTTTTAATTCCTGAAAAGAAAGAAAACACACTCAGATGCACCTAATTAAAAAATTTTTTTTGAATAAATAAAATAAAAATCCTAAGTAGTAAATATCTAGCTAGTATCAATATCAATAACAAATAGTTAATCCCCGGCAACGGCGCCAAAAACTTGTTCGCGTAAAATAATCTGCAAGTGCATAGAATCATAACAAGTAGTAAAGTTTTTTTAGAAAACGAATGTCAAACCCACAAGGATTAACTATGTTATTGAATACCGAAATTCACTAAATTAATTACTATTTGGAAAAATCGAAAATAAATGGAATGTTCTACTATCTGAATTAAATTAAACTATTTAATAAAAATAAATCTACGAATAAAAAAAATTAACAAAGCATAAAAATCTAACAATGTAAAAATATGATAAGAATAGATCTAGAGCAATTGATTTCACCTAACAAATCCCACACAATTTATCCTTCCTAATTATTAAATTCTAATAATCTCCCGTTGATGATTAAAAATTTCTTAAGTATTCAATATCTTCTCTCGAATAATATCAAAAATATCTTCAACTAACAATTCCATATCTCTATGTGAATTTAATTAATTGGAGACTCATTACGTACTTTGAATTTTCTGAAAAATCACACTAGTCGCGGTAAAGCATCTCTACTTTTGCTCAACTAATGGTGTTTAATTCTAGAACTAAAATAACAAATCACCTCTCGGTCTCATTGTAATTCAATTGATCAAACTATAATTTGTAAAAAATAGTAAGCATTAAGAATAAGAATTAAACACTCAATCATGGAAATATTAAAAATAAAATAACTCAAAAAATAAATTGTATGTTCATTGCTAGACTACATCAATGCTCTAGAAAACAAAATTTAGTTCATAATAAAATTGAAAAGAAAACAAATAAAACTTATGTCTTTCATCTGAATCGGTTAATCAACATGAAGCTCTCGCCTTTGTCCTCAGATACTCCTCTTTCGAAAGACGCCCAAAAGCAAATTCTTCTATGCGGTGCCTCCTTTTCCTCTCAGGTTTCTCTCTTCTTCTTTTTACCCTAAAGAGCCTTTAAATAGGTCAAGGAATCCTATTACAAGTTGAATTCTCGTTTGGAAAAAATCCCAGATTTTTAGGCTTCAATTAACCGACGATTTTGGCCCATTTAAATTCAGAATTCAGACTTTTGGTAAACTACAAAGTTGTATCGCTTTAAGTTAAATTTCCAGCCCAGCTTGAATCATCTCGATTGGATATCTGAGCCGAAAGTTATGCCAAAAATACTAACTGATGTGCAGGCTGGAATCTTAATCCGAATTGGACTTGGATTTGATGCAAATTTCCTTTGATTTCTTGCTCCAATTGGACTTGAATTTAATTGGCCTAGCCCCACTTTGCATGTAAAGCCCTTGTTACCTGCAATACAAAGATATTATATAATTAGTAACAAAATAACATAAAAGTAAAGCTAAATATGTAGATATGTGAGTACTTTATTGTATATATTTCATGCATATCAGTTTGTGTTAGGATAGATTTTATTGTATTCAACAAGTGAATATAAGTTGGGTGATTTATGACTTCTCTCATATGTTCATTTATTTGTTGTGGTTTTGTCACGAATTGCCAAAGGGGGAGATTGTTAGGACATATGTTTTTCACTTGTTAAAGAACATATGTCATTCTTTTATGTAATTGGCTAATTCTTTGACAAAACGCACTTTACTTGTAATTGAGTAGATCTAGGATGTGTTAAAATACTTCAAGAAACTATGTTTCAAGATCAAGTGTGGAAGCCTTCAAATCTGTCCAAGAAAACAAGCTGAAAGTGCAAGATTACTAAAGCTTAATAGCTAGTATTTGTTGAGGGTTAGAAAGCTGTCTCAAGCCCGTAAGCTCGACACCTGCTCGATAGCTTTTTGACAACTTCTATCTGTTGAGGTTTATAAAAATCAAAATTCTGATCTGATTTCTTGGGATCCGTGAATATGTCTTTGAGCCTTCTTTTCTTCTAACCTTAGACATATAAAAGGATTTTTTTAAGGGCCGTCAAACAGGACACAAGTTGCACAAGCATTGAGAAAACTCTGTTGAAGCAAATTGTGACCAAAGACAAAGTTCTTACCTTAGTTCATCTCTTCTGAAGAAGTTGTTGTGTATGTGCACCTTTAGGTTTTGTGACCAAGCATCTTCTTAATCTTCATCGTGTAGGATGAACTGAAGAACTTTGCAGCCAACCTCTCTTTCAGTTGGTGTTGAAGTCGCGTATTGGGATCCACGTATTGGTTAGTCATGTACTTGGGAGCCATGCATCAAAATAGGGAACTGTCACTACAGAATAAGTCCAATTGGGTATTGGGGTAAGGGTTCAACTGTAGGTTGGTAAGGTACTTGGGATTCCTTTACTTGTAACCGCTTGTTGTGATAATAGTGGAGTTTTGGGAGTGGTGACCTGAAAATCAACCAGTGGGGTTCTTGCCGTAAGGTTTTTCACCATTCGTAAACAAATCACCGTGTCATTTATTTTCCGCTGCATTATTAGTTTATTTGTGATTTGTTTGTGCTACCATGCGTTTGCATGATAAATTGATTAATTAATAACTTGACTAATTAATTAATTGATTTAATCACAATGGGTCAATACGTTTTTGGCCTATCAATTACTATATAATTTAAAATTTTATATTTTTTGTATAATTTTAAACTACAAAAATTTGTAATTTAAAGAATTTGTTGATGACATAGCTATTGATTTTTAATTTTCTAGAAATTTTGCAAGTATGGAGGAAATAAGAAGAAAATATAATCTAATGGTAGATTTGTCAAAATTCACCTCCTATAAAAAGATATTGAGTAAGGTTGTAAGTTTAGGTTACAACCAATTTTGTAACTAAACTTTTTCATTTTTATTAAAATATTAATTTTTCTATGAAGAAGATAAGGTTTAAACAAAATGGGAAAAAAGAACATTATTATTACTATTATCTTTAAACTAATACAAAAAACCTAATAGAACCTTAAATATTTTATACAATAATTTATTCTCCTTCATAAAATTTATACAATAAGCAATAAAAAAAATGGGATAATTACATACTAACATAAATTTACATTAGTAAGCTTGGTGTCTATATAACTATTAATAATATTCTCGTTCGTAGGTGAAATTTTAACTTAAAAAAAATTCAAATTACAACTTATTCATGCAAAAAATCCTTTATAGGTAAACAAAAATATAATGAATATGAGATTATACTGTTGGTTTTATTACATTCAAATATCGCTTAATATTCACTTGGGCTGCTTTTAGTTTTGTATCAAGTATTATGTGCATGTGTACATGTGTGCACACGAGCATATATGTTTATAAAAATTTTGCACCTTATGAAGTCTAATCTTGGCTCTGCTACTCTATGGTGTAATACATGTATTTTAGTAACTATGAATATATATATATATATATATTTTTTTTTTTTTGCAAATTAAAATCCTTTCAATTTTTTTGACCAAGATTTATGAAGCACCAAATGAATACCCGAGAACATTGAAAATTATCCGAAAAATATTTTACACCTCACAAAACACTGTCTTAATATAGTATACAAACATTTAGAACCCAACTTATAAGGTAAATTTTTAGTAAAATTCCAAAGTACTCGTTTCCGAATATGAACTCAATTAAATTAGTAAATGCTCAATTTTTGGCAAACTTTATATTGAAGAACAAAAAGCAGAAATACATAAGCCTGACCCAAAAACAGAAATCTGAATTCCCGTAACCTCGATAGATAGCAGCTATCGAGGAGGTTTCAAGAAGATGTTGAGATTTAATGAATCTTGACAGATAGTAGCTATCGAGGAGGTGTCGAGAGGGTGTCGAGGGGATAGAAGCTTTCTCAATTGATCGACCAGCTATCGAGAAGCTATCGAGATTGCGATAAGAATCAGTTGAAGATCTCGATAGATAGCCAGGTGTCGAGGACGTGTCGAGAAGCTATCGAGCTTTAAAATTCAGCACTTTCTCACTTGATTCTTGGACAGACTTACATGGCTTTAACACTTGAAGTTGAAACAAGGTTTCTTGAAGTATCAAACACATCCTAGATCTATCCAAATACAAGTAAAGTGCGTTTTGTCAAAGGATTAGCCAATTACATAAAATAGTGACATATGTTCTTAACAAGTGAATCACATATGTCCTAACAGTGAATGCTTGTTAATGTGGAGGGACAGCACAGTTGGCTAGAGATGGTGCCTGATGAAGCAAGCTTTACTTCATTTTCTCTCCGCTCATAACTAAAACACAATTATAAAATAAAATATATTGTGCACTTGATGATTCCTTAATATCTATTTATAGTGTAAACTCCACCCCCCCCTCCCCCCCCCAACAAAACCATTTCAAGTGGTTCAGATTTATTTTTTAAGAAATAGTATGAGGACAAAGTAAAAAGTAGTGGGTTAACGTGTAAGTGATTGTTAACCACTGACAACCACTTTAGCAAATTGTGACAAATGGGGTGTGTAAAGTTGTAATTTACAACTATGTGTGTTTGTTGGCTTTAATTTTGTGCCAAATTTTATTGTAATTTTATTCAATCTATTGTACCCTGTATTTATTATGGGATTTAATTGTAAGGGTTGAGAGAGAGAGAGAGAGAGAGAGAGAGAGAGAGAGTGTGTGTGTGTGTGTGAAGACTCAAGCAATTAAAGACTGAAGAGTTTTCGCAGGTAGCTCACGACTAAGCATCTCATGAAATGATGCATGCGCCCTACACATGACTGGAATGCGAAGAGTTAGGACAGATGGAGATAGATGTGTTTCGTAAGTAGCTCACGGGTAAGGCCTTCCCGCAAGACACTTGCGAAATTGCCAAATTTCCTATCTGATACACACTTTTTGTACTCACACTATATATACTCACATTACCCACAAAAGATGAGGAGTGCTTCTGAGAGAAAACCCTAGCCACAAACCTTGAGAGTTAGAGATTGTCATATCCACATATCTCTACACATTTGCCTATGGATTTCCTCAACTCCTACCTCTCCATTTCGATACTATTGAGGGGTTGATAGTCCAAACACTTACCACACCCTTTCAGAGTATTCAGTGAGGTTTTGGTGCTGTTGGGAAGTATTGGAAGAAGCTAGGATTTGGCGGATGCAATCGGGTGGATTATGGGATCCGGAAAGCTAGACAAGACACGGTTCCGAGAAGCCTTGTTGGAGTAGGAGCTTGGAGGGCTTAGGTACATTTGGTAGATTAGGCTTGGAGGGTCTATTGCTAACCCATGTATCTCAACTGATTGTCTAGTGGATCGATTACCGCTTGGAGGGCAGTGGAGAGGTTTTACGCCAAGTACTTTGATTTCCTCTTCAATAACACATCGGCATGTTATCCTGTGTTTGCATTCTTCTTCACTACTCTTTTAGCTTTCATATTACTGCTGTGTTATATTGAATATGGCTTAGAGTAGTTTATTTGTTCATCCGCTCACTTTTACTCTATTCCGCACTTAGTATAAGTTAGAGTAAAATCTATCGAGACATAATTTTTAACTTGGGGTCTAAACAGCTCTTGTGTTTTCACACATTTTAGAGCATTCAGTGTGTTTCTAAAATAATTGATTTTTTGAATATAGAAATGTACAAAATATCATGTCATTTTAAAATTTTTGGTAAATTCAACTAACATACCTTGAGATTTGGGCTAATACCAACTAGGTCCAAAACTTTTCAAAACTAGTCAATTTGGTCCCTAAAGCCAACTTAGTTCTTAAACAGTTAGTTATTTTTTTCTCAACTGTTTTAGGGATCAAATTGGTTAGTTTTAAAAAGTCTTGAATTTGATTGGTATTAGCCTAAACCTTAGGGGGTGTGAATGAAATTTACCCTAAAATTTTAAATGGTATGATATTCCGTATACTTTTAAATTTGTCAAATTTAATCCAAATCATGAAATAGATTAAATGGGAATGACTCGAAACAAAGAGAATCTTTTTTTTTTCCTCTATCTCTCAGGAAAAGCACGGAACACACCATGGTATAATGACGTCATTCACACAAATTTACAAAAGAACATACCAACTTAATTCTCACCTTTTCCAGCTTTAAATTGCAATTTATTTGCGAATGCGAAATTCATGGAAGGTTTGTGAATAATACTGTGTTATTCTTAGGTGTGTAAAACAAAGACTTGCACTATTTTGTTCTTTTTCTTTTTCTCCTTTTTTTTTTTTTTTTTTTTTTTAAGAGACTGATTTACGTACATCTTACTCAAATACACATAAGATTTCTATACATGTCTACCATCAAGATGTAAAAATGAAGTCACCCTCACAAATGACATTTGCTCTCCCTCTGTCTCTGTCTCTGTCTCGTCACTCTGAGACTGATAATCATCATGTAATTGGACTTCAGTTTAGTAATGAAACGATACACTTGCAGTAATGTCAGTTTCAAGCTACAATGCTAGACTAATGACCAATGCTAAAAAATCAAACTCTTGACCCCGCAGGTTGCAATCACTAATGAAACGATACACTTGCAATTAATTCGTTCATTAAGGAAGCAGGACCATTGATAATGCCTTTTTATCAAACACAAAAATAATTCAGAAAGTGTAACCATCTTCGTGACTGGCAACAAGAGATGAGTCGAGTGTCACACGTCAAAATCTTGCCATTACTTGAATTGACTTGCATGCCTATGCATAGGAATCCAATACAACAAATCAAATTACACATCCGAATATAAGATCCACATGCCTATGCATTTGGATAAATATAGTTATAGGAAGAAAAAATAATGATTTAAAATTTTGGCCAAAATATAATAGTGCTTATTGAGTGATCTCTCTCTCTCTCTCTCTCAAACAGGACAAGCACAGCACTCGTCATAACGACGACGTCATTCTCATAAACAGAACAAGTACCATACTGGACCATTGCCACTGAAGAAGGCCCACGCCTAATGGCACGTCAAAATCTTTCAATTGCTGGGATTGACTTGCTTCGTGTCTTGACTTGCTTGTAGTCTTTTTGTGGCAAGAAGAGAGCCATGATCCATTCACACACGACCTGAATTTTTTTTTGCTAACTTCACATGACATGATTTACTTGCATCTTATTCGTAGAAATAGTTATGCGCATCAATATTTGTGACCTGACCTGATTTGGAATTGTACTACCCGAAAAGCAAGGCTAATGGGCTTACAACTTATTTTTGTGTTGGGCTTGGATTTCCTACACAGGGTCGTTCTCGACACATAGACTCAATAAGACCGCTTTCTCTCTCTCTCTTCTCGAACCCCCCTTTTTATTTCTACATCCTCTCCTATTTATAGCCCTGGCTTGGTGGAGGAACAATGATTACACATATGGTTAGTGCAAATGAGGGTCCAATGTTAGTGTCCATAAGTGGAAGTTTTGGTGAGTATGGCATTGGAACTTGGTTCCCACTTCTATTTGCTTTGCTTGGCCAATAAGTCCGGTTTTGCCGGGTAAGAGGCCAATGTCACGCCCGGCAGAATTCCACACCAACTGACCGGGAGATACGAGCTCCAGCTGAGTGCCACAGCCGGGACACGCATCTAGTACGGGCCGTATCGCACATATTGCTCGGTAGGAGGGAAAAGGCTAGGGAACGTGGGCCGGTCCGTTGGACTGGGCCACGAAACTCAAATGGGCCGGTGTCCCAGGAACCGTACATTAGCCCCTCTTGATTCATGCCCGGCAGAAGGGAAGAATCAAGAAATCCCGGGAAAGCCCCCTGAGGGAGTTCAGAAGCGGAAGTTAAGGCACCACCCAGAGCGTGCTGACGCGTCATCAAAAGGCGTGCCGTCTCAGAGCCCCTGTTCCAGCCGTCATCATTATTGGTGGGTTCGCGAACCGAAGGGGCAGCTGCCAGATGGCATTGGAGTCCGCTCAGATTCCTCGTTAATCGAGCCCCCATTATGACTGGCTGCGCGTTTTCCCTCCACCCTTTGCTCCTATAAATAGTTCGCCCCAGTCTGCCTCGTGCTTTTCTGTTAGTCACTTTCCTCACTCATTTTCTCTGCCGAGCATCTATCTTTGTGTTTTCATGCCCGCACAGAGACCTCTTCCCTTCCTTAGACCCCCGAGTACGTTCCCTATCTTTCCTCTTTACTTCAGCATTTTTTCTCTAGCTTTAGAATTTCGAGATGGGGTATTCCCATTTGCTGAACACTGCCGAGTCTCTGATCACCTTTAGGCAGAAATTTAACATTCCCGGTGACGTGGATGTGGCATACTGCCACGAGAATGACCTTGACTTCCACAGAGGGGGTCAGACAGCTTTTTTCCCTTTAATGTCCATATTAGAGGGTGGGGTTAGGTTTCCCGTAGATCCTCTCTTGATAGATACACTTAGGTATTATGGGTTGTGTCCTGACCAACTCCCCCCAAATTTTTATCGGGTAGTCAGTTGCGTCAGTAAGTTGAATCATACGTTCGGTTTGCATTTAAACCACCACGATATAAACCATATGTACAGTTTGTGTGGGAACAAGAATTCAAATTATTACTTAAAGACTAAAGATAAAAGGGTGCGGCTGATATCATGCCTGCCCGACTCTAATAGGAATTCAGCCGGGGAATTCGTCCGGGTGCGCGGCAACTGGTTTACCGAGGACCTCCACTGCCTCCTTTTGCGCCGCAAAGTGGGTTCATATTGATTTCCGCCCCCCTAAACTTTGATATGACATTCCACTCGCACACTGTCACATAGTCTTTTCTACGTAATTGCTATTCCTTTCCTTTCTGCTTTTTATCCGGTTGACGTTTTTTCCTTCTTTTTTTTTTTTTAATTGTTTTCCCTTTCAGACGGCAAAGTGTTCACCCCGGACGTCAGGGTTGTTCACGTCAGGGACCTAAACTTTGTCCTTAGGTCTGAGATTTTTGTTCATTGGGACGGGCAGCTCCGGGCGCCCCACCTCATCCTTGGCGTTTCGCCCGTTTATTCCACCTGGCAGCTGTTCAAGCAGGCGCTACTGGTAGACAGCCCGTTGCTCTCCTACATCGACGTCCGGCACGCGAACCTTCTTCCTCCCAGTCTAACAACAAGAGAGGCTCGAGAGCTCGGCCCGCGGTACACTCGTTCGGACGAGCTTGCACCCCTGCGGGACGAGTCAGCGGAGCGCGCGTCTAGGAGGCTATGGGAGCTTGCTCACGTGCAGATCCAGGAGGAAACCCCCGTTCAAGAGGAGCCTAACCCTCCCGAAGAACAGGCTAATCCTGAGGCTGCTGAGATCACCGATCTTACAGTCGCAGAACCCGAGCGCGGCGTAACTATGGTAACGCGCAGGACACTCACCCTCGACCGCTTTGTCCCCGGCGCCCGGCCGATCGCTCAGCAGCAACTCCCGTCGGGCCCTAGCCAGACACCCCCTCCGCCTCCTCCCCCTTCCATAGGAAGGACACGAAAAAGGCCACGCGATGCCGAGCAAACATCCTTTGCTCTACCAACCCCCTCAACCCGGATCCCTGCCCAGCCGTCCAAGGGCATTGTTATTCAGGAACCGCAGGCTCAAGCCGGGGCGGGTCCCACGTCCTCCTCCCTGGCAGCCCGGCCATGGCAACCAAAGTTCCTCATGGACGGCAAGCCACTCCCTGAAAGCGCAAGTTTGCGGGTATGGGAAAAAGGTGAAGGGGGGCGTGTTGCCCAAAGCTTAGTGCATGGAATCCTCCTGCCCGAAGACGTGCACGCGTATGAGCAGGGGACGGACGAATCCATAGGGAGAAGGTTACAGTGGTTTACTCTAGCGGTAATTCTCTATGTGCTTTAGCCCATCTGCACTTGTATCTCATTTTTATCCCCACCTGCACTTGTATCTCATTTCCCTAACATACTGATTCTCGGTGCTCTGCCAGGCCGCCCAAGTGGCCCACGTCATGGAGGAGCGCCTGAAGGAGGTTTCCGAGGAGGTGGACCGGGAGAAGGTAGCCCGTGAGGCGACGGCCAAGAAAGCTAAGGAAAAAACAAAGGCCGCCGAATCCTCCGAGAAGAAGGCTGCTGCTGCGAAGATGGCGAGGGCCGAGGCCGAGAGCAAGTGTTCGGAGCTGTTGCTGAAGCAGAACGAAACAGACCTTAAACTAGCAGAGGCGGAGAGCCTGGTTACTTCCCAGGCCGAGGAGCTCAGGGATATGAGGGTAGCGCTGGAGGCCGCTGAGGAGAAGTGGTATGAGGAGGGTTTTGTAAACGCTGAAAATTCCGTAGAGCCGATCATCCTCGAAGCTAGGAAGGCCGGATTCGAGGCCGGGTGGCTGGCGGCCCTGCAAGCAATGGGAGTCCCCGAGGACTCCCCTCTGAAAGATCTCGCTCAGATACCCTTTCCCAGCATTACCTCAGTCGCTTAGAAACCCTTAACCCTGGTTGACGAGAAAGACACGGAAAGCCTAATGGAGCTGGTACAGCAAATTGACGCCCACGTGGAGAGGGACGAGGGGGAAGAGACAAGCACGCCGCACTCTGCCGAACATAACGGGGAAGTAACCACTCTTCAACTTACTGCACAGCAACCGGACCCAGCCGGCCAAACACCAACCGCCGAGTCACAGCCTTAAGCAGCCAAAAGATTTCTGCCATACCCCCATGTTTTTATTCTGTTCATTCTTTTCTGTGTCTGACCTATGCCACCGGGCTGTGGTGGCCGAACAAATGCTTTTATATTTCTTCTATCTTTGTGGTCGCCGGGTTTAGGTGACGAAACAATGGTTTGGATTTGAATGTTAAGTCAGACTCGTGTGATGTTTATCTTTCTTTCTCCCTTTTCGTCTAGCTACCACATCTTTTGTGCATGTCTGTCTACTTACTGTCTAGTGATGTGCCAGATACAACTAACCGAGACGTGAACCTTTGAGTAGGTCTGGCAGTATATCAATTCTGCTCAATGGGATGTTCACGGTCCGTGAACGTTTTGGCGAGATTATAGCTTTCCACTGTTATTCATTCTCATTTTATTTTATATGTATGTATATACGTCAGGATCCGAGACGCTTAGGGATGGTAATTAGATCGGGTACCAGGTTTTCGTCCTTAGGATATTTGCCAACGTCGTGGCCACCACCTGTTCGGTGGACAGGACCGAGTAGGGAGAAAATTTTTGTTTCAGAACATTCGCGACCGTTAAGATTTCGACTTGCTCGGTGAAACTAATCGAACCGGGAGCGAAGTTTCTGCCTTTAGAGTATTTATTTGGCCATTAAGGTTTCCACTTGCTCGGTGAAATGAATCGAACTGGGAGCAAAGTTTCTGTCCTTACTTTATTAGGCCGTTAAGGTTTCCACTTGCTCGGTGAAATGAATCGAACTGGGAGCAAAGTTTCTGTCCTTAGGGTATTTATTAGGCCGTTAAGGTTTCAACTTGCTCGGTGAAATGAATCGAACTGGGAGCAGAGTTTCTGTCCTTAGGGTATTTATTAGGCCGTTAAGGTTTCCACTTGCTCGGTGAAATGAATCGAACCGGGAGCAAAGTTTCTGCCCTTAGAGTATTTATTTGGCCATTAAGGTTTCCACTTGCTCGGTGAAATGAATCGAACCGGGAGCAAAGTTTCTGTCTTTAAAGTATTTATTAGGCCGTTAAGGTTTCCACTTGCTCGGTGAAATGAATCGAACCGGGAGCAAAGTTTCTGTCCTTAGGGTGTTTATTAGGCCGTTAAGGTTTTCACTTGCTCGGTGAAATGAATCGAACCGGGAGCAAAGTTTCTGCCCTTAGAGTATTTATTAGGCCGTTAAGTGAAATCGAAGTGGGCACATTACTTAAAAGTAAATAGACGAAGCATGTGCACAGGCAACCATCACCATCACTATCATTTCGATTGATACAGCGTTACACTTAGTCCATGACTCTTAGTGATAGAATTTTCTAAGATTATGAATGTTCCATGGCCGGGGTAACGGTCTCTCATTCAGATCCTCCAAGTAGTACGCCCCTGCGCCGGCCACGGCGGTGACCCTGTAAGGACCTTCCCATGTCTACGCCAGCTTCCCTGCATTGGTGTTTCGCATGTTCCCCACAGCCTTCCTCAGGACCAAATCTCCTGCGTCGAATCCCCTCTCTTTTACGTTCCGAGCATACCTCCGGGCGAGCTTCTGCTGATACTCGGCAAGGCGAATCATCACTGCTTCGCGGCTTTCTTCCAATCTGTCCAGATGCCCTACCATCAGTTCATCATTGCGGTTGGGCTCGAATTCCACAACCCGAGCGCTGCACAACTCCACCTCGGTTGGTATTACAGCTTCCGCCTCATATGTGAGGGAGAATGGGGTTTCCCCGGTAGATCTCCTCGGTGTTGTCCTGTATGCCCACAATACCTTGGGCAGCTCCTCGGCCCAATTTCCCTTTGCCCCTACTAGCCTTCTCTTCAACCCGTTCACGATTGCTTTGTTCACAGCTTCGGCCTGGCCATTTCCTTGGGGGTATGCTGGGGTTGAGTACATGTTTTTAATGCCGAGGTCACCGCAGAATTCCCAGAACGCCCGACTATCGAACTGGAGCCCGTTGTCAGATATAAGGGAGTTTGGGACACCAAACCTTGTGACGATGTTTTTCCATACAAACCTCTTCACATCTACATCTCGGATATTCGCCAAAGCCTCTGCTTTCGCCCATTTGGTAAAGTAATCGACAGCTACAAGTACAAACCTCCGATTACCTGTTGCCCGGGGGAATGGGCCAATGATGTCCAGCCCCCACTGGGCGAAGGGCCAAGGGCTGCTGATCGGGTTCAAATGGCCGGCGGGCTGATGGATCAGGTTCGAGTGTTTCTGACATTGTTCGCATTTACGCACGTACTCAGCGGCGTCCTTCTGCATCTGAGGCCACCAAAACCCCTGAGTCATTGCCCTGTGTGCCAATGATCGGCCTCCCACATGACCGCCACATACTCCACCATGAAGGTCGGCAAGGAGCTTGCTTGCCTTCATCGGGGGCAAGCACAACAAATACAGCCCTCCGAACGATCTCCGATACAATGTCCGGTCCTCCGACAGCCAATATCGGGGCGCCACCCTCCGGATCTTGTTCCCCTTCTTATCGTCTTCGGGGAGTTTGTCTTCTGCCAGAAAATCTATGATGGGGTCCATCCAGCATGGCTCTAGAGTGGAGACAGCCGCAACGTTTCTTCCTGCGCCCTTCCGGTCGTCGGTCACCTTGATGCTGGCTTCGGGCACTAGTTCGACTTTTATCAGCCGAGGTATTTCTTCGGCCGCGGACGAGGCCAGCGTGGCTAGAGAATCAGCGTATCTGTTCTGCATTCGGGCCACCTGAAAGATTTTCATCGTGTTGAAGCTGGCTATGGCTTGTTTGACTTTTTTCAAGTAGGCTTTCATCCGTGGGTCCCGGGCTTCAAAGCTGCCCTCCACCTGGTTGACAACTAGACGCGAGTCCGAATACACCTCCACGTCCCGGGCTCTTAAACATAAGACCGCCCTCATCCTGGCCAGCAGGGCTTCGTATTCCGCTTCATTATTGGAGGCTTTGAAGCCCAACCTGAACGATCGTTCCAACCGAATCCCTTCTGGGGAGAAAGCCACAATCCCTACGCCGGATCCCGCATGGCTTGACGCCCCGTCCACAAAGACCTTCCATGGGCGGGCCTCGACCTGGCATACCATTTCCCCGGCCACCCTCGGGGAGAATTCCGCGACAAAGTCCGCGAGGACCTGGCCCTTCACCGAGCTTCGTGGCCGGTAACGGATGTCAAATGATCCAAGCTGCGTCCCCCATTTCGCGATTCGGCCCGTGAAGTCAGACCTTCTCAACAGCGATTGGAGGGGATATTCGGTCAGGACGTATATCGTGTGTGCTTGGAAGTAGTGCGGCAGCTTCCTCGTAGCGTGTATAAGGGCCAAGATGAGCTTCTCCAGTGGTAGATATCTCGTCTCGGCATCCACTAGGGTTTTGCTGACGTAGTAGATGGGCCGTTGGAATCCCTGATCCTTTAGTAGTACTGCACTTACGGCGTGGTCGGACACGGCCAAGTACATGTACAGATCTTCGCCCGGCTCTGGGGCTGTTAGCATAGGAGCCCGCATCAAATAATCCTTTAGGTCCGCAAAAGCTCTGTCACATTCCTCATTCCATTGAAAACCTGTCCATTTTTTAAGCAGCTGGTAAAATGGATGGCAGCGATCTGCGAATTTGGAAATGAAACGATTGAGGGCGGCCAACATTCCGGTCAACACCTGCACCTCTTTCGGATTGCACGATGGCTTCAATCTCTGCACAGCTTCGATTTGGTCGGGATTAACTTCTATGCCCTGTCGAGTTATAAGGTACCCCAGAAACTTCCCGGCTCTGACACCGAACGCACACTTCTCGGCATTGAGCCGCAACTTGTGTTGCCGAAGGACCACGAGAACTTCTTCAAGGTCTTCTGCATGCCGCCCTACTTGTTTGCTCTTTACCACCATGTCGTCAATGTATACTTCAACCGTGCGTCCTATCCTGTCTCGGAACATCCTTGTCATCATCCTTTGGTATGTGGCCCCGACGTTCTTCAGTCCGAAGGGCATTACCGTGTAATGATAGTTGGCTTCCGGGGAGATGAACGCTGTTTTCTCTTGATCTTCGGGAGCCGAGGCGATCTGGTGATATCCTTGAAAGCATCCAAGAAGCTCATCTTGGGGTGCCCGAACGTGGCGTCCACTAACTGGTCGATCTTAGGGACAGGAAAGGGGTCCTTCGGGCATGCCCGGTTCAAGTCCGTGAAATCTACGCATACTCTCCACTTGCCGCTCTTCTTCTTCACTACCACAGTATTTGCCAACCACTCGGGGAAGAAAACTTCCCTAATCGCCCCGGCATCCTTCAGCCTCTGGACTTCCGCTCTTACAGCCTCGGCGTGCTCTTTGGCCGACCTCCTAGGCCTTTGCTTTTTAGGGGGGAATGAGGGGTCAACGTTAAGCCAGTGGACGATGAACTCGGGGTCTACCCCCGGCACTTCATATGGGCTCTAAGCAAAAACATCAACATTCCACACAAGTAGCAGCAACATTTCCACCCTTTCCGGCTCGTCCATGCCTGCCCCTATGTGGAAATACTTATCGGCGTCCGGGAGCACCTTTATTTTAACCATTTCTTCGGCACTACCACCCCCCACCACTCCTCGGTCCCCCTGTAATTGCTATAACGGTAGCCCCTGCGAGGGGTCCTTTTCCTGGTCGGTCGTCCCTTTGGTCTAGTCAACCATAGCTATTAAGCATCGCCTAGCCGCCTGTTGGCTCCCTCTCACCGTCACAATGCCATGCTCGGTGGGAAACTTCACACTCACATGCAGGGTGGATGGGACAGCCCCCATTGAGTGGATCCACGGCCTGCCGAGTATGGCCGTGTAGGGGGAGAACGAATTCACTACTATGAACATCACGACTGTCTCCTTGCCGCTCATGTTCACGGGCAGAGATATTTTCCCCTCAGGCATTACGATTTTCCCGTCGAAACCGACCAGCGGCGTGTTGTATTTTGAATGATTCTTCCCTTCCAAACCTAGTCCTCGGTACAGGTCCGGGTACATCACGTCGGCCCCGCTCCCTTGGTCTATCATCACCCTTTTCACCAGGAAATCACCTATTCGGGCGGTAACTATCAATGCATCGTCATGCGGCTGGACCGTTCCTTCCAAATCGTCGTCGCTGAAGGCGATGGGTTCCCAGGTGAATCTCATCCTCTTCTCCCCCAGTTGAGCTTCCGAGCCCTCCCCCATGGGTGCCATATTTAACACGCCCTTTTGCCTCACCGGGACGACGATTCTCAGGGGTGCGTGGATGACCTCGATTATCCCAAGTGGGGGTGGGAGAGGGTTCACCCCGTGCGCGGCTCCTTGTCCTACACTCCTGTCCCCCATGTCAACCATGAACTCCTTTAGATGTCCAGCCTTGACTAGCTGCCCGAGATGGTCTTTTAACACCCGACACTACTCAGTGGTATGACCCTTGTCCTTGTGATAAGTGCAGTACAGATTCTGATTTCTCCTGGTGGGATCTCCTCCCATCCTATTCGGCCATCTGAAATATGGCTCGTGCTTAATCTTGTCCAGAATTTTGTGAACTGGATCCTTGAACATCGTGTTTACCTCCCCTACCGGCAGCGCGGGCTCTTGCATCCTCAAGCTTCCCCGGGTCCTTGGCTGAAAATTACTTGAACGGGAATGGTTTATCACCGGTGCCTTGCCCTTATTCTGAATCCGGTCATCTTCCAACCGCTTGTACTCTTCAATACGCCCCATCAGCTGCCTCATGTCCTCGGGAGGCTTCTTCGTCAAAGACTCCCTTAGTCCGGAATCTTCGGGCAGTCCCAGTCTGAACGTACTCGCGGCAATCTTCTCATTTCCCCCGCCTATCTCATTGTAGAGCTCCCAATATCTGCTGGCATAACTGCGAAGGGTTTCGCCGGCCCTCATCTTCATCGACAGCAGTGCGTCAACCAGTTGGGGCACCCGACTACACGTCACGAATCTAGTTCCGAACTCTTGTATCAGCTCCGCAAAGCCGTGAATTAAGCCTTTCCGTAGCTCGTTAAACCACCTCAAGGCAGTAGGGCCAAGGCTCGAGGGAAAAACTCTACACATTAGCGCGTCAATGTGAGTGTGCAAGGACATCATCTGGATGTAATGACTCACGTGCTCCACCGGATCCGTTTTTCCGTCGTAGGAATTGAAAGGCGGGCGGGTAAACCTGTCCGGCATAGGGGCCCGGTCAATATCGTCCGAGAAAGGGGATCGGGCAGCCCTGCGTAACGCACGACTCATTGCATCTACTGCCGCATTAGGTCGTTTATCTTCCTAGCCTCCCGGCTCTTGGCCCGTGATTCCCCGCGACCGTGACCGGTCTCGGTACCTACTGTGTCCTGAGGAATGTGAGCGTTCTCAGTGCTGACGATGTCCCCGTGAATTGGAACGTTCTCGGATTCCGCGTTCCCCTGAAAAATATGAACCCGCCTCGCGGCGTTCATTATTTGCACCAGCCCTTCCTCTTGAATTGCATCCGTCCCTTCTACGCGGTCCGTTCCCAGCTTCTAACTCCAAGTCTCTCACTCGCCTGCACAACCGTTCGAGTTCCTCATCCCTTTCGTCAAACCGCCGATGCCCCGATGCGCTCGACATTCCGCGCTGTGTTTGATACGACCCCTCTCCGAGGCCGGACCGTTCCTCTCGTTCACGGTCCCTGTCTTTGCGTCTCTTTTGTCTTTGCTCTCGCCATGAGGATCCTCGGGAGGATCCCGCTAAACCACTCTCTTCGTCACCTGCAGAACGCCTCCCAGACATCCCGGTCCCCTGAATCTCGTCCCGGTAGAACAACGGCTTTGTAGGAGATTCCCACAGACGACGCCAATTGTACTACCCGAAAAGCAAGGCTAATGGGCTTACAACTTATTTTTGTGTTGGGCTTGGATTTCCTACACAGGGTCGTTCTCAGCGCATAGACTCAATAAGACCGCTTTCTCTCTCTCTTCTCGAACCCCCCTTTTTATTTCTACATCCTCTCCTATTTATAGCCCTGGCTTGGTGGAGGAACAATGATTACACACATGGTTAGTGCAAATGAGGGTCCAATGTTAGTGTCCATAAGTGGAAGGTTTGGTGAGTATGACATTGGAACTTGGTTCCCACTTCTATTTGCTTTGCTTGGCCAATAAGTCTGGTTCTGCCGGGTAAGAGGCCAATGTCACGCCCGACAGAATTCCACACCAACTGACCGGGAGATACGAGCTCCAGCAGAGTGCCGCAGCCGGGACACGCATCTGGTACGGGCCGTATCGCACATATTGCTCGGCAGGAGGGAAAAGGCTAGGGAACGTGGGCCAGTCCGTTAGACTGGGCCACGAAACTCAAATGGGCCGGTGTCCCAGGAACCGTACAGGAATCATAATGGTTTTAATGTGAGATTTTGTGAGACCTAGTCCATAAAACAGAGCCTTGCATATTTAGCCTGTTTTGGATTTTTTGTCTCACTCTCCTTATTCTACAAATGAAAACTTGTCATGTGTTTACCTATTTCATTAAACGCTAATTTTTAGTTTTATTTTTTATTTTAGTTTCCAAAAATAAAATATAAATAAAAATAAATAAAAACTCTCAACAAATCAGATCTCCACCAGCCACTACCAATGGCCCACACCGCCATCACCTTGGTTGGTACTAGAAGAGTTTGTTGACGTCACCAATAGACATCTGCCACGGCCAGTCCACACTTAGTTGTCCAGTAACCAAAAATAAATAACAAAAAAATCCATCAACGCTGCATCGCGATTTTGATGTCTTGTTGGGTTGCAAGCGATGCAACTTATACAAAATAATAGGGAAAGAAGGAAGCAACTTGGTAAACTGAAAGTTCAAATAGCGTTGAAAACACTATAACGTTTAGACCCCCAATTACAAATTACCAATTCAAGCTTATTATCAAACAATTAATGTGCGGAACATGAATATAAGCCAAACACAGAATTGATAAACAATCTAAGCCAATTATAATCACATTAACAATAGAAAATAAAAGGCAAAGATAAAGGGAAGAGAGATGCAAAGACAAGAACAACACGTGATGTGTTATCGAAGAGGAAACCGAAGCCCTCCGCATAAAACCTCTCCGCCACCCTCCAAGCGGTCAATAATCCACTAGAAAATGTAGTTGGGATACATGAACAGCAATAGACCCTCCAAGCCTAATCTACCCAAATACCTAAGCCCTCCAAGCTTCTTACTCCAACGAGGTTGCGCCGAACCTTTTTCTTCTCTAGCATATCGGATTCCGCTATAGCCCATAGCATCAACCAATAACCATTTTTCCCTTCCAAACTGCTTCCCTAAGCACCAAAAGACCTTCTCACAGACGTGGGTGTGGTGAGAAAAGGATTTGGTCAAGAACCTCTCAAGGATGTGTCAATGGAGATGAAAAGAGTAGAGGAATTTGAAGAGTTTCTCAGATGAAGATTGCGGATGAATCAATCTTGTTTTTCTCTAGGGTTTCTCTCCCAAAATTCTCTCTAGAAGCTTTTTACATTTCGTGGGTATAAGGGTCTATATATAGTGGGGTCAGAAAGGAATGCAAAGAGTTAGTTTTTTCCAAACAGGGCAAGTTGGCGGCTTGAGCTTGCAACTGGTCTAAGTTGTGAAAAGCATGCGGGGAGGCAAAGGGTCACGCCAACTATCGTACTACAGGACAAAAGTCCCAGGCTAGCCAGACCGTTAACTCGAGGCTTGAACTTGTGACTTAAACCAGTCGCGAGGCCAAGCCGCCAACTTGCCCTGTTTGGGAAAAACTGTCTCTTCGTATTCCAAACACACACCACTATATATAGACCATTATACCCACGAAATGTAGAGAGCTTCCAAAGAGAATTTTGAGAGAGAAACCCTAGAGAAAAACAAGATTGCCTCGTCCCCAATCTTCACTAAGAGACTCTTTAAATTCCTTTACTCTCTTCCTCTCCATTGATATATCCTTGAGAGGTTCTTGACCAAATCCTTTTCTCACCACACCTACGTCTGTGAGAAGGTCTTTTGGTGCCAAGGGAAGCAGTTTGGAAGGGATCAATGGTTATTGGATGATGCTATGGGCTATAGTGGAATCCGGTAAGCTAGAGAAGAAAAGGTTCGGCGTAACCTCGTTGGAGTAAGAAGCTTGGAGGGCTTAGGTACCTGGGTAGACTAGGCTTGGAGGGTCTATTGCTGTTCATGTATCCCAACTACATTTTCTAGTGGATTATTAACCGCTTGGAGGGCGGCGAAGAGGTTTTACGCCAAGGGCTTTGGTTTCCTCTTCGATAACACATCGCGTGTTGTCTTTGTGTTTCCATCTCTCTTCCCTTTATCTTTGCCTTTTATTTTCTGTTGTGGATGTGATTATAATTGGCTTAGATTGTTTATCAATTCTATGTTTGGTTTATATTCATGTTTCGTACATTTATTGTTTGATTATAAGTTTGAATTGGTAATTTGTAATTAGAGGTCTAAACGTTCAAGAGTGTTTTCAACGCTATTTGAACTTTCAATTGGTATCAAAGTGGGTGCACTTGCTGTGGTTTAAACACCTTGGTGTGATCCCTAACCCTATATTGAGATGGATAGGTCTCACTCTCCAAATGTGCCACTATTTTTTTATGGTAATAATTATGCATTTTGGAAAGTCCGAATGAGGGCATTTTTGTGTTCTATTGATGATGCTATGTGGGATGCAGTTGAATTTGGTTGGACTAAGCCGGAGGCTGCCAAATCCACTTGGGATAAGGTAGCTCTTGCGGCGGCTAATGCAAATAGTAAAGCCTTGAATGCTATTTTCTGTGGTGTTTCTCCAGAAGAATTTCACAAGATTTCACATATCACTATTGCTAAGGAAGCATGAGAGATTCTGGAGACTACTTATGAAGGAACAAAGAAAGTGAAAGACACCAAACTACAAATGTTGACCACTTATTTTGAGGAGCTCAAGATGAGTAAGGATGAGTCTTTTGACTCTTTCTATAGTAAGCTGAACGAAGTGGTTGTCGGCAAATTCAATTTGGGGGAAAAAACAGAGGGTTCTAAAATAGTAAGGAAGATCCTTCGGTCATTGCCGGAAAGCTTCCGTGTCAAAGTAACAGCCATTGAAGAGAGCAAGGATCTTGACGACATCAAAGTTCAAGAGCTGGTTGGTTCATTGCAAACGTATGAATTGTCACTCCCCACATAGAAGAAGAGCAAATCTCTTGCTCTTAAGACAATTAATGAGAAGGTAGTATCTCATGACTCTTCAAATGAAGATGGTGTAGATAAAGATGTGGCATACCTTGTGAAAAAATTTCAGAAGTTCTTAAAACTTAAGAATAGTGGGAAATCTTGTGACAAAGGAAAATTTTAGAATTTCGTGAAGGAGAAAAGGGAATTCAGAAGGAAAGAGAGTAGAGAATCCCAATCTCCGCAAGGAATCACGTGCTTCAAGTGTAATGGACACGGACACTTCAAAAAGGAATGTCCCAACTATTTGAAGTCAAAGGGCAAGGTCTATGCTACTACTCTAAGTGACTCGGATTCGTCAAATTATGATTCCGAGGATAGCTATGACGGAGAAGGAAATTACTCCGCATTCATGACCATTGCATATGTGGAATCCTTAGATGATTTGAGTACACTTGTGAAGGAGCTTGGTGAGCATTCTGATTTGGAGTCTATTGGGATTGTTGAAGAATCGGAGGCTGAATAGGATGAAGATACATCTGGTCTTCAAGAGAATTACTCCTTACTTCTTGAGAAATCGGGTGAGTATGCAAGGGTGGCAAAGGTGGCTGTAAAGAAGATGAAGAAAGCTGAGGAAGATTACAAAAGCCTTCTAGTACGATACAAGGAGGTGAAGTGTGAGATTGAAACACTTCATGATGAGCTATCAGAAGCTTACACAAAAGTGAGATTTCTTGAGCAAGAGGTTGTGCAAGCTCATGCCAAGATAGAAAGAGTCTCCTCCAAGAAGTTAGAAGATGTTATATCATCTCAAAAGCATTTCTCAGACATGTCTGGACTAAGATATATCGGAAGGAGCAGCTCATTAGCCAATATCACCAAAAAAGTGAAGTTTGTAAAGGCCAAAGATATGGTTGTAGAAGAGCCTATTCCTGAGAAAGTTAAGGCTGAAAATAAGACGAATGTGACTGATCAACGAGTGTTAAATAAGTCCTGTAATCAATCAGAAGCCAGATTTGAAGCTAGAGGAAGATCACAACGGGGTCCTAGAACGAATCATTTTTGTCACTTTTGCGGATTGCAAGGGCATACCAAACCCAACTGTCATAAGCTGAGAGCGTTAAACAATGCAAGCACTCTTTGATCATAAGGAAGAAGAAATGACAAGAAGTCTTGGGGTGGTGAGCAACCTAGAATTCAAAACCGTGATCCCGGAATGATGGACGTAATGAAGATGATCGGTGCCTTCACAAATTGCTTGGAAAGTTTCACAAAAAGTTTTGAAAGTCCTAACTCTCGTACCCAATCCGTAAAGGATATCACCTCAAACGCACGTGAAGTGTAGGTGACGAAGGGTACTTATGCATAAGCATTATAACATGTCCATGCATTAATTCTTCCTATGCTTTGTGAATATGCTTGGTTATATGCTTTTTGCTGGTTTGTTTTGAAATCTGTTTGGTTGTTTATTTGTTTCATCTTTAAATGTTTTCACATTGTTTTTTATCAATCTTTTCTTCTTTTATGTCAAAAATCCAAAAACATATAAAAAGTAGAAAATCCAAAAAGTTTGATCGATTTTGTTGAGTTTTGTCTCAAATCATGTTTTGCCTTGTACTTTTGTACTAATGGCCTTGTGCATCTACGAGCTTAGCTTATTTCTTATGCACTCATATCATTGTGGGAGAAATCATGAAATCTATGTGACTGTTGTAAATAGATCTTCAACCTAGTCATGAATGATTAATGAATGGTTTTGTTGATCTTGAGACATGCATAGACTTGTGCCTATATATCTTCCCACTCTTTATTTTGATGTTTTTGCTTAAAGAGCTCATCAAGTGTAAATCTTCAAATGAAAAGAGATATTGAGCTGCAAAAGCCTGTCGCACATACTAGTATTTGACTAAGAAAAAGGGAAAGTGACCAAAATAAAATGTATGATGCCCAAGAAGTCAAAGGCTAACTCATCAAATTGAAATATTGAAAATTTCAGGCATCAATCTCACAATGAGATGTATTGATTCAAAATGATCAATTGATATGATGTATATGGAGCCAAACGAAAAGCTTCAAAGAAATGTACTCAAGTTTATGTGAGAGGTCATATATGCATTCTTCTATAATTGAGATGGATCACATTATCTAGTGCTAGTTGTGTATGCCTTGGTTGAATTGATCATTAAAGCTTCACATTAGACTAAGGACTATCTCATTTTTTATACCCACACACATCACACAAGCCGATGTTCAATGGATGCCATATTCATTTGTGTGATTGTACTTGATTAAATGTGTTTTCACATGCTCAATATTTATTGATCAAACACAAAAAGATTTTTGAGTGTTTTAGTTGTTTTTTGGAAAGTATTTTGTTTATACAAAAATGTCAAAAATTTCAAAAACTGTGTTGTCTTGTTTTGGCGACTCAGTCGCAAGTTGGCCCAGTCGCATGCCCTAGTCGCGAGCCCACTCCAAGATTTTTTGCAGCTCACTGGCGAGTAAAAGTTTTAGTCACGAAAAATACTTAGATAATTTTTCAAAATTTGAGTTTTGGTGACTTTCACAGCTTAGTGTGGCGACTTGTTCGCGGGTGGAGTGTCCAACTACAAGGGGTACTTAGAGATTTTCGTGGCTCACCTCGCAACTCTCTCGCAGGTAGACCTTCTAGTCGCGAAAAACACTTAGAAGATTTTTCAAGAATCTTGGTTTTACAGTGTTTCGCGGCTTACTCTGGCGACTTACTGGCGACTTGATTTAGTAGCGAAAAACGCGTGTTTTACATTTTAAAGACAGTTTTCAAAAAATTTTCAGTTTTTCCCTCGAATTTTTGTGACTGTTCATTATCTTCCCCATTTATCTCTCACAAACACTTCGAGTCTCTCTTTGAAAAGCATCCATTTTTGCATAAGTTCTACTCCAATCTTCAAGAAAAAGGTATGGGTTTTCTCTATCTCACTTCATTTTTCATGTTTTGAGTGTTTTTCTTGAATCTGTGAGTGTGTTATTGCCATTATGCTTTGTGAAATATCATGTTCATTCAAGGGTTTGCTTTATTTTGTTGAGTGTTCTTTGTTTGAGTGTTAGTGTTTGGTGGTCATTTGATTTTTTTTTTTTTTTTTTTTGTTTATATAGAGTCTATGATCTATGATGTGTTTCATGAATGTGTTGCTTCATTCATATCATGTTCTTGGTATTTTGTCACAATATTTGTCATTTGTGACTTTGTGATGCTCATTGACTACTTGAGTCTGAGTTATTACTGATCATCATCATATTTGTTTGCCTATTTCAGTAACTATGTCTGTATTGCTTATGATTTCTTGGTGTTAACCTGGTTCATGCTTCTATGTTTAAGTGAAATCTCTCAGTTTCACATTCTTATATCTAAATCTAATCAAACTTATGTTTGTACATTGTGGTATTGCATTTGGTTCTCTGCTGTGTGTTTGTTCTTTTGCAGATGACTCACCGTTCCTCTAAAGGCAAAGACATTGTAACCGATGACCCATCAACCCCGGTTGCTAAATGGACACGACTCTTGTCTAAGTCATCTAGAGACTCTACCATTAAGAGATTCAGGACACCTCTTGATTGAAAGACCTACACAGACACTTTTAAAGAGTCTCCTCCTATTGTGGAACGAATTGTCAAGTTTGATACCCTAGGGACGACGTTTATCCCTAAGATTTTTGAAGAAAGAGATTGGGCTGATCTTTTTGAGAATTTTGAGGATCCAATTGAAGAATTCGTTAAGGAATTCTACTCTAATGCCAGATACATAGGGGTAGAGTTGAAATGCTGGGTACGAGGAACAAAATTTTCCATCAATGCAGACTACATTACTCAGGTTCTTCGCATCACCAGACCAGAAAATGTGGATATATGATGATAGAGTACTTCAAGCACAAGACATTCTTCAAGTTCTTGGGAATGAACATGAAGTGGGAAGCACAGGATCATCTATAGGCACTGCACAGTTTTCACCTAAACTGACAACTCTAAAGCTGATCATGTTCTCCAACCTCTACCCATTGTCAAACACTGCTTTCATCAGTCTTGGAAGGGCTAAATTCCTATGTGGCCTCATTTTCGGTGTCCTGATTGACATCTGTGCCCACATATTTCAAACCATTAGGAAAACAGCAGCTCAATCCGCAGCACGAACAAATCTTCCGTTCTGTAGTCTCATAATGAAAATCATCCTTCGTGTAGGTGTTAGTCCTCCATCAGATGGAAAAATTGTGCCTCGTCCTCGACCAATATCCATATACACTCTCCAAGTAAGCAAGAGTCACTCCTCTAAGAAACCTAAGAGTGAGCCATCCACACATGCATCTCAATCAGCTCATGCTACAATTACACCTGTATAATCAACCGGCACTCCATCTGTTCCCCCTGGATTTCAAACACCTAAGCAAAGTTACTCCATTGAAAATGTGCTTCATCAGATTTCTGATTTGGAACGGCTTCTTCACTCTCTTCACTCATTTCACAATCAAAGTCAAATTCGTCTCACAACCATTAAGACACAACTAGATGCTATTCAATAGAAGCTGGAAGATAGCCTTTAACTATTCATGCCAAAAGGGGGAGATAAGCAGCACACAGTAAGGGGAAGAGAAGCACAAGAATCAAAAGGAGCATGCATACTGAAAGGGGGAGTTGTTATAGCTGTTATACACTCTCACATATACACTTGTTTTGTCTGTTGTGTTTATTGTTATCTGTCTGCTAGTTTTTATAAAACTCCTGTGTAGATATGGGTTTAATACGTTTGGGAAAACTTGCGGTTCTCTGGTATATATATTTATTTAAGCTTGAATTGGTAATTTGTAATTGGGGGTCTAAACGTTCAAGAGTGTTTTCAACGCTATTTGAACTTTCAAGTTGGAAAACTCACTCACACCTAACTCTAGAATCTGTGAAGCTCTTGAACCATAAGAACAAGTATCTCCTGAAAGACAACAACACAATATGATCATTGTATGTAGAAAACTTGTAATGCAAAAGGAGCAAGCATAATTCGATCAAGAAAAATGGAATAAAGTAATAGACCATGACTTGACCAAACATCCAATCACTATACAATAGTGATCACAATGCTCATTCTCTCAAGGAATGAACATCCGGACATGCAAGAAAATAAACTCAATTGCAGAGTATCATTTGCATGTCCAACACTCAACCAATGCATAAAACATATATGTATCTAGGAATAAGATCCTACAAAGGCACAAAAGTGATGTATTTAAAGAAAAAGCATGGCAATTAACATCAAGTACTAAAAACCTTAAAAGTTTACAAAAGCAACAGGTACAAACATAAACTAAAAACCTTAAAAACCTACAAAGGTAACAGGTACAAACAAACACATCTTAAATAAAAATATATACCAGAGAACCACAAGTTTTCCCAAAAGTATCAAACCCATATCAACACAAGAGTTTATAAAAACTAGCAGACAGATAACAATTAAACACAACAAACAAACCAAGTGTATATGTGAGAGTGTATAACAACTATAACAACTCCCCCTTACAATATGCACACTCCTTTTCATTCTTGTGCTGCTCTCCCCCTTATTGTGTGTTGCTCTCCCCCTTTTTGCCACGAATAGCTAAAGACTTTCTTCTAGCTTCTATTGAATAGCATCTAGTTGTGTCTCAATGATTGCGAGACGCATTTGATTTTGATTGTGAAAGGAGTGAAGGAGCCATTCCAAATCAGAAATCCGATGAAGCACATTTTCAATGAAGTAACTTTGCTTGGGTGTTTGAAATCCAGGGGGAACAAATGGAGTGCCAGTTGATTGTACAGGTGTAATTGTAGCATAAGCTGATGGAGATGCATGTGTGGATGGCTCACTCTTAGGTTTTCTAGAGGAGTGACTCTTGCTTGCTTGGAGAGTGTATATGGATATTGGTCGAGGACGAGGCACAATTTTTCCATCCGATGGAGGACTAACACCTTCACGAAGGATGATCTTCATGATGAGACTACAGAATGGAAGATTTGTTTGTGCTGCTGATCGAGCCGCTGTTTTCCCAATGATTTGAAATATATGGGCACAGATATCAATCGGGACACTGGAAATGAGGTCACACAGGAATTTAGCCCTTCCAAGACTGATGAAAGCAGTGTTTGACAATAGGTAGAGGTTGGAGAAAATGATCAGCTTTAGATTTGTTAGTTCAGGCAAAAACTATGCAATGCCTATAGATGATCCTGTGCTTCCCACTTCATGTTCATTCCCAAGAACTTGAAGAATGTCTTTTGCCTGAAGTACTCTGTCATCATACGAAGTTCGATCCATATTTTTTGGTCTGGTGATGTGAAGAACCTGAGCAATGTAGTCTGCATTGATGGAAAATTCTATTTCTCATACCCAGCATTTCAACTCTACCCCTATATATCTGGCATTAGAGTAGAATTCCTTAACCAATTCTTCAATTGGATCCTCAAAATTCCGAAAAAGGTCAGCCCAATCTCTTTCTTCAAAAATCTTAGGGATAAATGTTGTCCTTAGGGTATCAAACTTGACAATTCGTTCCACAATGGGAGGACCCTCTCTAAAAGTGTCTGTGTAGGTCTTTAAGTCAAGAGGTGTCCTGAATCTCTCAATGGTAGAGTCTCTAGATGACTTAGACGAGAGTCGTGTCCGTTTAGCAACTAGGGTTGACGGGTCATCGGTTACAATGTCTTTGCCTTTAGGGGAACGACGAGTCATCTGCAAAAGAACAAACACACAGTAGAGAACTAAATGCAATACCACAGGGTACCAACATCAACTTGATTAGATTCAGATAAGAATGTGAATTAGAGAGATTTCACTCAATCTCAAAATATGAACTAGATCAACATTAAGAAATCATAAAGAACGCTAAAGAATTGTAAGAAACAAGTGAACAAAAATGGTGAACGTTCAGATACAACAGACATTGTGACAAACTGCCATGAGCATGATACGCACAAATCAATATAGCCATGAAACACACCATAGAGCACAAACTCAAAAAAAATACTCAACCAAAGAACACAAAAAAAATACATGTACAAACAAGATATTTCTCAAAACATAGTGGCAACAACACATTCACAGATTCAAGAAACTAACACTCAAATCATGAAATATGAAGAGAAAGAGAGATAGAGAGAGAAAACCCATACCTTTTTCTTGAAGATTTAAGAAGAAATGATGCCAAAATGAAGGATTTTCGAAGAGTGACACGGTGAGTTTAAGAGAGAGAAATAGGGAAGACAATGAACAGTCACAAAAGTATGAGGGAAAACTGAAATAGTTTTAAAAACTGACTTTAAAACGCAAAACACACATTTTTCTCAATTGGATCAAGTCACCAGTAAGTCGCCAGGGTAAGCTGCGAAACACTGTGAAACCAAGATTCTTGAAAAATCTTCTAAGTTTTTTTCGTGATGAGAAGGTCTACCCACGAGAGAGTTGTGAGGTGAGCCGCGAAAATCTCTGAGTACCCCTCGCGACTGGACCCTCCACCGGCGAACAAGTCACCACATTGAGCCGCGAAAGTCACCAAAACTCAAATTTTAAAAAAATTTCTAAGTATTTTTTGCTACTAGGACATTGACTCGCCAGTGAGCCGCGAAAGATCTCGGAGTGGACTCGCGACTTGAGCATGCGACTGGGACAACCCGCGACTGAGTCGCCAAAACAGGACAACACTATTTTTGAAATTTTTGACATTTTTGTAAAAACAAAATACTTTCCAAAAACAAGCTAAAACACTTAAAAATCTTTTTGTGTTTGATCAACAAAGATTAAGCATGTGAAAATACATTTAAACAAGTACAATCACACAAATGAATATGGCATTCATTGAACATAGACTTGTGTGAAGTGTGTGGGTATCAAAAATGAGATAGTCCTTAGTCTAATGTGAAGCTTCAATGATCAATTCAACCAAGGCATACACAACTAGCACTAGATAATGTGATCCATCTCAATTATAGAAGTATGCATATATGACCTCCCACATAAACTTGAGTACATTTCTTTGAAGCTTTTCATTTGGCTCCATATACATCATATCATTTGATCTTTTTGAATCAACACATCTCATTGTTAGATCGATGCTTGAAATTTTTAATATTTCAATTTGATGAGTTAGCCTTTGGCTTTTTGGGCATCACACACTTTATTTTGGTCGCTTTCCCTTTTTCCTAGTCAAATACTAGTATGTGCGACAGGCTTTTGTAGGTCAATATCTCTTTTCATTGGGAGATTTACATTTGGAGAGCTCTTTAATTAAAAGCGATAAAATAAAAGTGGGAAGATATATAGGTACAAGTCTATGCATGTCTCAAGATCAACAAAACCATTCACTAATCATTCATGACAAGGATGAAGATCTATTTACAACAATTACATAGATTTCATGATTTCTCACATAATGATATGAGTGCATAAGTAACAAACTAGGCTCATAGATGCACAAGGCCATTATTACAAAAGTACAATGCAAAACCTGATTTGAGACAAAACTCAACAAAGTCGATCAAACATTTTGGATTTTCTACTTTTTATGAGTTTTTGGATTTTTGACAAAAAGTAAGAAAAGATTGATAAAAAACTATGTAAAAACATTTAAATATGAAACAAATAAACAACCAAACAGATTTCAAAACAAACAAGCAAGAAGCATACAACCAAGCATATTCACAAAGCATAGGAAGAATTAATGCATGGACATGTTGTAATGCTTATGCATGAGTACCCCTCTTCACCCACACGTCATGTGCGTTTGGGGTGATATCCTTGACAGATTGGGTACAAGAGTTAGGACTTTCAAACCTTCTTGTGAAGCTTTCCAAGCAATTAGTGAAGACACCGATCATCTTCATCACGTCCATCATTCCGAGATCATGATTATGACTTCTTGGTTGCGCACCACCCCAAGACCTCTTGTCATTTCTTCTTCCTCGTGATTGAGGAGTTCTTGCATTGTTTAACACTCTTAGCTTATGACAGTTATGTTTGGTATGCCCTTGGAATCCACAAAAGTGACAGAAATGATTCATTCTAGGACCCCGTTATGATCTTGGAAGTGATCTTCCTCTAACTTCAAATCTGGCTTCTAATTGATTACAGGACTTATTTAATACCCGTTGATCAACCACATTCTTCTTCTTTTCAGCCTTAACTATCTCAAGAATAGGCTCTTCTACAACTGTATCTTTGGCCTTCACAAACTTCACTTCTTTGGTGATATTGGTTGATGAGCTACTCCCTTCGGTATATCCCAACCCGGACTTGTCTAAGGAAGGTTTTTGAGATGAAATGACATCTTCTAACTTCTTGGATGAGACCCTCTCTATCTTGGCATGAGCTTGCACTACCTCTTGCTCAAGAAATCTCACTTTTGTATAAACTTCTGATAGCTCACCATTTAGTGTTTCAATCTCACACTTCGCCTCCTTGTATCGTACCAAAAGACTTTTGTAATCTTCCTCAGCTTTCTTCATCTTCTTCACAGCTGCCTTTGCCACCCTTGAATACTCACCTAATTTCTCAAGGAGTAAAGCGTAATTCTCTTGCAGACCAGATGTATCTTCATCCTTTTTAGCCTTTGATTCTTCAATAATCCCAATAGACTTAAAATCAGAATGCTCACCAAGCTCCTTCACAAGTGAACCCAAATCATCTGAGGATTCAACATGTGCAATGGTCATTGATAGGCCAAAATCTGAATGACCCCTTGTGATTTAAACCAATTAATTAATTAGTCAAGTTGTTAATTAATCAATTAATCATGCAAATGCGTGGAAGCACAGACAAATTACCAATAAACTAAATAAGCAGCGGAAAATAAATAACACGGTGATTTGTTTACGAATGGGGAAAACCCTTGCGGCAAAAACTCCACCAGGTGATTTTCAGGTCACCACTCTCGAAACTCCACTATTATCAAATCAAGCGGTTACAAGTAAAGGAATCCCAAGTACCTTACCAACCTATGGTTGAACCCTTACCCCAATACCCAATTGGACTTGATCTGTAGTGACGGTTCCTACCTTTGATGCATGGCTCCCAAGTACGTGACTAACCAATGCGCGAATCCTAGTACGCAACTTCAAACACCAGCTTAGAAGAAGAGGTTGGCTACAAAATTCTTTAGTTCATCCTACACGATGAAGATCAAGAAGATGCTTGGTCACAAAACCCTTTGGTGCAAAATACACAGCAACTTCTTCAGAGAAGATGAACTAGGTCAAGAACTTTGTCTTTGATCACAATTTGCTTGAATAGAGATTGCTCAATGCTTTTGCAACTTGTGTACAATTTGACGGCTCTTAAAACAATCCTTTTATATGTTTAGGGTTAGAAGAAAAGAAGACCCAAAAGCATATTCATGGATCCTAAGGAAATCAGATCAGAAAATCTGACTTTATAATTCTCGATAGATAGCAGGCGTCGAGGAGCTATCGAGCAGGTGTTAAGATTTAATGAATTTGCACTTCAGCTTGTTTTTCTTGGACAGACTTGATGACTTCAACACTTGATCTTGAAATCTTATTTCTTGAAATTTTAAAAACACCTAGAACTACCCAATTACAAGTAGAGTGCGTTTTGTCAAAGGATTAACCAATTTACATAAATAAGTGACATATGTTCTTAACAAGTGAAAACACATATGTCCTAACAATCTCCCCCTTTGGCAATCCGTGACAAAACCACAACAAACAAATGAACATATGAGAGAAGTCATAAATCACTCAACTCATATTCACTTGTTGAATACAATAAAATCTATCCTAACACAAACTCTTGAAAAACTTTGCGAGAAAAGAGTTTATGGCAAGCAGACTTTGACAACCTGTATTTCTGAAATACTTTAAACAAAACTCATCAAGGCATCTTGTGTAAAACAGAAATAATAGATTACATACAAGTATAATGAACATGTGTATAAAGATAGAGAAGAAACAACACATGAAGAGAGAGGTGAAAGAAACATACATCCACATATAGAGAGAAAATAAGTACAATGTATGTAAAACTGGTCACAGGACCTCATATACAAGATCAATGTATCTATAAAGAATAGAAAAGAAAAGATACATCAAAACCTCACTACATCCCTCAAAATATCAACACTCCCCCTATCAAAAATGTCCTATACTAACTCTCCCCCTAAGATGACTAATCTCAAAACCCAAAACTACTCCCCCTTTTTGTCATGAGTGACAAAGGGCAGAGTGTCATGTAGATATCTCATCAGTAGAGCTAGCATCTCTATCATCATCATCCGAAGCATCATCGTCATCAACATTATCATCATCATCCTCAGAGTCTGAAGCCGCTAGAGAAGGTGGTGAAGGAGTAGCCTCAGAAGCAAAACCACCCATGGTCGCCTGCCGTCATGCAATACGACTAACACGAACATTCACTTGATACAACTCAGTGGAGAATGTATCGAGGTGAGTATCCATGCGCTGCAGCTGCGCCATGATGTCTCCAAGAGATACATCGCCCGTAAAGGAAGAAGGAGTAGATATAGATGGAGCTGATCTGGATGGAGCTGAACGAGAGGGAGGAGTGGAATCCGTCTATCTCAACCTAAACTGAGCCTCACTATGTTTTACGGTAGCGCATCTATGGCATAGATGTGTGTGAAATGGTCGGACACAGGAAAAGGGATAGAAAAATTGCGTAAGATCCTCGTGATAGGGGAAGGAAAGATGAGCTTATCAGAATCTAGATGAACATCTATGATAGAAAGGATGAAATGTGAAGGAAAATCTATAGTAAGATGCTCAAGAAGAGGTAACAAAAATTGAGCACGAGGCTCTGTGATGAAGTTGTAGTGAGAGAGTGGATGGAGTACAAAAGTCATCATCATGTTTAGGAATCTAGGACCTTTAGCAAAAGGTCTACATGATGTGTATTAATGCTCACCCCAATCAGCTGGGCGTTGACAAAAAGTAGAAATGAGCTTATCTTTGGACACAGTCCTCAGATGCTCACAGCAAGGATAGTCAGGAAAATCTATCCTAGGAACCCTAAGCACATCTGCAACTAGCTGCGGTGTGATAGGGATGCGCGTACCTCGAACACGAGTGAAAAAGAGAGGTACTGAATGATCGATCCCATGCATTTTGGAGTAAAACTCCTAAATCAGCACGAGAGGACATGTGACCGGGATGTCACACAATGACTCCCATCCCCTACTGTGAATGACAGAGGGAAGGTCAGTGTCGGCGAAGTCCGCCAAAATGACTTGGCATTCCGAATGAACACCTCGTCTAGAAAAGTTCTCCGAAAATGCCTTGTGGGCATCTCCATCACGGAACCGAAGATTTAGAGGAGAAGAATTAAAAGATGAGGAAGCTCCATAACGCAGAGGGTTCCGAGCCAGAGAGGATTTACATTTGGGTGCCATAGACACTACTAACGTAAACAGAATCAGAAAGAGATAGAGAAGGAGACAATCAAAAAAGTCCCAAAATAGTTCACATATATCAAATATATTGAACAATAAGTACGTATGCATGGGGAATGCATGAACATGTGACATGCAAATTAAAAAGCATCATGGGCTCAGCCCAATCCAATCCTACCAGCACACAAACATAGAACACACATCTAAATGCATGTAAATATCATTCTAATGCACATGAAATGTAATGTATGACATTTTGAACACATTTAAGTGAAAACCCAACCCAAAATTTCAAGAAAAGCTCATTAATTTTGAAAAACCCCAAAACCTAAGCTTCAAAACATGAAATGCATGAAAAAGAAAGGAAAATGAGATCTTACCAAATGATTAGAAGCAAGGAGGGGCCGAAGATCAAGTGGGTTGAAGGTTTTGAGTGAGAAAAAGAGGTTAGGGAGATGAACAGCCGCGGATAGATCGAGAGAGATCGAGAGAAATGAGATCTAAATCATGACTAAGGCTTAAATAGGAACCTCAGTGATTCTCGACAGCTGAGGTGTTGAGAGGTATCGAGGAAAAGGCCTTCGACAGCTGAAGGTGTCGAGAGGTGTCGAGGTACAAAGAACCATTTTCAAAGAACAGAAGCTCGATCGATCGACAAAGTATCGAGAAGGTATTGAGGAGACAGAAACTTTCTCGATCGATCCACCAGGTGTCGAGACAGGTGTCGAGATTGCGATAAGAAAAGGCTTGAGAAGCTCGACAGATAATAAGCTATCGAGGAGGTGTCGAGCCAGCAGTTAAAAGCAGTTTTTCGAGAAGTGAAAAACACAGACATAAATGCAATCCAACATACACCTCAACCATTGATCCAATCAACATATAAAGCTCTTAAAATCATCTCTCAACAAAAATTTAAGCACATGGATCCTCAAAAACACACACACACACTAAACAAATCTAACCAATTTTATTTTTCAAAAATAAGTCAAGACAGTTTAGTGAGCATACATTAGCACATGTAAAACCTTTGTGATGGCCAAATCACATTGTACCTGCACATGTATCAAAAGTAGAAAAGAATATTGCATGTTGTGTGGGAAAAACATCGCAAGATTGCATATGTATATACATGTTATGACGATCTAAGATATGAAAAAATAACTTTAACTCACACACAATCATAACTATTTGATGGGGACTATCACCTTCGAGGTACATCCTATAACTCCCACATCTCCTAGAATACATGCTTGCAATCATATTTAAAGCATTTTAATCTTTTTGCTTTTTATTTTCTTTGCATATTTTCTTTTAAGCATATCATGCATGGGCATAAAAAGAGAGAAAAGAAATACCCAAGATGTTAAGCATTTGACACTGCACTTTTGCTATGCTGAAGTATACGAGTGTCTTTGGCACTGCACTTTTGCTATGCCAAAGCATAAAGGTGTCTTATTATGATTGGCGGGCAACACTGGTGAGATGGTTATTTATGCCTTTCTCTTAGGATTTTCTAGTCCTACCCGTCAAAAAGAGTGATATAAGTGTTAAGTTCAAGAGATAACTTAATCTTACTCATCACAAACAAGAGCCACAAAGCTCACTTGCTTAGTTGTCCATAGAGACGCTCATTTAAGCTACAAGAGATACAAAGTTTAGAAAACTCTGTTTCATTGGCCATCTAAGGTACACAAGTACCAAAGTACACAAAATACACACTGTTTTTGTATTTTTCTGATTTTTCAATTTTTTTTTAATTTTTATATTAAAAACAAAATAAACAAAATTGAAAGTAAACACACAAAAACATGTTAAACAAAGCAAAGCATAAAACTAGATGCAAATGCATGAGGAAGAGGAACAAGAGAGGGAGATCAATTCATGGAGATGACACCAATGTTTTGATGAAAGAATTCAAAACGTTTGTGTCGAGAGGTTTGGTGAACAAGTCAGCCTTCTGATCATCAGTGTGGATAAACTCAAGAGTGAGAGTACCATCTTTGACAAACTTCGTAATGAAATGATGTCGAATCTCTATGTGTTTGGTTTGAGAATGCTGAACCGGGTTCTTAGAGATATTGATGGCACTGGTATTGTCACAGTAAATAGTGAGATGCTCTTGACAAATACCATAATCGTGAAGGAGTTTTTGCATCTAGAGGAGTTGGGTGCAGCAGCTATCGATAGCGATGTACTCAGCTTCTGCAGTGGATAAAGAGATGGAGTTCTGCTTTTTGCTCATCCAAGAGACAAGATTGTTATCCACATGAAAGCAACCCCCCGAAGTACTCTTTCTATCATCAGCATTGCTAGCCCAATCAGCATCAGAGTACCCAACTAAGATACCATTAGTGTCCTTGCTATACCACACACCGAACTCAGCAGTGGTTTTGACATACTTTATAATTCTTTTTAAAGCAGTTATGTGGGATTCTTTGGGATTAGCCTGATATCTAGCACACACTCCAACACTGTAACTAATTTCAGGTCTACTAGCAGTAAGGTAAAGAAGTCTACCTATCATGCTTCTATAAAAAGAAGGATTAACACTCTTACCTAACAAGTCTACAGTGAGTTTAACATTTGGGCTCATAGGGGTTCTAACAGAACTAGCAGATTCCAAACCAAACTTTTTCACAAGATTCTTAGCATATTTAGATTGAGAAAGGAATATACCTGAATCTTGTTAGCGAATTTGCAACCCTAGGAAGTGAATCAGTTCTCCAATCATGCTCATCTCGAACTCGGCTTGCATAAGTTTTGAGAAGCCATAAGCAAGTTCATCCTTAGTCGACCCAAAGATGATATCATCAACATCGACTTGAGCAACTATCAACTCACCATCTTCCTTTTTAATGAAGAGAGTTTGATTAGCCTTTCCTCTAGTGAACCCATGTGACACCAGATATTGTGTGAATCTATCATACCAAGCTCTAGGAGCTTGCTTCAACCTATAAAGTGCCTTTTTAAGGTACAACACATGATCCGGAAAGTGTGGATCAATGAATCCTTTCAGTTGAGTCACATAGACATCTTCTTTGAGGAACCCATTCAAGAAGGCAGTCTTTACATCCATCTGATAAAGTTTGAAGTTCAGTTGACATGCTAGGGCAAGGAGAATTCTAATTGACTCCATTAGGGAAACTAGGGCAAATGTTTCATCATAGTTTACTCCTTCCATTTGCGAGTATCCTTGAGCCACAAGTCAAGCCTTATTGCGAATCACATTGCCTTCTTCATCAGTCTTGTTGCGGAATATCCATTTGGTACCGATGATGTGCTCACCTTCTGGTCTAGGTACTAGAGTCCAAACATCATTCTTCTGAAACTGAAGTAGTTCATCATGCATTGCTTCGACCCAACTTTCATCTTGTAGTGCTTCCTCAACTTTCTTGGGTTCAACCTGTGACAAGTAGCAAGAATAAGACATAAAGTTAGCAACACATTTATCAACTATAAGTTTCCTTAATGTGAGTTCATTCATGTTTCCCACAATAACTTCCGGAGGATGATTTAATTTGATTCTAGAGGAAGGTCCTTTTTCTTCATGACACTTAGAATCTGGTGAAGTAGGAGCATCTGCAGAGTCTTCCACAATATTAGGAGTACTTGGAGACACAGGTTCTAGTTCAACAATATCTTGAACTTCCCTAGGCTCAAGAGGAAGAATTTCTTTAGAGAGTTCCTCAATGCCTTTCTCAGAACTGGAATCTGAAGACTCATCAATGACGACATTCACTATTTCCATTACCTTCATAGTTCTCTTGTTGTATACCCGATAAGCCTTGCTTGTAGACGAGTATCCCAGAAATATGCCTTCATCGCTTCGAGAGTCAAACTTTCCCACATTCTCTCTATCCTTAAGAATGAAGAAAGTACTTCCAAAGATCCTGAAATACTTCACATTTGGCTTTCTTCCTTTCCATAACTCATAGGGAGTCTTTTTGGTACCAGGTCTGAAGTACACCCTATTAACTGTATGACATGCAGTGTTTACAGCTTCTCCCCATAAGTTTCAAGCCACATCTTTGTTATGCAACATGGCTCTGGTCATCTCTTGAATAGCCCTAGTCTTTCTTTCTACCACACCATTCTGCTTAGGCGTAATAGGAGCAGAGAATTCTTGAGATATACCTGATTTTATGCAGAAAGACTTCATGTATGAGTTCTCGAATTCTTTACCATGGTCACTTCAAATTCGATCAATCTTTAAGTTCTTTTCATTCTGCAGTCTTGTGCACAAAGCCTCAATGTGCTCAGGAGCATCAGAATTGGATCGTAGTAAAATGACCCAAGTGTATCTAGTGAAGTCGTCTACCACAACCATAATGTATCTCTTACCACCAAGAGACTCAGTTCAGGTTGGACCCATAAGATCTAAATGCAAAAGCTCCAATGGTCTAAAGGTAGCTGATGTCTGAGTGCCTGGATGCTTAGCTTTCGTCTGTTTCCCAAGCTGACATGGTCCACACACCACATTGCTCATTCTACTAAGTTTGGTATCCCCAAGACTAATTCATGCTTAGATACAATGGATAGATTCTTGTAACTAGCATGTCCCATTCGTTGATGCCATAGATCTTCATTAGGCAAACGAATGCTATTACATACTATATCAGCATCAAGAACCAATCCATAACAGTTGTCCAAAGTGCGAACCCCACTAATGAGCTTCTTTCCAGACTCATCCATGACAAGACACTTTCCCTTTGAGAATAGCACCATGAAGTCTTGATCACATATCTGACTTATGCTCAATAGGTTCACCCTTAGACCTTCTACATAAAGAACATTTGCAATGTCTGGCAGTCCTGGTAGAGATATGATTCCTTTCCCTTTAATTTGTGACTTGCTTCCATCACCAAAAGTCACATTACCACCTTTCTTAGGCTCAAAGATCTTGAAGAGAAATCGGTCTCCAGTCATGTGTCTTGAGCAACCACTGTCAAGATACCATAGACATGTATCCATCACTTTGAATGCAGACTTCATCATGAAACACACTTCATGCTTAGATGACAAATCAGAAGGAATGGTTTTTTTACTCAACTGCCTTTCATGAGCTAAGCCTTTAACTTTCACTCTTCTCAGACGAACTCCTTTGCACATTTTCATTCTGAGACAGTCTAATTTCTTCTTAGCCAAACTGAGATCTTTTCCAACAGTCACTATAAAAGAATTCAAATAACTTTTAGACTTGTATTTTCTGAGACAATCAAACAAATAGTGATTAGAAAAACAAGATGTATTTCAAAACAAAGATCTCTTCAAGCCGATTATAGCCATGACAGCAAGGGTCAATGGATCAACACAACAAAGATTAAACCTAATCAGAGTGTGTCTACTCTGATACCACTTGATAGGCCACAATCTGAATGACCCCTTGAGATTTAAACCAATTAATTAATTAGTCAAGTTGTTAATTAATCAATTAATCATGCAAACGTGTGGAAGCACAGACAAATCACTAATAAACTAAATAAGCAGCAGAAAATAAATAACACGGTGATTTGTTTACGAATAAGGAAAACTCTTGCGGCAAAAACTCCACCGGGTGATTTTCAGGTCATCACTCCCGAAACTCCACTATTATCAAATCAAGCGGTTACAAGTAAAGGAATCCCAAGTACCTTACCAACCTACAGTTGAATCCTTATCCCAATACCCAATTGGACTTAATCTGTAGTGACAGTTCCTACCTTTGATGCACGGCTCCCAAGTACATGACTAACCAATGCGCGAATCCCAGTATGCAACTTCAAACACCAACTTAGAAGAAGAGGTTGGCTGCAAAGTTCTTCAGTTCATCCTACACGATGAAGATCAAGAAGATGCTTGGTCACAAAACCCTTTGGTGCAAAATACACAGCAACTTCTTTAGAGAAGATGAACTAGGTCAAGAACTTCGTCTTTGATCACAATTTGCTTGAACAGAGATTGCTCAATGCTTTTGCAACTTGTGTACAATTTGACGACTCTTAAAACAATCCTTTTATATGTTTAAGGTTAGAAGAAAAGAAGGCCCAAAAGCATATTCACGGATCCCAAGGAAATCAAATCAAAAAATCTGACTTTATAATTCTCGATAGATAGCAAGTGTCGAGGAGCTATCGAGCAGGTGTCGAGATTTAATGAATTTGCACTTCAGCTTGTTTTTCTTGGACAGACTTGATGACTTCAATACTTGATCTTGAAACCTTGTTTCTTGAAGTATTAAAAACACCTAGAACTACCCAATTACAAGTAGAGTGCGTTTTGTCAAAGGATTAGCCAATTTACATAAATAAGTGACATATGTTCTTAACAAGTGAAAACACATATGTCCTAACAGTCATGAATGCAAAGTAATTTCCTTCTCCATCACAGCTCTCTTCAGAGTCAAAGTTTCATGAATCCGAGTCACTTAAAGTAGTAGCATAGACCTTTCCTTTCGACTTCAAATAGTTGGGACATTCCTTTTTGAAGTGTCCATGTCCATTACACTCTAAGCATGTGATTCCTTGAGAAAATTAAGAATCTCTACCATCTTTCCTTCGAAATTCTTACTTCTCTTTTCCAGAACTCTGAAATTTTCCTTTGTCAGCAAATTTCCCATCATTCTTGAGTTTCAAGAATTTTCGGAAGTTCTTTACAAGGTATGCCACATCTTTATCTACTGCCTCCTCTTCCGAAGAGTCATGTGATACCACTCTCTCATCAATTGTTTTAAGAGTAAGAGATTTGCTCTTCTTCTATGTGGGCAATGGCAATTCATACGTCTGCAATGAACTACCAGCTCTTGAACTTTAATGTCGTCAAGATCCTTGCTCTCTTCAATGGCCGTTACTTTGGCACGAAAACTTTCTGGCAGTGACCGAAGGATTTTCCTTACAATTTTAGAATCCTCCATCCTTTTTCCTAAATTGAATTTGCCGACAACCATCTCGTTCAGCTTACTATAAAAAGAGTCAAAGGACTCATCCTCACTCATCTTAAGCTCCTCAAAGCGAGTGGTCAACATCTATAGCTTGGTGTCTTTAACTTCCTTTGTTCCTTCATAAGTAGTCTCCAAAATCTCCCATGCTTCCTTAGCAATAATAATATGTGAAATCCTGTGAAATTCTTCTAGAGAGACACCACAGAAAATAGCATTCAAAGCTTTACTATTAGCATTAGCCACCATAAGAGCTGCCTTATCCCAAGTGGATTTGGCCGCCTCTGGCCTAGTCCAACCAACTTCAACTACATCCCACACAGCATCATCAATAGAACACAAAAATACTCTCATTCGGACTTTCCAAAAAGCATAATTATTACCATCAAAAAATGGTGGCACATTTAGAGATTAAGACCTATCCATCTCAATATAGGGTCAGGGATCACATTAAGGTGTTTAAACCACAGCAAGTGCACCCGCTCTGATACCAATTGAAAGTTCAAATAGCGTTGAAAACACTATGAACGTTTAGACCCCCGATTACAAATTACCAATTCAAGCTTATTATCAAACAATTAATGTGCGGAACATGAATATAAGCCAAACAAAAAATTGATAAACAAATCTAAGCCAATTATAATCATATCCACAACAGAAAATAAAATGCAAAGATAAAGGGAAGAGAGATGCAAATACAAGAATAACACGCGATGTGTTATCGAAGAGGAAACCGAAGCGCTCGACATAAAACCTCTCCGCTGCCCTCCAAGCAGTCAATAATCCACTAGAAAATGTAGTTAGGATACATCAACAGCAATAGACCCTCCAAGCCTAATTTACCTAGGTACCTAAGCCTTCCAAGCTTCTTGCTCCAATGAGGTTGCGCCGAACCTTTTTCTTCTTTAGCTTACCGGATACTGCTATAGCCCATAGCATCAACAAATAACCATTGGTCCCTTCCAAACTGCTTCCCTAAGTACCAAAAGACCTTCTCATAAACATGGCTGTGGTGAGAAAAGGATTTGGTCAAGAACCTCTCAAGGATGTGTCAATGGAGAGGAAGAGAGTAGAGGAATTTGAAGAGTCTCTTAAATGAAGATTGTGGATGAATCAATCTTGTTTTTCTCTAAGGTTTCTCTCTCAAAATTCTCTTTGGAAGCTCTCTACATTTCCTAGGTATAAGGGTCTATATATGGTGGGGTGAGAAAGGAATGTGAAGAGTCAGTTTTTTCCAAACAGGGCAAGTTGGTGGCTTGGCCTCGCAACTGGTCTAAGTCGCGACTTCAAGCCACGAGTTAACGGCCTGGCCAGCCTCGAACTTTTGTCCAATAGTGTGACAGCTGGCGTAACCTTTCACCTCCCCGCATGCTTCTCACGTGTGCTGTAGTTGGCAGCTTGCAAGTTGCGAGTCAATCGCGAGGCCTAGCCGGAGTCCCTGCTTCTTTGCACAATTTTGAGCATTTCTTCACACTCTCTTACACACTACCCTTACACGAATCCCACCTAAATATAGGGTTACTAAGTGTTGAATTACAAGCAAATTGGTACAGAATAAAGCCAACAAGTTGGTTGATAAAATTCAACCTTACATAAACATTATCTATGTGGGAGATTTTTTAAAAATGAAAATAATAATAATAATGGCACTTTGTTCACTGGATCATGGTGTTTGATGTCTTTACAATTAGACTTGGAGCAATCACAATGAAATCCTCAGCTCTAGCAATTCTAAATGGGTGCGGGCCAACGAAGGTAGTAGTGGTGGCCAGTATAGATCTTATTTGTTGGTTTTTTTTATAATTTATTTTTAGAAACTAAAATTAGAATGCAGTAAATTAGAATTTAATGGAATAGGTAAACATGTGGTAAGTTTTTATTTGTGGAATATGAAGTGGTGGAGTAGGAAGAATGAGATAGAAGATCGAGACTAAATTTTCTAGGATAGAATATGCTTAGGCTAGGTATTTCTATAAACATTATCTCATGTATAGTTTATGATGTGAATATCAATTCATTTTTTTTTAAACTTTTTTTTAATTGGTTAGAAAACGCTGTGAAAGCTCGATATTAATAATGATAGAGCTAGTTTAGACCCCAAATTCTTAATTGTGGCTTGATTAATTTTAAACTTAATACACTTAAAGCGGAATATATGTGCTTAGTAAATTAATTAATCGAAGCATTCAACAATTGCATGGATGAACAAATAGATGCAGTGCTAAAATGTAAAAGGCAGTAGGAAAAAGAATGGCAAACCCAAGATAACACAACGATATGTTATAGAAGAGGAAAATCGAAGAACTCGGCGTAAAAACCACTCACGACCCTCCAAGCCAAAATAATCCTATAGTGAATAAGTTGGAGTACAAGAATATCAAAAAGACCTTCTAAGCCTAATCTACCCAAAGTACTTGAGCTCTCCAATCTCCAACTACCAATGGACTTCTTAGAGTCTTGTCTTCACTAGCTTCCTGAATTTCGAAATACTGCCCGATTGCACCACCAACCCTCACCGGCTTATTTTGGCAAAGACCCAATGCTTCCCAGGCTCTAAAACACTCTCTATACTCTGAATTGGTGTGAGATATGTTTGGGTATGTGGTGGGCCATTTTGTGTTGTTGGGTTTTGATCTCTTCTGCTGTACTGCAGCCTGTGATTCTATAAGGTTGAATTTTATCAACCATCTTGTTGGCTTTATTCTATGCTAAATTTGCTTGTATTTTAGCAATTAGTAACCCTATGTTTAGGTGGGAATCTTGTAAGGGTAGTGTGTGTGAGAGTGTGAAGCAATGCTCAAGATTGTGCAATGATGCAGAGACTCGCGGCTAGACTCGTAGGTGACTCGCGACAGGCAAGCCGCCAAAGTTAGCACACGTGTGGAGCATGCAGGGGAGTTGAAAACTCATGCCAGCTGTTGCACTACAGGACAAAAGTCCCAAGTTGGCCAGGCCATTAACTAGTGGCTTGAACTCGCAACTCAACCCAGTCGCAAGGCCAAGCCGCCAGAACACCCTGTTTGGGAAAAACTGACTTTTCACATTCCTTCCCACCCTACTATATATAGACCCTTATACCCACAAAATGTAGAGAGCTTCCAAAGAGAATTTTGTGAGAGAAACCCTAGAGAAAAACAAGATTGATTCATCCACAATTTTCACATAGAGACTTTTCAAATTCCTCTACTCTCTTCCTCTCCATTGTTAAATCCTTGAGAGGTACATTACCAAAACCCTTTCTCACCATACCCATATTTGTGAGAAGGCTGTTTGGTGCTTTAGGAAGCAGTTAAGAAGGGACCAATTTTATATTAGTAGATGCTAAGCTAAAGAAGAAATAGGATCTGCAGAACCTCGTTGGAGTAGGAGCTTGGAGGGCTTAGGTACATTGGGTAACTTAAGGTTGGAGGGTCTTCTGCTGTTCATGTATCCCAACTACATTCTTTAGTGGATTATTTACCGCTTGGAGGGCGGCGGAGAGGTTTTATGCCGAGGGCTTCGGTTTCCTCTTCGATAACACATCGTGTGTTGTCCTTGTGTTTGCATCTCTCTTCCCTTAATCTTTTCCATTTAATTTCTGCTGTGGATGTGATTTTATTTGGTTTAAAGTATTTATCAATTCTGTTTTAAGCTTATGTTCATATTCCGCACATTAATTGTTTGACATTAAGCTTGAATTGGTAATTTATAAATTGGGGGTCTAAATGTTCATAGTGTTTTACACACTAATTGAACTTTCAGATTCTGAGGTAGGAGAGTTGGGGCTAGCCTAAGTGAAACACACCTTAGGCCAGTTTGTGCACAAGTTAAGCCATCCTGATATAGACGCATCTTGGCAGGAGTATTGAGTGTACGACATGCTAGCAGTAGGAATAACTGTTACAAGTGTTATAGCAAGAATATAGTATAGCAGAATAACTATGACATTAGACAAATAACATTAATGCCTAAATAAAGGGAAAGAGAGACCTAATGAGGTTATGGTAGAATAGTACAACAACAAACAGTTCAATGATGGAATAACAGGCTAATCATTCATCAATCATAAAAGGAAAACTCATCTGTCAAAGGAATGGGCTTAGCTTTCTAGCAAATGCAAGTCCAAGAAGGAAACCGATCTACAATGTGAGTAACCTTAAAGAAGGCTTCTACCATAAAAGTTACGCACTTTGAAAAAATGACCTAAATGGCTTAACCCTTAATTTCTCAGTGAGTGGGTCTGTCAAGAGGGAGAGAAATGGGTAGTCTATTGATGCAGTGTCTTTAATCCTATCACTCATGCCTCTCTCTAATTTGTATTTTCATTTCTTTTCTCTCTCTTTTTTCCTTGCTCTATGTCTTCTTCTTTCCACAATGCCCCTTTTACTATTCATAGCTACCACCTTTTATACTGTCTGCCATGATGAGATTTGTCATCTTTACCCCTCAATCGCTTTTGGCTCCTTATGGGTGTCCTTCCAAGACTACCCACTGGCATGCTGGCTGCTCAGCCACTACCCTTGCTCTGAATATGTTGGTTGCACCACTCCCCATTCCCAAACAAAATTGACTTATCTTATTTCTTACCTCTCTCTATTTTAACTACTCTTATCTGGATAAGGATTAAGCCTTTCCCTCACCTACCTTTATGGCATGCATCAAGTGCTCCTAGCTCATACTTACTTCTTTTTGGTGAGATACCATCCAACTAGGACATTTCTCCCTAAAGAAGTTTGAGTGGGAACCCCAAAATAGACCCTCTCTTTCTCCCCACTACCAGATCACACCCTCTGATACCCTTGATCCATGGCCCATCTCCCATGTATTGGCTAGGTACAAGTAGGTAGTGCCTTGGCCCTTTATGTATGCTCCACTTCTATCTGAATATGTGTCTTTCTTGCCTTCATGCCATTTCTATTGCCTTCATGTTTGTCTGATTCTGCTGTACATTCTAGTCGGTGTTTAACTCTTGCAACATGTAGGACATATGGGCTATTAGGCTTATGTTCCCTACCTTTCATCTCTTCTTTGGATTGGTATTACTTGTACAAGAGTCATCATCTTCCCACTAAGCCCATATTTTTCTTTCTTGCTTTTGTGGGCCTCTTAGCTATTGCTCCTACCATATCATTCCATCGTGCTTGCTATAGCTTTTACCCTTCTTTCGCTTCGTGTAATATCATGGGCTTGTGGGCTATCATGTCAGCCCACTTTCTTGTCAATTCACTGCTCAAGGCTTCCCAGGCCTGGTTTTCACATCTTTACCTCTTTTAAGCTTTGTTGGCCAACATTCCTGTTGTATTAGCTCATTTCATCATCTTATTCTTCGGGCTTCCTTGACTCATTTACTTCCTCTTTACTTCTTTTACTCCCATGTGCTTTTTACTAAATCCTTTGGGCCTCATCGGCCCAATTACCACATCTTTACTTCTCATTACTACTTAGGCTTATTAGCTTTTAGGTCGACCCATTGAGTTTGCTAACTCATTTCCTAGGCTTCATCCCATTTACTCTCTTTCTCTCTCTACCTCTTATTATTCCCATGGACAGACTTGTCTCTTCTAATTCTCCAATTTAGCAGTTATTCTGGAACACTACCTTTGCTTCATTAATATAGTGCTTCTTTTGACCGTTGACCCATTGCTTCTTTTCATGTCACTTTTATTGTCCTTAGTCCCTTTATTCTTCTTTTCCTCATCATTTTCTCATAACCTTCTATCTTCCTTTCCCTTCACCATCTCATCTTCCCAAAACCTCATTACCCATTACCTTCTTCGTTCAAACCATCTACCATGTCACTGGTGAAAGGTGATAGTTCTTCCTGCCATAAAGGGAAAGAGGTTGTTGCGGACGATCCGCTTGCCAAAACCACGGGTGAAGAGGCTCCCTATTTTGAATTGGACAGTTCCGAGGAGGAGGAACGGGGTCGCGATCTGGGTAGTCAAGTGATACCTATAGATAAAAATGACTTTGGCTACACAATTGTCACATGAACTTCATATTTTGAATATTTATTATGTAATTAAAATAATGACAGGTCTATTTTTTTGCAAAATCTATTAAATTTAAACCCATATGTGTAATGTAACCAACACATTGGTTGGCCTAGTGGTAGGGGCTTGAGATAACATGCTTTAGGCATAGGTTCGAGTTCCCTCAATAGCAGTTATTAAATTTCAAAATTAATACTTTGTTCTTCAGATGATGTGGCCCACTTTAAAATTCCAAAGACTAAAATCGATTATGAGCCAAAGTTTAGGGGCTTAAATAGTTGTCAAAGAAGTTTTGCAGCCATTGTTTACGGAGCTTGTCATTTTTCAACATGAATGACCAAGTTTGTTTTTCATCCCCATTCAAATTCTTAAATGCAAACACAAGCATAGTTTCCTCAAACCTGTCCAAATCATAAGTGGAAAGTTGTTATTGATTCTAATTTGAATACATGACTTAAATTACATTTTTGTCCACCCGTAACAACCAATAACAATTTGCCACATAAGATTTGTTGTGAAAGTATTGTGAAATTCTTGTGGACATAGCATTTCTCTTAAAGTTCAGAGTCATGGAGCACAATTTTTCTAGACCTACAAGAGCACCTAATGGCTTAAGCCATTGTTCCCATTTTCTCGCTGATCCATCATGCAAAAGGTATGCCGTTAGAGTGATTAAATTAGATTTTTGTCCACCCGTATCGACCAATAACAACTTGCCACATAAGATTTGCTGTGAAAGTATTGTGAAACTCTTGTGGACATAGCATTTCTCTTAAAATTTAGAGTCATGGAGCATAATTTTTCTAGACCTACATGAGCATGTAGTCCATAGTCTTATAGCAAAAATTTTCTATCGGTTTTTTCACATTAATGAAAATTTGTTTGACAAGAAGGAAAAATAAGTCCAAGGACACATAAATTTCACACCAAATTCAACCATCCAACTATTGTGTTAAGTTATGATTGGTACATAATAAGTTGAGTGTAAGTGGTAGACCATGTGAAAATGACATTACTCAAATTATAAGTTGACAACTCAGAATGATGTGAAATTTGGTGTGAATTGAAAAATGAAAGGTACTCACTACCTATGAGAGCAAGAGCTCGGCTTGGGAGCAACCTGAATTATGTGCTTATCAAGTGTTTCCTGATAAACCCCTTTTTCTGGCTTTATTTTTTCCTACAAAAAAAAGAAACCTCTCTTCTTCTTTTTTCTTCCAAAATCTTTGGTTGTAAGTTTTACGGCATTTAAACCTCCTGTGGCAAAAGTTGTTTCTGTAGAAAAACTCTAAATGGAATTTTAAAATTAGGATATATTACAATTTTCTGTCTACCAAATTAATATAAGGTTTATTTCATTTTGGTCTTGCAATTTTAATAAGTTCGAATTTTGTCCCTCAGAAATTTAAAGTGTAACAATTTAGTCCCTTATCTATTTTTCCATTTTTATGACTAAATGAATGTTGAGGCTGCCAATTTTACTAGGAAAAAAAAAATTTGATGACATATCCCATATTTAAGGGACTGAAATCAAATTGACCTCTTATTTTAAGGACAAAAAATTCAAGCAAGAAATGTATAGAAAATTGACATACATATACAATTGATTCTCTCTTGAAATTAAAAATACTGACTTAGAATTATTTTAGATTAAGGAACCAAAATCGAACAGACTCCATATTTAAGGGAAGAAAAAAAAAACGATTTATCCTTAAAAATAAAATCTAATATATGTTTACTTTCCCTCATATTCCCTTTAGTAACAAAAGTAAACTTCTCAAGTCTTACAATGAAGTCCAACAAGGAAAAAGAATTACACCAACCTCCCTTTAAGATTTTACAAAATGAAACTCTCCCTGAAAATATGTACGATATGATAATTTTACCCTTGAAGTTTGTATAAATGCAACAGTCATATCCTCTCACATCATGTTTTTCCAAACAAAATATTCCATTTTAAATTCTTTTTTTAAAAAATCTTAGTTATTTATAAGATCTCAAGGAAGAAGTGTCCTTTTATCCATAGTTTAAATAGCAATCTTTTCTAAATTGAAATATTTTGTTACATGAATTATAGTTTGAAAGTGTATAGACTTATTTATTGTATTACACAAATCTGAAGAGCGAAATGTCATTTAATGAAATGTTTAGGATACTATATCATTTTGTAAAATCTCATCTAAATTTGGTGCAATTTACCCCAAAAAAAAAAAAAAAATTCTTTTATCGGAGAGTATGGTTTTGTCCATTACTTTGTTTTAAGCTAAATGGTTTTGTACATTACATTTTAGAGTAATGCTACGTCTACAATATTTTCACAATAAATCCGATGTGGTAAGCTATTATTGGTTCTAATATGGGCTCACCACTAAAATTAATTTTTTGCTTACTAATAACAGCTTACCAGTTAAGATTCTCCACTATGTGATTCTGAGGTCACCACTTCCGAGAATTCATTATTATCACAACAAGTGATTACAAGTAAAGGAATTCCAATACCTTATACCAACCTGTAGTTGAACCCTTATCCCAATACCCAATTGGACTTATTCTGTAGTGATAATCTCTTATTTTCAATGCACAGCTCTCAGTACTTGACTAACCAATAGATGCGCGGATCCTAGTACGCGACTTAATCATCAACTTAAGAAGGATGTTGGCTACAAAGTTCTTCATTTCATCACACGATGAAAATCAATAAGCTCTTTGGTCACAAAACCCTAAGGTGTACAAACACAGCAACTTCTTCAAGAGAAAGATGAACTAGGGAAAATTCTATCTCTGGTGATAATTTGCATGAACAAAACTTTTCTCTACACTCGTGCAACTTGTGAAACCCTTGACGGCCCTCAAAATAATCATTATATATGTTTAGCGTTATAAGAAAAGAAAGCCCAAACATATACCCACGGATTGGATGAAAACAAAACTGAAAAATCTATTTTTCATAAACCTCGATAGATAACTATCTATCGAGCTAGCTATCAAGTCACGGGTTTCAGCAACTTTTAAACCTCGATATATGTTAGTTGTTAAGCTTTAAAATCCAGCACTTTCTCACTTGATTCTTGGACAGACTTGCATGGTTTTAACACTTGAACTTGAAACCTTGTTCCTTAAAGTATTAAACACATCCTAGATCTACCCAATTACAAGTAAAGTGCATTTTGTCAAAGGATTAGCCAATTACATAAAATAGTGACATATGTTCCTAACATTGAATCACATATGTCCTAACAATCTCCCCCTTTGGCAATTCGTGACAAAACCACAACAAACAAATGAACATATAAGAGAAGTCATAAATCACTCAACTCATACTCACTTGTTGAATACAATAAAATCTATCCTAACACAAACTCTTGAAAAACTTTGCAAGAAGAGAGTTTATGGCAAGTAGACTTTGACAACCTGTATTTCTAAAACACTTTAAACAAAACTCATCACGGCATCTTAGTGTGAAACAGAAATAATAGATTGCATACAATAAATAAGAAACATGTGTATAAAGACAAAAAAGAAACAGCACATGGAGACATAGGTGAATAACATACATCAAAATATATAAACCAAATATAAGTACAATGTATGTCAAATGGTCACATGACCAATATACAAAGAATAATGTATCTGAAATAGAAAGAAAAGAAAAGATACAGAAATCCTCACTACATCCCTCATATAGACACTCCCCCTATCTCCTATACTAACCCTCCCCCTATGAATATGACTACTCTCATCTCAAAACTACTCCCCCTTTTTGTCATGAGTGACAAAGGGCAAGTAAATCAAGTAGACATCTTATCATCACTAGGTGAGCCATCATCATCCTCATCAGCATCATCACTGCTGGAGCCATCATCATCCTCATCCTAAGATGCCTCGAGAGAAGGAGACGAAGCCATAGTGAAATCACCCATCACAGCCTGTCGTTGTGCAATACAACCAACACGGGTGTTCACTTAACACAACTCATCGCTAAGAGTGTCAAGGTGAGCATCCATGTGCACAGGCTGTGCCATGATGACCTCAAGTGTCACTCCACTAACTGAAGAGGAAGGAGCGGAGAAGGATGGGGTGGTAGAAGCCAGAGGAGCTGCCGTTTATGTCTGGGGCTGCCTTGGTCTCAACTGTGTTGCGCTCTGTCGAACGGTAGCGACGTCAATGGCACACATGAACATGAAGTGGGGAGACTCGGGATAGGAGACAAAGAAATGGCGAAGGAGCCGCGTGATAGCCAAAGGGAAGATGAGCTTATCACGGGTCGTCGTATCCTTATAGACATCTATAAGGAAGAGTATAAAATTAAATTACAAGACTCTTGGTAATCAACCTTTGTACGGTTCTAGTTTGAGCCATTTGCTAAGGCTTTATATATATATATATATATATTTTTTTTTTTTTTTGAGAAAGAACTGAAATATCATTCAACAGCAAGAAAATAGATACACAGGCCACTAAAAAACATCAAACAACAAACACAAGAAACAAGGAACCAGCAACAGCTTAGACCAAGAACACATCTCCACCTAGCTAGCTCCTTTAGATCTGGCTAACTCAGACAAAAAATCTGGAATCTCCAATTTCCACATGACAGATTCTCTGATTCTTCTAGCATGCTGAGCTAGTTCATGGGCTATTTTGTTGCTAGTCCTATTAATGTGTCTAATTTTTATTTTTGACTCCTGGAAATTGCATAAACTTTGCACAATGCCCTTCACAAAGTGGCCAACAACTCCTCTAACATCATTAGCTTCAACAACTTGGACAGTCAAGAGAGAGTCGCTCTCTATGATAACTCTTTCTAGGCCAAGCTTTTTTACCAGCACACATCCCTGCTCCACTATAGCTGCCTCAGTTTCCTCAACAGAATATCTTCCTTAGAGGGGCAAAGACATGGCTGCTGAAAATCTACTATCACTATCTCGAATTACAACTCCAATTCCTGAATGTCAATTGGCCAAAGGGATAGCACCATCCACATTAATGGTGTAAAAGCCCACCGAAGGAGGTTCCCAATGATCCTTCTTATCCCCCATGTGTTTAATTTTTAGACCATTTGCTTCTTTGAAGTCTTCAATCATGCGGATAGCAGCCCCCCAAATGTGAGTTTCTGAGGTTCCATTTGCCTTATAAAGCACCTGGTTTCTATTATACCAAATCCTCCAAGCCACCCCGAAAAATTTCTCCAGGTCCTTTTGGGTTCCTTGGTGCAGGATCTCTGTTGGGAAATTTAGACCCCGGTTAATAGAATTAACAAGTTTTAAACCCAAGTAGTTAATTAGATTTATTATGAATAAAACTTGTTAAAAACAAACAAACATCAATATCATATCAAAATCATGCAGCGGAAAAAATAAATAAGACAAGATATGATGACTTAGGAAAACCAATGAAACCAACCAGTTTCACAGTTAAAAACCTAAGGGGAAACCTTCCCGAAAAGCAATCCACTATAATAAAGAGAAGTTTTAGATCTAGTACAAAACCTTTGTCCCTAGACTCTACAATCCCCGTAGATGAACTCACAGCAAAAACCTTCTACCGCTTCAGAACCTCTGAACTCTTTAATATATGAACGCCACCCTTTTTGTTGCACGGATCCCAATACATGACTAACTCCTTTGCACGAATCCCAGTACGTGACTCACTCACCAACTTAAGGAAGAAGAATGTTGGCTGCAAAGTTCTTCACTTCATCAACAATGAAGATCAAAAAGCACTTGGTTACAAAACCCTAAGGCGCAAAAGACGCAGTAGCTTCTTTCAGAGAGAATAAGGCATCGGTCACCTTTGCATATGTTCTCCTTGTATTTTCTTATGTGACGGCCTTTAAAATAAGCCTTATATAGGTCTAGGGTTGTGAGAAAAGAAACCCTACACAAATACATAAGCCTGGCCCAAAAACAGAAATCTGAATTCCCGTAACCTCGACAGATAGCAGGTGTCGAGAAGGTGTCGAGCAGGTGTCAAGGTTTAATGAATCTCAACAGATACAGCTATTGAGAAGGTGTCAAGAAGGTGTCAAGGGGATAGAAGCTTTCTCGATCGATCGACTAGCTATCGAGATTGCGACAAGAATCAGCTAAAGAGCTCAACAGATAGGCAGGTGTTGAGGAGGTGTCGAGCAGCTATCGAGCTTTAAAATTCAGCACTTTCTCGCTTGATTCTTGGACAGACTTGCATGGCTTTAACACTTGAGCTTGAAACCTTGTTTCTTGAAGTATTAAAAACACCTAGAACTACTTAATTACAAGTAGAGTGCGTTTTGTCAAAGGATTAGCCAATTTACATAAATAAGTGACATATGTTCTTAACAAGTGAAAACACATATGACCTAACAATCTCAATAGCCAAATCAGGAATATCCATGTTATTTCCCATTAGAATAATAGGACAATCATTCCACATCCTCTAAACATTACTAGCTATGTTGCATCTTAAGATAGCATGATCAACAGATTCAACTCCATTATTACATAGCGGGCAAATAGGATTTCCCTGGATTCCTCTTTTATTTATATTTAGCATGGTAGGGATTGCATCTGTACATAACCTCCATGCAAAAATCCTTACCTTTGTTGGAATATTTAGTTGCCATATCTTCTTCCACAGTAGAGCTTGAGTATCACCAGTAGATGATTCTCCTCTGTCACACCCTTCCAAAATTTTCTGAGCAATGTAGTATGTGCTTTTCACTGTGAAGACTCCACTTTTGTTACCCACCCAAATTAATTGGTCATCTTGTACATGGTAGCTGATGGGTATGTTTAAGATTGTCTCTACTTCAAAGGGCAGGAAGATTCTTTCTAATCTATCTCTTCTCCATCTCTTCGTGTCTTGGTTAATCAAAGTCGAAACCATTGGGAAGTCACCAAAATCTTTTTGTGGGGAAATAACCTTGTAAGTGGTTGGGGTTGGTAACCATTTATCATCCCATATGTGGATTGTTTTCCCACTTCCCACTCTCCACCTAGTGCCTTGCTTTAAAATTTCCAAGCTCTTATGGATACTTTTCCATGCATAAGAAGGCTGGTTGCCCAGGTTGGCATTTAGAATATCACCATTTAGGAAGTATTTTGCTTTATACAAGTGAGTCATAAGGGATGAGGGGTTGAATAACATTCGCCATCCTTACTTTGCTAGCATGGCAAGGTTAAAAGCCTGAAGATCACGGAAACCCATACCTCCTTCAAGCTTAGATTTACACATTTTAGACCATCCTACCCATGCCATTTTCAACTCATTGTTCCACTGCCTCCACCAGAAATTCCTCATCATCCCTTCAATTTCTTCACAGAGGCCCTTTGGAAGAAGAAAACACCCCATTGAGTAGGTCGGCACTGCTTGAACCACAACCTTAATCAAACTTTGCCTTCCACCAATAGAGAGTAGCTTCTCTTTCCAACCTGACATTTTCTTCTTCACTCTCTCCTTTATCTCGATGAATACTTGTTTCTTTGATCATCCAATTAGAGAAGGGAGGCCTAAATATTTCTTTGGTTGGGTATCTTACATTGCCCCTAGAATCTCCTTTACTTCTTTCTTGGTGTCTTCATCAGTGTTTCGGCTAAAGAAAATTGATGACTTCTCTGTGTTATTCTCTAGCCCGCTGCCTCTTCATACTTTTGGAGGATGGTTTAGAGTTCTTTGCTTTCTTGCCCAGAGGCTTTACAATATATCATGCTATCATCTGCAAAGAGTAGATGGGTTATGGATGGGCTTCCTCTACATATGGATATCCCCGAAAGCCTCTTGTTTCTTGCTGCCTCCACAATCAAGCCTGTGAGACCTTCTGCACAAAGAAGGAAGAGATATGGGGATAGAGGGTCACCCTAGCATAAACCTCTAGTTGGGATTATACTGCCATGGATCACCCCATTAATTAGAACAGAGTAAGATACGGAAGAAATGCAATTCATCATTAAGCTGATCCATTTGTTATTGAACCCCATTTTTTCCATAATTTTTTCAAGAAAAACCCATTCCACTCGGTCGTAAGCCTTACTCATGTCTAGTTTTACAGCCATAAACCCTTCATTTCTATTTCTTTTTTTCTTCAAATAGCGCATAATTTCAAAAGCAACAAGGACGTTATCAATTATGAGTCTTCCGGGCACAAAGGCACTTTGATTTTCTGATATGATGGAATTAAGGATTGGCTTTAGTCTATTGGCTTAGACCTTGGAAATAATTTTATATGACACATTACATAAGCTAATGGGTCGAAATTCACTCATCTTTGTTGGCCTGTTTGTTTTGGGCATAAGAACAATATTTGTTTTATTTAGATCAGCTAGAGATTCATTAGCATTGAGGGTATTCAAAATTATACTACAAACATCTTCTCCTATTATGTTCCAATATTTTTGGTAAAACAGAGCTGACATATCGTTGAGGCCTGGAGTTTTTGTTGAATGCATTTGATTGATGGCTTGGATGATCTCTTCTTTCTGAAATTCTTTGGTTAGCTGCTCATTCATCTCTTCTATAATGCATCTTTGAACAGTCTCTGCAACCTCCACTGCTTTTGCTGGAGAGGATGTCGTAAACAATTATGAAAAATAGTCTATAGCAATATTTGCTATATCCCCCATGTTTTCACACCATCTTCCATCCTTATCCCATAACCCTCTGATTTCATTTTTCCTCTTTCTTTGTACAACTCTGTGGTGAAAATATTGTGTATTTCTATCCCCCAATTTCAGCCAATCAACTCTTGATCTTTGGTTCCATCTAATTTACTCCTCATCAAGAAGCTCATTGATCTCTTTCCTAAAGTAGTCAATCTCATCTCCCTTACTTCCATCTCGGTCTGCTTGAACAGCCTCTTGGAGTAGCTTTCTTTTTTCTTTAATCTTCTTTGCATAGAACCCCAAGTCGTTTCGACTCCACTTTTTAGCGTTTTAGCACACTCCTTTAACCCACTAATTAAATCAGTTTGTGAGTTAATGCCCATTTGGTTTCTCCAGGTTTCTTGGACAATTTCCCACATTTTTCATGCCTAGTCCATATTGCTTCAAAGTGAAACTGTTTTTGTTTATGCCTCTGGGGGAATTGTTGATCTGTTAGGATCAATGCACAATGATCTGAAGTTGAGTCCACTACATGAATTACCCTGGCTTGGCTGTAGTGTTGTCTCCATTCTGACATAGCAAAAACCTGATCCAGTCTAATTGGATTCTTTCATCTCCAGTTCTACGGTTGCACCAGGTGAATTCGGGGCCTTCAAACCCCAAATCATGGAAGCCACAAGCATTTACCACTCTTCTAAAACCATCCATCTATTGTTGGGATCTTCCCGGACCCCCGCTTTTCTCTGATGCATATAGAATCTCATTAAAATCTCCCAAGCAAACCCATGGCATCTAAAACTGGCTGTTTAGAAATTGGAGAATATTCCAAGATTCCTTTCTATGGTTCCTCGTGTAGCTTTTTAGTTCAACATCCAATTCTCTTTCCCACAGCAAAGTAAGCCCTCCACTCCTTCCTTCACTGGGTATAATTATGCCATGGCTCTCGGCGATGCTGCCTTGCAGCCACCGCCATTAGATCAAGGGTAATTGACTCACCTGCACGAAGTTTCTTCTGTCCTCCTTCCTTGCTTGTATCTTCCTCTGTCCATAGGCTACGCTTTGTGCCTGTTAAGTTCTCTATTATTTCCATATCTGTGGCATTGCTTTTCGGCTTGGTTCGAGCCAGTTTCTTCCATCTTACTTTCATATTTTGGGCCTTGTTCCCATCTTCATCTATATCTGGTTCTCTACTGAGCTCATTAAGACCTTTAATTGGGCTGGTGACTTCCACTTGCTCCTCATTCGGGTAATCCCCTGGCCCACGAGTGTTATCCCACTTTCACTGCTTGTGGGGGACTTGTATTCAAAGCCCAAGCCCATACCCCACTTGCCTTCTCCTTCTTTTAAGCTCTTTAAACTTTTTTGAATTTGAATTTGATCTGACCTTTGGGTGTTATTGTCACCTTTTTCTGACACTCCCACTAGGTGTACTGTTTCTCCATTGTGATTCTCGCCCAGATTTTCACCACCACTGACTGCCGCATTATCTCCCATTTCAGTCCCTTCCGATGTTCTTTCCTTCTGCACTTACCCATTGTAGCTTCTACCAGGTACGCTCACCGGTGTTTTATATGGACTGTCTTTTTGACCACCTCCTTTGCTGCCTCCTTGAGCTCGAAGCCAATACCCATACTGAAATGGATCATTTGATTGACTCCTCTAGGATGGACAATGACAATCATCGTGACCCATCACTCCACATTGATCGCAGAAAATCGGAAGTCTCTTATAGCGAAAAAATACACGGGTTTCTTCCCCTTCTGGGCTGACCACAGTCCCGCATCTCCTCAAGGGTTTGTCTATGGGAATATTCACCCGCGTCTGCTGACCATGATCTTGTGTCATCTGTTATGAAGACCCCCAAACTGCTTCCAATCTCCTTCCCTAATTTTTCTGTTATCATATCAAAGGGCAACCCCCAAATTCGGACCCAGAAAGGAGAGTGGGAGAATTTGATGTTGTTTGCTGTCCCCAGAAAGGAGAGTGGGAGAATTTGATGTTGTTTGCTGTCATTCCCCTTTCCCATCTCTTGAGAAGGAGTAGATTGTTTTCGAAATTCCATGGTCCGTTTGTCTCCACCCACTGTATCTGAAACTCATTCGCAAACTTGAACTGGAGTATACTATTCCCCACCTCTATTATTTTCAGATCCAATCCAGCTTTCCATGCTCCTCTCAACGTATTCTTTAGAGCACGAAGATTCTACTTTCTGTCCGTCAATAGCTTCCCAAAAAGACTTAGAGAACATTCTTCAAACACTTGAGCTCTGTCTTCCTCAGATACTGAGATTTGGATTTCTTCTTCCTTTGTTAGCCGCAAGTGCTTGCTAAGGCTTTATATATAAAAAGTAGAATATCATCATTTGATTTCATTATTCAAATCTCTTCAAAAACAAATTCACTATTCAAAATATGATTACCATTTAGCCTAATACTCCAAACTATATTCAAAACTAACTCGCAAAACACTATGACAGGGGAGATGAAATTCAGAACCTGAGGAGGGAGATTAATGAAACTCTGTCTAGGGAGGAAATGATGTGGAGTCAGAGGTCAAGAGCGTTGTGGATGAAATGGGGTGATCGCAACACAAAATTTTTCCATGCTACCGCTAGCCAAAGAAGAAGGCGAAATAGCATTACGGGTCTATTGGATTCGTATGGTACATGGCAGGAGGATCCGGGGGTTTTGGAGGGTATTATTCTTGACTATTTTGAATCAATTTACAAGTCAGATAATCCCTCTTGTTTTGAGACTTGCATTGGTACCATCACACCTAAAGTAACGGCGGACATGAATTCCTTGCTGTGTGCTGAGTTTCAAGCTGAGGAGGTGTGGAACGCCCTTCAACAAATGCATCCTACCAAGGCTCCGGGCCCTGACGGTATGTCTCCCATCTTTTATCAAAAGTTCTGGGATTTAGTAGGTACAAATGTGATTAACTGTGTGCTAGAAATTCTTAATACTGGAGTGATGCCCTGTGGTGTAAATGAAACCAATATTTGTCTTATCCCTAAAACTAAAGCCCCTCGTAAAATAACTGAATATAGACCTATTAGCTTGTGTAACGTTATTTACAAGATTGTATCTAAGGTTCTTGCTAATAGGCTGAAAAGGATTCTGGCTGTGGTTATTGATGAGTCCCAGAGTGCTTTTGTTCCAGGGAGGGTTATAACCGATAATGTGCTAGTAGCCTTTGAGACCATGCACTGCATTGATGGAAGGAAAAAAGGCAAAGAAGCTTTGATGGCCCTGAAGCTCGACATGAGTAAAGCCTATGATAGGGTGGAGTGACTGTTCTTGGAGACGATAATGAGGAAATTGGGCTTCCACGACAAATGGATTTCCCTCATGCTAATGTGTATTACTACAGTATCCTATTCGGTTCTGATAAATGGGGAAGCAAAAGGCAAGATCATCCCATCCCGGGGATTGAGACAAGGGGATCCTTTATCTCCCTACTTATTTTTGCTGTGCACTGAGGGGCTGTCCGCAAGGCTAAGAAAGGAAGAGAGTGAGGGCAACATTAGGGGAATATCAGTTAAGAGGGGGGCTCCAAAAATCTCCCATCTGTTATTTGCCGATGACAGCATAATTTTTTGTAGAGTGACAGTGGAAGAAGGTAAAAGGGTACTAAAAGTATTGGAAGATTATGAGGCCGAATCAGGGCAGAAATTGAATAAAGAAAAGACATCCTTATTCTTCAGCAAGAATACAAATAGGGGGGTCAAAGACGAAGTGAAACAGCTTTTCGGGGCTCAAATTATTCAGCATCATGAGAAGTACCTTGGACTGCCTCCACTTGTGGGGAGAGGCAAAAGGAAAGCTTTTAGCCGTATCAAAGATCAAGTTGGTAGGAAAATAGCCGGATGGAAGGGTCGGCTTCTCTCTAATGCGGGTAGAGAAATTCTGATCAAAGCAGTAGCACAAGCAACCCCTACGTACACTATGAGTTGCTTTAAACTCCCGGATACGCTGTGTAAAGAGCTTAACTCCATGATGAGCAAGTTTTGGTGGGGGCAAAAGGAGAACGAGAGGAAACTGAGCTGGATTGCATGGGAAAAGCTTTGTTATCCAAAGGAGGAGGGTGGAATGGGGTTTAGAGATCTCAAAGCGTTTAATCTTGCTCTACTCGCCAAGCAAGGATGGCGAATCCAGCAAAACCCAAACACACTTCTCCACAGAGTATTCAAAGCAAAGTATTTTGCTGATTCGACATTCAAAGATGCCAAATTAGGTCATAGACCCTCATATGTGTGGCGAAGCTTGATGGCAGCCAAGGATATTGTTGTTAGTGGGGCCAGATGGGTTGTCGGCAATGGGGAGAAAGTGAAGATATGGGAGGACAGATGGATTCCCACTCCGGGCTCTTTTAAGGTGGTTAGTCCGAAAATTTCTCTTGATTCTGATTTGGTGACTTGCCTCATTGACAAGGAGAAAAGGTCTTGGGATATAGATAAGGTAAAAGGAGTGTTTCTACCACATGAAGCCGAGACAATTTTGGGTATGACTTTAAGCTCTCGGCTGGTTGAGGATTCCGAGATATGGGCTTGGACTACCAATGGCAAGTTCTCTGTGAAAAGTGCCTATAGGGTAGCTCAAAAGTGGTTAAAAGATCAAATGCAGATGGCAGACAGGGGAAGTTCATCAGATAACACTAGTATGAGTGCACTTTGGGGTTTGGTGTGGAGAATGAAATGCCCAAATAAGCTGAAACAGTTCCTATGGAGATCATGCAGGAATATTCTTCCAACTAAACACCGGTTAAAATCAAGGGGTGTTAACATTGAGGAGGGGTGTGATTTTTGTGGGGGTTGCGAAACTGTGGAACATGTGTTATGGGGATGCAAATATGCTGCTGAAGTCTGGGGTTCTTCAAAGCTCAAAATGCCGATGATTCCTTACCTTGCTGGGGAGTTCGTGGAGATTGTGTGGGAGATTAGGGACAGAAAAACCAATGTTGACTGGGAGCTATTCACTGCCACTGCGTGGGATCTATGGAACCAAAGGAACACTGTGAGGCATGGGGGTCAACGGAAAACTCCTCAGAAACTTAACAGAGATGCAGTGGAGTATCTGAAGGAATTTCGGCTTGAAAATCCCCTCCCTGGCAAGATTTCTAGAACCTTGTCTCCTAGCTGGTCCCCTCCAAATCGGGGCTGGTATAAAGCAAATGTTGATGGGGCTGTTTGCAAGGAGAGAGGTTGCTGTGGTATTGGTGTGGTGATCAGAGATGCGGAGGGGCAGATCATGGGAGCAATGAGTAAAAAACTTGATCTCCCCCTTAAGGCGCTGGAAACAGAGGCCATGGCAGTTCAGGAAGGAATTATTTTGGCGTGGGATTTGGGATTGAGGGATATTGTAATTGAAAGCGATTCCCTGACTGTTATCTCGGCTCTATCCAATTTTTCTACCACTCCTTGGGCGATCCTGAAGGTGATTGAAGGATCCAAGTTAAGCCTCGGTTTCTTTAATTCCTGGTCTGCAGTCCATGTTCGTCGAAATGGGAATGTGGCTGCCCATCTTATGGCAAAAAATGCCTTATCAATTGATGATTGTGTTGTATGGGTTGAGGATATCCCACCCGTTATAGCTATGCAGGTTTCAAAAGATGTAGCTTGTTTGAATGTTAATTCTCGTTATTGAATATATCCAGTGTTTCTAATCAAAAAAAAAAAAAAAAAAAAATCAACCTTATTAAATTCATACAAAGTCTCAAAATCTAAAATAAATTGACTTAACAAATTAAAAATACTTATATATTTTTTAAATTATTAAAAACATGGGTTAAGTTGTATTATTTGAAACGAAAATTTTGCTAATCCATACCAGACCCAAGCCAATCTTGAGAATTTAAAAAAAAAAAAAAATTAAATAAAAACTCTTACATACACACACTGTTGTACACATAACTTTTTTTTTTTTGGGATAAAACACATACATATTTTTAAAAGTATTTTTAACTGAAATACAAATGTTTGTACAGTATGTGTTAGTGTACATTATACAACCCGAACCCAACCTAAAGTCATGAAAAAAAAAATTATATAAATTTTACAAGTGGAATAGGTGGAAAGAATTTACTAGGAAATCATTAGGAAACTTCCTCAACTTTACTGAGCATACAGTGTGTGTTAGGGTATATTATACAACCCGAACCCAACCTAATGTCAGGAAAAAAAATTTATATAAATTTATGTTCTTTCACAAACTAAGCACACGAAAAGGATTTTACGACCGATATTTCGAGTCTCTTATTTTCGCCTGTTTGGAAGTTTAGAGAGGGAGGAGAGTAGAGGGGAATGGTTCTTCTCCACTTTGTTTGGATGTTTTTAAAATGAGTAAGGAGGAAGTGAGTAATTAGCCTTTCTCCTTATTTGGATGTTTTTGAAAGTTCAATATGGGTATGAAACACCCTTGAACGTTTAGACCCCCAATTACAAAATTACCAATTCAAGCTATATATCAAACAACATATGTGCGGAAAATGATAACGAGCTTATACCAGAATTGATAAACAATCTAAACCATAAATAATCACACACACAGCAGTTATTAAATGGTAAAGATAAAGGGAAGAGAGATGCAAACATAAGGACAACACTCGATGTGTTATCGATGAGGAAACCGAAGCCCTCGGCGTAAAACCTCTCCGCCGTCCTCCAAGCGATCAATAATCCACTAGAAAATGTAGTTGGGATACATGAACAACAATAGACCCTCCAAGCCTAATCTACCCAGGTACCTAAGCCCTCCAAGCTTCCTGCTCCAACGAGGTTGCGCCGAACCTTTTTCTTTTCTAGCTTACCGGATTCCGCTACTTGACCATAGCATCAACCAATGTATATTGGTTCCTTCCAAACTGCTTCCCTCAGCACCAAATAAACCTTCTCACAGACATGGGTGTGGTGAGATAAGGATTTGGTAAAAGACCTCTCAAGGGTATGACAATGGAGAGAAAGAAAGTAGAGGAATTTGTAGAGTTTCTTAGATGAAGATTGGGGATGAGGCAATCTTGTTTTTCTCTACGGTTTTCTCTTACAAAATTCTCTCTGGAAGCTCTCTCAATTTAGTGGGTATAAGGGTCTATATATAGTGAGGTGAGATGAGAATACGAAGAGATAGTTTTTTGCCAAATAGGGTAAATTGGCGGCTTGGTCTCGCGATTTGTCCAAGTCGCGAAATCAAGTCGCAACGTAACAGCCTAGCCAGCTTGGGACTTTTGTCCTGTAGTGCGACAGCTGGTGCAACCCTTTAGCTTCCCTGCATGCATCTCACGTGCCTGAAGTTGGCGACCTGCAGCCGCGAGCCACCCGCGAGTCCTTGCCGCGAAGCTTTGCTTCTTTGCACATACTTGAGCTTTTCTTCACATCTTCTCACACACACTACCCTTACAATAATCACACCTAAATACAGGGTTACTAAGTGCTTAAATTACAAGTAAATTGGCACGGAATAAAGCCAACAAGATGGTTGATAAATTTCAACCTTACAGTTTTAAAAATTAGGATGGAGAGGAAAGGAGAAGAAATGATTAAAATAGACAAATTTACCCCTATTTGAAAATGGACTTGCAACATTGGTCTATGAATAATTTGTTAGATTAAATAATTATGACTATAGCATGCAATATATTTTTTTAATAATTTTTTTATGTGAATTAAATAATCAACATTAGTCTATGATTAAATATTTTTTCTACTTTTTTTATTATACTAAAAAAAAAACCATCCTTAATTGATAATAATTAAAATAAGAAAAAAAATGTTTGGTTTGTTTGTTTACTGAAAAAATCAACAAAATATTAAATTTTAAGTGTTTCTTTCATTTTTTATTATTTTTTAAAATTTTTTTTTTCTTAGTACGTGAATTTATATTGATTGTATATTACACAAAGATCCACCGTGAAAAATGATACATTGGAAGTCTTTATTACCTTGGACATGAACTGTTTCAAAAACCTATAAATTGCTTATTATGAGGCCATAATGACTCTGTGCATAGGAGGCTCACAAAAAGGTGGCACACAAACTGGGTAAACATGTTTTTACTCCAAAAAATTTTGTTGAATAATCAAATTGTCATCCCAAATGATAGCATATAGACAATTTATGGACTCAAGTTCTGCAACATAGGAAAATGGAACTTCTTCAAAACAAACCACTGATCAATTCCCTTCTTAAGATTTTTTATTAAAAACTTTTGTAGAAATACCCCATCCCAAGCATAAGCTTCTGTTGAAGGTAGAGTTTTGAAATTTCCTATGGCTGGCACATAGTGCTTTTAACTTCCCATTTTTTCCTCACCTATATTTTTCATGCAGTGTTTGGTACTAATAATTTAGCCTTCCAATTGAAATTTATGCATATATATTCCACAAATGATCCCAAGAAAACGGAGCATTTACTTTCACTTGATGGAGCTAAAGAAAGACTTCAGACATTCAAAGCAGATTTACTAGAAGAAGGATCTTTTGATTCTGCAGTTGATGGATGCCAAGGTGTTTTTCACACTGCATCCCTTGTTATTATCACACCAGTGACCCACATATTCATCCCGTATTATTATTTATTGCCTGTGTTATATATAATCAATATAGTGTGATAATTTTTGAATCAAAGGACTCATATGACATTGTATCATGCCAGACAACTAAGAAGTGAAAAGCATAAAAATGAATGTAAGCAGACAAAGTTTTCAAGCCACTGAAAAAAGGACATTATTACAATGAGCTATGACCATATCTGTAATTGCCAACATACTTGTTTCAAAAAGAAAAACTAAAAATAAACACAAGCTGGTGCCAAAGAAAAATTAATCCCAAGAGTTTACAGTTCAATGATCAATTGAAAAGGTTTTTAGAAGCTGAAATTGTCATGGAACATTTACTAGCCTAACTGTTAGAGAAATTCAAGGACCAAACATCATTATGAACAATAGCTCCTTGCACTCCTCCATTGGATAGCCAATAAAAGCTCTCAACATATCCGGATTCTTAATAAGATAGAGATAAGACCTTTTTTGCAGGTAGTCCACTCCACCCCCCAAAGTTTGTATGCCCTTATGAAAAATGTATTCACTATCAACAACTCCTGCTTTCTAAGTGCCGTCCCCCTGTAAAATGCCATATTTACACATTATCCATGGTTGAAATAATAAAAGCTCATTTTACCAACACAACTAAATAAATAAAGGTCACCAATTTTTTCTGGCACATATAATAAACACATACATGCAGAGCTCCACCTCAACTTTTATTGAGAGAGAGAGAGAGAGAGAGAGAGAGAGAGAGAAACAAATAGAAAATGTTAGAGAGAGACTCACTCCAAACTCCAAAGGCCTGTCAACCTCACCTTAATAACTTATAGTTAGAAAGACAAAAACAAAGGCACAAGCTTTTAAAGAAAGAAAAATACACTAAACTAAATGGGTAATCTCAGATTTGAAATTAACCAAAAAGAAAAAAAAAATTCAAACTTTGAAGCTGATATAAAAACTAACCCTCCTCTGCAAATTTTCTCAGGAAATTTTTAACTCCAAGAAAAAGATTAAAAAGGCTGATCTAAGACCAAAACATAAGAAAACGTCATCTTTGGCTCTCTTACGTTACCAGTCCTACACATGAAGGACACCATGATTTCACAAACATGTTGCTTAACAAAACCAACCACCTTAATTAATTAAAAAAAAAAATCAATCAATCAAAATAAACACACACAGAGACTGTGTGAAAGAGAGAGAAATACCAGATTTTGAGCAGAACCCATTTCAAGAAACATCATTCAGAGCAAGAAAATGATAATATAGAAGAAACACATTCTCAAGTCACAATCAAAACTCATTCAATAGTTTATCCCAAGCAAATTAAATGTGTCATATACAAAATGATAAGTCCATATAAAGAAAATTAAATAATAAAACAATTCTAACGAGAATCAGCCCAAAACTATTTCCCTAATATGTTAGCATCTACCAGTAAAACAAATTGGAGAAACATGACTAACTTTTGATTTGAAAATTGCTCCAATTAGAACAACACCATATACTGATAGATGACCACCAAATAATCAAAATGTGTATATGCACCAAAATAGTACCAGTATCCAAACAAGAACTCTCACAAACAGAAACAGTAGTTGCAAAACAGTAGTATAAATATATAAAAATAAATAAATAAAAGCAAAGACAGAGACAACTACACAGTGAGATGCTGCACAAACTCATGTGAGTTTGATCATACACAATCAAACAAGCAATTTATCAAACACATTGTGAGCAACTCTTTGAAACTTTAAAATTCTAGTAAAAAAAAACCCAAATCAGAAACCCATTAAAAAAAAAAAAAAGAAATTACCCAATAAAAATAAACAAGAAACACAGATCCATATATAGCTACAATACACAAAATTATGCAAGTTCACAATCTAGACTCACTCAAACACTTTATCAAACACGTTATGAGCAATACTTTGACATTTTAAATTTAAGTAAAAAAGGCAATCAGATCCGAAACCCACCCACAAATAACATGTTATTACCCCATAATATCACAATTAATAAGAAATTACCCAATAAAATCACAATTTTAAGATCATAGTTATTTGATCCAACTCAAAAGAAACCCATGAAATAGAAATTAAAACAGAGTTTACCTTTGTGAGAGAATGCTAGGCATGAGAGAGAAGAGTGAAAGACAGTCCAAGAGTGAAGAAGTTTTGAGAGAGAGAGAGAGAGAGAGAGAGAGAGAGAGAGAGAGCCAGCGTGAGCTAAGAAAGCTTGAGAGAAATTTGTGGGTTAGGGTTACAAAGTTGAGAGAGCTTGAGAGAAGTTGTTACTTTTTTTTTTTTTTTTTTTTTTTTTTTTTTTATGTTAGAAAACATTGTAGTTTTGTTAACGTGACAAGGGTAAATTAGGTAATTTAATTGGTTAATAATTTATGTACTTTACTTCCCCTCCAAATCTCTCCAATTTGGGGAATTAAAAATAAAGGGTTGGAGGTAGTTGAAACCCTTTCAAATTCCTCTCCCTCATTCCTTAAAAAACTTCCAAACAAGGTAATTGAACTACTCTCCCTCCCTCTACTCTACTCTCCCTCTTTTTTTTTAACTTCCAAATAGGCCATTAGGCTCGTCGACCTTGACAACCTGATCGGTATCCTCAAAGGTCCTCTCTCTTCTCTTATACGATGCTCTATGTGAATTCTCTTTCTTTTTTGTTTATTTAATTAAATTTATATTGGGTTTGTGTTCAATTTCTGTTTGAGTGATGGGAAAACTGAGGAAAAGGGGGGAAACGCAAAATTTATTTCTGGGTTTTTGTGATTTCCTGTTGTTTTATATCTGGATTTCTCATCTTGTAGCAATTGCATTGTCAAATAAAAAATGTTTTACTTTTATATAACTTATACTCTTTCGGGAAAGCTAAATGGATGCATCATTGTACTGAATAACCAGTGCCTGCCCCTTTACTAAAGATGGACTTATCAAGTAACTAAAGCCGGTGTTGTTACAAGAGGGGTCCAAATCTTCTATCTCAATCTATATGTTTCTCTTTATGCTCCACCAAACAAATCAAGCCACGTGGACGTCATTCATTAAAAACAAACGGAATACTTTAAATAGAGCAAATCTCTTTAGCTTCCCCTAACTCACGTTCCAAACCAAAATTAAATAAAAAATTTCACAGGACTCCAAACATCAAAATAGCCAGCCACACCAGATTCCACCATCATGGCTACCTAGAGAAGATGACCATGGAGCTTGCAAGCCTTCAAGATCAAGCCAATACTTTGATTTTTTTTTTTTTTTTCTCACAAAACTATGTGAGGTTGTCCAAATCCATTGTACAAATTTGGAATTGAGGGTTTTTTTGGTTAACTGATGGGGTAGGATCTCGGTGAGTTTGAGTTTTTTTATGGGTTGATGGATTTTTGGCCAAGAAGACAACCACGGGTAGATGAGTTGTCTCAATGATTGGGTTGGGGTCACCATATTCTCTAGCATCGGCATTGGTCTTTTTATTTTTATTTTTTATTTTTTGCAGGTGTACCAGAATAGGAGTTGGTGGCTAATGAGATTCACTATCATCATCTTCTCTAGGTGGCCATGGTGTTGGAATCCAGTTCTAGATGGGTATTTAGATGGTGGTCCTATGAAATTTTTCCTTATTATTTAGTATTGGTCTAGAACGTGGGTTGGGAGGATGAGGAGATTGACTCCGTTTAAAGTATTCCGTTTGTGTTTAATGAATAATGTCCACATGGCTTGATATGTTTGGTGGAGCAGATAAGTTAAGACAAAAGATTTGGACCCTTACAAGATTGCTTATCTATTCTATACTACTATTTAAGAGGCTTCCTCTGTTTGTAAAAGACATTTATTATGGTTCAAAAATGCCCTTCCACCATAAGTTTAAATGGAGATAAAACTTAAGGATAACATAGTAAAAATACATCTCTAGCTCTCACATATAACCAAGGTTGGACCTAAGATTTCAAGCCGGGGGGGCCGAAGTATAAGAAGGAAAAAAAAAAAAAAAAAACACAATTCTATTCTAAAAAACACTCTAATACTGGGTTGACTGGGATATTTTATTTTTTATTTTAAAATTTTGTTTTTGTTAAGTTTTTTAGTTTGATGGTTGCTAGTTGGGTTAGACTAATAAAAAGGAAGAGAGTTTAAGTTTTTGGAAGAGGAAGGCATAATTCTATAAATAAATAAATAAAAAAAATACAACAATTAAAAAAAATTCTTTTTTTTTTCTTTGGGTTAGGGGGTCCAATTTTTTTTTCCTTTTTTTTCTTTGGGCCCTGGTCCCCTTGGCCCCCTTGTGGGTCCACCCTTGCGTATAACATTACTTACAAAATAGGAACACCCTCCGGCTAGTTTTCAAACCAAGCATTTAGATATTTTAATTCTTATGTTCCTTCAATCACTCCATGTTTTCACTTTTCTTTCTTTAGTTGTTTATTTTTTTTTTTCCCCATTTATCAAGACTAAACATTTTTTTTTCTTTTTTTCTTTTTTCAAATACTCGGTTTCCTTGCTCTTTATTCTCATCTCTCACTTTTGGATTTTTTCCCCCTCAAATCTCTTAGTTTTGAATTTGGAGATTAAAAAAAAAAAGAAAAAAAAAAAGAAAAAGAAAGTGAAAATGTATTTTTGGTCTCTACATTTTAGGTCAATTCTTATTTTGGTCCCAAAATTGATTTCATTACTAATGTCCTTCCTAAAAAAAGAAAATCGTTTTTAAAATGGTCATTGCCATCAGCCAACCAATGGGAAAATCCTACGTGTCTTACGGAATGCCCTGCTTGCTAATATAGCACTAACGTGACAATTAAAATATTATTAAAAAAAGATTATTTGCCATTTTTAAATGCCATGTCAGCATTTAAATTAATTTTTTTAAAAAAGCTAGATTAGAGTATTTAAACTAAATTAAAAAAGCAAAACTTAAATCTAATTAAAAAACAAACCTTTAATTTCTTAAGTTTAATTTAAACTGAAAATACAAATTTGATTTAAACTGAGAATTTAATTTCTCAATTCTCAGTTTTTAAATTTTAAAATTTTTTCACAATCCTTTGCACCAAACCCCACGAACCCAAGTTACCCAAACCAACATCAAATTTTCTTAGTCACCAACATCACAGCATCAATTTATTAATCCCTCTCTCTACCCATTGTTCTCTCACTCTCTGTCTCTTTGATTTCTCTTTGATCTACTCCAAACCTAGACACTTATGGCCAGAGACACCAAGATCCAAACCCAGAAACCCATGGCCAAAGACCCCAAGAACCCATGGCCAAAGATCCCAAACTCTACCTCTCACGATCACAAGCCGAGGAGGCGGATTTCTTCGATTGATGAGGACGACGACGACGAGGCCAAACACTCTCTTCGATTGACGATGAGGAGGAGGAGGTAGTCATTTGTCGTGACGGCGCTCTTTGACGAAGTGGTCGAGGAGGCATAAACGATGGGGTTTGACTGCGTCGTTGGATTTGAGGAGGTAGAAACGATGCCGTTGGATCTACATCAAACCCAAAAACTCAGATTTACTCCAAACCTAAAAACGATAGAATTTGCTAAGAAGGTAAAGTGTGGGAAGAAACCCCAGAAATTTCTTCACAAAGCTACGATTTTTGAGAGAGGGAGAGATATCTCAGTTGGATTTGGGTTGGTGTTGGGCACGAAATTGAAGGAGATGAATTTTTTTTTTCTTTGTGTTTTTTGTTACTTGTTGCTGTGTTTGGTTGCTAAGAGATGGATTTGTTTGGTTCGGATCAACTTGCTCTTAATCGATGGTGGTAGTGGGTTTGATTGTGAGAATGTGAAGTTTGCTTGGTTGCTCTTGTTCTGGGTTTGCTCTTATTCTGGGTTTGTTTGGTTGGGTTTGACATGCTCTTAATCAATGGTGGTGGTGGGTTTGATTGTGAGAACGTGAATTTTGCTGGGTTTGATTGTGAGAATGTGAAGTTTGATTCTGGGTTTACTCTTGTTCTGGGATTTGGGAAGAACATGAAGAACAAGTTTTTATGTTCTTACAAAAGGATAATGAAAGTAAAAAAAAAAAGTAATAATAATGATAATAAATTTATATTTTAAGGTTTGTTTTTTAATTTAGTTTAAATACTATGATCTGACTTTTTTTATTAATTTAAATGTTGACATGACATTTAAAAATGCCAAATAATCTTCTTAAATAATATTTTCATGGCTACGTCAGCGCCATGTCAGCAAGCAATGCATTTCGTCAGACATGTAGGATTTTTCCATTGGTTGGCTGACAGCAGGGACCATTTTAAAAAACGATTTTCTTTTTTTAGGGATGACATTAGAAACGAAATCAATTTTGGGACCAAAATGGGAATTTACCCAAAATATAGGGATCAAAAGTGCATTTTTGCCAAAAAAAAAAAAAAAAAACCTACTAAAAGGTAGAGATGAAACTTGAGAATAACATGCTAAAAATGATCTCTAACACCTATGTAAAACACTATCTACAAAATAGGACAACTATCATGTTGGTTTTAAAACTCAACTTCTTCAATTTATAGGCCCGTTTGGTCATGGAGTTAAAAAATTATTGTTTAGAAAGATGTGAAAATTGTGGTTTAAAAAGTGTTGTTGAAAAACGTGTTTTTAGTGTTTATAAAACAAAAAAATGTGTTTGGTATCATGGTTTAAATAACATGTTTCAATGTTCAAAAAACATAAAAATGTGTTTGGTATATGTGTGTTTGATTTAAAAAAAAAAGCTGACACTTGTACGAAATATCAATTTTTTAATTCAAGAGAGAGAATACATCTTATTCCCATTGCTCCTTTGTGTTTGTTCCTTCCTGTTCCTTCTTTTTCCCTTCTCTTCTCTGAGAGCAGAAAACGAAACCCACGCTCCTTATCTCCATCAACGCAGCCCCTTGATCCATGGCTGGGCTTCACGTTCCTCGAATCTCCTCTCCACCTTCAGCACTCTAAGACCCAACAACGAATCATTTCTCTTGTGTTGCCGCTGACCCATCACTCCAAGATCCAAGTTCGAATCTGACTTTCACCTTGCTTGGCAATGGGTTTTTGTCTAGAGACTGAGTTTGACTTTAGAGCGGAGGGCTTTTGGTTAGCACTAAAGCTTTGTTGGTGATGGTGGGATCTCTACGAGGATTAGGGGAGTGTGTAGAAGACGCTTTTGGATGGGTCGGTGAGAATTTTTGGTGCTGCGTTGAGTAATCAATGGCGCTGGGATGAGATCTTGGTAGGTGTAGATGGATTTGGCGTGAAGAGATGAGAGGAAGAGAGGAGACAATACACAGAGATGTCTGACCAGGTGGGCCCATACAATGTTCAAGATAATTACCCATTTGCCACTGAACACTAGTGTTTGTTGTTTAAAAACAGGCCGGAGGTGATTTCAAAACCATCATTTTGAAAATGGGTTTTTGAACAATGTTTTCCAAACATCAGGGAACATGAATGGATGACCAAACGCGCTTTTTGGTTTTTGGATGCTAGTGTTCAATGTTTAAACACTGAACACTAATGTTTAAAATGGATGACCAAACACGCTCTATTTCTTCCTAAATCCTCTTAGTTTTGTGTTCTTTTTCTCTTCACCATCATCATCATCTTTTCTAAATTCAAAAAAAAAAAAAAAAAAAAACTTTACTTACAAAAACAAAAGTGTAGTTCTAACTGTTTTGGTTCAACAAGTATGTCAATGTATTTTGCTCTTTTCTTTTGTTTTTGGGTAAAGAAATCAATGGCCTTCTATTTATGTGGACCAGCTCTTCATTTCCTTATTTCCTTATGATTATCTTCTCTTTATTTTTATTTTTAATATGTGTTTGTGGGTTTAAGCTTACTCATTGGTTTTCTTTGATTACTATAATACGGTGCTTTTCTTTCATTACAATATTAAAATAGAACACAAATTGAGCAATTTAGATAAGTATCAAACTATGTTGCTTTACTATTAATGAGTAAAACACTGATTAATATATACACCAAGGAGGGCAAATACTTAACTCTATTTCAAAGCATAAATTATATACACCAAGGAGGGTGATTGACCATTATATACAACCATATTACTAATATATTTGTAAAAATAAAATTTTAAAAAGAGCCTTTGAGTATACACATGAGCACGTGTTTAGAGGCTAGTAGCTTCTATGAACACTACTGTAATAGTTCACAAACATCCATCTCAGTTATTTCTCTCATATCACTCCTTTAAATGAAAAATGCACATCAAATGGTTTTCTTCTTTTGTAATTGGGAAAAATGCTAAGACACTCCAAATTTTGAAGCAATGGCCATGACACCCCTTGAACTTTTATTTTGGCCAATTCATTCCTTGAACTTCACTCACACACACACACACACACACATTCTCCAACTGCAGATGGTATGAGAGAGAGAGAGGGGAGAGAAACGGAGAAACAAGAGTTCAGATATAGGGAGAAAATCTGCTTTTTGGAGTGTTGTTTGTGGTCCGGCTGTTTGACAATCAGGAACGAAACTAGAACTTAGAGTTAGAGGAGGCAACTTTGCTGCTAGTTGTGTGTGGTGGATTCGACCTTCGACTTTGCTATTGGTACTAAGGTTTTTTTTTTTTTTTTTTTTTTTTTTTTTAATTTAAAATTTTTCTATCTGCACTATTAAAACAAAATTATTTTGTTTAAAATTTTTTAAAGGGTTGGGTTGGTTGTTTTGGATAAAATTAATTATTAGGATTATTATTTTTTTTAATTTTACTATTGGTAATTTTTGTTGTTGGGCTAATTTTTTTGGCTTGGATATTTTGTTTTAGATTTTAGATCTATAAATTTTTTTTATGATCTTTAAAATAAAGAAAATGCTAGAGTTATAAACATTTTTAGAAATTGCTAATATGAGGAGTGGTTATTGGTTAGTAAAAAATAAAGTAAGTAGTGGGCCCAAATACAAACTAATAAGGATTTGCTACCTTAGCCGTTTGTAAAAATATTGTAGAAAAGTTTTTGACTATAACAATACTCTTAAAAAAATTAAAGATATTGTTAAGTGGGGCAAAGTGTAATTTTATAAAACAAAATTGCTAAAATTAGTAGCTATATATAATAATATTTAAAAAAAAATGGGGCGGGGGGATTCCCCCAAGTCTAATAGTGGCTCCGTCCCTATCGGCAATCCAAAGTCTTGATTGCGGTGGCAGATCTCACTCTAGTGATGCCATGGTATGATCTCCTCTAGGTTTCTCTCTATATTTGAACTCTTCTCTCTCCTCTCTCTCTTTGTTGCAAGCTGCAGTTGGGGTATTTTAATTTTTAGGTGCATGTGACGTGAGGAATGTTAGTTTAAATTGGATCTTAGTAAGTTTAAACAGCTTGCTAACAGAAATCTTAATTTGACACATATGTGAAGTTCAAGGCGTAAATTGGCTAAAATAAAATTTCAAGGGGTTTCATGGTCACTACCTCAAAGTTTAGAGGGATGTCTTATCATTTTTCCTCTGTAATTTATCTTTCCTTTTAATTATTTTCTTCAGTCTTAATTGATACTACTTTTTTTTTTTTATCCATTTGTGGTTCAAGATTTACAGGTATATTTTCAGTGGCTTTTATGAGTACCGAAAGAGATTCATGGAGATATGATGTGTTCCTTAGTTTTAGAGGCAAGGACACTCGCAACGGTTTTGTGAGCCATCTACATGCTGCTTTGGAACAAAAGGGCATTTTAACCTTCAAGGATGATGTATGACTTGAGAGAGGAACACCTATTTCATCAAATCTCTGTGAAGCAATTAAAGAATCGAGGTTTGCCATTGTCATTTTCTCAAGAAATTACGTATCTTCGACATGGTGTTTGGATGAACTCTTAAAGATTGTAGAATGCAAGAAAGTGACAAGAATGATAGTTTTGCCAGTATTTTACGAAGTTGATCCATCTGATGTATGAAATCAAAGGAACACTTTTGCTAAAGCCTTTGATGAACACGAAATATGCTTTAAGAAGAATCTAAACAAGGTGCAAATGTGGAAAGATGCTTTGAAAGAAGTGGCTGATATAACTGGGTGGCATTTACAAAATAGGTAATTTGAATTGATGTATATATTATTATTATTATTATTATTATTATTATTATTATTATATGTTTCAAACAACTCTTCCTATATATGGATTAAGAATTATCCCTATAGGATGTGTTTGCAGAAAGCTTGTTTGCAAAAGAGCGTTTTTTTATTTTATTTTTTATTTTTTATGAAACGGGAAGTTTCTGATTGTTTGGCAGTTCGGCTATGGGATTTTTGGAGGAACTGCTTTTTTAAACACACCAAAATCTGCATTTAGAACTCGTAGCTACAGAATAGTTTTTTTAAAAGATTTTAAATTCAGTAAGGATATGGTGTAAACTCACCTATTTGCACCCTCCAATACTAATGTGCCCACCTTAAATTTTTTTACAACTTAATGAATAGGTCTCTCTAACAATCACATCTCATTGATACTCTAGTTACACTAAAATCTGGAAATAAAAACCAACATGATCAATAACCCAAGAGCCACTGGTCTGGAAGCCGCTGTCCCGAGAAGCAAGCAGAGACTGGAGAAAGACATTTGAACCCACGGGCGGAAGATTCCCTCTCCACAATTTCACCCTCACTTTAGAAACTCTCTGTTGTTTATTCTGTTTTCTTTATTCCTAAAAAGAATATAGATTTCAATTGGGTTAGTGCAAAATTAGAACTTGGGGTGAGTTTTAGGGTCTGTTTAGTAGAAGAGATTTTTGTGAGGATGGGAAAGAGATGACTAGATGAGAGAAAATGATATTTTAAGGTATTTGGTTGGAGTGATTTTAGGAAGTAAAACTGATGGGGTCACGTATTTTTTTCCCTAAGCCCACCAATTGGGGAGAAAATTGGAGAGAAAAACATTGGACTAAAGCACCTGTGTTGTGCAACGTTAACTGGGTTTTCCTTTAGTTTTATTTTTCCATTTTGTCATTTTCTGTCACTCAACTGTTTCTTTTTCTTTTTTTTAATTTCCTTCTTTGGTGTTTTGTTTCCTCTTTTCTTTTTTTTTTTTTTCTTTTTTTTTTTTTTAATTTCCTTCTTTGGTTTATGTCATTTGCTTGGTTGGTTGGTTTTTTTTTTTTTTTTTTTTTGGTGTGCTCATTCGTTTTTTTTTCATATGTTATGTAATATAGTCTAGTAATTATCCAATAGGTTAGATGCTGTGGAGGTCAAGGATTTTCGACCAATTAGTTTAGTTGGTGGGATCTATAAGATTATCTTTAAAGTGTTGGCTAACTGGTTTCGAAGGGTGGCATATGGGCCTATTTCAGATTCACATAATGTATTTGTGAGAGGTAGATGATATTTTAAGGTATTTGCTTGGAGTGATTTTAGGAAGTAAAACTAATGGGGTCAGGCATTTTTTTCCCTAAGCCCACCAAAATGTTTTCTTCCCAAATTGGGAAGAAAATTGGAGAGAAAAACATTGGACTAAAGCACCTGTGTTGTGCAACGTTAACTGGTTTTTCCTTTAGTTTTATTTTTCCATTTTGTCATTTTTTGTCACTCAACTGTTTCTTTTTCTTTTTTTAATTTCCTTCTTTGGTGTTTTGTTTCTTTTTTTCTTTTCTTTTTTTCTTTTTTTTAATTTCCTTCTTTGGTTTATGTCATTCGCTTGGTTGGTTGGTTTTTTTTTTTGGGTGTGCTCATTCGTTTTTCTTTCATATGTTATGTAATATAATATAGTAATTATCCAATAGGTTAGATGCTGTGGAGGTCAAGGATTTTCGACCAATTAGTTTAGTTGGTGGGATCTATAAGATTATCTCTAAAGTGTTGGCTAACTGGTTTCGAAGGGTGGCATATGGGCCTATTTCAGATTCACATAATGTATTTGTGAGAGGTAGACAAATTTTGGATTCCATTCTAATTGCGTTAGAATGTATTGATAGTAGGTTGAAGACAAGGATTTCATGGGTGTTGTGCAAGTTGGATGTCGAGAAGGCATATGATCATATAAACTGGGATTTCTTAATATATATGCCTCCTTAATGTATATGCTTCAACGCTGTGGGTTTTCAAAGAAGTAGAGAAAATGGATAATGTGTTGCATTTCAACTGTCAAATTTTCCATTTTGCTTAATGGTAGCCCATCTGATTTATTTGGAAGTCCTAGGGGGATTCAGCAAGGGGGTCCTTTATCTCCATTACTATTTGGTACTGTTCTGGAGGCTTTGAGCCGTATGTTGGAGGTGGCTGCAACTGCTGGACAATTTTCGTGGTTCTCTATTGGCAATATGGCTGGTACTTTGATTCTTGTGTCTCATCCTTTATTTGCGGATGACACACTTATTTTTTGTGATGCTGATCCTAATCAAATGGTTGTTTTGAGAGCAATTTTGACCAGATTTGAGGAGTTATCAGGTTTAAGAGTCTTAATTTGGGGAAATTTGAGTTGGTTCTAGTTGGAGTGTTGCACAATTTGGATGTTCTGGTGGGGCTATTAGGGTGCAAGCAATCTTCCCTTCCCTTGAAATATTTGGGTCTTCCCTTAGGTGATAAATTTAAGAATCCTGTTTTAGAGAAGATGGAGTGGAGATTAGCAGGTTGGAAGAGTTTGTATTTATCTAAGGGGGTAAGGTCACTCTTATTAAAATTGCTCTATTCTCTTTACCTAATTATTTGAGAAGGTGGCTAATCATATGGAGAAATTGCATAGGAATTTTCTTCGGAGTGGTATTGGTGGTGAAACTAAATTGCACTTGGTTTGGCTAAGGTTTGTAAATCTATACAAGTTGGGGGACTTGGTATAAGACAATTTGAAGAGTTTTAACTTTGCCTTGTTAGGAAAATGGCTGTAGAGATATGGCATGGAGACAGATGCTCTCTGAAGTAGGGTTATTGAGGCAAAATATGAGAATATATGGAGTGGTTGGTGCACGAAAAAGGTGACAAGTGCTTATGGTTTTAAGCTATGGAGATTTATTAGAAGTGATTGGTTGAACTCAGTGACGGCCACTCTTGGACCATGGGAGGCAATGGCCCCCCTAATTTTTTTTTCTAAAAATTATTAGTATATATGTAGGCATTAATTTTAGCTATTTTGTTTTATAAAATTACACTTTGCCTTCCTTAACAATATCATTAATTCTTTTGAGAGTAATGCTAAAGTAAGAAACTTTTCTACAATATTTTTACAAACCATTAAGGTAGCAAATTCTTATTGGTTCGCATTTGGGACTACCACTTACATGACTTTTTTACATAACAATTACCACTAACCACATCAGCAATTTATAAAAATGAGTGTAACTCTAGCATTTTCATCATGTTAAAGGCTATAAAAATTTATGGATCTAAAATCTAAAACAAAATATACAAGCCTAGAAAATTAACCAAACAATAAAAATTACTAATAGCAAAAAAAAAAAAATTAAAAATTTAAAAAAAAAATGCCCAATCAACCAATTTTACTTAAAACAAACAACTCGGCCCTTTAAAATTTTTTAAACAAACTAATTTTGTCCTTACTCAGCAGAACACATCAAAGACAATAAAATAAAAAATAAAATAAAAAACCTCGTAGCTAAACAGCAAATCCAGAGGCCAGAACCGCAGCATGCCAGTAGCAAAGTTGCCCTCTAAAGCAAAATCCTGGCTCTATCCTTAGTTGAACTTTTCTACTACTACAATATGATGTGGGTGATGGTACTAGAGTGAAATTTTGGAAGCATGTGTAGTGTGGGGATTGTACCCTTAAAAAGGCTTTTCCTGAATTTTATTTTCTTAGCAGGGCAAAGAATTCTTTTGTGGGGTAGGTTGTGGGTTGGTCTATTAGGAGGATTAATTGGGGTGTTTGATTTCCTCGTTCACCATAGGATTGGGAGCAAGAATCTTTTGATTTGTTTGTGGACATTGTCTATTCTTCGATTTGTGTGGGGGTTGGCCCCGACAAGATTTGTTGGAAGTTAGCAAGAAGTAGAGGTTTCGAGGTTAGAGGTTTTTATCTTTCTTTCTACTCTTCTATTTTTATTTCTTTCTCTTGGAGAATGGTGTGGCAATTGAAAGTTCCTCCAAGGGTAGCTTTTTTTTCATGGTCAGCTTCCTTACGTAAGATTCTTACAACAAATAATCTTTGCAAAAGGCATATTATTGTTCTTGATTGGTGTTTTATGTGTAAGAGGTGTGGAGAGTCGGTGGATCTTCTACTCCTTCATTGGCCCATAGCATATGAGTTGTGGTCTTTAGTATTTTGCTTATTTGAAATTCACTGGATTATGCCACATAAGGTTATTGAGTTATTTGAGTCCTGACAAGGTAAGTTCAGGTGACATTAGGTGACATCGCAATATTGAATTTTGGAGACTTATGCGCATTGCTTGATGTGGTGTATTTGGAGTGAAAGGAATGCTAGATGTTTCGAGGGATGTGAAATTGTTGCTAGAGTTTAAGTCTTTTTTCTTACATATTCTCTTTGTTTGGAGTGTTTTTTCTTGTTTTTCCTTTCTTGTTTTTCTTGATCGTTGTAATTTCGATTCTTGATTTTTGGTCCCATAGTACATCCCACTGTACTCGAGTTGGCTTCAAAAGATTGGAAAAAGTGTAACAATAATTTGGGGATAAGAAGAAAAAGAGTTAAAAATGAGAGAGAGAGAGAGAGAGAGAGAGAGAGAGAGTTAAACATAGGTGGATGATGTGGCTCAACAAAAGTGTAGTAACAATAAATGCTACATTTCAGCTCTTAAATATATATAAAATAAATTATCTATTATTTTATTAGGTGTTTGTGTATCATATGATACGCAATATAGAAAAATAAAAAATCGATTCACGATACAATTCACATCTTTACAACATAGCTGTATAAATCCCATAATGCTCACCATTAATATAATTTGTTTTAAGGAAAACCAATTGTTAAAGTTCCTGGAAGTTTAAAATGCTATGACAATTAAAACTCTTTCATCAAAAGTTTTAAAAAGCTGAACTCATAAATTTTAAATTATTTTAATTATCTACCATAAATTCTAATTTGTGCTTTACAAAATGTGAAAACGTAATTTAGATTTTTTAAAATTAAATTTAAACTCTATTTTGTTATTAAATTTCAATCATATTAATTATGTCTTTTCTTTAATTTACATATAAATTTTATATGATTCTTACATACGATATTAATTATATCTTTTCTTTAATTTACATATGAATCACTTACTTAGAAAAAAAACAACGGTCCAAAAAAGATTGACGGGAAACAAACTACTTACTTTATTAAAAATTTCTTATCACGAAATTAATTTTAAATGATCAACAAGTTTCATTAGCTAGATTTCAATTTTTCAAGTTCTAGTACTAGAGAAAACTTGAAAACTTCTTCCCGCGCGATTGTTTTTAGCCTAACCAATGAAGGCAGTGTCTCTCTGTCACTTAGAAAGTGAGGTTTTCTCTCTTCTCTAAGGTAGTAGAAGTGTTTTGGTCCCTTCATTGGAAGGAGAGTTTGTCTCAGGAGGTAACAAGTGTACCTTCCGAGCTAGTGGTGTTTTGTTTTTTTCGGGTTTGTGGGTAAACACTTTCTTTTCTTTTTTCTCTTCCAATTTTCATTCCCATGGAGGAGTTAGCAAATCAATAGACTAACTTTTCCCTTTCAGAAAAGGAAACCGTTGGATTCACCCTGTCCAAGGAACAAAGATCTGGTGAATACTCATTTCCTAAATATGGAGGCCATTGCGCGAACTTTCAAACAGTTGTGGAGATCTACAAGCGGGTTCACAATCCGAAACCAAAATGAACATCGAGTGTTGTTTGTTTTTGATAATCCCCATGATATTGAAAGAATTCTTAAAAACCAACCTTGGAGTTTTGATAAACATCTAGTGATGCTGTAAAGGCACAGTACAAATTGTCTAGTTCGCGATCTGGTTTTTTTCAAAAATGTTATTCTGGGTTCAGGTCCATGATATCCCAATTCAGTATATGACGAAGGAAGTGGCAGAAAACATCTGCAACATTGTTGGGGAAGTTCAAAAATCAGCAGGGGCAGTAACTGATGAAGGGGAACATTTCATTCGGGTTCGAGTAATGATTGATATTACACTGCCTTTATGCCGAGGTAGGGTTATTACACTAGAGAATGGGTCAAAACATTGGGTCCAATTCAGATACGAGCGCTTACCAAACCTCTATTTCTGGTGTGGGCGCTTGAATCATGCTGACAAAAATTGTGAGCTGTGGTTGTAGAGCAAAGGCATGCTAAAAGTGGATCAACAGCAGTACAATTCCACTCTGAAGGCTGCCCCATACACATCTAGTGGAAGAGATGTCATAGTGGTACCTAGTTTCTATGACAATAGACATCCATTCACGAGAAAAGAATTCCAAACGGCAAGGGAGAGGGCGGAGACAAGGGTGAACAATTCAACAGAGAACCAACCGGAGATGGTTTAGGCAAACATGGAAATCGATGAAGGAGTTATTTTAGATATCAATGCCAATGATTTACCCATTACAAAGGAGGTTGCCATAAATGCCACGTTACCCTTGATGATGATATTGACTCAAATTCTCCAACGGTTGTCAAGGTGTCAATGGATACAAGTAATAAGGGGGAGGTGAAAACTAATAAAACAGAAATAACTTCGAACTCAATTACTCTCGAGAATTTATTTGATATTCAAATCAAAGAGATTGATGCAAATTTGGCTTGATATGATGAGGATCCAATTATTAAGGGTAATTCGGTGAGGGCCATTAATGGGATGAATAATTCTGAAGATCCTAATTTGATTCCACCAATTAAAAGTAGTGGCACACACAAGTCAGTAGGTAACTAAGGAAAAAAAATTTCTGACGTGGCAGCAACTTCTATTCACACTCAAAGCTCGATAAACCCTAATCCAAAGTGTTCCAAAAAATCAAGAACATGGACTAAGCAAGTTCGCAAACCTACATAGGGTAAATGGTCTGTGAACGGTTTTAGACCCCTTAAACCAACCAGATTAACCTAGTTAATTAGCCAAGTTGTTACTTAGTCAAATTATGCAATTCTAGGTTATCACAAACATACAATCATATCAAAAGTATAAAGCAGCAGAATAATAAATAACACAAGATATGATCACCCAGGAAAACCAAGCCGGTAAAAAACCTGGGGAGGATTTGACCTAGCTATCCTCAAGGTAAACCTGAATCCACTATGCGAAAGAATCGAAGTTCATACAAAAGGACTTACAAGCTCATCGCTTGACTTCCTAATGCTACCCACCAGTAGAACTTACTGACACGATCACGTGCAAACTCCGAATCTACGGACTCCTTCTTTCTTGGATTCTCCAATCAGCTACAAGCACCCACTTTTGTTATTCTTTAAGCTCCAACGGCAGCAACCGAGTTGATCATCAAGATGTTGATATTATCTCTACCTTGAAAACCCTAAACTTTGTGTAAAGGAAAGCTCCTCTAGATCTCACAAGAGATTTACACAAAATAGAAAAGTATGAGCAACAATACAACAGGAGCAACTCTCAAAATGTGGCTAGGGTTTTTCTTTATATACTTAGGGTAAAAACAGAAAACCCAGAACGTTTAATGTGTTAGGGCTGAGTTGGAAAATTCTGCAGAAAAACATTCTCCCCGAGATTTGATCAATCGAGTCTTTCTTTCGATCGATCGAGCCAGGCCGAAATGCACCAATGCATCTGCAGCCTCTCGATTCCAACTTTACATGAAAGACACAACTTTGAGCAAGCCTAAACAAGACTAAACATATTGTTTTGATCATTGTTTGCCAACATTATACATTAGAGTTCTAAATACATAAATTCCTAAATCTTTAGAACCTAACAAACTCCCCCTTTGGCAATTCGTGACAAAACACAAACATAAAGCTCAAAGTTTACAAGTAAAAAGCCCTTTACAAAAATAATGCTCATAACAACTAAAATTCAATCCTAACTACTATCCATCAGTTGCAAGTGTAGACAGCAGCTCAATTGAATCAACCTGTATATTCCTAAAACACTTAAAAAACACATAAACGCATGTGTGACAGAAAATAGTAAATAAACAGGTATAACATTCTTGTATGATTCACACAACACATAATAAAGACATGTATCAATGAATAATCTCATAAGTATAAATCAATAAACAGTGAATCCAAAGAAACAAGAATCATGTATATCAAAAAACCATGTTACTACCCTTAACATGAATATCCCCAAAAATGATATACAAAGTGAAGCGCCTAGATACAATCTAATATCTCCACTAGCTCTTCAAAACAAAAACTCTCCCCCTAACAACAAAAACTACTCTATAGTGTCAAAACTCGACTCCCCCTTTTTGTGACGGAATGCCAAAGGACAATCACATGCCATCATCAAAAGGAGGTGGTGAGGGTGAACGAAGATGTGCTACGTCGGCACGCAGAGCACGAATCTCGTCAAGCAAGTCCACCAAAATCTGACTATGAGCTGCCTCAACGGTCATGATAGTCTCCAAGGTACGGCGAATATCAAAGTCATCTGAAGGAGGTGGAGGAACATCAGCAGCAGCAGCATCACTTGCAGGATTAAGACCATCCTCACCAGCAGGACCTGTAGAAGAAGAAGGAGGAGGTGCACTACCAGAAGGCTCAGACCTAGGGTGTTTAGAGCCAGCTCGAAGATGAGCAGTCCTCTGTCTAAGAAAAGATGCACCTATGGGAGCAATCACATGAACGGGCTCAGAGGAAGGAAAACCACTAAGATCAAGATAAAGCAAAATCCTATGAATAAAAATAGGATGAACAAGAGCATGAGAAGAAGATGAACTTCTATAAACTTCATTCAAAGAACAAAGGAACAAATGGGAAAAACTAATAAGAGCATCAGTGACAAGCGCGTACAAAAATACACACCGCTCGAGAGGAATGGTGTGAAGATAAGAAATGGGCTAGATAGAATGACAAGCTATCCTAAAGAAGAGATAGTGCAACTCAAATAGCTCAACAGAGGTGATCCTAGGATCAGAACCCCACTGGATAGAAGACCCAGTGATGTAAGACATGACATCACTCAACAAAGGAGACTCATCGTAAGGGTAGACTGGGTGCTGGACCAAGGGTACCCCAAGAGCATCAGCCACTACTGTAGGAGTAATGGAGTACTCTACGCCTCGTATCCAACTCTTTACCGAAGTGTTGGAATCATAGACGCGGATAGAGATGTTCGACAAGAACTCTCTAATCAGGGTAGCTGGAGGAGGAGGATCAGAAACATCCAATAGAGGTAACCAGCCTCGACGCTCAAAATTTGCCTTAATGGCAGGATCAATCTCATATAAAAGAACAGAACGCTCAGTCCAAATCTTTCTTTTAAGGTTCAGCTTCTCATAAATCTCTTGGTTTTTCTCACTCAGAAACCTCTCGCAGTCAAAGGAATGAGGGGAAGGAGTAGGTGAAGGGACAGACCTAGAGCCCTAGTCTTCCTAGGCATAGTGCTAAGGAAAGGACAGAGATACAAAGAGAAAACCAAAATAACACAAAAATCAAGGGCAGACTGCAAGTTTGCACAAAAAGATATAGAACAACAATCTATATGATGCATAAACAACCACAATGTCATGATGCATGTACTAATGCAGTAAGCAAAGTTCAAATTAAGTTCAATTGCACAAAATTGGCTTGAGCATAGAGTTTCTAACAAAAACCCTAAAAAAAATGGAAAAACCACTTGAAAATTTTGAAACAAATTGATGAATTGAGCATTACATAACACAACACACAGATTATAATGCCTAATTACATCAAAACAACAAGCCAATTTCATCAATTTCAACCTAATTGAACAAAATCCCCAATTCGGATTCAATATAAACCCTAGAAAATTCAATTTTCCATAATTCACAAAATTGATCAAATTAAACCATCAAGAACAAGTTTATATCATGTCCCCACAAAAACCCATTGATCAATTGCACAAAATAGGGCTTGAATCAACAAAAATCCCAAATATGCAAGGTCTAAAAATTTGAGTGTAAAATGCATGAAAAATGCATGAAAATATGAAAATAAACTCGAAAGGAAGGGCAAAAGAGTCTTACTGGCTTGAGGAAAGAGAATCTTTGCAAAAAATTCGAAGGAAAACGACAAAAAATTTGCTGTAGAGCCTTGCCAAGTCGAAGAGAGAAAAGAAAAGTTTGAAACTTTTTGAAAAGTGACTTTGAAAAAGTCAGATCTGAGTTTTAAAAAAACTTGATTTACGATATTCGATTGATCGAAAATCACATTCGATTGATCGAATCAATCCGAGATTTTTAAAAGAATTGAAGCACATTTTCGATCGATCGAAAAACAGAATGGATCGATCGAAATAGGCAGAGGCTCACAAAAATTTTTAAGAAAAAACACAGTTTTTGAAAGAACAAACACATTTTGACACAAACTCCTCAAAGCATTAGATTTGATGAACAAAATGCATGAGTATGAGATGGAATGCCTTTTCAGAAACCCAAGTTTTAATCCCAGTTTCTCGAAAGAAAATTTTTAGCCATTCTCCCTTTAAGTTCTCAAGCAAAAAAAATGTTTTGCATAATACTCAAGGTATTTTCAAACTTGGTTGGTTAGACCAAAAACACACACAATACCATGTACAGTGTTTAGCAAAGGGTAACTTGTGTAGTATGTGCAAACTAGCAAAAACTTGAGATACATGTGAGGTGATATATGAATAGAAATCAATCACAAAATCTACAAAATTCATCACACAGAATTTAAAATAGACTATCACCAAAAGAGTTACATCATATAACTCCCACATCTCCTAGAACATAAGCTTGCAATCATGTCAGTTTCCTGAATTTTGCCTCATTTTTTTTGTGGATTGGCATCAAGCCTAATAGTACACACCAATTTTAATTATGTGAAATGGCATCAAGCCTAATAGTACACACCAATTTTAAGCATTAAGCAATTAATCAAGACTACACCTTATGTTCTTTTTGTGCATGTGCTACACTTTCTCGAGCACAAAATCTTATGATATGTACTAAGGTGTTCATGATTGGCTCGTGAACAGTGGTGAAATGGTTATTTATGCCTTTCTCAAAAGGATCAAGTCCGACAGTCAAATAACATGTGACTTCAAGATTAAGACAAAATGATAAACACCATAAACATCTTTCCCACACAACATGCACTACAAAGTTTCAACTAGTCAAGTGCAATAAATAAGCTCATCAAAGCTAAACAAGGTACACAAGACATGTTATGTGTAAATAAATTGACCAACCTTGTTTTCAAAACCAAGAAAAATAGTGCCAAAAAATTTTTTGCTTTTCCCTTTTTATTTTTTTATTTTTTTTTATTTTAAAAGAGAAACAAATAAATCCTAGAATGAAATGCATAAATGTAATGCAATACAAGTCCTAGAAAGAAAAAAAAAAAAAAAAAAAAAACACACACACACACCAAAGAACAATGGTCACAAAGGAATGAGCAATGAAGCATAAGGACCAAGAAAACCAAACGAGACTAGGGACACCGAAGCACACCAATCACTTGACAAAGTGTCTCAAACTTACTTCCATCAAGCAGTTTGGTAAAGATGTCAGCATTTTGACGATCAGTAGGGATATACTTAAGACAAACAATTTTCTTTTCAACCAAATCCCTAATGAAGTGATATCTACGTTCAATGTGTTTGGTCTTAGAGTGCTGAACAAGATTCTTAGATATATCTATAGCACTAGAATTATCACAATAGACAACCATGGTGTCTTGAGGAATCTCATAATCACTCAAAAGCTTTTTCATCCAAAGGAACTGAGAATAACAACTCTTAGCAGCAATATATTTTGCATCAGCAGTGGATAAAGGAACAAAATTTTGCTTCTTACTCATCCAAGCCACAAGATTGGTTCCTACATAAAAACACCCCCCAGTGGTGCTTTTTTTGTCATTAGCATTCCCAGCCCAATCAGAATCTGAAAAACCAGCAAGAGACAAATTAGACTCTTTGCTATAAAATAATCCATAATCACAGGTTCCACTCACATATTTTATAATTCTCTTAACAGCATTTAAATGAGAAACCTTAGGATTAGACTGAAATCTAGAGCAAACACCAACACTAAAAGAGATATCAGGCCGACTAGCAGTCAAATACAAAAGACATCCAATCATGCTTCTATACAAAGTAACATCAACAGACTCACCTGATGGATCAATTGTTAATTTTGCATTAGCAGCCATCGGTGTTCTAGCATAAGCAGCCTTGTCCAGTCCAAATCTTTTAACCAGATTTCTTGCATATTTAGCTTGATTGATGTAGATTCCTGACTCCGTTTGCTTTACCTGCAAACCCAAAAAGTAAGTCAGTTCACCAACCATGCTCATTTCAAGCGTCACCTTCATTTCATCTGCAAAAGAATGAGCAAGAGAATCATTAGTAGCACCAAAACAATGTTATCAACATAAATTTGAGCTACAACAAAACCAGTCTTATCCTTTCTTATGAAGAGAGTTGTATCTGCAGATCCCCTTTTGAATCCATGCTTAGTGAGATAAGCAGTCAATCTGTCATACCAAGCCCTAGGAGCTTGTTTCAACCCATAGAAGGCTCTCTTCAATTTGTAGACATTATCCGGTCTGTGAGGATCAAAAAGCCTTTAGGTTGCTCAACATATACTTCTTCTTGTAGCATCCCATTCAAGAAAGCACTATTGACATCCATTTGATATAGCTTGAAGTTTAAGTGACTTGCTATAGCCAACAGTATCCGGATGGATTCTAACCTTGCTACTAGTGCAAAAGTCTCATCAAAATCAATTCCTTCCATTTGTGTGTACCCTTGTGCAATAAGTCATGATTTGTTTTTTATCACAGTGCCATGTTCATCTGACTTGTTCTTAAAGATCCACTTAGTTCCAATCACATTTACACTCTTCTGTCTAGGAACTAGTTCCCACACATCATTCCGAACTAATTGATGAAGTTCTTCATGCATGGAATTTACCCAATCAGCATCTTGAAGTGCTTCATCCACCTTTTTTAGTTCAAATTGGGACAAATAGCATGAGTGAGTAATCACATTCAAGGCTTTTGATCTCAATCTCATGTTATCATTCAGACTACCCAATATATTTGTGGAGGGATGATTCAGTCTCACTCTAGAGGATGGACCTTTAACTAAAGATGTGGAGGTACCTTTTTGTTCAGATGGAGGACTGAGCTCACTATGTACCTGTTGAGTTTCACGAACCGGAGTGGATGGTTCTGAATTTGATGGTACTGAAATTGTATCATTCAACACCAACAACTCTTCCTCACTATGTTTCCCAACATACTTAGTAGGAGGTGAATCATCAACTTCTAAAGACTTATCTTGAGCAAGAGCAATGCTTTCTGAAAGTGCTTCTGAACACACTTCATCATTTATCACAACATTTGAAGATTCCATGACTGTTTTGGTTCTCAGATTGTACACTCTATAAGCTCTACTAGTGGAAAAGTATCCTAGAAAGTATCCTTTGTCACTTTTTGCATCAAACTTTTCTAGGTTCTCTCTATCACGTAGTATGTAATAGTCACTGCCAAATATCCTGAAATATTTGACAACAGGCTTCTTCCCTCTCCAGAGTTCATAGGGAGTTTTCTTGGAGTCAGGTCTGAAATACACTCGGTTGAAGGTATGATAAGCAGTGTTGATAGCTTCTCCCCAGAAGGATTTTGGCAACTTTTTGTTGTGTAACATAACCCGTGCCATCTCCTGTACAACCCTGTTTTTCCTTTCCACAATCCTATTTTGTTGAGGTGTCTTGGGCGAAGAGAACTCTTGATGAGTGCCTTGATCATTGCAGAAAGTAGCCAGCTTGGTATTCTCAAATTCTCTTCCATGATCACTTCTTATTCTGGCTATCACAGTATCTTTCTCAACCTGCAATTTCTTGCACAAATGTATCATCTTCTCAGGAGCCTCAACTTTATCTTTCAAAAGCACAACCCAAGTTTATCTAGTAATGTCATCCACAACAACTAGAATATACTTTTTTCCACCCAAACTCTGAACTCTAGCAGGACCCATGAGATCAATGTGCAATAGCTCTAGAGGTCTTGAAGTTTGAACACTAGTCACAGACGGATGCTTGGATTTCACTTGTTTACCTATCTGACATGGTCCATAAATGCACTCATCTATCTTCTCAAACTTAGGTAAACCAATAACTGCCTCACATTTGGAAATCTTCTCTAACTGCTTATGATTGGCATGTCCTAACCGTTGATACCACAAATCAACTTGATCAATCTTTGCACTAAAGCACTTGTTGTTCCCACTTGGTGTTATGCCATAACAGTTGTCAGCTGTCCTTACACCAACACACATACAGTCACCTCCTCCATCAAGTATCTCACATTCATACTTGGTAAAAAGAACATTTAAACCATTGTTGCAAATCTGGCTTATGCTGAGTAAATTAGCCTTCAGCCCATCAACATACCAAACATCTTCAAACACTGGCAATCCTGGAATATCCACAGTTCCAATGCCTCTGATCACAGATTTGCTTCCATCTCCAAAAGTGACTGTCCCAATCTTTCCTTCAAAGAGTGTTTTGAATAAACTTTTGTTTCTTGTCATATGCCTAGAACAACCACTATCCAAATACCAAAGACAAGAATCACGTGCCTTTAAGGCGGTTAAAGTAGTATAGCATAAGTAATTCTTATCACATATGATTATATCAAGATACTCAAGGAAAGATTTAACAAAACAACAAGAGGCAAAGACAACAAGTAGACAAGTTGATATATAAGCAAAATGATTTTCCAAAAATCCATGACAACAGGGGTCAAGGATCAGCTCAGAGATCGAAAAATCTCCAACAAGAGAGCTACCGGCTCTGATACCACTTGAATGGTTTTAGACCCCTTAAACCAACCAGATTAATCTAGTTAATTAGCCAAGTTGTTACTTAGTCAAATTATGCAATTCTAGGTTATCACAAACATACAATCATATTAAAAGTATAAAGTAGCGGAATTATAAATAACATAAGATATGATCACCCAGGAAAACCAAACCGGTAAAAAACCTGGGGAGGATTTGACCTAGCTATCCTCAAGGTAAACCTGAATCCACTATGCGAAAGAATCGAAGTTCATACAAAAGGACTTACAAGCTCCCCGCTTGACTTTCTAATGCTACTCACCAGTAGAACTTACTGACACGACCACGTGCAAACTTCGAATCCACAGACTCCTTCTTTCTTGGATTCTCCAATCAGCTACAAGCACCCACGCTTGTTATTCTTTAAGCTCCAATGGCAGCAACCGAGTTGATCATCAAGATGTTGATATTATCTCTACCTTGAAAACCCTAAACTTTGTGTAAAGGAAAGCTCCTCTAGATCTCACAAGAGATTTACACAAAATAGAAAAGTATGAGCAACAATACAACAAGAGCAACTCTCAAAACGTGCTAGGGTTTTTCTTTATATACCTAGGGTAAAAACAGAAAACCCAAAACGTTTAATGTGTTAGGACTGAGTTGGAAAATTCTGCAGAAAAATATTCTGCCCGAGATTCGATCGATCGAGTCTTTCTTTCGATCGATCGAGCCAGGCCGAAATGCACCAATGCATCTGCAGCCTCTCAATTCCAACTTTACATGAAAGACACAACTTTGAGCAAGCCTAAACAAGACTAAACATATTGTTTTGAACATGGTTTGCCAACATTACACATTAGAGTTCTAAATACATAAATTCCTAAATCTTTCGAACCTAACAGTCTGGACTTCTATGAGCCCAAGTATCACCTCTTTCTCAGTAGGGGGAAAAGAAGATAATGGTCTAGGCAAAAGAGTAATGAATGACAATAGAATTCTTCCTGAGTTACCAAATAAGAGGCTACAAGTTTCTAAGGAGGATGTCACTCAATCATAGATATTGGCGGAGGCTGTTCCATATCCTTGCTAGAAGCAATGAATCTCTTAGCATTGAACTGTCATGGGCTTGGGAATCCATGTACAGAGAGAGAGCTTGGTGAAATAATATGGGCAAAAGATCCCTTTGTCATGTTAATAACTAAAACATGGGCAGACGAAGCAAGGCTAGATTGAATTCTCAGCACTACTAAGTCTTTGAATTACACTGAGTCTCTCTTTTTTAAAGTCTTTAAAGCAAGTTTTTTTCCTCACTGTTCTATTTTTGAAGCAAAAGATTCAGTTTTAGGTTTATATGCATGGAAGAGTATATTAAGAAGGTGTGATGTTATCCTTGATGGTGCATGCTGGCGGGTTGGAGATGGTAGAGACATCAAGATTTGGCAGCACCATTGGGTGCCCATAAAATACCCTCCCAAAATTACCTCACCAGTGGCAATCGACTCTATCTATTGGCAGCCACCCCAATCGGAGGTCTTCAAGGTTAACTGCGATGGTGCTGCATTTTCGAAATCAAAACAGTTGGGTCTTGGCGTCGTTGTTCGGAACAGCAATGGGCAAGTCATCGCTTTACTATCACAACAACTGAATCAAGCTTATAAGCCCATTGAAGTGGAGATCATGGCAGCCATCAGAGGTCTGGAATCCGCAGCAGAGCTGGGCTGGGATAGAGTGGTAGTTGAGGGTGACTCAAGCATCGTGATGAATGGTTTGAAGACAAAGGAACCAGACTTGTCCTCCTATGGTTGGCTCATTTCGAATACGTGTGTTTCTAAGAACTTTTTTTCTGAATTATCCTACTCTCATGTTAAGAGAGAGGGTAGCAAAGTTGCTCATTATTTGGTTAAACTATTAGTAAATTACCCAGATAATGTAAAATGGATGGAGGATGTTACACCATCTGTTTTCCCTTTTGTTCAGGCTGATTTAGCCATTGTTTTGGAATAAAATAACTCAGTGTTTTCCTTCTCAAAAAAAAAAAAAGAAAAGGTTTCATTAGCTACAGCATTCCCTATGGCCACTTTACTCAATATCCTACTCTATTTGATGAAAGCATCAAGAGCACTAGAACCAATTTAATTAAGCTGGCATTTGGATTTGTAAAATTTAAATTTTTTATACCAACATCAAAGTAGTCAATGCTATACTTGTGGCTGTTTCGGTTTTCCCAAAGCCTAATATATATATATATATATATAAGAGTTTTTAAAATTATAGTTCTATGTCTCACCTAAGATCGCAAAGCCTAACCCAACATTTGAATCCAATAATAATAATAATGGATACTAAGATACATACATGTAGTTAGATTCATTAAAATAAAAGATTATTTAGCTTAAAAATGAAAAAAAAAATGGAATAAATAATTTCAAAATTAAGGCTTAAAGTCGACTTAACAGGCCTTAACGAGAATCAACTTCCCAATACTCAATCAATTGAGACTATTGAGAGTTGATTGAAGCCTTATCTTGATTGATTGAGGTCGATTGAGAGTTGTTTCAAGATTACAGAAAGTTTCTTTTTCTTGAGTTGATCTTGGGTATTCGTTTTAGACTTGAATAGACATAATACGCAACAAGACTTACAATTTGTCATGGTTGGCCAATTCTAACCTAATATGGCTTCCTCCAACGCCTCAATTTTCACTAATAAAAATGACATGTCCATTAAGGAAGTAATGAAAAATATGATTCGGATAGAGTAGAATGGAGAGAAAGAATACTTATGGCCAATCTTGACTCTATTAAGGAGCCATATCTGACCCCAAAATTTTGTATTGTATTGTTGAAATGGATTATATGGGAACATAATACTTATATGAGCAGTTCTCTTATTGTTTTGTTAAAATGAACTATGTAACACATTGCTTTTATGGGTAGTTCTTTTGATTTTGGCTTAAAGCATTTAGTTATATTTATTTGTGCACATTTCGATTTTCACCAACTAAACTAAATGTCATACGTCTACTAAATATGTATTTTGGGTCCTGTTATGGTAATTTTAGACTCATTGCTTATTGTTCTTTTTTCATTGCAGGCCTGAGATGGAAGTTATCCAAAATATTGTGAAAATGATATTGCATAAATTGAATTATACATTCTTGATAGACACAAAGGGCCTAATAGGAATAGATTCCCAAGTGGAAAATTTGATGTCACATTTAGCGATAGGATTGGACGATGTTCGCAAGATAGGGATTCGAGGGATGGGTGGAATAGGTAAGACAACTCTTGCTAGAGTTGTTTATGGTATGGTTTCCAATAAGTTTGATGCCTGTAGTTTTATTGCTAATATTAGGGAAGTTTCTAAAGAATTTGATTTACTTCGATTACAATAAGAACTTCTGTTTGAACTTTTAATGGAAAGATATGTGAATATACAAGATGTGGATATTGGAGTTTCCGTTATCAAGAATAGGTTACATCATAAAAGGATTCTTCTTGTTCTTGATGATGTAACTGACTTAGACCAATTGAAAAAGTTAGCTGGGAAGCATGATTGGTTTAGTCGAGGTAGTAGAGTTATCATAACGACAAGAGATGAGCACTTGTTGTTGACACATAAAGTACATAAAATATTTGAGCCTACAAAATTGAATTATGATGAAGCTCTTCATCTTTTTAATTTGAATGCTTTTGGAGAAGACCATCCTGCCATGGATTATCTAACACTATCCCAATATTTTGTATAGTATACTAATGGTCTTCCTTCAGCCATTGAGGTTTTTGGTTCTTTTTTGTTCAATAGAAGTATTGAAGAATGGAAAAGTGCTTTAGGTAGGCTTAAAGAATTTCCTAAAAGAAAAATTCTTGATGTACTTCAAATAAGTTATGATGGACTACATCAAACAAAGAAAGAAATATTCCTCCATATTGCATGTTTCTTTAATCATGAAGACAAAGATCTTGTGGTGGAAATTTTAGATTGTCTTTATTTTTACCCCAAAATTGAACTAAGGGTTCTTGTTGATAAATCTCTTTTAAAATTGCATGGAAATAAATTGTGGATGCATAATTTACTACAAGAAATGGGTCAAGACATCGTTCGTCAAGAGTGTCGTAAAGAGCCTTGGAAGCGTAGTCGAATGTGGTTGTATAAGGACATTGACAATGTGCTTGCAAAAAATACTGTAAGATTTCATTTAAAGAACTTAGTATAAACCCTATTATATTATTTGACACAGTTTAAAGTAGAATTGTTCTAGCAATAAGCTCACTAATCCCTTTTTCCTTGATTATTAGGAAATAGAAGCAGTTGAAGGCATGGTCCTAAAGTGGCCTAAACCAAAGGAGGTACATTGGAACTCTGAAGACATTGTCCTAAAGTTGCCTAAACCAAAAGAGGCACATTGGAACACTAAAGTATTTTTCAAAAATGCGTAATCTTAAATTACTTGTTATTCATAATGTTTATTTTCTGCATGACCCCAAACATCTTTTTAATGGCTTAAAATTTTTGGATTGGAGTGGGTATCGTTCAAAATATTTGCCATCAAATCTCCTTCCAAATGAGCTTGTAGGACTTCGTATGTGTTATAACAACATTAAACAATTTTTGATAAGACCAAAGGTAACATTGTGACTTGTGTACCCCTTATACAACTTCCTTAAGTTCAATAACTTGTAAGGTTTTCTGAAGCTAATTTTTTTTTCTTCTATAGTGTTTTGACAAGTTGAAATTCATCCAATTGAATGAATCTCAAAATCTTACTAGAACCTCTAATTTTACTAGATTCCCAAATCTTGAGAAATTGGTGATGGAAGATTGTCTAAATTTACATGAAGTTCACCCATCAATAGGAGTTCACAAAAAGCTTGTTGTTGTTAATTTTAAAGACTGTAAAAGCATTAGTAATCTTCCAAACACACTTGAAATGGGCTCTCTTAAGACTTTTAATCTTCCTAGTTGCTCAAGTGTCGAAAGGATTCCTCAATTCAAGGGAAACATAAAACATATATCGAAGCTTTACTTTGGTGGCACTGCCATTACAGAAGTACTCCCATCACTTGAGAATTTGACTTACCTTGAATTCCTTAGCTTAGAGGATTGCAAAAATCTCAGTCCTGCCACATTTCGAAGGCTTAAACTCTTAGAAGGTTCCAACCTCTCAAAAGATTGAGTTTAGGTGGATTTAAGCTCCTCTCTTTTAATTCAATGTTGAGAAGTCCTGATCCCCTGGGTTTGTTATTGACATTTCTATCCGAATTGAATATAAGTCATTGCAATCTCAATGAAATCCCCAATGATATTTGTTTCATATTCTCTTTGAAATATTTAAATCTAAGTGGAAATCATTTTGGTTGCCTTCCAGAAAGCATCTTTGAACTATCAATTTTGAGATATTTGATTGTAAATAATTGCACAAGTCTTCAATCATTGCCAAAGCTTCCTTTAAGTATTCATTTTATTTTAGGAATGGGCTGTACCTCACTAGAAATGGTAGCTGATCTATTGAGACCAAATTCTTTATGCGAGCCAGAACTCCATTTTTTAGATTGCAGTAAACTGGTAGACAAACACCTTCAGCTCTCTCTCTCTCTCTCTCTCTCTCTCTCTCTCTCTCTCTCCATGTGTGTGTTCTAAACTACATGCTTTGTATGTTTCAAGGACATTTTCTGCCCCCTTATAGTATAATTATTCCTGGAAGTGAAATTCTAGAATGGTTTAGCCATCAAAGTGTAAGGGTTAAAGTAAATATAAAAGGACCTTATTCTCATTTGTGTAATGAGTGGATGGGGATTGCAATTTGTGCTGTATTTTGTCCTCATCTACTTCACCAAATCCATGAAAGTTCACTTTCTTGTAGGTTGATAGCCAATGGAAAAAAAATGTCTTCTACACCAAGCACTACACAATTGTTGTTTCATCAGATCATATTTGGCTAGATATTTTTGCTCTTGTATTCTACACAGAGGAGGAAATATAATCATTGTGGAAATGTGATGAGAATGGATTCAATCAAATTGGCATTGAAATAAAACCCTATAGCTTCAAGGTGAAGAAATGCGGGTTTCGTTTGGTATACAAGAAAGACATAAAAGATCTCAACTGATTTATGGATTAGAGAGGCAAAAGCAACATCACTCCTTATAAGGGCTTCAATGTTCTTCCGCATAAATTTAGCAATTTGGTGGTGGTAGCAAAAGGCAGCAAAGCCAAGCGAAGCCGTGATGACTATGATGGGGTTGGAACTAGCGGAGAAGGAAGCTGTAATGACATACCTCACCCAAAACGGATCGAAAGTCTCATAGAATTTATGACCCATGGTAACTCTAATTGTGAGGAGTCAAGTGAGTACATGGAATGTGGTGAGAGTGAAGTGACTGGAAGGAATCTAGTGAAAGTGACCTTGAAAGTAATCAACTTTTTTTCTCTTGATTATTTGTAAGTCATTGTCTTTCTACTTAATTCAAGTTTTGTTGGTTGATGAATTTTATCTTTCTCTTAATGGATACGTATTAGTGGATTGCCCACCATATGTTTGTTTCAAGCTATCAATGAGACTCGTAGAAATTTCCCTAATTGGCAAGGTCATTTTGGTTCTGAGATTTCTGTTATCAATTTGTATTAGTTGTTTCCTTCATGGAAGATTATTGGACTTGGTCGCGAGAAAAAATTGTCACATGGCTAGGAGACAAGAAGATAAGTGCCAGTGAACGGTAAAATATGCACTCTTGTTGCCTGTAGTTTGTCAGTCAAGAATTTTTAAAGTGCAAAAACATTATATGCATACCATTGCAAGAAAACATTATAATTAGAAATTTTACTATGTGGTTACTTATGACATATGTGACAAATTGATTTTGTTTCTTCACTTTTTTATTCTTTTTCTTTTCATTTTTCTTTTGCTAAGATTTCTTTTTCCTTGTTAAGGTTCACAGTTTTGCTGTTGTGTTTTTGGCAAGGTACATTATCCAGAATGATGATGCCGGAAAATATCACCAGTGAGTCACACGATGCTCTCACTCGAAACGACACCTGCACAACAAAAAGGAGAAGAGCTAACAGAGAGCACCGGTGTGGTGCCGGCCAAATACCCTCTAAAGGTCAAGTTAGAACTTAGTTCAACTCTAGAGTGTTAGAGAGGGGTTAATTATGCGTCCCTTGATTTGTGACTGTATTTGGGCTTTTATAGTAGTCGAGGATTGACCTTTCTTCTTTGGAATAGAAGTCTTTTCCATATAGGAGTCCATAGATCATGGAACCCTTTCCTTGTAGAAGACTAACATTCAGTATGGGATACAAGTTATTCCCTTGTATACTTATGCATGCTGGCCAAGTCATGGTTTTGTTAGAACCGTCAGCCTCAGGCCCGTCAGCCTACTTCATGCCCTTTAGCCATGAAGGGTCGTTAACCTTTTGGGTCTTTGGCTCTCTTCATAACTCAGCCTGTCAGCATAAGCCGCAGGATTTAAACCGATGGGTTAGCCTTGCCTGTAATTTATACTCATTAGTTGCCCCTTACTCCATATTCCTGTCAGTTTACATTGACGGGTAGGTGGAGTTATATATTTTTTGTTGCTACCTTTTACTTTTGGCCAGGAGTTGGACATGTGACGTATTCCGGTTGGCTCCGCTTTTGGACAAGGGCGTCGCTTCGTCTTCCGTGTGTTTTCCCTTTTATATATATGGTCCACCTCTCCTCATTTTTCCTATTTCACTTTTACTAATTCCTGGAGAGTAAATCTGTCGCCCATCTTCCGTCAATCTTCCCTTAATGTTGCTTACGTTTCTACCGTCACTTCTTCAACCGTCACCTCTTTTGAGAAACTTGTAAGTTCCTTTTCTTTCTTTGTACATGCTTTATTTCGATTGATTTCTTTAAAGTGAGGTCGTCATCCTAGGTGCTTAGATTACACCCGTCACTTGTAGGTAGTTAGATGTCGAGTGACTGGTCGTTAGTCCGCAATGGAGCGGGCTATGACAAGGTATTTGGTTCAGGTAGTGAGTCCGAGAGCTTGTCTTGGTCGTCAGAGAGGGAGACGTCAGCCCAAACTCCTAACGAGGAGGTAGAAAGTCATGGAGACGAAGGTCAGGAAAAGGTAGTAGGTGAGGAGAGTGAAGTTGAGGTGGAAGGAGAGAGAGGTAGTGACGGGGATGAAGGCGACGAGGGATCTTGTGAAGGGACTTCTGGAAGTCCTGGAGGTAACTGTCCCTTCATCCTTCCCAAGGAGTAGGCCATAAATAAGTTTCTTCGAAAAATGACTGACAAAATTTTTAAAGAGTTACGCGTCCGTTTCCAAATCCCCGACCATATTCCCATCTGTCTCCTAGGGAAGGTGAAAAATGCTATACGAGAAGAACTGCAGACATTGGTATGTACGATGCCATGTTTTCTGCGGGGCTCAGACTGCCCCTGACGGCCTTACATCGTCAGCTGGCCGATTTTCTTGGTTTGTCCGTTAGTCAGATTACTACAAACTCGTGGAGGATCTTTATTGGTGCTGAGATATTGTAGGGTCGTCTGAGTGGAGAGCACCGTCAGCTTTCCTCAGAAGAATTCTTTTATTGCTACAGGCCCCGACACCTTTCTTCTTCCAAGGGGATGTACCACTTTGCCGTCAGGGAGAATGATAGGCCACAAACTGAATGACCTCTTATGATAAAATCAATTAATTAATTAGCCAAGTTATTAATTAATCAATTTAACATGCAAATACGTGGAAGCACAAACAAATCACCAAAGACTAAATATGCAGCGGAAAAATAAATGACACGGTGATTTGTTTACGAACGGGGAAAACCCTAACGGCAAAAACCCCACCGGGTGATTTTCAGGTCACCACTCCCGAAACTCCACTATTATCAAATCAACCCTTACCCCAATACCCAATTGGACTTGAACTGTAGTGACAATTTCCACCTTTGATGCACGGCTCCCAAGTACGTGACTAACCAATGCGCGGATCCCAGTACGCGACTTCAAACACCAACTTAAGAAGGAGAGGTTGGCTGCAAAGTTCTTCAGTTCATCATACACAATGAAGATCAGGAAGATGCTTGGTTACAAAACCCTATGGTGCAAATACACAGCAACTTCTAGAGAGAAGATGAACTAGGTCATGAACTTCGTCTTTTGATCACAATTTGCTTAAACAAAGATTGCTCAATACTTTTGCAACTTGTGTCTTATATGACGGCTCTTAAAACAATCCTTTTATATGTTTAGGGTTAGAAGAAAAGAAAGCCCAAAACCATATTCACGGATCCCAAGAAAATCAAATCAGAAAAGCTAATTTTATAAATCTCGACAGATAGCAGGTGTCGAGGTAGCTATTGAGAAGGTGTCGAGCTTTAATGAAATTGCATTTCAGCTTGCTTTTTCTTGGACAGACTTGATGACTTCAACACTTGTTCTTGAAACCTTGTTTCTTGAAGTATTTAAAACACCTAGAACTACCCAATTACAAGTAGAGTGCGTTTTGTCAAAAGGATTAGCCAATTTACATAAACAAGTGACATATGTTCTTAACAAGTGAACACACATATGTCCTAACAATCTCCCCCTTTGGCAATCCGTGACAAAATCACAACAAACAAATGAACATATGAGAGAAGTCATAAATCACTCAACTCATATTCACTTGTTGAATACAATAAAATCTATCCTAACACAAACTCTTGAAAAACTTTGTAAGAAGAGAGTTTATGGCAAGTACACTTTGACAACCTGTATTTCTGAAACACTTTAAACAAAACTCATCAAGGCATCTTGTGTGAAACAAAAATAAAAAGATTGCATACAAGTATAAAGAACATGTGAATAAAGATAGAGAAGAAACAACACATGAAGAGAGAGGTGAAAGAAACATACATCCACATATAAAGAGAATAAGTACAATGTATGTAAAACTGGTCAAAAGACCTCATATACAAGATCAATGTATCTATAAAGAATAGAAAAGAAAAGATACATCAAAACCTCACTACATCCCTCAAAAAATATCAACACTCCCCCTATCAACATGTCCTATACTAACTTTCCCCCTAAGATGACTATTCTCATAATTCCAAAACTACTCCCCCTTTTTGTCACGAGTGACAAAGGGTGAAGTTTCATGTAGACATCTCATCAGTAGAGCTAGCATCCCCATCATCATCATCATCATCCTCATCATCCTTATCATCCTTAGAATCTGAAGCTGCTGGAGTAGGTGGTGAAGGAGTAGCCTCTAGAGCAAATCCACCCATGGTCGCCTGCCGTCGTGCAATACAACCAACACGAACATTCACCTGATACAACTCAGCAGAGAGTGTATCAAGGCGAGTGTCCATGCGCTGCAGCTGCACCATAATATCTCCAAGAGATACATTGCTCGTAGAGGAAGAAGGAGCAGATGTAGAAGGAGCGGATTTGGATGGAGCTGATCCGGACGGAGTTGAATGGGAGGGAGGAGTGGCATCCGTCTGTCGCGACCTAAACTGAGCCTCACTACGTTTTACGGTAGCGGCATCTATGGCACAAATATAAGTGAAGTGGTCAGACACAGGAAAGGGGATAGAAAAATGATGTAAGATCCTCGTCATAGCAAAAGGAAAGATGAGCTTATCATGGGACGCCGAATCTAGATGGACATCTATAATAGAAAGGATGAAATGAGAAGGAAAATCTATAGTAAGATGCTCTAGAAGTGACAGCAAAAATCGAGCACAAGGCTCTGTGATAAAGTTGTAGTGAGAGAGTGGATGGAGTACAAAGGTCATCACCATGTTAAGAAATCTAGGACCTTTAGCAAAAGGCCTACATGATGTGAACTAATGCTCACCCCAATCAGCAGGGCGCTCACAAAAAGCAGAGATGAGCTCATCTTTGGACACAGTCCTCAGACGCTCACAAGAAGGGTAATCAGGAAAATCTATCCTAGGTACCCTAAGTACATCCGCAACAAGCTGCGGTGTAACAGGAATGCGCGTACCTCGAATGCGAGTGAAAAAGAGAGGTACTAAACGGTCTATCCCGTGCATGTTGGAGTAAAACTCCTGGATCAGCACGAGAGGGCAAGTGACTGGGATGTCACATAGTGACCCCCATCCCCTACTGTGAATGACAGAGGGAAGGTCAGTGTCGGCGAAGTTCGCCAGAATGACTTGGTGTTCCGAATAAACACCTTGTTGAGAAAAGTTCTCCGAAAATGCCTTGTGGGCATCTCCATCACAGAACCGAAGGTTAAGAGGAGCAGAGTCAGAAGAAGAGGAAGCTCCAGAATGCAGAGGGTTTCGAGCAGGAGTGGATTTACGTTTGGGTGCCATAGACACTACTAACGTAAAAGAATGAGAAAGAGATAGAGAGGGAGACAATCAGAAAAGTCCCAACACAGTTCAAATATATCAAATATTGCACAACAAGAACATATGCATGGGAATGCATGAGCATGTGACATGCAAAAAAAACATCATGGGCTCAACCCAATCCAATCCTAGCAGCACACAAACATAGAGCACACATCTAAATGCATGTAAATATCATTATAATGCATATGAAATGCAATGTATGACATTTTGAAATCATTTAAGTACAAACCCAAACCAAAATTTGAAGAAAACTCATCAATTTTGAAAAACCCCAAAAATTTCAAAAATTCCCAAAACCTAGGTTTCAAAACATGAAATGCATGAAAAAGGAAGGAAAAATGAACATACCAGGTGATGGAAATCAAGGGAAGACCAAAAATGATGAAGATTTGAAGATTTGAGTGAGAGAAACTTGTTTGGGAGGTGAAAAGTCTTCGGATAGATCGAGAGAGATTGACAGAATGAGAGGAAAATCGCGATCTAACCTTTTATAGACACCTCAGTAATTCTCGACAGCTGAGGTGTCGAGAGGTATCGAGGAAGCTGTTGAGGATGGTATCGAGGAATTGGCCTTCGATAAATACAGGTATCGAGAGGTATCGAGGTGCAAGACCAATTTCAGATTCAAAAATCTCGATCGATCGACAAGGTGTCTAAAAGCTATCGAGAAGACAGAGACTTTCTCGATCAATCCATCAGGTGTCAACACAGGTGTCGAGATTGCAATTAGAAAAGGCTTGAGAAGCTCGACAGATGACCAGGTATCGAGGAGGTGTCGAGACATCAGTGAAAAGCAGTTTTTTGAGAAGTGAAAAACACAGACATGAATGCAATCCAACATACATCTCAACCAATGATCCACTTAACATAAAAAACTCTCAAAATCATCTCTCAACAAGAAATTTTAAGCACATAAATCCTCAGAAACACACACACTAAACAAGTCTAACCAATTTTATATTTCAAAAACAAGTTAAGACAGTTTAGTGAGCATACATTAGCATATGTAAACACTTGTGATGGCCAAATCACATTGTACCTGCACATGTATCAAGAGTAGCAAAGAATATTGCGTGTTGTGTGTGAAAAACATTGCAAGATTGCATATGTGTATACATGTTATGACGATCTGACATATGAGAAAATAACTTTAACTTACACACAATCATAACTGTTTGATGGGGACTATCACCTTTAAGGTACATCCTATGACTCCCACATCTCTTAGAAAACACGCTTGCAATCATGTTTAAAGCATTTTTAATCTTTTAGCTTTATATTTTCTTTGCATATTTTGTTTTAAGCATATCATGCATGGGCATAAAAAGAGAGAAAAGAAATACCCAACATGTTAAGCATAGACATTGCACTTTTGCTATGCCGAAGCATACAGATGTCTTTGACATTGTACTTTTGCTATGCCGAAGCATACAGGTGTCTATGACACTGCACTCTTGCTATGCCGAAGCATACAGGTGTCATACTATGATTGGCGGGCAACAGTGGTGAGATGGTCATTTATGCCTTTCTCTTAGGATTTTCTAGTCCTACTCATCAAAAAGAGTGATATGAGTGTTAAGTTTAAGAGATAACTTAATCTTACTCATCACAAACAAGAGCCACAAAGCTCACTTGCTTAGTTGTGCATAGATATGCTCATCTAAGCTACAAGAGATACAAAGTTTAGAAAACTTTGTTTCATTGGCCATCCAAGGTACACAAATACCAAAGTACACATAACACACACTGTTTTTGTATTTTTCAATTTTTTTTTATTTTTATATCAAAAACAAAATAAGCAAAACTAAAAATAAACAAACAAAAACATGTTATCAAAGCAAAGCAAAAACTAGACTGACTCAGCAGAAAAGAAAAACACATAAGCAATGCAACAAACAAGAAAAACAAGAAGGGAGAAGAAAGTGATGAAATCACTTAGAGTCCTTTTTCTTCCACACCTTGGAAGAACCTTTCCTTTGATTGAATCCTTGAACAGGCAGTGAGGGGGAAGAATTTAAACTGTTCAAGTTCGAAAGGAACATGAAGGCCTTCAAAAGATCTCCAAGAGGAGCAAGAGAGGATTGAAGCTGATTTTGGCTTCCAGATGCTATCATGCCATTGCTTTGTTGAGTGGCTAACCACTTATAGCAATTTGGTCGAGTGTGACCGGCAGCTCCACAATAATGACAGAGATGCTGCTTCTTTTGTTTAGGCTTTTGAGAGTTAGCCTTCTTAGCCCAAGGGTTTTTAGCATCTTTCTTATCTAGCTTAGGGGGTGCTCCTAAGATAGATTTTCCCTTGTCTAAGTTCTCACTAGCTAATTTAGTTTTAACATCAATGTTCTCAATTTCAGTGTTATTAGTAGAAGGAACAAAAACAGTATTGCTAGTAGAAGCAGTATTAGAGAAAGAAATACCATTCCCCAAACCAATTCGATCCGAAGCAGATTTTTGGTTGCTAAGCATCTCATCAAGCTTTGCACTTGAGGTCCTCTCCAGTTGAGCTCTGACTTGAAATAGCTCTACTTCAAGCTTCTTGGTCTTCTCAGCCAAAAAGTTGTTCTCAAATCTTAGTGCTCCAATAGTTTGATTCGCCTCATCAAACTTCGTGGACAACTCTTCAGGATCGAGTTCCACATCACTGAGCTTCTTGGTGGCCAGCCTATATAATTTCTCATGCTTTTCAGAGAGCTTGTAAAGCTTCTTATAGGCTGAATGGATATCATCTTGATCATCCATCTTCTCAAATTTGGACTCCACCAATTCTTCTTCTTCATCCACTTCTTCAACAATCCCTTCAGTAGGATTGACTGTGGCAGTGAAGGCATTTAGGATTTCGTCATCCTCATTGTCGGAATCATCTTCAGGCTTAGTGTCACTTAGGGTTACAGCAAGTGCCTTACTTTTCCCAATGCTCTTCAGATATGTAGGACACTCATGTTTAATGTGTCCGAACCCATGACACCCAAAGCACTTTGGTCCTGCAGGAACAGTATACTGACCGCCCTCCTTAGCATCCTTCTTCCCTTTGTCTTGGCTTTTAAACTGAGAAGAATTGAACTGCCTGCGGTCCTTGTCGAAGCTCCTTCCATTGGCATTCTTCATAAACTTTTTGAACTGCCAAGTGGTGTAGGACTTCATCTTGGAATCTTCATCATCAGAAGACTCATCTGTATCACTGCTCTTCGCCTTCAAGGCCATGCTTTTGCCTTTATTAGACTTGCCAATCCTAGATAACCCTATCTCATAGGTTTGCAAGTTTCCAACCAGCTCAGTCAAAGGAATCTTGTCTATATCCTTTGATTCCTCAATTGTCGTAATCTTGGCATGAAATCTCTCAGGTAGAGATCTGAGCACCTTCCTTACAATCTTAGGTTCAGGAATGGTTTCCCCAAGATTGAAGGCTGAGTTCACTATGTCCTTGAGCTTGGTATAGAACTCATCAAACGACTCATCCTCCTCCATCTTAATTTCTTCAAAGCTTGTAGTGAGCTTCTGAAGCTTTGAATCTTTGACAGCCTTTGTTCCTTCATAGGTTGTCTGGAGGATGGTCCAAGCCTCCTTAGCAGTTTCAGTTGAGGATATCTTCTTGAACTCCTCATTGGTGACTGCGCTAAATAGGGCATTTAGCGCTCTGCTATTGAAGTTAGCCGCCTTGATCTTAGCATCATCCCAATTGGCCGGTTCTTCTTTTGGCTTAGTCCAGCCAATCTCTACAGCTTGCCACACCTTCTCATCTAAAGACTGCAAGAAAGCTCTCATGCGTACTTTCTAGTATGCATAGTTAGTGCCATCAAATAAAGGAGGTATGATTAAAGATTGTCCTCTATCCATGACAAACAGGAGTCAATGGATCAACACAGCAAAGATTAAAACCTAATCAAAGTGTGCCTACTCTAATACCACTTGATAGGCCACAAACTGAATGACCCCTTGTGATAAAATCAATTAATTAATTAGCCAAGTTATTAATTAATCAATTTAACATGCAAATACGTGGAAGCACAAACAAATCGCCAAAGACTAAATATGCAGCGGAAAAATAAATGACATGGTAATTTGTTTACGAATGGGGAAAACCCTAACAGCAAAAACCCCATCGGGTGATTTTCAGGTCACCACTCCCGAAACTCCACTATTATCAAATCAAGCGGTTACAAGTAAAGGAATCTCAAGTACCTTACCAACCTACAGTTGAACCCTTACCACAATACCCAATTGGACTTAATCTGTAGTGACAATTTCCACCTTTGATGCACGGCTCCCAAGTACGTGACTAACCAATGCACGGATCCCAGTACGCAACTTCAAACACCAACTTAAGAAGGAGAGGTTGGCTGCAAAGTTCTTCAGTTCATCATACACAATGAAGATCAGGAAGATGCTTGGTTACAAAACCCTATGGTGCAAATACACAGCAACTTCTAGAGAGAAGATGAACTAGGTCATGAACTTCGTCTTTTGATCACAATTTGCTTGAACAAAGATTGCTCAATGCTTTTGCAACTTGTGTCTTATATGACGGCTCTTAAAACAATCCTTTTATATGTTTAGGGTTAGAAGAAAAGAAAGCCCAAAACCATATTCACGGATCCCAAGAAAATCAAATTAGAAAAGCTGATTTTATAAATCTCGACAGATAACAAGTGTCGAGGTAGCTATCGAGAAGGTGTCGAGCTTTAATGAAATTGCACTTCAGCTTGCTTTTTCTTGGACAGACTTGATGACTTCAACACTTATTCTTGAAACCTTATTTCTTGAAGTATTAAAAACACCTAGAACTACCCAATTACAAGTAGAGTGCGTTTTGTCAAAAGGATTAGCCAATTTACATAAACAAGTGACATATGTTCTTAACAAGTGAACACACATATGTCCTAACAGAGAAGGATTTAAGATTGGTGTCTAAGATGCCAGATTCTAATAGAGCCTAGAAGAGTAGGTTCTTTTTTGTTAAAGGGACGGACTAGGTGTGCCGTCAAGAAGAATGAGAGACGATACCTCATGGTTATTTCGATAATACTTGGGCGTTTGTCAGGGAGTCAGGTTTTAGCTGTCAGCTTTTGTCCCCGTCAGTTTTTACATGTAATAACTTATCTGCTTTTGAATGGTTTTAACGTTGTCAACTTGTTCTTCTTTTTCAGCCCACATTCAGCCCCTAATAACCAACGAGCAGGAAGATTTTATCCGTCAGGTTTTAGAGATTCCCTTAAAAGAGCGATCGTGCCGAGATTTAATTACTCTTGACACTCTTCACGCATACTGCGGGGGTCCTGAACCGACGCCTGAGGCTCGCAAGTTAGAAGAATTTTCCCGTCATCGTGAGTACCTTAATCATATGGTCCCGTCATTTTCAGCTCTTTTCTTCTCTCTTTTTTTTATTTTTTTATTTTTATCGTCAGTTCCTCTTATGTGTTTCCTCTGCAGAGATGGATGCAGCTAAGCAACGGATAAGGGCTGTCGTTGCCTGTCAGAAAGAGGAAAAGAGGGCAAAGGGGGAGATGACATCCTCGTTAACCCCCAAGACCGTCACTAAGGTTTCCTCCAAAAGGAAACCCGACGGGGATGTCAACCGTCCCCTTAAAAAGGTAGCCGTCACATCTGGGAATGAGCCCCCGAGAAGTCAACCCCCAAGTCAGGTCACGGGGCAGGGAAGGGCATGATGACTTCTTCTGGTCCTGTCCTGAAGGGGCCCCGTTGCCTGTTGACGCATAAGGACTTTGCCGTTGAAGCAGTAGAATCACTTATAAAGCCGACGGACATAGATCCTTATGCACTGTTGGGGACGGAGGAGCTGGGGGCGTCAGCTTTCTTTGACCTCACACGGGTAAGCCGTCTCTCTTAACTGGCTTTTCTCTTATCTCTTTCCTATTTAATGACTGACGGTTGTATCCTTTTCTAGGCCTTGGTTCTTGTAAAGGCGCTTCAGGATCGGTGCGTGGCCAAGAAGGGTGTCATCACTTGCGTCAGTAAACATAATGCTAATATGCGAAATCAGCAGGTTCAGTACAAGAAGGCCATGCGTCTATTGAATGTTGAGCTAAAAGAAATGAAACAGAAGTTAAAGGAGGCAGGTCGTCAGTAGGAGCAACTAGAACAAGAGCTGACGGCCCTTTGCAAGAAGGTAGAGACGGCTGGGGCTGACGCGGTCCAGGTTTCAAGGAGTCAGAGTCCTGTATTAATTCCTGCGGTGGATACTACGGCATTGGGTTCGACGACTGCCTACAGTAAGTTCCGTTGGCCTTTCTTGAGTTGGATCAATCCAGAATAACTATAGATGGGCTCCCGCCAGCGATGCCTGCTAATGACACTATCATTGTCGAAGGTGACGACTTGGCAGATCTTTCTCCAGGTGACGGTGTTGTTCTAGCCCAGCCTGCTACGAACCCTCTTGTCACTACTTTCGATCCTTTTGTGGAGGTTCTAGACGCAATCGACCCTCTCGTTCAGAAAGAGTAAACAAGGCTTCAAGTGACACTCCTCCTTCCCAGCCATAGTTTCATTTCTTGTAACAGTTGTATTTTATTCCACCTACAAACAATATTTTTAAGTGCCCCCTTGGTTTTTGGGGCTTCTATTTGTACTTAATTCATTTTCGCTTATGATACCCGTCATTTTTAAACATGTATGTATGGCCATTTGCTTATATGCTTCTTTTTCTTGCTTTGTAGATGCCAAGGCTACTTCTCAGCCATAGGTTGGGGTCGTCAGCCTAGTCATCTTTATACATACCTTCGGACCTGTGTATCCGTCAGCTTATTAATACCGTTAGCTTCGCCTATTACTTCTAGTACTTAGAGCCGTTAGTTTAGTAAAGCCGTCAGCCTTGACTTTTGATGATTTTGTCTATTTTATTGAATGTTGGGTTCCTTCACTTTAAGGACTTGTCTTCGTTATAGATTTTCTATCTGTTGCTTTAAGGAGTTTTAACGGCATTCTATTATCCAGGAACAAGGTCGTCCACCTTATGGACTTACCATGTTTTGATAATTTATTACTTTTTGAAATGAGGTCACTCATGTGGGACCGTCAGCTTTAGGTGTCGTTCATTTTTATGGATTTGGCCAACGTCTTTTATTAGACCGGCAGCGTTTTGGTTCGTCCCTCTTGTGGACTTGGCCAACGTCTTTTATTAGATCATCATCTTTTTGGTTCGTCCCTCTTATGGACTTGCCAACGTCTTTTATTAGACCATCAGCTTTTTGGTTCGTCCCTCTTGTGGACTTGGCCAACATCTTTTATTAGACCGTCAGTTTTTTGGTTCGTCCCTCTTGTGGACTTGCCAACGTCTTTTATTAGACCGTCAGCTTTTTGGTTCATCCCTCTTGTGGAATTGGCCAACGTCTTTTATTAGACCGTCAGCTTTTTGGTTCGTCCCTCTTGTGGAATTGGCCAACGTCTTTTATTAGACCGTCAGCTTTTTGGTTCGTCCCTCTTGTGAACTTGCCAACATCTTTTATTAAACCATCAGCTTTTTGGTTCGTCCCTCTTATGGACTTGCCAACGTCTTTTATTAGACCGTTAGTTTTTTGGTTTGTCCTTCTTGTGGACTTGGCCAACGTCTTTTATTAGACCATCAGCTTTTTGGTTTGTCCCTCTTATGGACTAGGGTCGTCTACTTTAATATATTTTTAGAATTTGAACTTGTAAGTAGAAACTTCAGTTGCTCTAAATAAACTCTTCTTATTGCCATGCATTTATATAAAATGTAGTCCAAAAATAAAGCCTGCCCTTTGGCCTTATTGTAGCAAAAACTTAAAAGTAAATAATAAGTCTGAGGAGTAAATTATGAATAAAAAAGGGAGGGAGGGGGGGGGGTGTTGTTCTTCACATCGTCATCTCTACTGGTAGTATTTTCGCAAGTGTTTAGCATTCCACAAATGTGGCAACTTCCGTCCGTCTAGCGTCTCCAGATGGTAGGTGCTTTTCTTTTGCCACGCCGTGACTTGGTAAGGTCCTTCCCAGTTTGGGCTAAGTTTTCCCTGAGCTGGGTCTCTTGCTGTGCCCATGACTTTTCTTAAAACAAGGTCTCCAACCTGGAAGTCTTTGTGTCTGACCCAGGAGTTGTAGTGCTTGGCCATTTGGTCTTGGTACCGTGTGAGCCTTTGTTCTGCCACTGTCCTGACTTTGTCCATCAGATCAAGCTGTAGACGTATGGCCTCGTCGTTTTTCCTTTCGTCATGGTTGTGCACCCTATAGCTCGTGAGGCCGACTTCGGCTGGGATGACTGCTTCGTTCCCGTATGTTAGTTGGAATGGTGTCTTTCCTGTTGGTGTCCTTGCCGTAGTCCTGTAGGCCCAAAGTACGCTCGGCAACTCTTCTGCCCATATGCCCTTTACCCCCTCAAGCCGAGTCTTGATAATCTTTAGCAAGGATCGGTTCGTGACTTCCACCTGTCCGTTGGCTTGGGGGTGGGCGGGGGAGGAGTAGTGGTTCCGTATCCCCAACTGCGAGCAGAAGTCCCGGAAGTAGTCGTTGTCGAATTACTTCCCGTTGTCCGAGACTAAGACTCTAGGGATGCCAAATCTGCATATGATACATCGCCAGATGAAACTCCGTACGTTTTTTTTCGTAATGGTGGCCAAGGCTTCTACTTCCACCCACTTCGTAAAGTAATCGATGCCCACGACTAGAAACTTCAGTTGTCGTATTGCCGTAGGAAACGGCCCCATGATGTCCAGTCCTCATTGAGCGAACGGCCATGGAGCTGTCATCGGGGTAAGTTCTTTAGGTGGTTGTCTGATGATATTGCTGAACCTTTGACACTTGTCGCATTTCTTTACATAATCCTCGGCATCCTTCTGCATGGTTGGCCAAAAGTACCATGTTCATACTAGCTTGTGCACTAATGACCTCGACCCTGAGTGGTTTCTGCAGATTCCCTCGTGCACCTCTCTCATGACGTAGTCTACTTCTTTAGGGCCTAAGCATCTTAGGTGGGGTCGAGAGAAACCTCTTTTGTACAAGACGTCTTTTATCAGAACGAACCTCACTACTTGGACCTTCAGTTTTCTTGCAGCTTCCTTTCCGTCCAGCAATACGCCGTTCTTTAAGTAAGAGACTAAAGGTGCGGTCCAATCGCTTTTGGAACCAAGCTCTTATACATCGATAGAATTTATAAGTGGAGAGAGCTGAACAAAGGAGAGTACATTATCAAGGGTGGCCATATGTTCGGTTGAAACGGCTTTGGCTAGGCAGTCAGCTCGTTCGTTTTCTTCCCGGGGGATCTGTATGACTTCGGCTTTCAGCTCATTTACCCTCTTCCTTGCTTGGTCCAGATACTTCTTCATTCTTTCGCCTTTACATTTGTAGTCCCTATTTATCTGGTAGGTCACAACCTGAGAGTCGTAGTAAATGATCACGTTCTCGGCTCCTGCAGCTTTAGTGAGGTCAAGCCTTGCTACCAAAGCTTTGAACTCTGCCTCATTGTTGGTGGTAGGGAACTCAAGGCAGACCATACACTCGACCGTGTCTCCTTCGGGTGACTGTAGTATGACACCGGCTCCCCCAGCCTGCCTGTTGGAGGATCCGTCCATATGTATGCTCCATTGGGGAGATTCTTCTGCCCCCCGTCCTTGCCATTTGTAAACGCAGCTATGAAATCTGCAACAACCTGTCCTTTAATGGTGGTTCGCGGGCAGTACTATATGTCAAACTTGCTTAACTTTATAGCCCACAGTGCCAATCATCCAGCAGCTTCAGGGTTACTTATTGCCCGTCGTAAAGGCTTGTCAGTTAGGACGATCATCATGTGGGCTTCAAAGTACAGCTTGAGTTTACGTGCTGCCGTAACTAGCACAAATACGAGCTTTTCCATGGATGGATATCTTTCTTTGGCTCTGCGTAGTGCCCGACTGGTGTAATAGACGGGCTTCTGCACTCTTTCTTCTTCTCTAATCAAGGCGGCCCTAACGGTGGCTGAGGAGACAGTAAGATAGAGAAAAAGTTCTTCTCCTAGCTGCGAGAGACTCAGCAGTGGTGGGGAAGAGAGATAAATTTTCAATTCTTCGAATGCTTGTTGGCATTCAGCAGTCCACTCGAAAGATCTCTTCAGTGTGTGAAAGAAGGGCAGGCACTTGTCCGTTGCCCTTGATACAAACCTATTTAGTGCTGCTATCCTACCATTGAGGCTTTGTACTTCCTTCACATTTTTTGGTGGTGCCATCTCCACTATAGCCTGGATTTTGTCCGGGTTGGCTTCGATGCCCCTCTGTGACACCATGAATCCTAGGAATTTTCCTGCTGTCACCCCGAAGGTGCACTTTCCCAGATTAAGCTTCATGTTGTAAGACCAAAGAGTGTTGAATGTCTCTTCGAGGCCCTTCAGGTGATCTTCCTCCCTTCGGCTTTTCACCAGCATGTCATCAACATAGAATTGGACATTCCTCCCAATCTGCTATACGAATATCTTGTTCATGAGCCTTTGATGCGTCGCGCTCGCGTTTTTTAGACCAAGCGACATTACTTTGTAACAAAAGAGGCCTTGGCTGGTTACAAGCGAAGTTTTCTCTTGATCGGCTTCGTGCATTTGGATTTGGTTGAAACCGAAGAAAGCGTCTATAAAACTTAACAACAGGTGTTGAGCTGTAAAGTCTACTAGAGTGTCGACCCTCGAGAGGGGATAGCTGTCTTTTGGGCACGCTTTATTTAGGTCGGTGAAGTCTATGCACATCCTCCACTTCCCGCTAGCCTTCCTGACCATCACTACGTTCGCTAGCCAATTGGGGTAGTAAACTTCCCTAATAAAGTTCCCTTCCTGTAGCTTGCGGACTTCTTTAGCTATGGCCCGATCTCGTTCCAGGGCAAACACCCACTTCTTCTGTCGGACGGGTGGAAAAGAGGGTGACACATTCAACTTATGCACCATGACTGAAGGGTCTATTCTGGCATGTCCTCATGACTCCAGGCGAACACATCCCGATTCTTCTTGAGGAAGGCTATAAGTGCTTGTCGGACCACAGGACTGGCAAGGGTTCCAATTTTTGTTGTTTGATTAGGCGTAGAGTCGTCAAGAAGGATTTCTTCAAGCTGTTCAACAGGCTCCGTCGTACTCTGGTGTCCTTCTATGCTCATGGCTTGGAGGTGGTCCTCTATTTCCATCATAGCTACGTAGCACTCGCGTGCAGCCACTTGGTTTCCGCGTAGTTCTCCTACTCCATAATCGGTAGGGAATTTAATCATCAAACGGTAAGTTGAGGTCGTTGCCTTCCATGAATTGAGGGTAGGTCGTCCTAGGATAGCGTTGTAGGCGGACGAACAGTCGACCATGAGGAACATCACGTCTATGGTGATCTGCTGAGGATAGTTGCCTACCGTTACAGGCAATGTAATCGCACATAAGGGAAATACCCTTGTTCCTCTGAAATCGACAAGCGGGGCATTCGTCAGAATTAGTTGTTCTCTGCCAGTTCTCATTTGCTAGAACGCCGGGTAATACAAGATATTTGCTGAGCTCCCGTTGTCGACCAGCACCCGGTGCAAAGTTTAGTCCCCTACTCATAGGCTGATGACAAGCACATCGTCGTGCGGATGGTGAAGATGTTGTGCATCCTCTTCTGAGAACCTAATGATAGGGCCTTCTCTTCGTGCTATTTTTGGTACTGGGTCCGTCAGTTGGACGTTCTGGACCATCTTGAGGTACGTCTTCCAAGCCTTTTTGGATGACTCGGTAGTCATTCCTCCTATAATCATTCTTATGTCACCGATGGGAGGTCGAGGACGGTCATTATCCCGTCGGAGGAGCTGCTCTTGAGGCGATGGATCCGCTCTTTCCTTGCTTACAAACTTTTGTAATTTTCCTTGTCTTATGAGGGCCTCAATTTGCTACTTTAAGTCATAACAATCGGCTATGTCATAACCGTGGTCTCAGTGGAAGCGGCAATATTTGTCTCTAAAGCACCTGTTAGGATCTCCCTTCAGCTTCCCGGGAAAGGTCAGGGTCCCTTCGTCCTTGATTTGCATTAGGACTTGATCCATCAAGGTGGTTAACGGGGTGAAGCTTGTGAACCTTCCCCCTGGGGGCTTGGAACGCCTTTCATCCCTTCGGTCTCCCGTCCTCAGGTTTTTCTGCCCTTGGTCCTGTCGACCATCTTCTTGCCTTTCCCTCTTTCTTGGCTTTTCCTCCCGAGCCTGCTGCATGTCTTTAGCATTCATGTATTTGGTGGCCTTGTAGAGTACTTCCGACATGGTCTTTGGGTCATTTTTGTATAGTGAGAACAAGAACTTACCCTTTCGCAACCCATTTGTGAAGGCTGCTACAAGTATTTTGTTGTCGGCCTCATCGATCGAGAGTGCTTCCTTATTGGAACGCGTTATGTAGGATCTTAATGTCTCGCCGTGGACTTTTTATACTTGTGTCCCCCAATAAAGTGTGTAGTGAACTGAGTGCTTAGCTCCTTGAAAGTGCTGATGGAGTTTGGCATCAGTCGGCTGAACCATACCCTGGTAGGGCCTTTTAGCGTTGTAGGGAAGGTCCTGCACATGATTTCATTTGCTACCCCCTGAAGGTGCATTAGAGTCTTGAAGGTCTCCAGGTGATCCAGTTGGTCCTTCACTCCGTCGTAACTGTCTATGTGCGGCATGCGAAGTTTATGTGGTAGGGGGGAAAGAATTGACGGCTGCAGTGAATGGTGAGTCGGTGCGATTTACCAAATCGTCAACAACTCAGAGTCAAATGGGCAATGAGAATCACAAAGTCACAAATGATAAAATACCAATAACATGATATGAATGGAGCAACACATTCAAGAACCACAACATAGAGCACAATCTCTCAATAGACAGAAACATGATAACACACATGTAGAATAAGAAACAAAGTAAAGCTTAGACAAGAACATCAAACCACAACACACACAAGCCCTCAAACCAAGTTCGAACCCATAAAAACTCAATAACACAAGAACACCACAGATTCAAGAGAACAACAATAAAATCATGAAGTATGAAGTGAAGACAAGAAAACCCATACCTTTTTCTTGGTGTTTGATGAAGACATGATGCAAAAATGGAAGCTTTTTCAGAGAGACATGAAGTGTTTGAGAGAGAGAAATGGGGAAGACAATGAACAGTCACTGATATTCGAGGGAAAACTGAAAAAAAAATTTAAAAAACTGTCTTTAAAATGCAAAACATGCATTTTTCGCGATTGGATTAAGTCGCCAGTCAGTCGCCAGGGTAAGCCGCGAAACACTATTGATAAGTGTAATTTTTACATGATTTTTATTATCCTCTTATTTATTAAAATTGTTAGTTTTCCTTTATTTCTTTTGATTTGATTTGATTTTTTACTTATATTTATCTATTCATTTGTGCTTTGAAGGATTGAGAAGATTTCAGATTAATCCACATCTTGTGGATGTAAATTGGTTGACTTGAAAACCCAATTAAATTTAAGTCCAATTCAGATTAGGATTCTAGCCCGCATATCAGTTAGTAGTTTTGGCATAACGTTTGGCTCAGATGTCCAATCGAGATGATTCAAGTTGGGGTGGAAAGTTAACTTAAAGGGCTACAACTTTGTAGTTAACCAAAAGTCCGATTTCTGTCGTTAAATGGGCCAAAATCATCGGTTAATTGAAGCCTAAAAATCTGGGATTTTCTCCAAACAGGAATTCAACTTATAATAGGATTCCTTGACCTATTTAAAGGCTTTTTAGGGTAAAAAAACCTGGGAGAAACCTGAGAGGAAAAGGGGGCTGCCACATAGAAGAATTTGCTTTTGGGAGTCTTTATGAAGAGGAGGATTTAAGGACAAAGGCGAGAGCTTCATGTTGATCAACCAATGCAGATGAAAGACATAAGTTTTATTTGTTTTCTTTTCAATTTTATTATGAACTAAATTTTATTTTCTAGAGCATTGATGTAGTCTAGCAATGAACACACAATTTATTTTCTGAGTTATTTTGTTTTTAATATTTCCATGATTGAGTGTTTAATTCTTATTCTTAATGCTTACTATTTTTTACAAATTATAGTTTGATCAATTGAATTACAATGAGACCGAGAGGTGATTTGTTATTTTAGTTGTAGAATTAAACACCATTAGTTGAGCGAAAGTAGAGATGCTTTACCGCGACTAGTGTGATTTTTCAAAAAATTCAAAGTACGTAATGAGTCTCCAATTAATTAAATTCACATAGAGATATGGAATTGTTAGTTGGAGATATTTTTGATATTATTCGAGAGAAGATATTGAATACTTAAGGAATTTTTAATCATCAACGGGAGATTATTAGAATTTGATAATTAGGAAGGATAATTTGTGTGGGATTTGTTAGGTGAAATCAATTGCTCTAGATCCATTCTTATCATATTTTTACACTGTTAGATTTTTACGCTTTGTTAATTCTTTTTATTCGTAGATTTATTTTTATTAAATAGTTTAATTTAATTCAGATAGTAAAACATTCCATGTAGAATAAGAAACATGATAAAGTTCGAACCCATAAAAACTCAACAACACAAGAACACCACAGATTCAATAGACAAAAACATGATAACACACATGTAGAATAAGAAACATAGTAAAGCTTAGACAAGAACATCAAACCACAGCACACACAAGCCCTCAAACCAAGTTCGAACCCATAAAAACTCAACAACACAAGAACACCACAGATTCAAGAGAACAACAATAAAATCATGAAGTATGAAGTGAAGACAAGAAAACCCATACCTTTTTCTTGGTGTTTGATGAAGACATGATGCAAAAATGGAAGCTTTTTCAAAGAGACATGAAGTGTTTGAGAGAGAGAAATGGGGAAGACAATCAACAGTCACTGATATTCGAGGGAAAACTGAAAAACAATTTTAAAAACTATCTTTAAAACACAAAACATGCATTTTTCGCGATTGGATTAAGTCGCCAGTCAGTCACTAGGGTAAGCCGCGAAACACTATGAAACCAAGATTTTCAAAAAATCTTCTAAGTGTTTTTCGCAACTGGAAGGTCTACTCGCAAGATAGTCACAAGATGAGCCGCAAAAATCTCTGAGTACCCCTCGTGATTGGACCTTCCACCCACGAACAAGTTGCCACACTGAGCCGTGAAAATTATAAAAACTCAAATTTTGAAAAAATTTCTAAGTATTTTTCGCAACTAAGACCTTGACTTGCCAGTGAGCCGTGAAAAATCTCGGAGTGAACTCGCGACTGGAACATGCGCCTGGACCTACCCGCGAATGAGTCGCCAAAACAGGGCAACACTGTTTTTGAAATTTTTGACATTTTTGTAAAAACAAAATTCTTTCCAAAAACAAACTAAAAAACTCAAAAATCTTTTTGTGTTTCATCAACAAAGATTGAGCTTGTGAAAACATATTTAAACAAGTACAATCACAAAAATGAATATGGCATTTATTGAACATAGACTTGTGTGTTGTGTGTGGGTATAAAAAATGAGATAGTCCTTAGTCTATTGTGAAGCTTCAATGATCAATTCAATCAAGGCATACACAACTAGCACTAGATAATGTAATCCATCTCAATTATAGAAGTATGCATATATGACCTCCCACATAAACTTGAGTACATTTCATTAAAGCTTTTCGTTTGGCTCCATTTTCAACATATCATTTGATCTTTTTGAATAAACATATCTCATTGTGAGATTGATGCCTGAAATTTTGAATATTTCAATTTGATGGGTTAGCCTTTGGCTTTTTGGGCCTCATACAATTTATTTTGGTCGCTTTCTCTTTTTCCTAGTCAAATACTAGTATATGCGATAGGCTTTTGCAGCTCAATATCCCTTTTCATTTGGAGATTTACATTTGGTGAACTCTTTGAGTAAAGCAATAAAATAAAAGTGGGAAGATATATAGGCACAAGTCTATGCATGTCTCAAGATCAACAAAACCATTCACTAATCATTCATGACAAGATTGAAGATCTATTTACAACAGTCACATAGATTTCAGAATTTCTTCCATAACGATATGAGTACATAAGAGACAAGCTAAGCTCGTTAAATGCACAAAGCCATTAGTACGAAGGTACAAGGCAAAACTCGCTTTGAGACAAGACTTAACAAAGATGATCAAACTTTTTAGGATTTTCTACTTTTATGTGTTTTTGGATTTTTGACACAAAAACAGTAAAAAAAAAATCAACAAAAGATACTTAAATAACAATGTAAAAACATTTGAAGCAAAGACAAACACATAAACAAAATAACAACCTAAAAACTTGCAAGAAGCACACAACTAAGCATATTCACAAACATTGGAAGTATTAATGCATGGACATGTTATAATGCTTATGCATGAGTACCCTTCGTCACCCACACGTCACGTGCAGTTGGGGTGATATCCTTGACGGATTGGGTACGAGAGTTAGGACTTTCAAACCTTCTTGTGAAGCTCTCTAAGCAATATGTGAATGCACTGATCATCTTCATAACGTCCATCATTCTTGATTAACGGTGTTGACTTCTTGGTTGCTCTCCACCCCAAGACCTCTCGTCATTTCTCCTTCCTCTTGATTGAGGAGTGCTTGCATTGTTCAATGCTCTTAGCTTGTGACATTTTGGTCTAGTATGTCCTTGCAATCCGCAATAGTGACACAGATAGTTCGTTCTAGGACCCTGTAGTGATTTTGGAAGTGATTTTCCTCTAGCTCTAAATCTGGCTTCTGATTGATTACGGGACTTGTTAAACACCCGTTGATCAGCCACATTCTTCTTCCTCTCAGCCTTAACTTTCTCAGGAATAGGCTTATCCACACCTGTCTCTTTGGCCTTTACAAATTTCACTTCTTTGGTGACATTGGCTGATGAGCTACTCCCTCCGGTATATCCCAACCTGGACTTGTCTGAGGCATGTTTTTGAGATGAAATAACATCATCTAGCTTCTTGGAGGAGACCCTATCTATCTTGGCATGAGCTTGCACTACCTCTTGCTTAAGAAATCTTACTTTTGTGTAGGCTTCTGATAGCTCACCATTAAGTGTCTCAATCTCACACTTTGCCTCCTTATATCTAACCATGAGACTTTTGTAATCCTCCTCAGCTCTTTTCATCTTCTTCACAGCCGCCTTTGCCACCCTTGTGTACTCTCCCGACTTCTCAAGAAGTAATGCGTAATTCTCTTGAAGATTAGCTGTATCTTTCTCCTTTTCAGCAACTGATTCCTCAACAATCCCTAAGGATTCATCATCGTTGTGTTCCCTAAGTTCTTGAACAAGTTGATTCAAGTCATCTGTGGACTCAACATGCTCAATGGTCATAAATGCGGAGTAGTTTCCTTCTCCGTCATAGCTGTCCTCAGAGTCAGAATTTGATGAGTCTGAATCACTTAAAGTAGTGGCATAGACCTTTCCCTTCGACTTCAAATAATTGGACATTCCTTTTTGAAGTGTCCGTGTCCATTACATTCGAAGCATGTAATTCCTTATGAGGATTAGGAATCTCTACTATCTTTCCTTCGAAATTCTTTCTTCTCTTTCCTGGAACTCTGAAACTTTCCTTTGTCACCAAATTTTCCACCGTTCTTAAGCTTTAAGAATTTTCGGAAGTTCTTTACAAGGTATGCCACATCTTTATCTACTGCATCCTCTTCTAAAGAGTCATGAGATACCACTCTCTCATCAATTGTTTTAAGAGCAAGTGATTTTCTCTTCTTCTGTGTGGGCAGTGACAATTTATACGTCTGCAATGAACCGACCAGCTCTTGAACTTTAATGTCGTTAAGATCTTTGCTCTCTTCAATAGCTGTTACTTTGGCACGAAAACTTTTCGGTAGTGACCGAAGGATCTTCCTTACAATTTTAGAATCCTCTGTCTTTTCTCCCAAGTTAAATTTGCCGATGACCACCTCGTTCAGCTTACTGTAAAAAGAGTCAAAAGACTCATCCTCACTCATTTTTAGCTCCTCAAAGCGAGTGGTCAGCATTTGGAGTTTGGTGTCCTTCGCCTTCTTAGTCCCCTCATAAGTTGTCTCCAGAATTTCCCATGCTTCCTTAGCAACGGTGATATGTGAAATCCTGTGAAATTCCTCTGGAGAGACACCACAGAAAATAGCGTTACCAATAGAACACAAAAACGCCCTCATACGGACTTTCCAAAATGCATAATTATTACTATAAAAAAATGGTGGCATATTTAGGGATTGAGACCTATCCATCTCAAAACGGGGTCAAGGATCGCACTAAGGTATTTAAACCGCAACAAGTGCACCCGCTCTGATACCAATTGAATGTTCAATACATGTGTAAAACACCCTTGAAGGTTTAGACCCCAAATTACAAATTATCAATTCAAGCTTATTATCAAACAATTAACGTGCGGAACATAAACATACATAAACATAAGCCAACCACAGAATTGATAAACAATCTAAGCCAATTATAATCACATCCACAGCAGAAAATAAATGGCAAAGATAAAGGAAGAGAGATGCAAACACAAAGACAGCACGCGATGTGTTATCGAAGTGGAAACCGAAGCCCTCGACATAAAACCTCTCCACCACCCTCCAAGCGGTCAATAATCCACTAAAAAATGTAGTTGGGATATATGAACAGCAATAGACCCTCCAAGCCTAATCCACCTAGGTACCTAAGCCTTCCAAACTTCTTGCTCCAACGAGGTTGCACCAAACCTTTTTCTTTTTTAGCTTACCAGATTCCGCTATAACCCATAGCATCAACCAATAACCGTTGTTCCCTTCCAAACTGCTTCCCTTAGCACCAAATGAACCTTCTCACAGACGTGGGTGTGATGAGAAAAGGATTTTGTCAAGAACCTCTCAAGGATGTATCAATTGAGAGGAAGAAAGTAGAGGAATTTAAAGAGTCTCTTAGTGAAGATTAGGGATGAGGGAATCTTGTTTTTCTCTAGGGTTTCTCTCACAAAATTCTCTCTGGAAGCTCTCTACATTTCGTGGGTATAAGAGTCTATATATAGTGGTGTGTGTTTGGAATATGAAGAGTCAGTTTTTCCCAAAACAGGGCTAGTTGGCGACTTGGCCTCGCGACTAGTCCAAGTCGCAAGTTCAAGTCACGAGATAACGGCCTGGCCAGCTTGGGTATTTTTGTCCTGTAGTGCACCAGCTAGCAAAACGCTTCAGCTTCCTGCATGCTTGGCACGTGACTCTCATCTGGCAGCTTGCACCCGCGAGCCACCCGCGAGTTCCAGTCGTGAGTCCTTGCTTCTTTGCACATTGAGGAACATTTCTTCCTACTCTCTTCACACACTACCCTTACATGAATCCCACCTAAATACAGGGTTACTAAGTGCTAAATTACAAGCAAATTGGCAAGGAATAAAGCCAACAAGATGGTTGATAAATTTCAACCTTAAAAAGAGGTTAAAGACTTAGTCCATTTGTGTGAATATGTTGTGCACTATATTTAATTGTATGTGTAAAGACTTACTTGCATGGTTTTTTCTCAAGTTTGTAGAGATTCAAGACTTAGTCCATTTTTATGAATGAGAATATAAATAGACTTGATATGGTTTGTTTATTATATTTAAGATTATGTGTAATCTTGTTTGCATGTTTATGAAACTAAGTGGTTTTAAATATGTTGGGCACTATATTTTAAGTGTATGTGTAATTCTAGTTCCATGGTTTTTACTTAAGTTTGTAGAGTTTGAAGACTTAATCCATTTGTGTGAATGAGGATATTGATAGACTTGATATGGTTGTTTAGTATATTTAAGATTATGTATAATCCTATTTGCATGTTTATGAAACTATGTGGTTTTGAATATGTTGTGCACTACATTTAAGTGTATGTGTAATTCTACTTCCATAGTTTTTGCTTAAGTTTGTAGAGTTTGAAGACTTAGTCCATTTGTGTGAATGAGGATATTGATAGACTTGATATGGTTGTTTAGTATATTTAAGATTATGTATAATCCTATTTGCATGTTTATGAAACTATGTGGTTTTGAATGTGTTGTGCACTACATTTAAGTGTATGTGTAATTCTACTTCCATAGTTTTTGCTTAAGTTTGTAGAGTTTGAAGACTTAGTTCATTTATGTGAATGAGGATATAGATAGACTTGATATGATTTTTTTAGTATATTTAAGATAATGTATTATCCTATTTGCATGTTTATGAAACTATGTGGTTTTGAATTTGTTGTGTAAGTGAAGATATGAATAGAAATGGATAAAAATCTTCTTTGTTTATTTTAGTTCTTGAAGGTATAGATTAAAATGAGAGGATAAGTTATACGTGACATTTCGGTAGAATCATTCTTCAAAAGCTAGTTGGGTATTTTAATGTTTTAAGAATGTATTTGGTGTTTAAATTTTTTAAGAATAGCGACTATTATTTTATTACTTCAAATGATTCCTTTATGAACTAAAATAAACAAAGAAACTAGCATATAGTAGTACATGCATTGTTTTAAGGACTTTATGGGCTATTACATAGTTATTTTGAACAATCACAATTATTTTGGAACTATTGTACATTGTTGATAATATTGTCATAGTTTGGGTGGTTTTTTTTTTTTTTTTGGTGTAGATAGACAAGTGTTTTGTTAGAACCATATTTATTTTAGGGCTATTGTACTTTGTTTATAATATTGTCATAGGTGGGTTTTTTTTTTTTTTTTTTTTTTTTTTTTTTTTTTTTTGTAGATAGACAAGTGCTTTGTTCAATTCAAGATGATACATGTGTTGGTATTAAATGCATATATATATATATATATATTTGAATCTATGGTTAATGTGTTAGTGTGTTAGTTTGGACATTTGTTATTGTGGAATATTGATGTTAGTTAATATATTACATATATTACAAGTTTATGTTAGTTATTGTTCAATTTTAAGCAGGTTGATATAGCATTTTTAATATATTTTAAAAAAATTATGAGCAGGCTTTAGTGACGTTTTAAAAACGTCACTAAAAAGTAAAAGGAAATACTTTTTAGCAATACTTTTAAAATGTCCCAAATAATCAGTCCTATAGTCACGTTTTTGAAACGTCGCTAACTGTATTTTTTGAAAATGTTATATAATTTAGTTTTTGAACGCCATTAAAGAGTCATATATGGTGACATTTTTAGAAACGTCGCAATAGACATATAGCAACTGCTCTATTGCGACATTTTTGAACGTTGCAAAAAAAAAAAAGTCACTATAGACCGTTTGTATGTATAGTGACGTTTTTTGGGTTTTTAGTGACGTTTTACAAACGTCGCCTAAGTCCAAATTTCTTGTAGTGTAGGAAAAACAATTGAAAATGAGATCTGGGAGAAAAGAACATTCATAAGATGGGAGAGCTACTGTACATCAACTATATACAATTCTTACCAATTCAAACTAACGTCTAGGCCTATTTAACTGTAGGAATCAGATCATGCATAAAGGAATCATTCTTCGAACACCCTTTTGTTCTTTAAATGTGAATTCATTCATACTAGTATTAGTCCATTGGTATCTAATGAGAATGTATAACTCAGTTATTAATATCACATGATTTTTACTAGTCTCTTGGTATCAACTGAGAATTTATAAAAGATTTCTAGTTTTGATGGTTACCTACTTTCCAACACATGATTTATTCTGCCTTTAAAACACCAACAAAAAGCTTTTTCTTGCCATTCTTTGTTCTTTCAAGTCAAATTGTTTTTAATTTGTAATCTCATTGGCAATTCTAATCAAACATACGATGGGAAATCCATTAACTTTATGTTGCACCTTAAAAACCAGGAGCCTTTCTAATTCCTAAACTAACAAAAAAAAGGAGTTTAAAATATAACCAAAAGGAGGCATCTTGCTCTTAACATTACCATTACGCAATGGCTTTTGAATCACCAATAAATGGTCATTTGTAAAGAGAGAGGTTTTTTGTTTGTTTGTTTGTGTGTGTGTGGATATAGTAAAGAGATAGCCTTTAAATTATATTATGAAAGTTACTACCCATTATTAACACAGAATAATCACTTTTAGCTCGTTTTTCGGTAAAATTAAATAGGAACAGTTAATTTGTCTGCTCAAGCGAACCACCTTTAAAAAATCAAAAAGAAAGTTTGCTTTTGGTCCAACTGTCATCTGCTTGAGCAGAACTGCATTTCACTCAAACGATATTCTTAAAACATGTCTTTCTTCAATCCAAATCCTTTATTCATTCTTCCACTTCAAAGTGTGATCTTCTTACATACAAGAATGGAGAAAGTGAGGATGATTTAGGACACAATTTACTATTTAATTATTGTAATTTATAACTTTTGGTATTTAATTTGTAATTTTCATTATTTTAGGTTTAGTTTGTAATTTGTTAAATAGAGGCATTGGAATTCAAATAAGAAAAGCAATCATTCTAATATATATATATATATATTGAGAAAGCAAAAAACATATATAAATAACCATGTATATATATATATATATTTTTTTTTTTTAGAAATAGGTAAAGTAATGTAGAATAATGTTTAAAAGTGAGATAAAAATTGTGTTCTAATTTTTAGGCAAAATGGAAAAGAGAAAGGAAAAAGCTTAAAACTTATGAACAGTAAATTACTCTTTTAACCAATTTGTTTGATTGTTTTTTTGTTTGTTTGTTTGTGTTTTTTTTTTTTTTTAATTTAAAATTATTTAACAAAAAGATAAGGGTATTTTAAAGACTTTAAGAATTTGTGTGAGGATAATTTAGTATTTTAGCGTTTATTACTTCATCTTTTTTTAACTCCTTTTCTTTTCATCTTTTTTTTTTAATATATATTATAAATTTCTTATTATTCTCTCTCACATTCTCTCTCTCAAAAGTGGTTGCTCTCTCTCTCTCTCTCTTAGCTTTGGTTTGATTTTTGTTTGAATTAATACTTGTTATTTTGGAAGTAAGAATTTGAATTTATATCAAGACACAATCTTGGCTATGATAATTACAAATCAGCATTCGGTCTATTCAATCTAGTTTAGTTAAGCTCAGTCCAATTCGGTCTATTTCAGTCCATTTCAGTCTATTTGGTCCAATTAGGTCCATTCGGTCTTCTCGGTCAACTCTGTTCAATTCGGTCCATTCTATCCACTTCGGTCTATTTTGGTCCAATTCGGTTAATTCGGTCTTGTTCGGTCCACTTCGGTCTATTCAATCCATTCGGTCCAATTCGTCTAATAATTTGGTCCATATGGTCTACTTCGGTCCATTTCAGTCCACTTCAGTTAGATCGGTCTACTTCGGTCCATTGGATCCACCTTGGTTCACTTCAGCCCAATTCGGTCCATTTGGTCTAATTTATTGCATACTATTTAATAAAAGATGGGTTCTAGATCATGCTTTCGCATGGCTATCTTCACTCTACACAACGTAACTAAACTTTCCTTACTTCCAAATGGCTACCCATTCAGTAAAGAATTTTGCAACTAACATAATTTTCCTACAGTTTGGAGTGGTTTCAAATTGAACTAAGTTTTAATAAAATGCATGAACTTTTAAATCGTTTCAATTCACATCCTCAATGAGTCACTATTATTGGAAAAAAAGTAACAGAAAATTCACATAAAATGTGACTAAATACTTTTTTTTTTTTTTTAACTTATCTAAATACACACACACAAAAAAAAAACCCCTCCAATACTAAATTATAGGAGCTCTAGTACATTATATGAGAATTACAAAATTATATAAATATTAGTAATCAGTTATTAAGTTGTTATCATCAAAACACTCACAATACAATTAATATTATATAAATTCATGTCCAGAAAATATTATATCATATTCTATGTAATAAAGGTTGGATTCTAGAAGTAGAAGCATTAGTTGTGCCAAGTGACTACACATGCTTTGCACTAAATGGCTACTCTTTTTTTTTTTTTTTTTTTTTTTTTTGAGAAAGAGCTACTCTTTGTTAAGGATTGGTAATTGACGCAATCCTTATATATAAGTTGGGGTGGGTTCCAATTAGTCTCTAAATTTTAAAAGTTTGAATTAAACACATGAAATTTTAAATTGTTTCAGTTTGATGCCCTTAATGAATCACTTTAGACAATGTAAAGCTTTAAGATGTACACTGTATGTAAATTGTAAAATTATATGACAATCAGTAATTTAGTAATTGCAACAACAAAGTTCACAATAAAATTGATATTAATTACAACTCCATATGGCAAACTTATATAATTTAGCTAAATTATTCTAATTATATAATTTAGGTTATTTAGCTATTATAAAACAATTATATAATTTTAATACATAACATAAAACATCTATCAGCTTAAGAATTTTACAAAACCGTTATGTTGACTTGATTTTTTTTTTTTGGTTAAAATAAAAGAATGTTGACTTGAAATGATAACAAAAAATAAACTGATATGTTATTTTATATTTTTCATTATCATTTTATCTGAAGGATATAAAACGTTTATGGGACCTCAAATGATTACCAAAGTAAGTGATTTTTTTTTTTTTTACTTGCATTGTAAAAATATTTATAGGGAGAAATTAATTGTCTCTAATAGGTAATAATTCAAAAGAAAAATTACAATATTGGTCCCTCAAGTTTATCCTGTGTGCACAATTGGTCCCATAAATTTGAAATGAGCATCATTAGTCTCTCGAGCTTTAAAACTAAGTCGTATTAGTCCTTTTACTAACTACCGTTAGTGATGTTACTTACGTGGCTAACGGAATAATGACTTGACATAATGATGTGGCATTTTTTTTAATAAAAATTACCAAATAAATTTACACCTAACAAATTCACAAACCGGTAATTAAAACTAGAATTTGAAACTGATTCACAAACCCACCCACAATAGAGAGGGGTCAGTGGTTGTGCGAGGGGAGCAGGGAGGGGGTCAGTGGTTGTGCGAGGGGAGCAGGGACGCAGGTCAATGGTTGTCATCGACGGTGGCTAGGGCTTGGGCTGTCGCTGGCGGGGGCTAGAGCTTGGGTTTCCATTGGTGGGGGGTCAGTGTTGGGTTTCTTCAATCTTTGCCCTTCTCTCTCGTGGATGGGTTTGTGAATCAGTTTCAAATTATGGTTTTAATTTGGTACTGGTTTGTGAATTTGTTACGTGTAAATTTATTTTGTAATTTTTATTAATAAAAAATGCCATGTCATTAAAAAAATGTCAAGTCATTGTTCTGTTAGTCACGTAACACCACCAATGACAGTTAGTAAAAATACTAGTACAACTCAATTTCAAAACTTGAGGGATTAATAGTGCCCGCTTCAAACTTGAAAGACTAATTGCGCACACAGGGTAAACTTGAAGGACCAACATTGTAATTTCGCCTAATTCAAATAACAATGGGAAGGAATAAATGAGTTTTGACAAGCTTTTTATGAGTGATTTTAAAATGGGATGGTATACATTTAAACAAACTCATTTATTTAGGAGTAATTAAGGAGGCTCATTACTCTATAATTAAATGATAAATAAGTAATAAACGTAAAATGTGTCAAACGTGTATGATACGTATAAATTGTTGTTTGCCATATAAAGTTGTGAGTTTGCATCATTGTTGTATTCTTTGATAAAGGGACACACATCATTTCATTGCCAATTTTAGAATCCAACTTTTATGATTATATATATAAAAAGGAAAATGCTAACGAGTGTCCTTAGGGTACTGGTTAATAATCCATTCAAAGAAAGTTTTTATGGGAAATGCAAAAAAAAGTAATTAATATTTTGATAGCTTTTTTCATTTCCCATAAAAAATGGTATTAAAACTTTCTTAAAATGAATTATTAACGAGTGCCCTAAGGGCACTCGTTAGCATGACCCATATAAAAAAGAGTAATGCTAAAGCCACAAAACATATGAGAGAGAGTGATATTAATTATTGTAGGGACTCAATTTGTAATGGACCCTTGACAATGAAATTTGTAGATATGTGGGTAAAAAGGGCTAGGCACCAACATAGCAAACAACGGATGTCATGAAAATCATAAGGATGATGGGCTGGTTAATTTGGATAAGTATTCTCTACGTGGTAAGGCCCATGACTTTGGTTAGGTGTTTATGACAATCTTGATGATTTTAGCTAAGTCTTTGTGAGGATCCTGATGATTTTGGTTAAGTATTTGTGAAGCGTATTCGTCCTCGGCTCAGCCCGAGGATCCATTTTTCTTTGGAACTGGTTTTTTTTTTTATCTTGTTCTTTCTCCTAGGCCTCCTAAATATCAGGGGCCTCCTCTTGGTTAAATAGTATTGTTATAGTTAATCTTAGCCGTCCATTTGTCGGTCATCCGAACTTTGTGTATAAGGGTTTGTCCCATCATCTGCTTTTGCAGGCTTTATGTTAGTTCTTAGCCGCCTTTGCAGACTTTCTATTAGTTGAAGTGACCGAGGCACCTGGGTTTGCTGGTCACTTCACCATTAAAGAGGCCAGAATGTTGGTGGACCACATTTAATGGGTGATGGATATTTTCCTTTCATCAACGTCGGTTCGCCGAGGAGGTGGGCATCCTCGGCGAGGCCCCTTGAGGGTCTGGGCTTTTCCCTTTTATCCTCTGCCTCTGTATTCTCCTCGGCGCGGGCCTTGGGCCGGCTATGGAGTGGGCCTTGGTTGTTAATATTTGGGGCCCCACAATAGCCCCTCAAAATTCTGCTGCCCGTCCCCTCGGGCAGGGAGGAGGATTTTGACTTTCCCGGCATATTTTCGTGCCCTGTTGAGCGTTACCTCTCTATTAGTGTTATCGTTATTTCAGCGGCTTTTGTAACTTTCTTTTGGTGCAAAGGGACTGTCCGAGGAGTTTTTTCCTTGTTTTTACAAGTTTTTTTTTTTCTCTTTCTAGTTTGTGCTTTTCTGCCTGAGCTTCTTATTGGTTCCTCTAGGATGGGCAGGTTTAAGTCATTTGTGCTTTGGCACTCAATTTCTCGTGATTTTCGTCCCTAGTACGGCTCATTACTTAGCATTAAAGGGGTTGGCTTAGCCGTAGATTTGAGTCCGTGGTCAATACAAAGACCCTGGTTCTGCCCTGCGCTTATATCGCCCTATAGTGACTAGTTTCAACATAGGTTTGGGTCCAAGGACCATACAGTGCTTAAGCTTTATCTAACGCTTGGTAGCTAATCTGAAGTTTCTGGTTTTCCCAGAGGCTGTTGTCCGTGGACCAGGCCATGTCCATGCTTTGTTTAATATTTAGTTTTCTCATTTTTATCTAAAGTATCTGGTTTCCCCTGAGGCTTGGGTCCGAGGACCATGCAATGCCTTGGTTCTGTCCAGTGCCTAGTTTTCTCATTTTCATCTGAAGTATCTGGTTTCCCCTGAGGCTTGGGTCCGAGGACCATGCAATGCCTTGGTTCTGTCCAGTGCCTAGTTTTCTCATTTTCATCTGAAGTATCTGGTTTCCCCTGAGGCTTGGGTCCGAGGACCATGCAATGCCTTGGTTCTGTCCAGTACCTAGTTTTCTCATTTATTTACTATCTTATCTATTTACCCGTAGCTATTTAATTTTACATTGCTACAATCTATAATAAACATTAAATGAATACACTTTTCGAGCAAAAATAATCACAAATGCATGCTGGGGTTGAAGTATGAGAAGACCTTACCCTGTTCTGCTTCTTCGTTTCACGTGACTCTTTTGATTACGAGGCGTCTCTTTAGTCATTCGAGTAACGCGTTCTGACACTTCGGTGCATCATCGTTAATGAGGTGTCTCCTCATTAACGTTAGTCGTGGATTTACGAGGATCTAACGGCGGGTAAGCCTCTTGGAATTTAGGCGAAATTATTGCCTCTGGAAATCCCTCCATGGGATTTAATGCGAATTGGCTCTCACCCACTTTTTGCCCTCTATAAAAGGCGTTTTTGTAGCAACCTTTTCCTTCACACTTGACAAACCTCCGTCTTAAACTTTTCCCAGAAATATTGCCTAGAGGTTCTACAAGAAATAGCAATTTGAGCCCCTTCTAATGCATTGGCCCTTGGAAAGGGCGTTCCCAAGGATGCTGAGCCCCTATCAGGAGCCGAGGATGGCACCCCGACCCTGGATGTCATGCTGGGGTTGGGGTAGGAGAGGTCCAAAGATTCTCCTTCTTTTCAACCTAATCAGAGGTGGAACCCTCCTTGCCGTTTGGAGGAGGATTCAGAAAGAACGTAACCTCCTTCCCTTGGGTATGGGCCGCTGACCCTCCAAGCCGGCAGCGATGGGGGTGGGAGGGAAACCAGGTGGAACCCAGAAGTGGAGCCGTCCTGTGCTGCGGCCTCTTCCGCCTTCCATGATGCCTTCTTTTTTCCTTTTCCCTTTTATCTCTTCTATTTTTGCTCTTCAACGAGCCTTCTTTTCTATCTTTTGTTCCTCTGCCAGCTTTCTTTCCTCCCTTTCCTCCTCTCTTGCTTCACTTCTTTCTATCTTTTGTTCCTCTGCCAGCTTTGCTAGGCGTCTGTCTTTGTAGTTAGCTTTAGAACAAGCCCTACGGGCGTCACTTGTAAGAGATGTAACTTTTTCTTCATATATCAATAAAGAAGTAGACTTGTTTTGTCTCTTTTTTACTTTTCGCATATTCTTGTTTCTTGTGATTGTAGACTTCTGAATGAATGTTATTGCTGTAAACTGTGTCGCTCTGGTGTTTTTTTTTTTTTTTTTTTTTTTTTTTTTTTTTTTTTTTTTTTTTTTTTTAAGTGTTACTCTGGACTTTTTCACACCAACCGTCGCATTTGCTAGTGTACAAGTCCTTCCCACAGATGGCGCCAATTGTAGGGACTTAATTTTTAATGGACCCTTGATAATGAAATTTATAGATATGTGGGTAAAAAGGGCTAGGCACCAACATAGCAAACAACGAATGTCATGAAAATCATAAGGATGATGGGCTGGTTAATTTGGATAAGTATTCTCTATGCGGATAAGGCCCATGACTTTGGTTAGGTGTTTATGACAATCTTGATGATTTTAGCTAAGTCTTTGTGAGGATCCTGATGATTTTGGTTAAGTATTTGTGAAGCGTATTCGTCCTCGGCTCAGCCCGAGGATCCATTTTTCTTTGGAATTGGTTTTTTTTTTTTTTTTTTTTTTTTTTTTTTTTTTTTTTTTTTTTCCTCCTAGGCCTCCTAAATATCAGAGGCCTCCTCTTGGTTAAAGAGTATTGTTATATTTAATCTTAGCCGTCCATTTGTGGGTTATCCGAACTCTGTGTATAAGGGTTTGTCTCATCATCTGCTTTTGCAGGCTTTATGTTAGTTCTTAGCCGCCTTTGCAGACTTTCTATTAGTTGAAGTGACTGAGGCACCTGGTTTTGCTGGTCACTTCACCATTAAAGCGGCCAGAATGTTGGTGAAACACATTTAATAGGTGATGGATATTTTCCTTTCATCAACGTCGATTCGCCGAGGAGGTGGGCATTCTCGGCGAGGCCCCTTGAGGGCCTGGGCTTTTCCCTTTTATCCTCGGCCTCTGTATTCTCCTCGGCGCGGGCCTTGGGCCGGCTATGGAGTGGGCCTTGGTTGTTAATATTTGGGGCCCTACAATTATGATAGATAATCAACATTTATGATATTGAAAGCCAATGATAAGAATAGAAATATAAATATTGTTGTGTGTGTGTGTGCGCGCCCGTGATGTATTAATTATGATGGATAATCAATATTGACGATATCGAAAGCTAGTAATATATATATATATATATATATTTGAAGCCCGAAAGCTAGTAATAAGAATTGAAATATAGATATTATTGTGCACATATACTATCTCATAGTATTAATAATAGTTTTAATATATTTATTAATACTATTTCCTTATGTGACATTTAAAAGTTATGAGTTATCATGTGAGGTGGAGAAATTCATCATTAAAAAATTCAATGTTGATTTCCATAAATAAATAATAATAAAAATCCAATGTTGATATTATGTCTTCTTTCTTTTTTTTAGTGGGAGATATTATGTCTTTTGACCCCTAATAATTTATTTATTTTTTTTTTTTTTTGGGAATCCAAAACTGAAACTTTTCATTAAGGAAGGCTGTGTAAGTCAGCGAAGAATACAAGTATAAGGTCTGGTGGTACTTCTTCCATCCAGACAGACATTTGTGAAATAATGGATGCATGTCTAGCTAATGAGTGTGCTAAGCTATTACACTGTCTCCTTACAAAAGAAAACTCAACCTTGGAGAAGTGGGAAGTAAGGAATAGGATATCTACTGTCAAGTTGCCATAGTGTGCAAGTGTGTTTCCACCATTCTTTAGGGTCTTCACAAGTACTTCAAAGTCTCCTTCAAGTGTCACATTGTCAAAACCAAGCTCTAAAGCAAACTCCATAGCTCTTCTTGTTGCAAGGGCCTCTACCTCAATGACTGATGTGGGCAGAGGAATCCATTGAGAGAGTGAGGCCATGACCAGTCCAGCTTCATTACGAATCACCACCCCTATTCCAGCAGTACCATCCTCGGCAAAGGTTGCTCCATCAAAATTCAACTTGTAGCTGTGTGCCCTTGGTGCAGTCCACGTAACTGGTGTACGTTGTGCATGGGGCGAAGGCAGCACGGTAGTCGTGGTAGTGCCTTCAGTAACGGTGTCTCCATCAGAATTCAAATAGTGGTTGTGTGCCCCTGTTGTAGAGTATGAAAACAGAGAGGTATTCGTGGCAACTTCAGTCAATCGTTCCTGGGCAAACTCAATTACCTTATTAAGAGGTAATGCAGGTTTACCCATGCGTAAGTTATTTTGCCGAGTCCACAACGTCCAGATCACAGCCGCAAATAAGCTTGAATCCTTATTACCTGCAAAAATACAATGAAAGATGTCAATAAAAGAGGTGCACGCCCTGAGCGTGCCATGATTCCACTTTGGCATTGAACTCCACAAGGGCCGTAGGTCAGGGCATAGGAATAAGGCATGGACTGCATCTTCCTACTGTGTTTTGCACGCATCACAACAACCATCTGTGATGATTTTACGGCGAACCAGATTCAATTTAGCGGGCAGAGCATTTTTGCATGCCTTCCATGCGAGGTGTTTAATTTTATTAGGAACATGGAGACCCCAAATCCTATTCAATAGCGGTTTCAAAACTTCCACTTCAGACGGGCCTAGTTGTTTCCTACATTGTTCGTCATACAAGAATCTATACCCAGATTTGACTGTATACACCCCATCCGGATTGAAGGGCCACAGCAGGACATCATCTTGAATGGACCTACAGAGGCATATTTTTTATGATGGCCACAGCAGGACATCCGGATTGAAAGTTCTATCAATTGCATCCTCATTCCACACTTTATACACCGGATCAATCAAATCACTAACCATGGTTAAGCCACTCCCCTCCACCTTTGGTGAGACAAATTTGGGTGTGGCTTTGAAGGGCAACCAATTGTCCCCCTAAATATGCACTGATCTGCCCGAACCTATTCTCCACCTTGCACCACGCTTGATCGCATCACACCCCTTCATAAGGCTCTTTCAAGCATACGAAGCATTGGCTGGTACTTTGGCTTCCATCACAGATGTATTAGGGAAGAATTTAGCTTTAAAAACTCTGTAAAACAAGGATCTTGTGTCATGAAGAAGTCTCCATGTTTGCTTAGCCAAAAGTGCATCATTAAAAAGGGAGAGATCTTTAAATCCCATGCCTCCATGTTTTTGGCTTGCACAAATCTAGCCACTTCACCCAATGAATTTTGTGATTATCCCCACATTGTCCCCAAAAGAACCTGCGAATCAAGCTTTCGATCTCATTGCAAAGTGAAATAGCCAATTTGAATCAAGCCATGGTGTATGTGGGGAGAGCCTATGCCATGGCCTTTATTAAAAATTCTCTCCCCACTTTGCTAAGCAATTTAGCTTCCCAACCTTGAATCTTCTTCCACACTTGTTGTTTGATATGTGTAAAACTATCCCTTTTTTTTCCCGGCCAACAAGAGAGGGAAGGCCTTAATCCATTTGTGTGAATGAGGATATAGATAGACTTGATATTTTTTTAGTATATTTAAGATTATGTGAAAGCTCGAAAATGTGTTGAAAAACACAAGAGCTGTTTAGACCCCCAAATTAAAATTACGGCTCAATAGATTTTACACAACTTTAATACGAAGTGCGGAATAGTGTAAAAGCGAGCGGATGAACAAGTAAGCTACTCTAATCCATAAACTAAGCAACACAGCAGTATAATGGAATTAAACAAGAGTAGGGAAGAAGGATGCAAACACAGAAAACACCGAGACGTGTTCTCGAAGAGGAAACCGAAGAACTCGGCGAAAAACCTCTCCGCCGCCCTCCAAGCGGAAATCGATCCACTAGACAATCAGTTGGGATACATGGGTTAGCAAAAGACCCTCCAAGCCTAGTCTACCCGCTGTACCTAAGCCCTCCAAGCTCCTACTCCAACAAGGCTTCTCGGAACCGTGTCTTGTCCTAGTTATCCGGATCCCGCAACAAGCTCCATGTTGCATCTGCCATTCAAGGCTTCTTCCAATGCTTCCCAGCAGCACCAAAACGTCACACAGCACTCACAAGGTGTGGTAAGTGTTTGGGCTATCAACCTCTCTAAGATATGGATAATGGAGAGGGAAGGGTTGAGGAAATACCACAAGCAAATGTATAGAGAAAGGTGGGGAAGACAATCTCTAATTATCAATGTGTTTGGCTAGGGTTTTCTCTCTGAAGCATTCCTCAACAATTGTGGGTAATGATGGTATATATAGGAGAGGTGCAAAAGGTGTGACTCAAAAAGTACAGGCTGGCAGAACAGCTAGTCTCGCGGGTGTCTCGCGGGAAGGCCTTACCCGCGAGATACTCGCGAGACACAGTTGTCTTCACCTGGCCTGACTCTTCACATTCCAGCATGTGCCTGGCACATGGTTTACTTCGCGGGATGCTTGGTCGCGAGATACCCGCGAGAATTCTTCAGTTCTTCAAATGCTTGAGTCTTCAAACACACTCTCTATCACACAACCCTTACAACAAGTCCCACAACAAATACAGGGTTTTAAACGATTGAACATAATTACAATCAAATTTGGCACGGAATAAAAGCCAACAAAAACACAGTTGTAAATCACAACTTTACAATCTCCCCCTTTGGCTATTCCGTGACAAAACCCTAAAACAGACTCTAGACTTAAACGTGAGTTTGGGAACAAAGGCAAAACTCACTCACACCTAATTCTAGATTCTGAAGTGCTCTTGAAACATATGAACAAGTAACTCCTGAAACACAACAACACAATAACATCATTGTATGCAGAAAACTTGAAAACATATGGAGCAATAATAGCATGATCGAGCAAAACGAAATAGAAACACTAGATCATGGCAAGATCAAACAAGTAATCACTATACAGAAGCAATTACTATGCTCATTCACACATGGAACAAACATCCGGATTTGCAAGAAGATACGCTCAATTGAAGAGAGTCACTTGCAACTCCAACACTCAACCAATGCGAAATACACGAAGTATTTGCATCTAGGAACAATCCTACTAGGGCACACGAGTGTTCATCACTCAACCAATGCATAGAACGTATATGCATCTAGGAACAATCCTACATGGGCACAAGAGTGATGTACTTGAAGTAGAATGCATGACATTGAACAACAAGTAAACATGCATGAAGGTTGCATAGGCAAGATATTGCAAATGCATGGCACAAACCACAAAGACCTACAAACCAATACATGAAACAAACCCTTAAAGCTTACATAAGCAACATGGGTACATGCATAAAAGTGCCACATAGCATATATGCCACAAAGCATAGAAATTTAAACACAAACTACTGAAAATATACTGAATATACTGAAATTAATACTGAGGTTAAAGCATAAGTGTCAGAACTATAATTCAAAAAAAAACAGTAAGACAGTAATCATAAACCAAAAAAAACTAAAAGAAACCCGTCTGTAAAACCAATAACCAATATCAACTATAGCTATGTGTCTAGGTGTCTAGGCTAAGCTTCCCCTAAGGCTGTGCAAGCTCTTGTTCAGCAGCTCCCCCTCAAAATTTTCTCCCCCTTTTTGACCGGAATGGCCAAAGGACTAGATCTGGTCGGAGTCGGAGTCTGATCCATGTGTAGGAGAGAGGCTCTGAATTTGGGCTGACAATGTGGTGATCTGCTCCTGGAGGTATGCAAACTGATCCGCTGTGTGCTGTACATGAGTGTCAAGCACTGTGGACATGTGATCCATCTTAGCTAGGATCTGATCAAGCTTGCTGAGACCTGGTGTTTGTGTTGAAGATGATGGCTGTGCAGTCTCTGGAGCAGAAGTAAACCTGTCAATCTCCTCCTCTGTATCCCCACCCTCATCTGGTGCATCCTGAGGCACGACCCGAGGTGGTGGAATGAGATGAGCACCAGTCTTGGGGCCTTTAATATGTGCAGTGCTCCGAGTCAGAGTGTTTGCACCAATGGGGTAATCCCTCTGAACAACCGTAAGGCCACTAGGAAACTTCAGCTTCGTCTTGGCAATGAACCCCATGATCAGTGAAGGAAAAGGCATTATGGTTCGGGAATTTTGCTTTGTAATGCTCTTTTTCAGGATATGGAAGATGTGGCTGCAGATATCGATTTCCTTGTGAGTGAAGAGATCGTAGAGAAACCTTGTCCTTGGAGCTGATAAGGTGGTGAGGTTGGTGACTGGGTACAGGTTATGGATCATAACATAGCTCAAAGTCCTCATTTCTGGAGAGAACTTAAGAGTATCCATTGAGGATTTCTTTGGAACCCCACCAAGAGTGGATATCATCTCCGTGATAGACCCCAATCTCTCATCATATTGCACCATCATCGGCTGTGAGGTAGGACGGATTTCCAGAAGATCTTGAATGCTATCCCTTGTTATCTCAAATTCTTTGTGCCTCACCCAGCAGATTATTTTGTCTTCTTCCACAGCAGCATTGGAGAAGAACTCTCTGATTATTTCCGAGTATACTGTCCCAATTGGATTCAGCAATTTGGTCCATGTTCTTTCTTTGAGTGCATCTGGAATGCATGTGTGCTCAAGTTCCTCCAATTGGACCACCCTTTCCATTACAATGGTTGCTTTCTTGTAGCAATCATTATACTTCATATCTGCTTCCGCGGATTTGAAGTGATCGGATTCAGTGCGAGCACGCTTAGGGGTCTTCTTCTTTGAGGCAGCATGCTTGGTGGGAGACATCTGCACAGGTAGACATAACACACATAGCACAAGTGCACAAAATATAAGAACAAAACTTGATTAGATTCAAGTTAGTTTAAATCAAAATGTGATACTTCCAAAAACAGAGTAACATTCAAAACAGGGCATGACCAATTCATATACGCATGCTACACACCATACATCGTTAAACTAAAACACAAATGCATGAACAAAAAGACATTTTGCATGAAATTAAATTATTGTGCAAGTGTGTGTTTGTGTGTACGCATATGTGTGTGTAACATGAAATGCATGAGTGTGTGCCTAGAGAGTGCCTAGGTGTTTGCCAAGTGAGTGCACCAAGTGCAAAGTGTAATGCATACATGATCAAAGATCAATTCTAGACCAAAACATGGTAAGTTATATGAAAAACTTGAAATTGTGACTCACTTGAGACCAATTAGGCACAACAATGTCATTTAGACATTTAATCAAACACCTAATGTGCGTGACAACACTTTGAGTATGAACAATGCATGAACATGGTAAAATCTTGCCTAAATACATGATAAAATGCCACAAGGGGCCAACATAGATGCAACAAGATTAAATGCAACAAAACCCAATCAAAAATTTGGCAAGAACAACCCCCAATTTTGAAAAGCAACCCAACATTTCGAAAATCCCCAATTATGACAACCCTAACCACAAAAACTGCAAAATCTAAGTAAAAACTTAAAAAGAAGTGATTAATCAACATACCTTGAAGAAGAAAATGCAGAAAAATCTTGATTTGGAGAGGGATTTGATGGAATAGTGTTTTTGGGTTGAGAGAGTTTCGAAGAAGTGTAAGGAGGGAAGTTTGATATGTTTTGAAAAACTGTCACATCAGCCCTATAAAACTGAAAACACGCGTTTTTCGCGGGATAGGGAGCCGCGAGACAGTCGCGAGACAATCGCGAAAGGTGCCACTGAAGCACAAAATTCTCGCGAGAAGCGCTAAGTCGCGAAACAGTCGCGAGACAGTCGCGATATTCTCTGTCTGAATTTGAGAAAATTCCAGTTTTTGCCAAACAGCATTTCGCGAGAAGCTGTTGGTCGCGAGACAGTCGCGAAAGTCTCTGTATGACAGGATGAAAAATTATTTCCCTCAAAACTTTTTCACGGGAAGCAGCTTAGTCGCGAGCTTCTCGCGAAATAACCTCTGAACTAGATTTTTGAAGAAAAACACACAAAAAGCATTTTGACCAAAAAGAAACACAAGAGAGTATAAAATTACTTTCAAAAACTAATAAAACTCACAAAAATCTTTTTGGATTTGATCAACAAGTTCATGGGCAATCACATCACATTTGGACATATACAATCACACAAATGAGATAGGCATTGATTGAATCAACAACTTGTGTGTTGTGTGTGAGTATCAAATGTGAAATAGTCCTTAGACCAGAGCGAAGCTTCAATGATCAATTCACGCGAGTCATACACAACTGATACGAAATCATGTGGACTATCTCCATTATAGAAATGAGTATATATGACCTCCCACACATTGAAAACATAACATAGAAGCTTTTCATTTGGCTTCTTATAACTTATAACAATTGGTTCTTTTTCATTTTGATTGGACAGAACATCTCATTTTGAGGAAGGTGCTTGAAATTTATGATATTTCAACATTGATGAGAAGCCTTTGGCTTTTTGAGCACCATAACATTTACTTTAAAATGAGTCGCTTTCCCTTTTTCCTAGTCAAATACTAGTGTGTGCGACAGGCTTTTGCAGCTCAATATCTCTTTTCATTTGGAGATTTACAATTTGAGAGCTCTTTTTGCAAAAACATAAAAATAAAGTGGGAAGAGATATAGACACAAGTCTATGCAAGTATCAAGACCAACAAGACTATTGACCAATCATTCATGACAGGCCTGAAGATCTATTTACAACAGTCACACATAGTTTTCAGGGTTTCTTCCACACAGAAAAGAGTGCATACGAACAAGCAAAGATCGTAAATGCACTATGCCATAAGTACGAAGGTACTAGGCCAAACTCACATGAGATATGCACAAAACAAGTGATCAAACTTTTGAGATTTTTCAATTTTTATGGGTTTTTGAATTTTTTGAAACACACCCAAAACAGAACAGGAAAAGTAAGATCAACAAAGATGGGTTTAAACAAAAAAAAAACGAAATTAATGCATGAAATGATGCATCTACAAATGTCCCTACACATGGAAAGAATTGATGCATGGACATATTATAATGCTTATGCATGGGTACCCCTCTTCACCCACACGTCACGTGCGTTTGGGGTGATATCCTTGACGGATTGGGTACGAGAGTTGGGACTTTCAAACCTCCTTGTGAAACTCTCCATGCAAGTGGTGAAGGCACCTATCATCTTCATCATGTCTGTCACTCCGGGATCACAATTTTGGCTTCTTGAGTTCCCACCGCTCCAAGCTCTATTGTCATTTCTTCTTCCTCGTGACCGCGGTGCGCTTGCATTGTTGTCTGCTCTCAACTTTTGGCAGTTTGGTCTAGTATGTCCTCGCAGCCCGCAATAGTGACATACATAATCTGTTCTAGGACCCCGTTGAGGTCTTGAAAGAGATCTTGCTCTGGTTTCATGTCTTCCTACAGATTGATTTCGGGGCTTGTTCACCATCCGTTGCTCAATTACCTTCTTCTTTTCAACCTTAACAATCTCAGGAACGGCCTCCTCTACAATTTGTTCTACGGCCTTCACAAATTTTACTTCTTTGGTAGCTTTGACTGATGAGCTACTCACTCCAGTATATCCCAATCCGGACTTGTCCGAGGAATGTTTTTGGGATGAGATAACATCATTCAACTTTCTGGAGGAGACCCTATCTACCTTGGCTTGTGCTTGAACCACCTCTTGTTCAAGAAATCTGATCTTTAAGTAAGCTTCTGACAGCTCACCATTCATCTTTTCTATCTCGCATTTTGCCTCCCTATGTCTGACCATGAGGCTCCGGTAATCTTCCTCAGCCTTCTTCATTTTTCTGACGGCCGCCTTGGCTACCCTTGCATATTCTCCCGACTTCTCAAGGAGTAATGAGTAGTTTTCTTGAAGATTAGCTGCACTCTCATCCTTTTCTTCATCTGATTCTTCAACAATTCCAACGGACTCTGAATCAGAATGCTCACCAAGTTCCTTCACAAGTGCACCCAAGTCATCCGAGGAGTCTACATGATCAATGGTCATGAATGCGGAGTAGTTTCCCTCACCGTCACAGCTCTCTTCCGAATCAGTATCAGAAGAGTCAGAATCACTGAGCGTTGTAGCATAAGCTTTCCCTTTTCCCCTCAAAAAGTTCGGACACTCCTTCTTTAAATGTCCATGGCCATTGCACTCATAGCACACAATGTCTGAAGAAGGTTGATAATCCTTCCCTTCTTTTCCCTTAAACTCTTTCTTGTCACTTCTTGACGGAGAGAACTTTCCTCTATTGAAAGGTTTTCCACTGTTCTTCATTTTCAAAAACTTGCGGAAGTTCTTTGCAAGATATGCTACTTCCTTCTCCACACCATCTTCTTCGGAGGAATCATTTATTCTTTCGGTGATGGTTTTAAGAGCAAGCGATTTGCTCGTCTTATGGGAAGGCAGTCCCAGCTCATACGTTTGAAGAGACCCAATCAGCTCTTGAATCTTAATCTCATCCAGGTCTTTGCTTTCTTCTATGGCTGTAACCTTTGCTCTAAAACTTTCGGGTAGGGACCTCAAAATTTTTCTCACCACCTTGGTGTCTTCAATCTTCTCCCCAAGATTGAGTTTAGCAATGACAATTTCATTTAGCTTCCCATAGAATGAATCAAATGGTTCATCATCACCCATCTTGAGTTCTTCAAATTTGGTGGTAAGCATCTGAAGCTTCGTGTCCTTAACTTTCTTTGTACCCTCATAGGTAGTCTCCAAAATCTCCCAAGCTTCCTTGGCTACTGTCATATGAGAAATCCTGTGGAATTCATCAGGGGACACACCACAAAAAATTGCATTTAAGGCCTTACTATTAGCATTGGCCGCTGCTAGAGCAGCCTTATCCCAAGTGGACTTAGGAGCCTCCGGCTTAGTCCAACCTATCTCAACCGCATCCCAAACGGTATCATCAATAGAGCATAAAAATGCTCTCATTCTAACTTTCCAGAATGCATAATTATTTCCATAAAAAAATGGTGGAACATTGAGCGATTGAGACCGGTCCATCTCAACAAGGGTCAAGGATCACACTTAGGTAATTAAACCTCAGCAAGTGTACCCGCTCTGATACCAATTGAAAGCTCGAAAATGTGTTGAAAAACACAAGAGCTGTTTAGACCCCCAAATTAAAATTACGGCTCAATAGATTTTACACAACTTTAATACGAAGTGCGGAATAGTGTAAAAGCGAGCGGATGAACAAGTAAGCTACTCTAATCCATAAACTAAGCAACACAGCAGTATAATGGAATTAAACAAGAGTAGGGAAGAAGGATGCAAACACAGAAAACACCGAGACGTGTTCTCGAAGAGGAAACCGAAGAACTCGGCGAAAAACCTCTCCGCCGCCCTCCAAGCGGAAATCGATCCACTAGATAATCAGTTGGGATACATGGGTTAGCAAAAGACCCTCCAAGCCTAGTCTACCCGCTGTACCTAAGCCCTCCAAGCTCCTACTCCAACAAGGCTTCTCGGAACCGTGTCTTGTCCTAGTTATCCGGATCCCGCAACAAGCTCCATGTTGCATCTGCCATTCAAGGCTTCTTCCAATGCTTCCCAGCAGCACCAAAACGTCACACAGCACTCACAAGGTGTGGTAAGTGTTTGGGCTATCAACCTCTCTAAGATATGGATAATGGAGAGGGAAGGGTTGAGGAAATACCACAAGCAAATGTATAGAGAAAGGTGGGGAAGACAATCTCTAATTACCAATGTGTTTGGCTAGGGTTTTCTCTCTGAAGCATTCCTCAACAATTGTGGGTAATGATGGTATATATAGGAGAGGTGCAAAAGGTGTGACTCAAAAAGTACAGGCTGGCAGAACAGCTAGTCTCGCGGGTGTCTCGCGGGAAGGCCTTACCCGCGAGATACTCGCGAGACACAGTTGTCTTCACCTGGCCTGACTCTTCACATTCCAGCATGTGCCTGGCACATGGTTTACTTCGCGGGATGCTTGGTCGCGAGATACCCGCGAGAATTCTTCAGTTCTTCAAATGCTTGAGTCTTCAAACACACTCTCTATCACACAACCCTTACAACAAGTCCCACAACAAATACAGGGTTTTAAACGATTGAACATAATTACAATCAAATTTGGCACAGAATAAAAGCCAACAAAAACACAGTTGTAAATCACAACTTTACATTATGTATTATCCTATTTGCATGTTTATGAAACTATGTGGTTTTGAATAGAAATGGATAAAATTCTTCTTGTCATGGAATAGCTAGTCTTCATGTTCCTCTAGCTTCCTCTGAAATTTTTCTCCCCCTTTTTGACCGGAATGGCCAAAGGAGCTAGAACTGATCAGACTCTGAATCTGATCCCCGCGCCATGGACAAGTCGTCAATCTATGAAGACAAAGCAGTGATCTAGCCCTGGACGTAGGCAAACTAGGTCGCAGTGTGCTGCACATGGGAGTCTAGCATGGTGAACATCTAAGCCACTCTAGCTAGGAGGCGATCAAGCCTGTCTGATCCTTGTTCTGGTGTAAAAGAGGATGGTTGTGCTAAAGTCTCTAGAACAGAAGTGAATCTATCAACTCCTCTTCTGTATCTCCACCCTCGTCCTCAACACGATCCTGTGGTATCGTATGCACACCTGTTTTGGAGCCTTGATGTAGGCTATGCTCCTGGTGACTCTGTGAGCACCAATGGGATAGTCCCTTTGAACTACCATCAGTCCACTTGAGAGTTTGAGCCTTGTCTTCGCAATTAGGCACATAATCAATGAGGGGAAAGGCATCACAGTCCTTGAATTCTACTTCTCAATGCTCTTTGTCAACACATGGAAGATATGACCACAAATATCTATCTCTTTGTGGGTAAAGAGATCATACAGAAATCTTGTCCTTGGAGCAGATAATGTGGTAAGATTGGTGACCGGATATAGGTTATGGATCATCACATATGCCAAAGCCCTTATCTCCGGTGAGAATGGAATTGTGTTCATGAATGATTTCTTCGGTGTGCCACAAAGTATCCTTATCATTTCATCAGTAGAACCCAATCTATCCTTATATTGCACAGTAATTGGCTGTGAGGGAGGACGAACCTCAAAAAAACCTTGGATGATCTCCCTTGTAATCACAAATTCTTTGTGCCTTACCCAGCACTCGATACGATCCCCTTCAACAGCAACATTGGAGAAAAACTCCTTGAATATTTCTGAGTAAACAACCCCAACCAGGTTCAACAACTTGCTCCAAGTTCTTTCTTTGAACACCTCAGGTATGAAAGTACCCTAAAGATATTCCAATTGCACGACCCTTTCCATGATGATCGTTTTGTCCTTATAGCAGTCATTATACTTCATATCAGCTTCAGCAGACTTGAAGTTATCAGAATCAATGTGTGCATGTTTGGAAGTTGGTTTCTTGGTGGCTGCATGCTTAGTAGGAGCCATCTGTACAAAGGAACACAACACAGAAAAGAACCAAGTGTGGAAACACAAGACAGAACACAAAACTTGATTAGATTTAAGTTAGTCCAAATCAAAAGTAAAACACACCAAACAGAGCATAACTAACTCAAGGCAGAGTAAATAAACTCAAACAACATGCTAAAGGTGTTCAACCAAATAAGCTTAAACACAAAGCATGATTCAAGTAACTGTGCATATGTGTGTCTGTGCTGAGCATGTGCTGATGCATGTGTGTGCAGCATGTGATGCATGGGGATGCAGCATGAGATGCATGGGGTGTGCCTAGAGGGCCCTAGTGTGTGCCTAGTGTGTGCAACATGGGCAAAGTGTGTGAAACACATACTTAGATATCAAAACAAGTGAAACAGGTTCAAACAAATGTAAATGCAAAAATTGGAATGCACTTGAATCCAATTTAGCACAAAAATGTCACTAGGACATTTTGTCGAACACCTGACATGCAACAATGCATAACTGTTATGAAGAATGCATGAACAAATTGAAAAATGCCTTAATACAACCTTTAAATGCCTCAAGGGGCCAACACAGATGCACAAACAACAAATGAGACTCAGCCCAATCAAGGATTTTGAAAAAATTTCACAAAAACTAAGAATCCTAACCCGTTTTCAAAAAATCCCCACTTAATAAAACCCTAAGTTAAAATCTATAAAATTGAATGAAAAATGAAAGCAATGTTTAGAAAGACATACCTTGAAGTGAATTTGTAGAGGTTTTTTGCTTGAAAATGATGGGGTTTTAAAGAAAACTAAGTTTTGGGTTGAAGGGGTACGAGACAGTCTAAGCGAGGCAAAGTCTAAGTGTTTGACAAACTGTCACATCTGCATTATAAAACTGAAAATAAGTGTTTTTCGCAGGTTAGGCAATAGTGAACCAGTCGCGAGTCAGTCGCAAAAATGACTACTGAAGCTAAAACGCTTTCGCGAGAAGCTTTTGGTCGCGAAATAGTCACGATACAGTCGCGAGACTTTCTGTGTGAAATAAAAAATTTTCAGGTCTTTGCCTAAAAACATTTCACGAGAAGTGTTTAGTCGCGAAATACTCGCGAGGCAGTAGCGAGAGTTTTTGTATGCAAATGTGACTTTTTAATTTCCCTCAAGCACATTTCGCAGGAAGCTCTAAGTCGCGAGCTTCTCGCGAAAAGACCTCTGAACCAGTTTTTGAAGAAAAACATAAAAATGCATTTTGAACAAAACTGAAAACACGAAAGTATAAAATCACTTTCAAAAACATATAAAACACTCAAAAATCTTTTTGGGTTTGATCAGCAAGTATTTGAGCATACACATCACATTTGAACATGTACAATCACACAAATGAGTTAAGCATTATCTGAACAAAGTCTTGTGTGTTATGTGTGAGTATCGAATGTGGAATAGTCCAAAGACCAGAGTAAAACTTCAATGATCAATTCAATCAAGGCATACACAATTGGTACGAAATCACATGGGCAATCTTAATTATAGAAATGAGCATATATGACCTCCCACAAGAAAATGATTACAAAACTTAGAAGCTTTTCATTTGGCTTCTGCATAAATCTTAACAATTAATCATTTTTGGATAATACATCTCTTTTTGAGATTGGTGCTTGAAATTTTTGATATTTCAACATTGCGAGTTAGCCTTTGGCTTTTTGAGCACCATACATTTCAACACAAAAGTCGCTTTCCCTTTTTCCTAGTCAAATACTAGTATGTGCGATAGACTTTTGTAGCTCAATATCTCTTTTCATTTGGAGATTTACATTTGGTGAGCTCTATAGCAAAAACATAAAAATAAGTGGGAAGAGATATAGGCACAAGTCTATGCAAGTATTAAGATCATCAAGACTATTGACCAATCATTCATGACAAGCTTGAAGATCTATTTACAACAATCATACATAAATTTCAAGATTTCTCCCACAAATATTTATGTGCATACAGTACAAGCTAGGCTCATAAATGCACTACGCCATTAGTACGAAGGTTCTAGGCCAAACTCACATGTGATACACACAAAAACAAGAGATCAAACTTTTTGAAGACTTTTCAATTTTTATGGGTTTTTGAATTTTGAACACACTCATAAACAAAACAAGAAAAGTAAGGTACAAAACAAGAAGAAAAAATTGGTAAAAGAGACATGCTATAAACAGAGATCAATGCATGATATGATGCATGAACCTATGATACTAAGCATTGGAAGTATTAATGCATGGACATAGGAGATAATCATGCATGAGTATCCCTCTTCACCCACACATCACGTGCGTTCGGGGTGATATCCCTATAGGATTGGGTACGTGAATTGTGACCTTCAAACCTGTTGTTGAAGTTTGCCAAACATGTGGTGAATGCCTCAATCATCTTTATTACATCCATCACACCGGAATCTCCATTTTGACTTCTTGGTTGCCCAACAATCCAATTTCTCCTGTCATCTTTTGGTCCTCTTGACCTTTGATCCCTAGCATTATTCAATGCTCTCAACTTATGACAACTGGGTCTGGTGTGTCCTTGAATTCCACAATGATGGCATACATGGTTCGCTCTTGGGCCTCTTTGTGATTTTGGAGGTGATCTCCCTTTGGCTTCAGACCTGACGGTTGATTGGTTGCGAGGCTTGTTCAACACCCTTTGCTCAGCCATATTCTTCTTCTTCTCTACATTGGCTTTCTCAATAGTAGGGACAACTCCTTTTGATTCTTTTGCCTTCACAAAGTTTACTTCCTTGGTTACCTTGATACTCGAACTACTTTCTCCAGTATATCCTAACCTAATTTTGTTAGAGAAAGATTTTTGTGAAGAGATGACATCATCAAGCTTCTTGGTAGAGACTCAGTCTACTTTGGCATTTGCTTGAACCACTTCAAGCTCAAGAAATTTTAACTTTGTGTAAGCCTCGGTTAACTCACCATTCAACGTCTCAATCTCACACTTGGCCTCCTTATATCTTACTAGGAGACTTCTATAGTCCTCCTCTGCTTTCTTCATGTTCTTTACAACCGCCTTGGCCACCCTTGCATACTTTCCCGACTTCTCAAAGAGAGAGTTGTAGTTCTCTTGAAGACCTGATGTATCTTCATCTACTTCAGCATCCAATTCTTCTACAATTCCCACAGATTCCTCATCACTATGCTCCCTAAGTTCTCGAACAAGCAAATTCAGGTCTTCTGAAGATTCAACATGAGCAATAGTCATAAATGCTGAGAAATTCCCTTCTTCATCACAGCTGTCCTCCGAATCTAAATTGGAAGAATCCGAATCACTGAGAGTTATGGCATATGCCTTGCCCTTCATTCCCAAATAATTAGGACATTCTCTTTTGACGTGTCCATGTCCATTGCACTCGAAGCAAGTGATTCCTTGAGTAGATTGAGACTCCTTCCCATCTTTCTTCCTAAATTCCTTCCTATCACCCTTGGAGGATGCAAACTTTCCTCTGTTGAAAGGATTCCCACTATTGTTCATCTTCAGAAATTTTTGAAAGTTCTTTGCAAGGAATACTGCTTCCTTCTCCACATCATCCTCTTTTAAGGAGTTGCCCATTCTCTCGATGATGGTTTTAAGAGCAAGGGATTTGCTCGATTTATGAGAAGGCAGTCCCAGCTCATATGTTTGGAGAGATCCAATTAACTCTTGGATTTTGATCTCATCCAAGTCTTTACTCTCTTCTATAGCTATGACTTTTGCTTTGAAACTCTCCGGTAAAGACCTCAAAATCTTTCTCACCACCTTAGAATCTTCAATCTTCTCTCCAAGATTGAGTTTGGCAATTACAATCTCATTGAGCTTTCCATAGAAAGAATCAAAAGCCTCATCATCTCCCATCTTAAGTTCTTCAAACCTGGTGGTCAGCATTTGAAGCTTCGTGTCCTTGACTTTCTTGGTACCCTCATAGGTTATTTCAAGGATCGTCCAAGCTTCCTTAGCTGTCTCTACATGCGATATCCTGTGAAACTCATCAGGCGACACACCACAGAATATAGCATTAATGGCCTTACTATTCGCATTAGCCAATGCAAGAGTTGCCTTGTCCCATTCGGACATGGCAATAGTGGGTTTAGCATACCCATTCTCTACGGAATCCCATATGGACTCATCTATAGCACACAAGAAAGCCCTCATTTGGATCTTCCAAAAAGTATAGTTGCCTCCATCAAAGAATGGTGGGGCATTAAGAGATTGTGACCGGCCCATCACAAATGACACTCGGGTATTTAAACCACAGCGAGTGTACCCACTTTGATACCAATTGAAAGTTTGAAAATGTGTTCAAAACATAATAGCTGTTTAGACCCCCAAATTAAAGTTACGGCTCGATTAATTTTACACTAACTTAATACTAAGTGACGAATAGTGTAAATGCGAGCAGATAAACAAACCAATTACTCTAATCCATAATCAAAGCAACACAGCAGTAAAATGGAATGTAAAAGAGTAGGGAAGAAAGATGCAAACACAATATAACATGCTGATGTGTTATCGAAGAGGAAACCGAAGAACTTGGCAAAAAACCTCTCCGCCGCCCTCCAAGTGGTAATCGATCCACTAGAGAATCAGTTGGGATACATGGGTTAGCAAGAAACCTTCCAAGCCTAATCTACCCGCTATACCTAAGCTCTCCAAGCTCTTACTCCAACAAGGCTTCTCGGAACCGTGTCTTGTCTAGCTCTCAGATCCCGCAACAAGCTCCATATTGCATCTGCCATCCTTGGCTTCTTCCAATGCTTCCTAGCAGCACCAAAACCTCACTTGACACTCTGAAAGGGTGTGGTAAGTGTTTGGGCTATCAGCCTCTCAATGGTATGGAATTGGAGAGGTAGGAGTTAAGGAAATCCACAAGCTTTTGTGTAGAGGATTGTGGGTATAACAATCTCTAACTCTCAAGGTGTTTGGCTAGGGTTTTCTCTCTGAAGCACTCCTCAACATTTGTGGGTAATATGGGTATATATAATGTGGGTATAGAAAGTGTGTATCAAATAGTATAGACTGGTAGAACAAAATGTCTCGCGGGTGTCTTGTGGGAAGGCCTTCCCCGCAAGCTACTCGCGAGACACAGCTGTCTCCATCATGTACTGACTCTACGCATTCCAGTCATGTGCAAGACACATGCTTCACTTCTCAGGAAGCTTAGTCGTGAGATACTCGCGAGAAATCTTCTGGCTTCAATTGCTTGAGTCTTCACACTCTCTCTCTAACACACAACCCTTACAATCACATCCCACAATAAATACAGGGTACAAAAGATTGAATATAATTACAATCAAATTTGGCATGGAATAAAAGCCAGCAAAATACATATTTGTAAATCACAACTTTACACATAACCTAGGTCCTTTCCAATTGAAAAATATTGATACACACACCAAAATGTTTATAACAATGTAGGTTCTTTCCACTATGATAATACATGAGGCAGAAGCAACAAAAAGAAGGGGAGAAATATGACCCAACTTAAATTTGGACATAACACTTGGATCTTTCCACTACAAAATATAATACATCAGGCTAAAACAACAAAACCAAAGGGAAAAGTATTACAAAACATATATTCTAGATGTAACTCATCAAAACCACGATAAGAACAAGAGAAGGACTTACCAATCAAAGCAGGAAACCTTCTTTTGTTTTCAACCTTGTCAGCATGGTTGCTTACCTACTTAAGCTTGACTACTTTAACGATAAATATGCACTAGAGGATATTGGGAAATTTAGACCCCGGTTGATAGAATTAACAAGTTTTAAATCCAAGTTGTTAATTAGATTTATTATGAATAAAACTTGTTAAAAACGAACAAACATCAATATCATGTCAATAATCATGTAGCGAAAAAATAAATAAGATAAGATATGATGACCCAGGAAAACCAATGAAACCAACTAGTTTCATAGTAAAAAACCTGGGGGGAAACCTTCCCAAAAAGCAATCCACTATAGTAAAGAGAAGTTTCAGATCTAGTACAAAACCTTTGTCCCTAGACTCTACAATCCTCGTAGATGAACTCACAGCAGAAACCTTCTACCGCTTCAAAACCTCTGAACTCTTCAATATATAAACGCCACCCTTTGTGTTGCACAGATCCCAATACATGACTAACTCCTTTGCATGAATCCCAATACGTGACTCACTCACCAACTTGAGGAAGAAGAATGTTGGCTGCAAAGTTCTTCATTTCATCAACAATAAAGATCAAGAAGCACTTGGTTACAAAACCCTAAGGCGCAAAGACGCAGTAACTCCTTTCAGAGAGAATAAGGCATCGGTCACTTTTTGCATATGTTCTCCTTGTATTCTCTTATGTGACGACCTCTAAAATAAGCCTTATATAGGTCTAGGGTTGTGAGAAAAGAAACCCTATACAAATACATATACTCGGCCCAAAAACAAAAATCTGAATTCCCGTAACCTCGATCGATCGGGAGGTGTCGAGGAGGTGTCGAGATTTAAACCTTGATAGATAGCTAGCTGTCGAGGAGGTGTCGAGAAGTTGTCGAGGGGACAGGAGCTTTCTCAATCGATCCACCAGCTGTCGAGAAGGTGTCGAGATTGCGATAAGAAAACACCTTAAGAGCTCGATAGATAGCTAGCTGTCGAAAGATGTCGAGAAGCTGTCGGGCTATCTGTCCACAGGTGTCCGTAGGTGCCAAGATATCTGTCCAGCTTTAATGAACACATTTTCTTCACTTGTTTCTTGGTCCAATCTTCATGGCTTTAATACTAGACTTGAACAACATGTTCATTGAAGTATTAAACACATCCTAGATCTACTCAATTACAAGTAAAGTGCGTTTTGTTAAAAGGATTAGCCAATTTACATAAATAAGTGACACTTAACAAGTGAACACACATATGTCCTAACAATCTCCCCCTTTGGCAATCTGTGACAAAACCACAACAAACAAATGAACATATGAGAGAAGTCATAAATCACTCAACTCATATTCACTTGTTGAATACAATAAAATCTATCCTAACACAAACTCTTGAAAAACTTTTCAAGAAGAGAGTTTATGGCAAGTAGACTTTGACAACCTGTTTTTCTGAAACACTTTAAACAAAACTCATCAAGGCATCTTGTGTGAAACAGAAATAATAGATTGCATACAATTATAAGAAACATATGTATAAAGAAAGAAAAGAAACAACACATGTAAAGGTAGGTGAAAGAAACATACATCAGCATATAAAGAAGATAAGCACAATGTATGTAAACAATGGTCATAAGACCCAATGTACAAGAAGAAGGAAGTAAGCACTCCCCCTAACAAGATGAAACACATCTCCCCCTTACAAATGAATGTATTTCTCCCCCTAACTTGTAGAATCTTAAACAAAAACCACAAAGTCTCCACAATTTCTCCACCTTACATGTAGAATCTTAAAAAAGAAACCACATATTCTCCCCCTTTTTGTCATGATTGACAAAGTGTACAAGAAGCTAGAAAGCTTCACCCGAGAAACTTAAAGATGATCAAGGGGGCACAAAGAAATCCATATAAATGCATGAATGTAATGAAACAAGATGTTATGAATGACAAGATAAAAGAAGGATGCAAAACATACGAAAAAACAAATCTCTCAACAAGAAAAATGTTAAGCACATAAATCCCAAAAAACACACACACACTAAATAAGTCTAACCAATTTTATATTTCAAAAACAAGTCAAGACAGTTTAGTGAGCATACATAAGCACATGTAATCACTTGTGATGGCCAAATCACATTATACCTGCACATGTATCAAAAGTAGATAAGAATATTGCATGTTGTGTGTGAAAAATATCGCAAGATTGCATATGTGTATACATGTTATGATGATCTGAGATATGAGAAAATAACTTTAACTCACACACAATCATAACTATTTGATGGGGACTATCACCTTTGAGGTACATCCTATGACTCCCACATTTCCTAGAAAACACGCTTGCAATTATATTTAAAAAATTTTAATCTTTTTGCTTTATATTTTATTTGCATACTTTCTTTTAAGCATATCATGCATGGGCATAAAAAGAGAGAAAAGAAATACCCAACATGTTAAGCATAGACATTGCACTTTTGCTATGCCGAAGCATACGGATGTCTTTGACACTGCACTTTTGCTATGCCGAAGCATACGGATGTCTTTGACACTGCACTTTTGCTATGCCGAAACATACAGGTGTCTATGACACTACACTTTTGCCATGCCGAAGTATACAGGTGTCATACTATGATTGGCGGGTAACAGTGGTGAGATGGTCATTTATGCCTTTCTCTTAGGATTTTCTAGTCCTACCCGTCAAAAAGAAGTGATATGAGTGTTAAGTTTTAAGAGATAACTTAATCTTACTCATCACAAACAAGAGCCACAAAGCTCACTTGCTTAGTTGTGCATAGAGATGCTCATCTAAGCTACAATAGATACAAAGTTTAGAAATTTTGTTTCAATGGCCATCCAAGGTACATAAGTACCAAAGTACACAAAACACACACTCTTTTTGTATTTTTCAATTTTTCAATTTTTTTTTATTTTTATATCAAAAAGAAAATAAACAAAACTGAAAATAAACAAACAAAAACATGTTATCAAAGCAAAGCATAAAACTAGACTGACTCAAAAAAAATGCAAAACACACAAGTAATGCAACACACAAAAACAAGAAGGTAGAAGAAAGTGATAAAATCACTTAGAGTCCTTTTTCTTCCACACCTTGGAAGAACCTTTCCTTTGATTGAACCCTTGAACCGGCAGTGAGGGGGAAGAATTGAGACCGTTCAAGTTCGAAAAGAACATAAGGGCTTTTAGAAGATCTCCAAGAGGAGCAAGAGAGGATTGAAGCTGATTTTGGCTTCCTGATGCTATCATACCGTTGCTCTGTTGAATGGCTAGCCACTTGTAGCAATTTGGTCGAGTATGACCAGCAGTTCCACAATGATGACAGAGATGCTGCTTCTTTTGTTTAGGCTTTTGAGAGTTAGCCTTCTTAGTCCTAGAGTTTTTAGCATCTTTCTTATCTTGCTTAGGGGGTGCTCCTAAGATAGATTTACCCTTGTCTAAGTTCTCACTAGCTAATTCAGTTTTAACATCAATGTTCTCAATTTCAGTTTTATTAGCAGGAGAAACAAAAACAGTATTGCTAGTAGAAGTAGTATTAGAGAAAGAAAGACCATACCCCAAGCCGATTCGATCCGAAGCAGATTTCTGATTGCTAAGCATCTCATCAAGTTCTGCACTTATAGTCCTCTCCAATTGAGCTCTGACTTGAGACAGCTCTGCTTCAAACTTCTTGGTCTTCTCAGCCAAAAAGTTATTCTTAAATCTCAGTGCTCCAATAGTTTGATTCGCCTCATCAAACTTTATGGACAACTCTTCACGGTCAAGTTCCACATCACTGAGCTTCTTGGTGGCCAGCCTATACAATTTCTCATGCTTCTCAGAGAGCTTGTAAAACTTCTCATAGGCTGAATGGATATCATCTTAATCATCCATCTTCTCAAATTTGGACTCCACTAGTTCTTCTTCTTCATCCACTTCTTTAACAATCCTTTTAGTAGGATTGACTGTGGCAGTGAAGGCATTTAAGATTCCATCATCCTCATTGTCAGAATCATCTTCAGGCTCAGTGTCACTCAAGGTTGCAGCAAGTGCCTTACTCTTCCCAATGCTCTTGAGATATGTCGGGCATTCATGCTTCATGTGACCAAATCCATGACATCTAAAGCACTTAGGTCCTACGGGAATAGTATACTGACCGCCATCCTTAGCATCCTTCTTCCCTTTGTCTTGGCTTTTAAACTAAGAAGAACTGGACTGCCTGCGGTCCTTGTCGAAGCTCCTTCCATTGGCATTCTTCATAAACTTCTTGAACTGCCGGGTGATGTAGGACTTCATCTTGGAATCTTCATCATCGGAAGACTCATTTGTATCACTGTTCTTTGCCTTCAAGGCCATGCTTTTGCTTTTACCCGTTTTGCCAATCCTAGATAGTCCTAGCTCGTAGGTCTGCAAGTTTCCAACCAGCTCAGTTAAAGGAATCTTGTCAATGTCCTTTGATTCCTCTATAGCGGTAATCTTCGCATGGAATCTCTCGGGTAGAGATCTGAGCACCTTCCTTACAATCTTGGGTTCAGGGATGGTTTCCCCAAGATTGAAGGTTGAGTTCACTATGTCCTTGAGCTTGGCATATAACTCATCAAACGACTCATCCTCCTCCATCTTAATTTCTTCAAAGCTTTTAGTAAGCCTCTGAAGCTTTGAATCTTTGACAGCCTTCGTTCCTTCATAGGTTGTCTAGAGGATGGTCCAAGCCTCCTTAGCAGTTTCAGTTGAGGATATCTTCTTGAACTCCTCATTGGTGACTGCACTAAATAGGGCATTTAACGCTCTACTGTTGAAATTTGCAGCTATGGTTGTTGCATCATCCCAATCCACCGGCGCTTCCTTTGGCTTAATCTAGCCAACTTTAACAACTTACCATACCTATTCACCTAGAGCCTGCAAAAAAAATTTCATACGAACTTTCCAGTACGCATAATTAGTTTCATCAAATAAAGGAGGTATAAATAAAGATTGTCCTCTATCCATGACAATAGGGGTCAATGGATCACACTCAGGAAATTAATCCAATCAGAGTGAACCCGCTCTGATACCACTTGTTGGGAAATTTAGACCCCGGTTGATAGAATTAACAAGTTTTAAATCCAAGTTGTTAATTAGATTTATTATGAATAAAACTTGTTAAAAACAAACAAACAACAATATCATGTCAATAATCATGCAGTGGAAAAATAAATAAGACAAGATATGATGACCCAGGAAAACCAATGAAACCAACTAGTTTCACAGTAAAAAACCTGGGGGGAAACCTTCCCAAAAAGCAATCCACTATAGTAAAGAGAAGTTTCAGATCTAGTACAAAACCTTTGTCCCTAGACTCTACAATCCCTGTAGTTGAACTCACAGCAGAAACCTTCTACCGCTTCAAAACTTCTGAACTCTTCAATATATGAACGCCACCCTTTGTGTTGCACGGATCCCAATATGTGACTAACTCCTATGCACGAATCCCAGTATGTGACTCACTCACCAACTTGAGGAAGAAGAATGTTGGCTGCAAAGTTCTTCACTTCATCAACAATGAAGATCAAGAAGCACTTGGTTACAAAACCCTAAGGTGCAAAAATGCAGTAACTTCTTTCAGAGAGAATAAGGCATCGGTCACTTTTTGCATATGTTCTCCTTGTATTCTCTTATGTGACGACCTCTAAAATAAGCCTTATATAGGTCTAGGGTCGTGAGAAAAGAAACCCTACACAAATACATAAGCCTGGCCCAAAAACAGAAATCTGAATTCCCATAACCTCGATCGACCAGGAGGTGTTGAGATTTAAACCTCGATAGATAGCTAGGTGTCGAGAAGGTGTTGAGAAGCTGTCGAGGGGACAGGAGCTTTCTCGATCGATCCACCAGCTATCGAGAAGTTGTCGAGATTGCGATAAGAAAACACCTTAAGAACTCGATAGATAGCCAGCTGTCGAGAAGTGTCGAGAAGCTGTCGGGCTATCTGTCCGCAGGTGTTGAGATATCTGTCTAGCTTTAATGAACACATTTTCTTCACTTGTTTCTTGGTCCAATCTTCATGGCTTTAATACTAGACTTGAACAACATGTTCCTTGAAGTATTAAACACATCCTAGATCTAACCAATTACAAGTAAAGTGCGTTTTGTCAAAAGGATTAGCCAATTTACATAAATAAGTGACATATGTTCTTAACAAGTGAACACACATATGTCCTAACAGAGGATTACGTTAGTAATTGATGGCTTAGTATGTTGTATGCCCAAGTTTAACTTCTGTAATCCTTTAATTCTAATTCTATTTGAGTTGCTTTGATAGGGTAGCCAACTAAGTTAACATATGGAAATAAGTCTTCATGTTTGTTTTATCATGTGAAATGAGCATGAACAATTTGGCCCTGGACATGCTCCAATATGGGTAAGGACAATTTTCAGTCAATAATTTCATTCAGAGTTAAAAATATAGAAGTCAGAAAACTTCAAGAACATCAAGAGGCAATTACACAAAAGTCAAATGGTAGAAGCTTACATAATTAAAGAGCAATATTATTACTACGTATTAAAAGAGTTTTAGACTATTAATATTACACATGAACAGGGTAATTACATGGGGTAGTGCTTGTGGACTTCTAAATTATGATAGCGCGAGCAGTGAGGAGGGTGGGGAGAGATTCAGATTTTGATCCCGCTGCCCAAAGTATGAGCCCAAGTCAAGAATGGGGACAAGAGTCCAAAGTGGCCTCCACTTGCTTGATAGAACGCTTGTGAAGACAACACCCTAGATTGGTAGAAACGAGAGGTTGTGGCAGTGTTGAGTAAAGGAGAGGGAACACTCACATTTCTTTGCCTTTCTCCTCTTCGCCCTTTTAATTCTAGGCTGTGATTCAGTGCGTGTGTTTCTTTTTTGAGTTTCTACTCTTTAATGAGAATGTGGGGGAATGAGAGGCATAATTTTAAATGGAAGATATTAACATGGAGATATAACAGTAAACAACAACAAGAAGCTTTTTGTTGCATTTCTTGGTTTGTCCTATTCAAATTGCTAGGAGTCCCATTGAAAACTCTAATCAAACATATGGTGGGCAATCCATTAATAAATGTACACAAGAAAAAGATAATGTAGCAACCAACAAAACTTGAATTAAGAAGAAAGACAGTGACTTACAGGGAAAAAAGTTTATTAACCTTCAAGGTCACTTTCACTTAGCTCTTCACGATATTCTTTGTACTCACTTGACTCCTCACAATCTGAGTTACTATGGGCCATAATTTATGGTAGTCTTTCAGTCCTTTTTGGGTGAGGTTCATTATTAGGGCAATTCTAGCCTTTTGCCCCTATTGGGCAAAATATTTGGCAATATGCCCCTGTTTCCAAACTATATAGGGGCGTGCCCCTGTTTCAATACTCGATGACCATATAATTGAGTTACTTAAAGTACTCGACTATGCTAAAGCCAAATTCTAGGTAGGTTCCTACCACACTAGCAATCCAGCGTGGCTTTTGCCCAATAAAATATTCCCACATTACTGTTTGTAACTTGGCAATGGGAAACCGAGTTATGTGGAGAATAAGGAATTTTGAATGTAACGTCTCTAAAACAGTTTGTCTTCCTTCCTCAACAGTTTCTCTCCCTTCCTCAATCCGATCAATAGCCACCTTCAATCCATTCAGTAGACCCTTCCCAAGTTCAATGCATCTTCAAGTTCTCCTATTTCTACCAGTACCTAAACCAAACTGTTCACTAGACCCTTTCTTAAGCTCAATCCAAACCCACACCTTTTCAATCTCACCATAGTCGAAGCTCAACCCAATCCATCTTCAGAGTTAAAGGATTAGAAATGTATTAAGGTAATTTCTAAATGCAGAGTTCAAATTTTCTTTTTTTCCCTTTGCATGTAATCTGAGTTAAGTGTTGCTTGTGCTTGTACTCTGATTTGAGTGTGGCTTCTTAAGTTTCCCTTTGTTAGATTTTTCTCTATCTCTATTCATTATTATTGTTGTTATTTTAGCTTTGTTGGGTTTGGTTTTGAACTGGGTTTTGATACACATCTAGGGCAGAAATTCATGTAAAATACAGTTAGCATGACAATGGTGTTCATTGTTAGGGGAAATTGCTTTCTAATTCATATAGTTTGAAACTGCATCAAATCAAACTCTATAATTTTAACAAAGTACGTCATAAGTTATGTCATGATTTTGAATCAGGGAAATTTTCTTTTTAATTCAATGCTAAATGATTTGAATTAAGAAGCTATTGGTTTTACAAGCTTCAAACTTACTGGCTTTTACAAGCTTCCATTCTGTTAAGTTATTATTATAATAGATATAATGTGTGTATAATGGATATGCACGCATATATCTACACACAGACCATAAAATGCACATCATGGACATCCACTATCACTGAACTAAATTGAACTAATAAATGCCCTATATATCTACTATTTAGGGCTCTAACCGTGCCATATTGTTTTTATTCAACATCTTAGTTTTTTTTTTTTTTTTTTTTGGTTGGTTTCATGTCATTATACTTGTAATATCATATGGGAACATATAAACTTACCACATCAGTTGAAAGTCTGTTACATTTTGTGTACAGATGCATAATTGATTGTCCTAAGAGACTAGAATTGTCTTAGAAGTTCTTAAAGTACTTTTTTTTTTTTTTTTTTTTTTTTGTTATTAGAATTCCTAGTCTTTCTAAGAAAGGATTTAGAAATAGCCTATATAATGGCTTTATTGTAGTTGATAATATTGATAGATTTTAATAACATTCCTACTTTTTTCAAGCACGATTGCTATCTCCTACCTAAGTGTGACTGCTTAGGAAAGCCTAGGTGTGATTGCCCAGTATTTTATCTTTCTTAATTTGATGTTATTTTTATTGTTTTGATACCTAACAGCCATCAACACATTCAATATCTCATCAAGAATCTAGTTTAGTGCTAAAATTCCTAAAAATCCTACATCAAATTTGGTATTAAAGCCCGTTCAATCTTCTGTCTTGTGTCAGATTAGCAGTCATTTGTGGGTTATGTTTGTTGACTAAGTACATCAAATTATTATTATTATTATCATTTATTACATTTGGGGTTGAAAAGGGAACTTAGTGGCCTTTTAGGGTCACCTAATCCTTTCCTAATAGGTTGGGTTACGTTAGGGAGCATTAAGATTTGTGGTGGCTTTGGGAATGGAAATAGTACATCCTCTGAAAAGCATACTGTTTTCAGGTGTCGGTGCTTCTAGGGTGCTTCTGACGGATCTAAGGCTTTGTTTATTTATTATTATTTTTTTTTTGGTGGTTTGGCCTAATATACTTATTTCCTAAGGGTATTGGTGGAGTTATTGATTTCTCTATGTCGGAATTAATTTTTGTGGGTATAAAAGGTTTAGGCTTTTGAATGGGAATTGATATATAATTTAATTAATGGAAAAGAATGGAATATGAATCGTTGTTCTTATTTTGTGTGAATGATGTAGAACGAGATTTGATACTAAAATTTGAAGCAGATGGAAAATTGCAATAAAGAAACAAAGACGATAAGTGATAAAAAATTAAAAACGTAGGAGTCAGTGATGGGAACGTAACTTGCAGTTTCCTTTAAAGAGTTTTTTAATTTGGGATGTTTCAGTCTAAAGTTGAATTTACTCTTATTTGATTGTAGTTTCCTTTAAAGACTTTTTAATTTGGGAATTTCAAATGATGAAGAAGAGTTTTCTTGGGACCTTCCTTGGTCAATTTAAAGTTGAATTGACTCTTATTTGATTGTTTGTTTTTGTTTTTACCTGTTGGATTGCTTTTAATTAAGTTCTCCCAGAATAAAGACAATATGGTAAATTCTAGGTCTTTTGGAATGGGCTGACCTTGGCTGTACCAAAGGCCTTGTCGCCTCACACCTTAGGGCGTCAGGCGATATAAGGCCTTGGCACCTTAAGGTTGCCTTTCACCTTTAACTACCTTGACCCTATTTCTAGTTGACTTAGGAAAGCCAACTATTGATTTACAAAAATGTGCTAGATTCGAAGAAAAGAAATGAATTACTAATAACCTAATTTACGACCAAGACTTGACCAATAAAAATATAATTGACTTCTAATATTAACAAAATATTTAATTTGTAGATTCATAAATTTTATGTACATAATCGACTTTGCAATTCTTGAATTCTGTCTAGGGTAAAAGAAACTTTGATTTCTTTTTGTAAGGGTTGTGGCTTTTATAGAAAAATGCTAGATAATCTTTTATAGAAAAATTTAAGAATTATTTTTCCATTTCTGTCTCGTTTTTATCCATAATCTCAAAATTGTTAACTCTTTGAGTGTGGGGTTCATAAAAACAAATTAAGAAAAAAAAAAACCCAAAAGAAAAGAAAGCAAAGCTCTTGGACTGTTATGGTCATCAATTCAGTGTTCATTTGACACATAACTATGCACACGCCATCATTTGACGGTATAGGTCTCACAATTGTTTAATCCATTTCATTAAGCTCAATATTAATTTGATTATTATTAGTTGCCTCCAAAGCTATGCTTGGGAGTGAGATGTCCATTGCACTAGAGTCTTTAATGGCACCTTGACCTACTTCCATGTTTGTCTCCCCCTTTTTTTGTTGAAAACACACCTCACTAGCCACTAAGTTACATTGAGCCCTTTTCACTTCTTGCTTTATGAAATAAAATTTCTTTTAGAGTGTGATGTCAAGTACGGAAAAACTTAAAGATTAGGGGAACAAGTAAAAGGAAAGAACTTTACACTTTGTTTAAAGAAAGGAAATTCTACTACTGATGGGTGGCAGGGCTTGTTTAGGGGTAATTGGGTACCTTTAAATTTTAGAGCTATGTTTTAGTGTTTTACAATGGTGTTTTTTGTGGTGCTTAATTGATTCATTGGTTTGCATTTTGCTGTGTTCATTTGTTGGTTTACTTTGTTTGATTTGGACATTGATTCTCACATTGGTTAGGTTGCTTATACATTCTCATTAGGCATATATGCTCAGGCTAGTTGTTTTATATTTTAGTGTTTTACTTTAACTCTTCCTTGATATGATTAAATGGATTGAAAATCAGTGTATATATAGATGCACTATGTATAATTTAGTTGAGCAATTATATGTTTTCAATTTTCTGTCAAATCTCTCTCTCTTTCTATTTGTTCCTATGAGTTTGTTCTAGAACATTCAATTACTTGCTTGTGTTTACTTGCAAAAGTCAAGCTTTTCTTCACTATTAAACATAAACCTACATGTCTAACATGATTGCATGCGTGTCAGATATGTAGCAACTACAAAATGTGGATCCTGGACCCACGGTTGGTACACAGTTGACGCAGCAGCCGGGTCATCGATCCACGGCGCTATGGGAGACGCCTGCCAGTTAGGTACGTAGTTGTACTAAACTTCAGACATGTTGAAATCATTTCTTTTTATTTCTGTAGGGTTCTTTGATTATTTGTAAATCAACGTTGGACATGGTAGAATTTCTCTTTTGGTTTAGGCAGAATTTTATGTAATCCAAAGAAAAAATGGTATGAAGCAAAAATAATCAAGAAAATGGTATGGAGCAGAAATATTCAAAGTCAGTAGATCTCATTTAGAAGCTATAGTAATCAATTAAAAAATGAATCCGCTGCCCTTTTTTTTCCAAACGTGCACACACAATTAGGCATGGCTACACATACGACAACTAACGACTTTGATTCCTAATTCACTACTCCATTTGACATAGTGAGGCATTTTGTTCATTCATTTCAAACCATAATGCCCATCACCTTAGTGCTAGTTTTAAAAAATGTCATTGATCAAGAATTGATCCTATCTGCTATTGAGCTAGAGTGAATAACCAGTTAACATTGTAACTAACATATTGCTCCATGTTAGTAACTAACTAGTTAGCCTACTGTTTCAATCCCATATTATTATTATGTAGCATTCTTATAGTTATTTTGTGTGCATTATCCTAAGACAGTGCTCTTTCTTGTGCAGGTAGTGCCAAGCGTGCTAAAGTGCAGACGCCAATCTTGCAAGTTACCCCAGCATGGGCTTGACCCACAGATTTCTCGCTACATAACTGAGGCGGGTTTTGAAGGGTTATTTGAGGTTCCAAACTTGGAATTGGATCATGCGTTGATCACAGCATTGGCCGAGTGTTGGCGTCCGAAGATGCACACATTCCACCTACCGCATGGAGAGATGGGAATTACCTTACAAGATATTGAGGTGATGCTAGGGGTTCCTATTGATGGGTTGCCAGTGACTGAGGGTGTCAAGCTAGATTGGCCTAGGTTGTGTCTTGAGTTACTGGGTCATTGTCCTCCAGACCCAATACCGCATCCCTATGAAAACACGTCTATCCTTGTTAGGGCGAGGCTAAGAGTCACTTGGCTGAAGGCACAATTTAGAGGTCCCCTAGCTACAGATGCTACTGACGAGGTAATGCAGCAACATGCGTGCTATCACATACTCGAACGGTTGGGGGCCATTCTATTTATGGACAAGTCGGCAGACCAGGTGTCAGTGATGCCTCTACAGTTCTTGAACCCAATCAGCGATGCGAAGAGGTACAGTTAGGGTTGTGGAGCATTAGCCTGGCTGTAGAGGCACATATGCAAGGCATCGGAGACGAAGGCGATGCATATTGGAAGAGCACTAATGTTGGTGCAGCTGTGGGCATATTCGAGGTTCCCACTGATATGCCCTATTACGAGGCTGCCACAACCGTCAATGGAGGCAGGTCCCCTTGCTAGTTGGTATGTTATTTGATTAGTTTGATACAATTGTCATGTCATTTGTCATTCACCGTGCATGTGTCTATTGTTGGTCAAAATCCCTACATGTATGCCACTTGTAATACATTCACTAAGGACACTGCTATCGAGAAGTAAACCCTGTTTCAAACCAAAAGTCTAATTGACATTAATTCAATGGATTACTTAACAAGATACATCATGCCAATATACACTGTTATGAGTGTAGAAGAAAATTACAAATACAATATACTTTTTTTTAATAGATAATGCTAATACAGAACACTTAGTTGCATCTATTAGTGCAATGGGAATCACGGTCACACACGTCATTCAGTACTTAATAGGTACTCGGCCACAATTTATAAAAATAGGTTAAACAAAATATTTGTAAATAGTATATAATCTGATCATATTTAAGTTTAATATTGAAGATGTTTGTTTTTGAATTTTGGCTAACTCATGAAAAAAATACCATAAATTTTTTCATTTGGTAGAGTATGTAAACTGGTTATTTTTTTTCAACAAGGAAAAAACGGGTTGTTTGTTAACCAATTTGTATACTTTGGTCTGAATTTATATCTAAATTTGTATTATTATGAAACAATGAATTTTTTTGTGTTTATTATATTTTCCAAAGGCATATTCATATGCTTAGAAATTCACAGTCTAGACTTTGTTTTTAATTCTTTTTTTAATAGTAACAAGTGGGGATGAAACCAATGAAATCACCTTCGGAGAAAACATCTAAACTACAATTCTCTTAATGCCTTTTGTGTGCATTTGACTCACATGTAGTGTAGTAGACCATGGTATACCAAGCCAAATAGCTCCAATATCAGTTTCATGTTTGTTAAGGACATATTTTGTGTAATTGGCTAATCTTTTGACAAAACACACTTTACTTGTAATTGGGTAGATCTAGGATGTATTTAATACTTCAAGGAACAAGAGTTCAAGTCTAGTACTGAAGCCATGCAAATCTATCCAAAAAACAAGTGAAGAAGTGCTAATTTTTTAAAGCTCGATAGTTTCTCGACACCTCCTCGACACCTGGCTATTTGTCGAGCTCCTAAGCTGATTCTTATCGCAATCTTGACACCTCTCAATAGCTAAGTCTATCGATTGAGAAAGCTCCTATCCCCTCGACATTTGCTCAACACCTCCTCGATCAATCGAGCTTTACAAAATTCAGTTTTTCAGATCTGATTTTTGACCCAGGCTTATGTATTTGTGTATGGTTTCTTTCCTCACAACCCTAGACCTATATAAGGCTTATTTTAGAGGCCGTCATATAAGAGAATACAAGGAGAACACATTCAAAAGGTGACCAATGCCTTATTCTCTCTGAAAGAAGCCACTGCGTCTTTACGCCTTAGGATTTTGTAACCAAGTGCTCCTTGATCTTCATTGTTGATGAAGTGAAGAACTTTGCAGCCAACATTCTTCTTCCTCAAGTTGGTGAGTGAGTCACGTACTAGGATCCGTGCATCAAAGGGTGGTGTTCATATATTGAAGAGTTCAAAGGTTCTAAAGAGGTAGAAGGTTTCTGTTGTGAGTTCATCTATGGGGATTGTAGAGTCTAAGGACAAAGGTTTTGTACTAGATCTAAAACTTCTCTTTACTATAGTGGATTGCTTTTCGAGAAGGTTTCCCCCCAAGTTTTTTACTATGAAACTAGTTTGTTTCATTGGTTTTCCTAAGTCATCATATCTTGTCTTATTTATTTTTCTGCTGCATGATTTTGACATGATATTGATGTTAGTTTGTTTTAATAAGTTTTATTCATAATAAATCTAATTAACAACTTGGGTTTAAAAGTTGTTAATTCTATCAACCAGGGTCTAAATTTCCCAACAAATGGTATCAGAGCGGGTACATTCTGATTGGATTAATTTCCTAAGTGCGATCCTTGACCCCTATTGTCATGAAAACTCTTGATTGTTTTGATTTGCATGATCTTGTGTTGAATGATGATGATGATATTCAAGATGCCTATTGCAAGCTTTATAATTTTTGTATGAAATCTCTTGAATGTTCTACAAAATTAAAAGCTAATTTTAAAAAGCTCAAACTTGAAAGAGATGAATTGATTGCAAAATTGGATGAAGCAAATAATTTGAATGAGGGTTTTAAAAATCAAATTTCATCTTAGGGGGACAAAATTAAGAGTTTGGAAGAGCAACTAGTAGAATTTAAACTGAATTTGAAAAATTAACTAGTGCCAAACTTGTTGTTGAGCCTAACTCAAAAGAAAAAGACTTTTATATTCCTCCATTTAAAAGGAATAATGAAGAGTTGAAGGCTAATATTGCTAGGATAGACAAAGGTAAATAATCTGATGTTAATGCTGAAGTTTCTAAACCTATGTCTAAAACTCCTCCTAGATTGAATAAAAATTCTGAATTTGTCCCCACTTGTCATCATTGTCATATTGTTGGTCATATTAGGCCAAATTGTCCTAAGTTGGGGTCTCTGTCAACCTCTAAGGTTAGACCTCCTTTTTGGAAGCATAGTAGTTTGAAAACTACACATGTTTGTCACCATTGTGATGTTTTTGGACACATTCATCCTAATTGCTTTAAATTGTATCCTCATAAGCAATTGTCCAAACGATCACAGGTTTCCTCTCAATGACCTACTCCTTTGTTTGGAGAGTTATTAAAAGCTTTGAGCTTTTTAACTCAATTTCAGGAGAATTTTAATTCTTCTATGTCTTTTAGTAGACATACTAGGACACATGCCTTTTCATCTTCACGGCCAAAGACTCCTGTTGTGTGGGTGAGAAAGGAGCCTAAGACTTAATTGTCTTTTCTGTTTGTCCTTTATTTTAATTCTTTCTATCTAAAGTAGGACTTTCTTGCTTAATTTCTTATCTGCTTTTGGAATCATGCTTTCATGCATCTGCACGTTTCTATTATGCCTTCAAGCATATGCATCTTTCTTTCATGCCTTCATGTTCTTTATCTATTTTTGTTTGGTTGTTTAGTCTTTGTTTTTTTTGTTTTTCAAAATAAAAATTGAAAAATCAGAAAAATACAAAAAACATTGTGTGTTTGTGTACATTGGTACTTGTGTACCTTGGATGGCCATTGAAACAAAGTTTTCTAAACTTTGTATCTTCTGTAGCTTAGATGAGCATCTCTATGCACAACTAAGCAAGTGAGCTTTGTGGCTCTTATTTGTGATGAGTAAGATTAAGTTATCTCTTGTACTTAACACTCATATTACTCTTTTTTACGAGAAGGACTAGAAAATCCTAAGAGAAAGGCATAAATAACCATCTCACCATTGTTGCCCGCCAATCATAAAATGACATCTGTATGCTTCAGCATAGCAAAACTGCAATGTTAAAAGCTTAACATAATTGGGTATTTCTTTTCTATCTCTTATATGTCCATTCATGATTTTCTTAAAAAGAAAATGTGCAAAGAAAATAAAGGCAAAAAGAATCAAAATGCTTTAAATATGATTGTAAGCATGTCTTCTAGGAGATGTGGGAATTATAGGATGTACCTCGAAGGTGATAGTCCCTATCAAATAGTTATGAATGTGTGTGAGTTAAAAGTGATTTTCTCATACCTCAAATCGTCATAACATGTAGACACTTATGCAATCTTGCGATGTTTTTCACACACAACACGCAATATTCTTTTCTACTCTTGATACATGTGCAGGTATAATGTGATTTGGCCATCACAAGGAATACTTGTGTTAATGTATGCTCACTAAATTGTCTTGACTTTTTTAAAATATAAAACTGGTTAGACTTGTTTTGTGTGTGTGTGTGTGTGTGTGTGTGTGTGTGTGTGTGTTTTGAATCTATGAGCATGACATTTTTTTCTTGTTGTGAGATTTGTTTTTCACATGTTTTGCATATTTCTTTTATCTTGTCATCCATAGCATATTGTTTCATTACATTCATGCATTTTTATGGATTTTTTTGTACCCCCTTGATCATCCTTGATCATTTTTATGTTTCTCAAGTGAAGCTTTCTAGCTTCTTGTACCCTTTGTCAATCATGACAAAAAGGTGGAGAAATTGTGGAGACTTTGTGGTTTCTTTTTTTAAGATTCTACATGTTAGGGGGAGAAATACAATCCTTTGTAAGGGAGAGAAGTCTTTCATCTTGTTAAGGGGAGTGCTTACTTCCTTCTTCTTGTACACCAGTCTTGTGACCATGTTTACATACGTTGTGCTTATCTTTGATATATATATGATGATGTATGTCTTCTTCACCTACCTCTACATGTGTTGTCTCTTTTCTATCTTTATACACATGTTTCTTATTACTTGTATGCAATCTATTATTTCTGTTTTACACTAAGATGCCTTGATGAGTTTTGTTTAAAGTGTTTCAAAAATATAGGTTGTCAAAATCTACTTGCCATAAACTTTCTTCTTGCAAAAAGTTTCAAGAGTTTGTGTTAGAATAGATTTTATTGTATTTAACAATTGAATAAGAGTTGAGTGATTTATGACTTCTCTCATATGTTCATTTGTTTGTTGTGGTTTTATCACGGATTGCCAAAGGGGGAGATTGTTAAGGTCATATTTTGTGTAATTGGCTAATCTTTTGACAAAATGCACTTTGCTTGTAATTGGGTAGATCTATGATGTATTTAATACTTCAAGGAACAAGAGTTCAAGTCTAGTATTGAAGTCATGCAAATCTATCCAAGAAACAAGTGAAGAAGTGCTGATTTTTTAAAGCTCGTTAGCTTCTCGACACCTCCTCGACACCTAGCTATTTGTCGAGCTCTTCAGCTGATTCTTATCGTAATCTCGACACCTTTCGATAGCTAGGTCGATCGATCGAGAAAGCTCCTATCCCCTCGACACCTCCTCGATCGATCGAGCTTTACAAAATTCAGCTTTTCAGATCTGATTTTCGGCCCAAGCTTATGTATTTTTGTAGGGTTTCTTTTCTCACAACTCTAAACCTATATAAGGCTTATTTTAGAGGTCGTCATCTAAGAGAATACAAGGAGAACACATTCAAAAGGTGGCCGATGCCTTATTCTCTCTAAAAGAAGCTATTGTGTCTTTGCACCTTAGGGTTTTGTAACCAAGTGCTTCTTGATCTTCATTGTTGATGAAGTGAAGAACTTTGCAGCCAACATTCTTCTTCCTCAAGTTGGTGAGTGAGTCATATACTGGGATTCGTACAAAGGGGTGAGTCACGTACTGGGATTTGTGCATTAAAGGGTGGCGTTCATATATTGAAGAGTTCAGAGGTTCTGAAGCGGTAGAAGATTTCTGCTATCAGTTCATCTACGGGGATTGTAGAGTCTAGGGACAAAGGTTTTATACTAGATCTGAAACTTCTCTTTACTATAGTGGATTGCTTTTCAGGAAGGTTTTCCCCCAGGTTTTTTGCTGTGAAACTAGTTTGTTTCATTGGTTTTCCTGGGTCATCATATCTTGTCTTATTTATTTTTCCACTGCATGATTTTGACATGATATTGATGTTAGTTTGTTTTAATAAGTTTTATTCATAATAAATCTAATTAACAACTTGGATTTAAAACTTGTTAATTCTATCAATCGGGGTCTAAATTTCCCGACAATGTTTATGACAACATCCTAATTCACTTTTTCCCCCCATCATATGGAAATTAATCTCTTTTCAGTTCTGAAGGCATAAAATTAGGGGAGAATTAACAAGAATGAACTATAAATTATTGGTTTGCAACACTTCAACAATTGTAACTACAGATCCATTTAAATTTTAAGCCTTGCAAAGGTTTTAGTTATTTCCTTACTTATTTCTAATTAGTATTTTCATATCACCGAAAATACAAAAAGCTAATTAATGGCTTCATTTTTGCTATGCATTTATTTTCGTGGTAGCATTGTTGATATTAACTAATGAGCATTGACTGAAATTGTATGTTTACTAGATGGAAGGGGCCGAAAAGCACGACAGAGTGTGCCACACATGTGCTAGCTGCGTATTGTGCATCACTATCGACTATACGGGCACACCAGGTATTCTACCGCTTCATGTCACAAGGATATAATTCTCCATATTTTTGTTTTTCACTTGGTAGGGTTGTCAACTACTGCATGTGTATAGTTAATAATGTAACTTTGGTCGATTAGACCATAGATATACAAGGAATTAGTTACAAACATTTCAAAAAGTTGTGCAATCAATATAAAGTACAATCATTAGTAATTTTACACTGATGTTTGTCGTTTGATTCCACGCATATTTAGCTGTGTACCCTTAAAATTTCTCCCTCGGTTTTAGCTAGTGCAACCAATAGTATCCGGGTGCGTCTAACCATGTCAAATCCAATAAGAGGGGGAAATAGGTCAAGAATATCTTAGGATTTTTAGTGAAGTGCTTCTTCAATGGTCTTATACATATTTGCTCACGTTGAGGATTGACACAAATAAGTACGTATTTGACTTGTTTTTTTGTTGACCATTTATGTAGGTTGTCTGGGAGCCGTACAGGGATGTCCTAGACTCGTTGCCATCAGATTGCACTGTCGGCAGACATATATGGAGGGCCACTGTGCCGTTGATCTATTTTTGAATAGTAAAGGATCGTCTTCCCGAACGTGTCTTTTGTCAGTTCAGGATGAAGCAAGTGCCACCAGATATTGTGGATACGTCAGTTGATCTCCACAAAATCTTCCTCCAAGGAAAACTACATAGGGATTGGGTGCAAGAGTATGCTGTCTACATTGACCGATGGGCCCATAGAGAGGAATGTCAAATATATAATTGGTAGCTATTGGAGCCAACTTGTTTAGCTCTACAATTAAATAGATAAATCTGAATAATTGCTAATTCAAAACAAACTGGATTTCAACTGTTTTTTGAAGTGCCATATGGATGTATTTTAATTTGGGTGTCGATACATATAGTGAGAGAAACAATTTTTATAAAGAGCATAAATATTTTCTTTCACAGGTTTTATTTAAATATAAAGAGTTTATCTTAAGAATGAATCTCTACTTAGATTCTTACTTACTTTAAGTATGTGATTGAAACAAATAAGAAGCAAAAAGATAGACAAAAACAAAGTCAAAGAGGTATTGCCACAAGATTCAATGTTTTTAAGAAAGCTGACTAATCAGAGGGCTGACCTAGTTTTGTTTGTGAAACCATGAATAGAAATATGAAACTCATTTATCTTTGGTAAGGGAAAAGAAGATAAAAGTGTTATTAACAAAAACAACTAAGTGGTGAACCGGTAATTGTTACCTTACAATAGAGAGGGGTTAATGGACAGAGTCTTATTGTTGATTTTAATGCTAGCGGGCAAGAGAAAGAAAACATTTAGCTATTTATTTATTTAAGCTACTTAGGTAGTTGGGTTTACTGATGGAGTAATGGAAAACAAACTGGATTTCAAGTGTTTTTTCAAACATTCATATGCATGCATTTTAATTTGGATGTTGATAAATATAGTTTTAAAAGGCATGTGCACAAAAACAAAAAACAAAAAATTTAAAAGGAAAAAAATAAGTTCTATTCCATTCATTACCTATAGGGGCAGCAACTTCGGCGAGGCTTATCGCATGGATCAAGTGCTCATTGCGAAGATCATCTGCTAAATTTACCATTATTAGTAATGCAAAGATAAATTCCAAACAACCATTGCACATTATTAGTATAACAAAAGGCTAACCTAATATAGTATTGGATTCATGTGAAGTGCTCCTAAAGGTAGTATTCACACTATTTGGAATAAAATAAGTTGCCACCTCTTCTACCATCACATCCACAGGAACATCTAATAAGCTGTCATCTATAACTTCTTTGTCACATCTTTGGAGGATTTCATCATTCAATTGAGACAGCACCAACGTATTTTCCACATTACTGAAATGAAAATCACATCCAATAATAGGAGCCTTCACTAATTGTAATTCCCACTGTTTTCCCCGATTTCAATCTCTTAGTAGCACCATTTTTATCATTGTAAGGTTGAATTTTATCAACCATCTTGTTGGCTTTATTCCGTACCAAATTTGCTTGCATTTTAGCAATTAGTAACCCTGTATATAGGTGGGATTCATGTAAGGGTAGTGAGTGAAAGAGTGTGAAAAAATGCTCAAGATTGTGCAAGGATGCAAACTCGTGGGTGACTCACGATTGGCAAGCCGCCAACTGCAGCACATGAGTGAAGCGTGTAGAGAAGATGAACAGTCACGCCAGCTGGAACACTATAAGACAAAAAGTCCAACCCGGCCGTTCTATTAGCTCGCGGCTTGAACTCGCAACTCAGTCAAGTCATGAGGCCAAGTTGCCAGCCAACTCTGTTTTGAAAAACCTGACTCTTCGCATTCCATTCTCACCCCAATATAAATACCCCTTATAACCACGAAATGTAGAGAGCTTCCAGAGAGAATTTTGAGAGAAAAACCTTAGAGGAAAACAAGATTGACTCATCCCCAATCTTCACATAGAGACTCTTCAAATTCCTCTACTCTCTTCCTCTCCATTGTTACATCCTTGAGAGGTATATTACCAAAACTTTTTCTCATCATACCCGTATCTGTGAGAAGGCTGTTTGGTGCTTTGGGAAGCAGTTAAAAAGGGACCAATTTCATATTGGTTGATGCTATGGGCTATAGCAGAATCCAGTAAGCTAAAGATGAAATAGGTTTAGCATAACCTCATTAGAATAGGAGCTTGGAGGGCTTAGGTACATTGGGTAGATTAGGCTTAGAGGGTCTTCTGTTGTTCATGTATCCCAACTACATTCTTTAATGGATTATTTACCGTTTGGAGGGCGGCGGAGATGTTCTACGCTGAGGGCTTCGATTTCCTCTTCGATAACACATTGCTGTGTTGTCCTTGTGTTTGCATCTCTCTTCTCTTAATCTTTGCTATTTAATTTCTGCTATGGATGTGATTTTATTTAGTTGAGATTGTTTATCAATTATGTATTAAGCTTATATTCATGTTCTGTACATTAATTGTTTGATATTAAGCTTGAATTGGTAATTTGTTAATTGGGGGTCTAAATGTTCATAGTGTTTTATACATTAATTGAACATTCAATTGGTATCAGAGTGGGTTCACTTATATTGGTTTCATTACCTTAGTGTGATCCTTAACCCCATATTGAGATGGACCGGTCTCAATCCCTAAATGCACCTCCATATTTTGATAGTAGTAATTATGCATTTTGGAAGGTGCGGATGCGAGCATTTTTATGTTCCATTGATGAATCTATTTGGGATGCCATTGAAATAGTCTGGACAAAGCCAAAGGCAGCCAAATCCACATGGGATAAGGCAACCCTCACATCCAATGCTAATAGCAAAGCACTTAACGCTATTTTTTGTGGCGTGTCTCCAGATGAGTTCCACCAGATTTCTCACATGATCATTGCCAAGGAAGCATGGGAGATATTGGAGACCACGTAAGAGGTAATGAAGAAAGTTAAAGATTCCAAGTTGCAGATGTTGACCACTCAGTTTGAGGAGCTGAGAATGAGTGAGGATAAGTCTTTTGACTCTTTCTATAGCAAGCTGAATGAAGTGGTCATTGGCAAGTTTAACTTGGGAGAGAAAACGGAGGACTCGAAAGTTGTACGAAAAATTCTTCGTTCATTGTCGGAGAGCTTCCGTGCAAAGGTGACTGCAATTGAGGAGAGCAAGGACCTTAATGAAATCAAGGTCCAAAAGCTGATTGGTTCTCTCCAAATGTATGAGCTTTCATTACCAAATCAAAGAAAGAGCAAATCACTTGCTCTTAAGAAGATAAATGAAAGGGTAGAAGCTCACGGTTCATCGGATGAGGATGTAGTCGAAAAGGATGTTACCTACCTTGCAAAGAATTTTCGTAAATTTCTAAAGTTCAAGAACAGTGAGAAACTTGGTGATAAAGAGAAATTCATGAGTTCAAGAAAGGAGAAGAAGGACTTCAAAAGGAGAGAAGGGAAGAAGTCCCAATCTACTCAAGGAGTCACTTGTTTTGAGTGTAATGGACATGGTCATTTTAAAAAAGAATGTCCTAATTACTTAAGATTGAAGGGCAAGGCGTATGCCATCACTCTCAGTGACTTAGATTCCTCCTCCTCTTATTCGAAGGACAACCATGATAAAGAATGGAATTTATCAGCGCTCATGACTGTTGCTCATGTTGAGTCTTCAAAGGACTTGAATTTGCTTGTGGAAAAGCTTGGGGAGCATAGTGATGAGGAATCCATGGGAATTGTAGAAGAATCAGATGCTGAAGAAGATGAAGATACAGTTGGTCTTCAAGAGAAGTACAATTCACTCCTTGAGAAGTCAGGAGAATATGCAAGGGTGGCCAAGGTAGCTATGAAAAAGATGAAGAAAGCTGAGGAGGACTATAGAAGTCTCCTAGTAAGATATAAGGAGGCCAAGTGTGAGATAGAGACGCTAAACGGTGAGCTAACCAAAGCTTACACCAAGGTAAAATTCCTTGAGCTTGAAGTAGTTCAAGCAAATGCCAAGGTAGAGCGAGTATCCACAAAGAAGCTTGATGATGTCCTTTTCTTTCAAAAGACCTTCTCCAACAAAACCGGATTAGGATACACCGGAGAAAGTAGTTCAGCTGTGAACATCTCCAAAGAAGTGAAGTTTGTGAAGGCCAAAAACCCAGTTGTAGTAGCCCCTATTGTGGAGAATGCAAATGTTGAGAAGAAGAAGTATGTGGCTGACCAACGAGTGTTGAACAAGCCTCATAATCAATTTGTGGTCAAGTCTGAAGCTAGAGCAAAATCTCTTCCACAATCGCAAAGAGGTCCTAGAACGAACCATGTGTGTCATCACTGTGGACTTCAAGGGCACACCTGACCCAATTGTCATAAGTTGAAAGCATTGAGGAATGCAAGTGATCAAAGGTCAAAAGGACCAAGAAATGACAAGAGGACTTAGGCTGTTAAGCGATCAAGAGATCGAAATGGTGATCCCGGAATGATGGACATGATGAAGATGATTAGAGCATTTACTAACTGCTTAGAAAGCTTCACTAGAAGGTTTGAAAGTCCTAACTCTTGTACCCAATCCTATAGAGATATCACCCCAAATGCACGTGATGTGTGGGTGAAAAAGGGTACTCAGGCATAAGCATTACAACATGTCCATGCATTAATACTTCCTATACTTTGTGATTATGCTTGGTGGTTTGCTTATTAATTATGTGAATTGAAAATTGTTTGTTTGTTTTTGCATTCTTTCATTTAAAATTTTTTTACATTGTTGTTTTTGATCAACCTTTTCCTTCTTGTGTGTCAAAAATCCAAAAACCACATAAAAAGTAGAAAATCCAAAAAGTTTGATCGATATTGTTGAGTTTTGTCTCAAAATATGTTTTACCTTGTACCTTTGTGCAAATGGCTTTGTGTATCTACGAGCATAGCTTGTTTCCTGTGCACTCATATCATTGTGGGAGAAATTTTGAAATCTATGTGACTGCTGTAAATAGATCTTCAACCTTGTCATGAATGACTAGTGAATGATTTTGTTGATCTTGAGACATGCATAGACTTGTGCCTATATATCTTCCCACTCTTTTATTTATTCTTTTGTTTTGCTAAAAGAGCTCATAAAATGTTAAACTCCAAATGAAAAAGGGAAAGAAACCAAAAAAAAAAAAAAAAATTTGTATGATGCCTAAAAAGCCAAAGGCTAACTCATCAAAGTGAAATATCAAAAATTTCGGGCATCAATCTCACAATGAGATGTGTTGATTCAAAAAGATCAAATGATATGTTGAACATGGAGCCAAATGAAAAGCTTCAAAGATATTGTACTCAAGTATATGTGGAAGGTCATATATGCATGTTTCTATAATTGAGATAGGTCACATCATCTAGTGCTAGTTGTGTATGTCTTGATTAAATTGATCATTGAAGCTTCACATTAGACTAAGGACTATTTCATTTTTGATATCCACACACATCACACATGTCTATGTTCAATGAACGACATATTCATTTGTGTGATTGTACTTGATTAAATGTTTTTTCACATGCTCAATTTGTGTTGATCAAACACAAAAAGATTTTTGAGTGTTTTAGTTTTTTTTGGAAAGTACTTTGTTTTTACAAAAATTGTCAAAATTTTCAAAACCAAAGTTGCCCTATCCAGTCGCATGCTCCAGTCATAAGCCCATACAAAGATTTTTTGCGACTCACTGGCGACTAACTGGCGGGTAAATGCCCCAGTCGTGAAAAATACTTAGAATATTTTTCAAAAATATGGATTTCCATGTTTTTCGCGACTCATGTTGGCAACTCGTTCGTGGGTGGAAGGTCCAGTCGCGAGGGTTACACAGTGATTTTTGCAGCTCACCTCGCGACTCTCTCATAGGTAGACCTTCCAATCACGAAAAACACTTAGAAAATTTTTCCAAATTTTTATCTTTAAGTGTTCTGGCAGCTGCTTGCATGTGACTTGACTCAGTCGCAAAAAAACACATGTTTTGCACAAATTAGGTAGTTTTTAAAACATTTCAGTTTTTCCCTCGAATTTTTTACTGTTCATTGTCTTCCCCGTTTCAACCTCTCTCAAACTCACCATGTCACTCTCGAAGAACCTCCATTTTTGCATCATTCCAACCTCAAATCTTCAAAGAAGAGGTATGGGTTTTCCTATTTTCTCTAAGTATTTCATGATTATGACCTTGATTTCTTAGATTTGTGTGTTGTGGCTTTGTTTTATGTTATCTGTAGTATCGGTTATGGGTTGAGTTCGTGTTTGTTAGGTTTGGATGTTTGGGCTTGGTTGATCTTGTTTCTAGGATGCTAAATATGGTTGTTATCATGTTTTAGTTTCACTGTTAGAGTTTGTAAACTAATCTATTTTAGTTGGTAAATCTCATACCCATGTTAATAGGTCTCATTGTCATACGCTATTTGTTTGGTTTATATTTTTCTTGTTGCTATTGATTATTGATATCATGTATGTTGCTTCTGCCTTGAGGATATTGTCTGCTCTATGTTGGTTTGTTTATCTCATACTCATTATGATGTCTCATTGACAAATGCTTCTATACAGCTGTTCAGTGCATGCTAAAGTCTGTGCTTGGGAATGTGTCCTAGAAGTGTTCATGATTGAGTTGTTGTACTCACTGTCTCATTGTGTTATGCATAAGTATTGTTGATATGTTGTTCTACCCTTTTCTGTTTTGAGCTATCACTTTCAATGTCAGTTTTTAAGCTAAATATGGTCTTAGTGTTGGCTTGATCCTTTGTTCTTCTCTATACCACTAACCTGTTACTAATGGTTGTGTTCATCCATTATGCTTTGTTGTTGAGGCTTTTTCTGCTTGTTTACAAATGGCCCCATCTCCTATAAAGAAGAAGACTCCTGCTAAGAAAGCTGACAAAAGGTTGAAAATGGATCATAACCTATTTAGGTCTGTTCAACACTTTGAGAGATATAGAGATTCTTTCTTGAGGGGAACCATTATTCAAGAAAGGTTTGTAGACTTAAGGGACTTGAAGGACACCTTCATTCCAGGTTTTTTTTAGGGCAGATCATAGGATAAATTGTTGAGTGATCTACTTGCACTTTGTGAGCCTTTAATAAGGGAATTCTATGCAAATGTTGTGAGAAGGAAGGATGAGTTAAGATGTTGGGTTAGAAGAAAGGAATTCACTATAGATGCCCATGACATAAATGAGGTGCTAGGGCTCGAAGGTTTAGATGACCATGACTTCACCAACTATGAGGATAGGATGCTATCTATAAAAACTGTCCAAACTCACATTGGCGGACAAAGAGAGGGGAGACGCCTCAACACTACAGCATTTCTAGCTAACATGAGGTGCCTAACCACCATCATGATGTTCAACTTGTACCCAATGAGGAAGCTGACTACAATCAACAATGCCAGAGCTATCTTCCTTATTAAACTCAAGGAGAAAACTTTCATTAACATCAGCTCTCACATCTTTGACACTATTGTGGATGAGACTAGAACCACCTCTAGGCCCAAGCTAATCTTTCCTAGCCTTCTTATGAGGCTTTTCAGAGAAAAAGGTGTTGAAATCCCTCAAGATAAAGCCCCATGCCTACACCTTCAACCATCAACAAGCTAACCATCATCAGGATACAAGTCTGTCTTCCAGGTGATGAAGAGGAAGGTGACCAAGGTGAAGGTGACCCAATGGAGACTAAGATAGTGGCTGCAGGACAAACTTCAACATCCAGAAGCTAAGGCAAGAGGAGTAGAGCTTCAATCTCATCAGATGTACCTCCAGATGCATTCTAGATCATCCTGGAGACGATTAATGGACTCAGAGAGGTCCAAAATGAGCATACTGATAGAGTGGTAGCAATTTAGGATTAGTTAAACATACTTTCAGCTAAGTTTGACAGCATCAACACCTAACAGTGACCTTTTGGCCATTCCGGTCAAAATGGGGGAGAATTTTTTGAGGGGCAGCTCTTGAGGGGGAGCATTCAATAAACAGTGTTTATTCAATTTATGTTTCAGTTTTACTTTATGTTTCTTATGGTATTATGTTTGGATAATGCTCTCATTATGGGTTTGATACACTGTGGCTAAAGTTTTGGTTTATAGGTTTAAAACTCATGGATTTGTTTGGCTATGATACTTTGGTTTATTAATTCTTAAGATGTTATTCAATATTTGTTTATGGTACAATTTGTACCCTTGCTTATGTAGCTTTTAATTTGTGCCCATGTTGCTTTTGTAAGCTTTTAGGGTTTGTTTCCATGTGATCTGTAGGCTTTTATGGTTTGTACCATGCTTATGCAGCCTTTATGCTTTGTAGCCTAGTACTTCTAGCTAAATATTATGCATTTTCTTTAAGTACTCTCACTCTTGTGCCCTAGTAGGATTTTATTCCTAGATGCATATACTTCTTGTATTGTGCATTGTTTGAGTGTTGGACATGCAAGTGATTTGCATTGAGCTTATTAGCTTGTATGTCCAAATGTTCATTCTAAGTGTGAATGAGCATTGTGGTCACTACTTTATAGTGATTACTTGTTTGGTCAAGCCATGGTTTGTTTCTTAAACTTCATTTTGCTTGATCGCATTGTGCTTGCCTCATATGCATTACAAGTTTTTCTGCATACAATGATCATATTGTGTTGTTGCGTTTCAGGAATTACTTGTTCATATGTTTCAAGAGGTACACAGATTCTAGAGTTAGGTGTGAGTGAGTTTTGTTGAACTATTCCCAACTCACATGTTAAGTTTAGAGTTTGTTTTAAGGTTTCGTCACCGAATAGCCAAAGGGGGAGATTGTAAGGTTGAATTTTATCAAACATCTTGTTGGCTTTATTCCGTGCCAAATTTGCATGTATTTTAGAAATTAGTAACCCTGTATTTAGGTGGGATTCATGTAAGGGTAGTGAGTGAGAGAGTGTGAAGAAATGCTCAAGATTGTGCAAGGATGCAGAAACTCGTAGTTGGGACTCGCGAGTGACTCGCGACTAGCAAGCCGCCAACTATAGCACACGATTGAAGCGTGCAGAGAAGATGAACAGTCACGCTAGCTGGAGCACTACAGGACAAAAAGTCCAGCCTGGCCGTTCTATTAGCTAACGGCTTGAACTCGCGAGTCAGTTAAGTCGCGAGGCCAAGCCGCAAGCCAGCTCTATTTTGAAAAACATGACTCTTCGCATTCCATTCTCACCCTAGTATAAATACCCCTTATACCCACGAAATGTAAAAAGCATCCAAAGAGAATTTTGAGAGAAAAACCCTAGAGAAAAACAAGATTGGCTCATCCCCAATCTTCACATAGAGACTTCAAATTCCTCTACTCTCTTCCTCTCCATTGTTACATCCTTGAGAGGTACATTACCAAAACCTTTTCTCGCCATACCCATATTTATGAGAAGGCTGTTTGGTGCTTTGAGAAGCAGTTAAGAAGGGACCAATTTCATATTGGTTGATGCTATGGGCTTTAGCGGAATCTAGTAAACTAAAGAAGAAAGAGGTTCGGCGTAACCTCATTGGAGTAGGAGCTTGGAGGGCTTAGGTACACTGGGTAGATTAGGCTTGAAAGGTCTTCTGCTTTTCATGTATCCCAAGTACATTCTTTAGTGGATTATTTACCGCTTGGAGGGCAGTGGAGAGGTTTTACGCCGAGGGCTTCAGTTTCCTCTTCTATAACACATCACTGTGTTGTCCTTGTGTTTGAATCTCTCTTCCCTTAATCTTTGCCATTTAATTTCTGCTGTGGATGTGATTTTATTTGGTTAAGATTGTTTATTAATTATGTATTAAGCTTATATTCATATTCCGCGCATTAATTGTTTGATATTAAGCTAGAATTGGTAATTTGTTAATTAGGGGTCTAAACGTTCATAGTGTTTTATACAGTAATTGAACATTTAATCATGACATTCAAAGGTACAGATACCAGAACCATACTTCTCTGGGTACCTCAAATAGATTTCCATTGATGGTTTTATGTTGAGGGGCAAAGGTACCAGGACCATACGAAATAGGAACATCAAATAGGTTGCCAGGATCCACTTCACTTCTACAACATATCTCTACTTGAGTTCAGATAGCTCTTTTTTTTTTTTTTTTTTTTTAAATGAAATGCCTTTTTGACCTTCTAGCTCATGTTTCATCCATAACTATCTCAAATAATATACTTGTTCCATAATTATCGAACCACTAACATAACATTACCGTTAACCACTCACCATATTTGTTAATTACTTGAAAATTTATTAGCTGGGAAAATACAAAGTTCTGGTAGTTTGTGAATACCATAAAAACAAAAATGTTCAAAGCCCTAATGAAAAGCATATTAACAAGAAGTCATATAATTTACCGGTAATAATAACAACACTATCAGTAAAAAAGTAGCTAACCTTTTTCAAGAGAATAAGCAATTATTGTACTCGATTTTCAGGGTTAAATACTAACCATACTTTTGTAATCATAACATAAACAGGGGGAAAAACTGACATTTGTTAACAAAATAAGCAAGTACTATGGAAAATCATAGCTAACTACTTGTCATATTTTTTAATGACTTGAAAATAGATTGACGGGATAATAGGGTGTTTTGGTACAATTGCGACTACCAAATAATTGACCAATAATAATAACAACATAAAGAATAAAAAAGAGCTGATCTTTGGTATGGAAATAAGTAGTTAAAAAGCCTCAGTTCATTGGCAACAAAGTTTTCCAATTTTATGACAATCTCCTGTGGGGGAAAAAAGCACACCAAATAAGGACATAAACTGTAAAAACATAGATGACCTTTGTTAAGACAATAAGCTGTTTACAGACCCTTTATCATATAAGTTACAAACAAATTTTTGTGCTAAAACAGAATATACTATTACGCAATCAGGGGAAGAAGAAGAAGTAAAACCAAATGTGTTTCGAAATTCGATTTCTAAAGCATGGGGAGACAGCCTTGTGTGTACAATATAAACAAGTTTTTTGAAATATATCACAAAAATATTAATGCATTATCAGAACTCTCAATTTCAATCCAAAGAATTCCCTAGTTTCCTTGCAACTTGTTCTGAAATAGAAAATAAACATGCAACATAAATCATAGGAAAGAAAAAAAATTATATAATTAAAGAATAAACATTCTTCACAAAAAGGAAGGAAAGCAAAGGCAGATGAAAGAAAGGAGTAATCAAACCTTAGGAATGATTGGAATTCGTTTTGCATAGCATAAACCAGGACCAGTAAAATTCTGGGTTTCCTTGCAATTTCCTATGAAACAGAAAATAAACATGCAACATCAGTGATAGGAAAACAAAAAATTATATAATTAAACAATATAATTTTTTCACAAAAACGAACGAAAGTATAGGCAAATGAAATAAAGAAGTAATCAACCCTTAGGAAGCATAAATCATCACCATTAAAAGTGTGAGTTTCCCTGCAACTTGTTATGAAACGGAAAATAAACATGCAACATCAATCATAGGAAAACAATAAAATTATATAATTAAACAATAAAATTTTTTGACAAAAAGGAACAAAAGTATAGGTAGATGAAATAAAGGAGTAATCAAACCTTAGGAATGGTTGGAATTCATTTTGCAGAGCATAAACCAGGACCATTAAACTTGTAAAGAAAAGTAAAATCGGAATAGATGGAGAACCTCTTCCTATATAAGATACATAAATTCCCAAAGACATGCATCATTAATACCGAGAGATTCTTTTGAAATTCCATAGCATTCATTGAAGAAGAAGGGAGCTGTAAGTTAAGGTGCCTGAATCGATGTGTTAACTGGGAACATGCACTGTTAGCTAAGTAGGAGAGGAACAATTTTGGGTTTTCATTATTGTAGAAGGGGTGAACCTAAAAATACGCGGGTGTGGGGGTGGGGGGGGGGGGGGAAGGGAGCACAGCTAACTTTCACCTAACTTCTATATAAAAGTGAGCATAATTACAACTGATCCCAATTAAATTTAGACAGATGGAGGAAAATTAGACACCAATTTCATATTTAAATTGGTGTGGTCCCCACATGAAGCTAGACACATGACATTGGGAACATTTATGACCCTGTTCATATAGTGTTTTTCCAGCCTATATTGACATGACAAGCCCTAATAACTTTGGATTGTAATGCTTGGACCATGAAATGAGGTTATAAATGCACCACAATAATGATCTTCTTTCTACCCCCACTAACTTCGTAGACTGACTAAGCTATGAGTCACAACACCTTAACGTCAAATCGTAAAATGCGAAACAAGTTTGGATCTACTTCAACATGTGGGTCATCACAAGTTCTAGCAGATCAACAACTACAGACATACACAGACCACTATGGAGGAAAATGGGTTGGAAAGAAGAGAGATTTCATTAATATGCCAATACACATGTACGAGAGTCTTGGAAGTGTTAGGCACATCATGGTCGGCAAACCTACAAAACTAAGTACAGATACCACCACAACAGAGTTCACCATAGCAGAACCACCATGGTCAACCCTATACGAGAAGAGGTGGGAGTTGAAGGTGTATTGTCGATGACACGGGTTACGAGTTCCTAAGACACGCTCAGCCGAGTTACCTAGAGATGAATCTACCAATATACTTGCTTGTCTTGAACAAGAGAACAATCAAATGCAAAGGCAACTAGACCATTTTCATGCAATCCAAAAAGCTAGGAAGCATCTAAAGGGGAAAGCACAAGAGCAAGCCATGAAGTCTATTAATGAAATTACTGCGTTAGATGATGAAAGAGATATTTCAGACTTCTCAGATTCAAGCAATGACGATTTCCAAAAATTTCTACCTACGAACATTAGACGTTGTTGTTAATGTCTACACATTATGTGCAATACAAAATGTTGCTGTTAATGTCTGACAAATGATGAGTATGTACGTTCAACTTTTGCAAATCTAAAGATTAATTGTTCATTAGTTTTGACTAAGTTTATATGAAATCAGTTTCTCATTTTTTCCCTGTTGTTCTTTGTTGCTACATATGAAAATTTAATATGAAGATTTCATAGATTCAATACATACAGACTCAACCAAACCACACACACCAACCACTCTTTCACAGAAAAATCATATATAGCTCCTAAATTTTATCACTCGCCGGAGAAGAGTGGGCCCCAACTGGGACCATCACCGTCGAGGTGTAGACACTCACATTTGTTCAAGGTAATACTCCCTTCCACCATGCGTGACATGAAACTAGTAATATATTACATTGCTATGTCAGTATGTTGCAATGTTTTCAATGGATTGGCTAAGTGTATATGAAATCACTTGCTCATTCTTTCCCTGCTGTTCTTTGTTGCTACATATGATTCTTTTTTTTTTTGTTTCTGACAATGTTCTCTGCTTTGTAATGTAGGAAAAACCTTAGATATGTTAATGTTCCCAATATTCTGTCTGTGTAATTTGAAATGTTACCCACATAACACTCATCACCCAACTTAGATTTATTGCACACTACTTGTAGGAAAATTTAATAGATTCAATACATACAGACTCATCCAAACCACACATACCAACCACACATATGATTCAATAATATGAATAATTCATATATATGACACCGTGAGTCGCTGTATCATATACCCATATCCGTGTATCTTAGTTTTGCTAGTGTACTACTTTATATAGATACATTACATACAGACTCATCCAAACCAAACTAACCACTCATTCTCTCTTCCTTTGTATGTACAAGAAAATTTTTTCATAACAAACTTTTCTCTGACTTCATGTTTCGTGGACAAATCATCTGAAGGATATGTTTGTATCATCTTCATCTAAGTTTATTATTTCTACCTAATGATCTTCCAATTTACAGTTCTTGCTGGGTGGATATTGAATCTCAGTGGCAGTCTTATCAAATATAAGAATATGGAAGCTTGAATTTCCTTCATATCTAAAGACTAAAAAATAACCATAATAGATAGAATGGTATTCAACGAAATTCTACCAACCATTACAAAACCAAATGTTGTTATTAGCTTTCTTCAATCCCACTTGCCAAATGCCACCATAGGGAGCAGTGAGTGTAGCTATGATGGATAGCTCAGCACTGTTGAACCCTAACCACAAGTACCTATCCACACTCACATGAAAACACAAAGCATCCCTTCAAAGTTTATGCATCAATTTTGGGGGTGAGCTATCCACCATTGCTACACTAATGTTTGCAGTTCTGCATGTGCTGCTCAACAGCTTCACACTGTTGAACTCTATCCAATCATATCACCTACACGCACATCATTACACAGATATGCATCCGTTTTCAATGCACCATTTTCAAGGATGCAGAGCATCCCTGAAAAGTTTATAATACATTTAACACAGCTCGGCACTGTCTCGTCAAGTCATGTCAGATGAAGCATAGGAGCGCTGAATAGTCTTCACGTGAACCCTGTCTAGTCATATCACCTACACATTCGTCAATACACAGATATGCATCCTTTTCAATGCACCGTTTTCAAGGATGCTGAGCATCCCTGAAATGTTTATGATACATTTAACATAGCTCGGCACTGTCTCATCAAGTTGTGATAGATGAAGCACAGGAATGTTGAATAGTCTTCACGTGAACCCTATCCAGTCATATCACCTACACGCACGTCAATACACAGATATGCATCCTTTTGCAATGCACCGTTTTCAAGGATGTAGAGTATCCCTGAAAAATTTATGGTACATTTAACACAACTCAGCACTGTCTCGTCAAGTCATGTCAGATGAAGCACAGGAATGCTGAATAGTCTTCACGTGAATAAATACGCAACCTCCTTTACAGTACATATCACCAGCCCGCTGCTGTAGCACAAGCTATAACCATATCAAATAGCTTCCTCAGTGAACCACATGCACCAATAGGTGCCACTATACAACCAAGTCATGTTCACAGTTTTGCATGTGCTTCTCAACACCTCACTGAACAATACACTGTCGAGTCATATCATCTTTATTCACATGAATACTTACCCTTACATATGGTCACATCCACATGAATACTTGCCCTTGCAAAACTCCTATATAAAGTCACATTTACATCTAGCTTTGCAAAACATCTACACATACCAAAGTCCCATTTACATTTACATCTACCTTTGCAAAACATCTACACATACTGATCTGAAGTCACATCTTCCAATGTCAATGCGCAATTGGATGTTACCTCATTTTCCAAATAACTATAAGAGGGAGAGAGATTCTGACGAGAGGGAATACTATGCCAAACTGCAGCGGGGGTGGGACTTTCGCGTGAATGAGTCCAACACTCTACACGATGATCTCGTGCGACTTGGAACGCCTCTTGTCGACCGTAGCTTGCTCACACTACCATGGAGAAACTTGCACCAATATGAGCATGTTGTGACAAAAAAAAAAAAAAAAAAAAAAATCTAATGATACTCCGTAAGTCCAGGTATCACATGCTACAACTAGCAGAAGAGCTGGCCACTGCAACGAATAGGCAACTCACTCTGGCAAAACATAACAATGTCCTCAACTACGAGGACTACCTGTCAAAGTGAATGCCTATGTGGTATGTGTGTTATGTCTAGGGTTAAGTTAATAAAGTTAGTAGCGTTAGTGTTCAATATGCAATGCATGCATATTGGTGCCATCGTGTAAGTTATTTTAAGTTTTCTGTGTTATGTTGTAGGTGCTTATTGAAAAACATCATGTGTGGGAATATTTAACTTTTATGGGTTATGTGAGAATAATCTAGATTACAAATAACGTGAATGCTCCTCACAATCAATAATAAGGTTTACATAGTACAAATGTAATAACGGTGACACATATACATTTAAAACATAGTTAAGCAAAATAGTTCTCCAACAAAGTCTAAATACACTATGACACAATTACTCTTCATCTGACATCTCCACGTCTGACTGATAAATGGGATAAGCAAGAAGTGATTGCATGAATTGTGCGTGCTCATACCACCCTTCCTCTACTGACTCTCGAATCTCGACTTGGGTCTGATATCAATTAAGACGAATCTTCATTCGATTATTTTCTTCTCTTATGCGGTTCAATGCTTTGCAAAGTTCATCAATCGTGTCTCTGGGCATTTGCGATGCGAGTTGCTGAGGCACTGGCAACTTTAAACCAACCAACTCATCATAAAACATTTACTGTTCACGAAATAACCAAGCCCACTCATGTCTCATGGTATTGTGAATGTAAGCACTATTTCGCAGATTTGAATTGATCATATAGCTGAACTCATCTTCTAATACCCAGAAACAACCCATAGCAGTGAACACATCATGAGGCCTATAAAGTTGTGGGTTGCCAGAACCAGACATTGACACCGAATATAATAACATCAAATGATCAAGTTAACAGCGTGCATCAACTATTGGTAAATAATGTAATGCTACATAAGACGGTACACGACAAAGGAATTCATGAATTTGTGTACTATTACATGCTAAAAGTGAAATACTAACACTCACATTTGACCATAAATATTAGACGTTGTTGTTAATGTCTACACGTTGTGTGCAATACAAAATGTTGTTGTTTATGTTTGACCAGTGATGAGTATGTACATTCAAGTTTTGCAAATCTAAAGATTAACTATTAATTAATTTTAGCAAATCTAAAGATTTTCATTTTCTGTCAATGAAATTTACACCAGCAAAAACCCAATATAACCCAATGTACACACATAACACTTATCACCATTTCTATAGATTATTGTACATTTCTTGTAGCACCAAACAACACCAAACAACTAATATAACCCTAATCTACTCACATAACACTCATTCAAGAAAATACCAAAGCACAAGTAATGCAACCTATTAAATGAAAATTCTTCTCTAACAAAAACATACATTATAGTTGATAAACTTTTATAATATCTACAACTACTTTTACCTACAAAATAAAATTCTCTATGTATTTCAAAGAAGAAAATGAGTTTCTCACTTGAGATGATGGAGAGATAACACCAACTTTTGATAGAAAATTTTGAAAATGAGGAGAAGCTATCTGAAAGTAATGAGGAGAATTGCATGAAAAGCTGATCTATGGAAGGGAGAAGTAAATAGCTAAACAACTCAACTATACCAAAGCCGAGTAACCTTAATAACTCGATTTCACATTCATCGAGTTCAGCTTCACATGCAAATAAGTGATTTGAAATCCCGTCAGAGCATAGCAGAGCAACTCAATTATACCAGAGCCGAGTAACATTAATAACTCGATTTTCGATCCATCAAGTTCAGCTTCACATGCTAATAAGTGATTTGAAATCCCGTCAGTATCTTGGTTTCCCCATTGCCGAGTTACAAACAGTAACGAGGGAATATTTTATTGGGCAAAGCCCACACTAGATTGCCAGTGTGGCAAGAACCTACCTAGAACTTGGCTTTAGCATAATCGAGTACATTAAGAAACTCGATTTTAGGGTCATCGAGTATCGAAATAGGGGCACGCCCCTATATAGTTTGGAAACAGGGGCATATTGCCAAATATTTTGCCCAGTAAGGGCAAAAGGCTAGAATTGCCTCGTTATTGGAGCTTCCAACCTCATCATAGTCATCACGGGTTCGCTTGTTGTTGTAACCTTCCACTACTGCCATTGAATTGTCGAAAATATGATGGGAAAGAAGTGATGCTATTATTGCTTCTCTTAGCCATAGTTTGGTTAAGATCTTCAATGGAATACTAAACAACCCAGCTAAAACAACCAACCATGACCATGCACCTATCTGGCTATCTCTATTTTAAAATAAAACTGAATCCTTTCATTTCCTTCTCCTACCCTTGCAACTTTTCTCCAACAAGATTGGTTGCCAGTTTGAACACTTTCTAAAGGTTTGGACTTGCTTATCCTACTGCTGGGTCTTTTCTTTGTTTATTATCTTTAAGTTACCCTACTCATAGAAATTAAACTTTTACAATACATGACCACATTAATGGCAAAGAGAGGCTCTTTCTTCATGGTTGCCTTGTGTTCTTGTAAGCTAAAAAGGACCATAAAATAGAGACAAAAGACAATGAGAAGTACATAAGTTCTCTAAATTGCTCCCAATTCCCTTCATCCAGCTCTTCATCCATGCTTGAATCAATTAAGGCTATATGAAATCAGTTTTAATGGAAAGATCAATCCAAAAAAGATTTCTCCAAATATGATGTGGAAAAAAAATATATGGTCTAAGGTTTCAGTATCCTTTACACAAAGAACATAAGTACTCAGATCAGATGTCTTCTCAATTCTTCCCTCACAAGAAGAAAATTCAATAACATCCTCCAACGAACAACAATAATTTTAGATAGTAATTGTATCTTACATAAATGGTTTCAATGCTCAGGGTCTTCATTTAAATTTGGGCCAGTAAGATCATAAAAGACTAGCCAACTTGGTTTCTACAATTCCTGGTATGCAACAGTCATTATCCTTTTTCTACCAATTAAGCTCGAGAGTTGGGATGAGGCCTTATGAGCATGTCAACAACACCAATAGGAGTTGTAAAATTCTCTCAGCACCATTTTGGCTATGGATTTTTCAAATTAATTCGTAACTCCACCCGAGAGTATCTTTGTCTAGCACATCTGCATCAACTTTTGGAGAACTTAAGCATTCTTATTGGATGTCCTTTGGGGACATCCAATAAAGTTGGAACCATATGTATATACTTGGATGTTTATAATAGGTATATTATCAATTCACTTTGAAATGCAATACATCAAGCTGCAATGACAAAACAATGAGGAAAATGTGACAACACCTAAATTCTAGGCGTGATGCATTAAAAAAACGATAACAAGTACAACAAGGCTTACAATTCTAACAAGACGACCTTCTCCATCTATCAACCTTGTCTACAAAGTTGCTTGTATGCTTAAATCTAATTGCTATAAAGATGAATATGTGAAATGGGCATGGATGGTTTGCCTTGGTCATGATTTGAAATGGGTCTAGAAATTTGAAGAACATCATCAGCCCAAAGCAAAAAAGTCATATGATATAAACTTCCATAATTAAAGAGCATGCTATGTATAAAATGAGTTTTAAACTATTAATATTACAGATCAATGAGGCAAGGCATGTGATAGGCTGACAGCACCGTTTCCATTCAAACTTGACATTATATTTTTATAATCTATTAAGGTACTAAATGTTTGAAAATAAGAAGAACATGGGAAAACAAAAAACAAAAAAAACAAAAAAGAAGAATATATTAACAGTATTTGTTGATTTCCATTAGTAACATTATTAACCTTTTGAACTTTGTCTTCAATGCTAGGAGTGCCATTTACAACTCTAATCAAATATATGGTGGGCAATCAATTAACAAATGTACAAAGAGAAATTGTAACAACCAACAGAGCTTGAATTGAGAAGAAAGACAGTGACTTACAGGTAATCAAGAGAAAAAAAGTTTTATCAACCTTCGAGGTCACTCGCACTAGATTCCAGACCACATTCCTTGTACTCACTTGACTCCTCAGAATCAAAGTTACAATGGCTTCGCATGGCTTTGTAACCTTTCACTATCACTGTTGAAATGCCAAAATTATTTTGAAGAACATCGAAGCCCTTATAAGAAGTGAAGCCATTGTTGCCTCTCTGAGCCATAAATTGGTTGAAATCTTCTGCGTCTTTCTTGTATACAATAAGCAACCCGCATTTCTAACGCCAATCTTACTGAATCCATTTGCATAACATGCACTCAATATGTTCATGTTTTCCTTGTCCTTATGGGATTCAAGAGAAAAATAAATTGTGCTAGCACCTTTACACAAATGAGAATAAGTTTCTTCTATATTCACTTCAACTTCAAACCCCATACTTTGATGGCTAAACCAGTTTGGATTTGCGATTTTTAGATTTAACTCATTCAGTCATTTGTTTTTTGACATTATCAATCAAGAAATTTTTTACACGATATATCTAAGATTGAAAATGTAATCTTAATGGTCCATTTGGATTAAGGGAGAGGGAGGGGGAGTAGAGTAGAGTAGAGTATATTTAGCACAAAATTAGCTTATTTTTAGCCAACTCTACTCTACTCCCCTCCACTCCCCCTCCTTCCCCCCTCCATCCAAACAGGCCATAAATTCCGTTGAGAACTATTGAGGTGTAAAATAAATAAAAATAAAAATTATGAATTTCCTAATGAATTTTTGTCATGAGCTATGTAAATAAGGGTTTCAGATAGTTTGCTAGTGTGCTTCCTTAGTACTTTCTCAAGTGCCCTCTCCTCTACCATTGGTTATGTTGAGCTGTACAAATGGCTATTTAAGTGAACAGTATCACTATCAATTAACAAAAGTGTCACGCTCTTCTTTAATGACAAAACAATGTCATTGCTTCATAAAATAATAGTATTAACTGAAAACAAAACCTTGTCATGCCATTAAATTAGAAAAGTGGTATCATTTAACAAAAAGAGCCCTTAAATTCAAAACAAGAACTGTTTTGGTGGGCTTTTCAGGTGTTTTGGAGACTTAAATTCCGGCCCTTACCCCCCACAAGCATTTATACTTGTGGAGTGACTATTGCACCAAGGGAGAGTGGTGGTAAAGAAAGCATAATCATAAACACTAGTGCTAGTCTACTAATTTCTAGTAGATGTGAAAGTGAGAAAACAACCACCAAAAATTATTCTACTATGTTAAACAAAATGAAAGATAATTTTGAGAGAATAAAATGACAGCCTGATTTTTTGTCGTCATTAAAATATATGAACGGTTTAGACCCCTTAAACAAACAACCAGATTGCGTAGCCTAGATTAATTAGCCAAGTTGTTACTTAGTCAAATTAAACAATTCTAGGTTAAAACAATCAAATAATCATATCATGCATGTAAAACATATAAAGCAGCGGAATAATAAAAGAATACAAGATATGATCACCCAGGAAACCACACGGAAAAACTTGGGGAGAATTTTACCCACCGATCCTCAAGGCAAAACGGAATCCACTAAGAAAGAATTGAAGTTCTTACAAAAGGACTTACAAGCTCCCCGCTTGACTTCCTAATGCTACCCACCAGTAAAATTTCCTGACACGACCACGCGCAGGCTCCGAATCCACGAACTACTTCTTTCTTTGAATCCCTCAATCAGCTACAAGCTCCCCGCTTGTTTATCTTTAAGCTTCAATGGCAGCAACCAAGTTGATCATCAAGATGTTGAAGTAATCTCAATCTTGAAAACCCTAAGCTTTGTGTAAAGGAAAACTCCTCTAGGTCTCACAAGAGATTTACACAAAACCGCAATATCTAAGCAACAATACAACTTGTGCAACTCTGAAAACGTGGCTAGGGTTTTGCCTTATATACCTAGGGCAAAAACATAAAACCCTAAACGTTTTAAAAGAGTTAGGGCTGAGCTGGAATTTCTGCAAAAACGCATCTGGGCCGATTTTCGATCGATCGAGAATTACATTCGATCGATCGAGCCAGGCCGAAATGCACCAACGCATCTGCAGTCACTCGCTTCCAACTTTACAATATTTTACCAACTTTGAGCAAGCCTAAACTAGACTAAATACATTGTTTTGATCATGGTTTGCCAACATTACAAATTAGAGTTCTAAATACATAAAATCCTAAGACCTTAGAACCTAACAATATATTATAAGGAATTTCTCTCTAAACAAGAAATGTAATCTTAAAATTCTATGGATTTCTATTTTGTTGTAAAAAAAAAAAAAAAAATTATGACTTTGGTGATGGATTTGCACCATGATACACTGATACAAAGGAACATAAACAGCACTAGAATAAAAATGTACAAGATTAGGAATCCACTATGTGTTATCCAAGTTAATGTTCATAAACAAGTTAGGAGCAATGGTTGCTACTTGCTAGAGATTTGAGGCCCTTCCAAAAGATTTCTGTCCATCTGTCCAAACCTGATCATCTGTCAACTGTTCCAAAACACCTGAATGTCCTTCATCAACTTTGCCACCACCTCTTTGTTACTTCTATTCCACCCTCTTTAGTTTAGCTCAAACAACTAGCCTCTAGTTTTACAAACTATAAGGTTGAATTTAATCAACCATTTTGTTGGTTTTATACCATGCCAATTTGCTTGTAATTCAGCACTTAGAGACCTTGTATTTAGGTGGGAATCATGTAAGGGTAGTGTGTGAGTGACTATGAAGAAAAGCTCAGAAGTGTGCAACTCAACAGGGCCTTACTACTGGATCGCGTAGCTGGCTCGCGGCTGACAAGTCACCAAAGAAGGCACACATTTGAGGCATGCAGGGGAGCTAAAGAGTCACGCCAGTTGTTGCACTACAAGACAAAAATCTCAGGCTGGCGAGGTAGTTAGCTCGTGGCTTGAACTCACGACTCAATCAAGTCACAAGACCAAGTCGCCAGAATACCCTATTTGGGAAAAACTGACTCTTCGCATTCCATACACACCCTACTATATATAGACCCTTATACCCACGAAATGTAGAGAGCTTCTAGAGAGAATTTTGAGAGAGAAACCCTAGAGAAAAACAGGATTGACTCATCCACAATCTTCATCCTTTGATTCTCTAAATTCCTCTACTTTCCCTCTCCATTGTTACATCCTTGAGAGGTACATTAGCCAAAACCTTTTCTCACTATACCCATATCTGTGAGAAGGCTATTTAGTGCTTAGGAAGCAATTAGGAAGGGACCAATTGATATTGGTTGATGTTATGGGTTATAGCGGAATCTGGTAAGCTAAAGAAGACAAAGGTTCGGCGTAACCTCATTGGAGCAAGAAGCTTGGTTGCTACTTGCTAGAGATTTGAGGCCCTTCCAGAAGATTTCTGTCCATCTGTCCAAACCTGATCATCTGTCAACTGTTCCAAAACACCTGAATGTCCTTCATCAACTTTGCCACCACCTCTTTGTTACTTCTATTCCACCCTCTTTAGTTCAGCTCAAACAACCAGCCTCTAGTTTTACAAACTATAAGGTTGAATTTAATCAACCATTTTGTTGGCTTTATACCATGCCAATTTGCTTGTAATTCAGCACTTAGAGACCTTGTATTTAGGTGGGAATCATGTAAGGGTAGTGTGTGAGTGACTATGAAGAAAAGCTCAGAAGTGTGCAACTCAACAGGGCCTTACTACTGGATCGCGTAGCTGGCTCGCGGCTGACAAGTCACCAAAGAAGGCACACATTTGAGGCATGCAGGGGAGCTAAAGAGTCACGCCAGTTGTTGCACTACAAGACAAAAATCTCAGGCTGGCGAGGTAGTTAGCTCGTGGCTTGAACTCACGACTCAATCAAGTCACAAGACCAAGTCGCCAGAATACCCTATTTGGGAAAAACTGACTCTTCGCATTCCATACACACCCTACTATATATAGACCCTTATACCCACGAAATGTAGAGAGCTTCTAGAGAGAATTTTGAGAGAGAAACCCTAGAGAAAAACAGGATTGACTCATCCACAATCTTCATCCTTTGATTCTCTAAATTCCTCTACTTTCCCTCTCCATTGTTACATCCTTGAGAGGTACATTAGCCAAAACCTTTTCTCACTATACCCATATCTGTGAGAAGGCTATTTAGTGCTTAGGAAGCAATTAGGAAGGGACCAATTGATATTGGTTGATGTTATGGGTTATAGCGGAATCTGGTAAGCTAAAGAAGACAAAGGTTCGGCGTAACCTCATTGGAGCAAGAAGCTTGGTTGCTACTTGCTAGAGATTTGAGGCCCTTCCAGAAGATTTCTGTCCATCTGTCCAAACCTGATCATCTGTCAACTGTTCCAAAACACCTAAATGTCCTTCATCAACTTTGCCACCACCTCTTTGTTACTTCTATTCCACCCTCTTTAGTTCAGCTCAAACAACCAGCCTCTAGTTTTACAAACTATAAGGTTGAATTTAATCAACCATTTTGTTGGCTTTATACCATGCCAATTTGCTTGTAATTCAGCACTTAGAGACCTTGTATTTAGGTGGGAATCATGTAAGGGTAGTGTGTGAGTGACTATGAAGAAAAGCTCAGAAGTGTGCAACTTAACAGGGCCTCGCTACTGGATCTCGTAGCTGGCTCGCGGCTGACAAGTCACCAAAGAAGGCACACATTTAAGGCATGCAGGGGAGCTAAAGAGTCACGCTAGTTGTTGCACTACAAGACAAAAATCTCAGGCTGGCGAGGTAGTTAGCTCGTGGCTTGAACTCACGACTCAATCAAGTCACAAGACCAAGTCGCCAGAATACCCTATTTGGGAAAAACTGACTCTTTGCATTCCATACACACCCTACTATATATAGACCCTTATACCCACGAAATGTAGAGAGCTTCTAGAGAGAATTTTGAGAGAGAAACCCTAGAGAAAAACAGGATTGACTCATCCACAATCTTCATCCTTTGATTCTCTAAATTCCTCTACTTTCCCTCTCCATTGTTACATCCTTGAGAGGTACATTAGCCAAAACCTTTTCTCACTATACCCATATCTGTGAGAAGGCTATTTAGTGCTTAGGAAGCAGTTAGGAAGGGACCAATAGATATTGGTTGATGCTATGGGTTATAGCGGAATCTGGTAAGCTAAAGAAGACAAAGGTTCGGCGTAACCTCATTGGAGCAAGAAGCTTGGAGGGCTTAGGTACACTGAGTAGATTAGGCTTAGAGGGTCTTTTGCTGTTCATGTATCCCAACTTCATTCTTTAATGGATTATTGACCGCTTGAAGGGTGCCGAAGAGGTTTTACGCCTAGGACTTCAATTTCCTCTTCGATAACACATTGCTATGTTGTCTTTGTGTTTGTAGCTCTCTTCCCTTAATCTTTGCCATTTAATTTCTGTTATGGTTGTGATTTTATTTGGTTTAGATTGTTTTATAAATTCTGTTTTAGCTTATGTTCATGTTCAGCACATATATTGTTTGACAATAAGCTTGAATTGGTAATTTTAAATTGGGGGTCTAAACGTTCAAAGTGTTTTATACACTATTTGAACATTCACAAACAAAATTGAATGAATCCCCTCCAGGTCATTCTTCTACCCTTGCAACTCTTCTCCAATAGGATTGGTTGCTAGTTGAAAGACTATAAAGGTCTGGGTTTTGCTTATTTTGCTACTATTGAGGCTTTCCTTTAGTTCTTGACAATTACCTTGCACATAGAAATCAAACTTTTACTATGCATGACCACATTAGTGGCAGGGAAAGGATCTCCCTTGCCTTGTTCCTATAAGTCCAAATAGGCTATAAAATAAAAACAAACGACTCGGAGAAGTAATTTAAGTTTTTAAAATTGTTACTGACATCCTTCAGCCAGCTCTAAATCCAAGCTTGAATCGAGTAAGGCTGAATGAAATCACTTGTAATGGACAGGTTAAAAAAAAAAGCCTCTTTAACAGTTCCAAATAAGTAAAACCCCTATGCATACTTTAACATAAAGCAAACCATATTATATGGAAAGGAAAAGAAGGAAATATATAAGAATTAAAATTCTAGTTTATTCATTTTGAACTACTTGTCAATCTATCATGCCTTCACTAATGAGCTTGTTCTTGTGGACTTCTAAATAAGAAAAACCTAGAAGCCTAATTCTGAATGGAAGAAAACAACATGGGATAGAACAATAAATCAATATACCTTTGGCAATAAAAGCTTCCAGTGTCTATGTTTACTTGCTTTCCAACACATGATTTCTACTGCTTTTTAAAACACCAACAAAATGCTTTGTCTTGCCATTCTTTTTTTGTACATTGAAACAAAGGAACTAAAACAGCACAAGAAGAAAAGAGTACAAGATTCGGAGTTTGCTTCCCGTTATCCAAGCTAATGTTCATGAAGAACTTATGGGCAAAGGGTTGCTAGGGATCAAGGCTCTACTAGGACATCTGTCCACCTGTCAAATCCAAACATTTGTAAACTGTTGAATGACCTTCACCACACAGCCTCTCTATTGGCCAACTCTGCCACCTGTTTGTTAACACAAAGCTTTTAGCTTCAAAAATATTTTACAGAAAGCCAATAAAGCTGCTGTCATATAGTATCTTTAACAGCTCAACTGAAACAACCAGCCATGGAAATGCATCTTCTCTATCTTACAAAAGAAGCTAGATCCGCTCTATTTCCTTCTCCTATGCTTGTACCTTGTCTCCAACAGAGTTGGTTGCTAGTTGGAACACTTAGACTTGCTTATCCTGCTGCTATCAAGGCTTTTGAACTGTTAGTTACCCTGCACATTGAAATCAAAATTTACAATACATGACCACATTAGTGGCAGATAAAGGCTCTTTTTTCACAGTTGCCTAGTTCCTATAAGTCCAAATAGACCATAAAATGGAGAAAAAAGACAATGAGAAGTACTTTAAGATCCCCAAAACTCCTTCCCTTCATCCAGCTCTTCATCCATGCTTGAATCAAGTAAGGCTCAATGAAATTAGTTCTAATGTACAGATCAAACCAAACCAGATTTCTCTACATAAAAAAAAAATTAAAAAAAAAAAAAAATTGATCTAAGATTTTAGTATCGTTGACATAAATGACTAAGTCCTCAGATGCCTTCTCAATTCTGCCCTCACAAGAAGAAAATTCAATAAAATTAACCAAAGAAGGACAATCATTTTAAAGTTAATTGTAACCTACATAACTGGTTCCAAAGCTCAGGTCTTCACTTATAGTTGTACCAGTAAGATTAATAAAGGACCTGCCTGCATGGTTTCTACAATTCCTAGTATGCACTAGCCATTATCCTTTTTCAACCAAATACCTTCTAGATTTAGAATAAGGCTTAATAATCTTGCCAGCAACACAAACAGGAATTTGTAAAATTCTTTTAGAATTATTTTGGCTATGGATTTTTCAAACTAATTCAAAATTTCACCTAAAAGTATCTTTGACTAGCACATATGCCACAACAAGAACCTATGCAATTTCATTGGACATCCCTTTGCCTTGGGGACATCCAATAAAATAAGAACCTTATATATATATATATATATATATACATATATGTACTTGTTATTCCTATAAAGGTGAATTATCAATTCACTATGAAATGTAATACATTAAGCTAAAATGAAAAAACAACAATGAAAATGTGACAAAACTTAAATTCTAGACAAAATGCATCGAAACAATGATAAAAAGTAGGGCAGGGTTTACAAATCTAAGCAGATTACCTTCTCCAATTTTCAACCTTGTCTACACAGTTGCTTGCCTGCATGAGTCTAATTACCATAGAGACGAAATGCAAAATGTTCTAGAATGGTTTGCCTTGGTTATGATTTGAAATAAGTCTTGAAAATTTCAAGAATATCAAGAGCCCAAAGCACAAAAATTCATATGGTAAAAACTTCCATAATTTTTATTTTTATTTTTATATAAGATAGAAATTCTACTCTAACCTAATCTAAGTGTATATGTGAAACTTCCATAATTAGCGAGCAATGTTATGTACAAAATGAGTTTAAACTATTAATATTATAGCTTAACAAGGCAATGCAAGTGATAAGCTGATACCACCCTTTCATTCAAAATTGACACTACATATATTTTATTAAACTCCTGAATGTTTGAAAATAAAACAAAGAAAATAATAACAATATAATTAACAAAATGGAGAGGAAAAAGATGTCACTTTTAAATGAAATTCAAAGATTATTAAGGTCTCACCCATGCCTCTGCACAAACATGACATGGGATGATGAAGTGTAAGATGTTTTCCTAACATTGCAAAACAATGGAAGCAAATGGCTAAGGTTGTTTTGTACTTAGAGTTCAATACTATCTATTATTCATAGTAACTATTGATTTCCATTAGTGACATTATTAAGTTTTCATGAAATTATTAATTCATGGTGTGTGCCTCTTGCATCTTCATCTAATTTGTTGATTATAGTGAGTGACACTATTAACTTTCCAAGCTTTGTCCTCAATCACAATCATAAATTCATAGAATTCTACTTTATTCATTTTGAAAAACTTGTCAAGCAAAAAAAAATGAGGTTGTTCTTTTGGATTTCTTTAAAATGAGGACAGGGAGGGCAATGACGAGGAGGGTGGGGACAGATTCAGAGTTTGCTCTGCAAATCTAAGCATGGTAGTCAAAACATGAATAGTATCGTGAATCAAATTTTTTTTATTTTTCTGTGTCATATATCGTATCGTATTATGTACCACAAGATACACAAAAACTTAATAATATTTTTAAAAAATTATAAATATACATATATAAAGGCATACCCCCCCCCCCCCACCCCAAAAAAAAAAGGTATGTTCATTAAGAATTTAGAATATGTTCAACTAATAACTAATCTAATCATTAATTATGTAATAATATTTAATAAAGTTAAATAAATAAATTTTATATAAAATGTTAATGTATTTTTATAACAAACACATTGAAATTGATTAAACTTTAAAGTGATATATAATACATGACATATGAGCCAAAATAATAATTAATTTTCATCAAATTCATCATTTTTCCTAATTAACTCCATCTAAGTCAATGTTATCATCACGTTCATCATCTTACAAATTTATTTCTTCATCGACATTTTCTTCATCATCATCAAAATTTACTCTCTCTTATTGTTCTTTTATTTTAATAATTTTTTCTTTGTATTTCTTCTTAGCATTCTAACTTCTTAGACTTATAACAATAATAACAAAAATATAAAGGGATTATTTTATTTTTTTTAATACCCTTTTCTTAGTATATACGAAAGAACTTTGCAAATATGAAAATGAAGTCTCAAGTATTGAAAGTTCAATTAGTGTATAAAACACTATGAACGTTTAGATCCCCAATTAACAAATTACCAATTCAAGCTTAATATCAAACAATTAATGTGCGAAATATGAACATAAACTTAATACAGAATTGATAAACAATCTAAACCAATTAAAATCACATCCACAGCAGAAATTAAATGGCAAAGATTAAGGAAAAAGAGATACAAACACAAGGACAACACAACGACGCGTTATCGAAGAGGAAACCGAAGCCCTCGGCATAAAACCTCTCCGCCGCCCTCCAAGTGGTAAATAATCCACTAAAGAATGTAGTTGAGATACATGAACAGCAGAAAGCCCTCCAAGCCTAATTTACCCAATGTTCCTAAGCCCTCCAAGCTCCTACTCCAACGAGGTTCCGCCGAACCTATTTCTTCTTTAGCTTACCAAATTCCGTGACTTGACCATAGCATCTACCAATATGAAATTGGTCCCTTCTTAACTACTTCCCAAAGCACCAAATGGCCTTCTCACAGATATGGGTATGGTGACAAAAGGTCTTGGTAATGTACCTCTCAAGAATTTAACAATAGAGAGGAAGAAAGTATAGGAATTTGAAGAGTCTCCATGTGAAGATTGTGGATGAATCAATCTTGTTTTTCTCTAGGGTTTCTCACACAAAATTCTCTCTGGAAGCTCTCTACATTTCATGGGTATAAGGGTCTATATATAATAGGGTGAGAAGGAATGTGAAAAGACAATTTTTGCCAAACAGGGTGTTCTGGTGACTTGGCCTCGCGACTGGGCTGAGTTGTGAGTTCAAGCCGTGAATTAACGGCCTAGCCAGCCTAGAAATTTTGTCCTATAGTGCAACAGCTAACGTGACTCTTCAACTGCCCTGCATGCTTCACACGTGTGCCACTTTGGCGGCTTGCCAGTCGCGAGTCACCCGCAAGTCCAGCCGCAAGTCTCTGCATCCTTCCGCAATCTTGAGCATTTCTTCACACTCTCTCACTCACTACCCTTACATGATTTCCACCTAAATACAGGGTTACTAATTGCTAAAATACAAGCAAATTTGGCACAGAATAAAGCCAACAAGATGGTTGATAAAATTCAACTTTACAATCTCCCGCTTTGGCTATTCCATGACTAAACCCTAAAACAAACTCTAGACTTAATATGTGAGTTGGGAACAGTTGAACAAAACTCACTCACACCTAACTCTAGAATCTAATAAGCTCTTAAGTCATATGTGTTAGGTTCTAAAGATTTAGGAATTTATGTATTTAGAACTCTAATGTGTAATGTTGGTAAACCATGATCAAAATATTATGATTAGTCTTGTTTAGGCTTGCTCAAAGTTGTGTCTTTCATGTAAAGTTGGAATCGAGAGGCTGTAGATGCATTGGTGCATTTCGGCCTGGCTCGATTGATCGAATCTCGGGCAAAATGCTTTTTTGCAGATTTTTCCAACTCAGCCCTACTTCATTAAACGTTTAGGGTTTTATATTTTTTCCCTAGGTATACAAGGCAAAACCCTAGCCACGTTTTTTAGAGTTACTCTGGTTGTATTGTTGCTCATACATTGTAGTTTGTGTGAATCTCTTATGAGATCATTGAAGAGCTTTCCTTCACATAAACTTAGAGTTTTCAAGGTAGAGATAATATCAACATCTTGATGATCAACTCAATTGCCACCATTGGAGCTTAAAGAATAACAAGCGTGGGTGCTTGTACTTGATTGGAGAATCCAAGAAAAAAGGAGTCCGTGGATTCGGAGCTTGCACATGGTCATATCAGTAAGTTCTACTGGTGGGTAGCATTAGGAAGTCAAGCGGGGAGCTTGTAAGTCCTTTTGTATGAACTTCAATTCTTTCGTATAGTGGATTCAGGTTTACCTTGAGAATAGCTAGGTCAAATCCTCCCTAGGTTTTTACCGTGTGGGTTTTTAGGTGATCATATCATTGTGTTATTTACTTTTCCGCTGCTTTATATTCTTGATATGATTGTATGTATGTGATAACCTAGAATTGCATAATTTGACTAATTTAATCACTTGGCTAATTAACTAAGTTAATTTGGTTGGTTTAAGGGGTCTAAAACCGTTCAAGTGGTATCAAAGCAGGTAGCTCTCTTGTTTGAGATTTTTTGATCTCTGAGCTAATCCTTGACTCCTATTGTCATAAAACATGGACACTCTCTTGCTGTTCCTCCTCACTTTGATGGGAATAACTATGCTTATTAGAAAGTAAGGATGAAAGCATTCCTGAAATCTATTGATGAGAGGGTTTGGAATTCCGTTGAGTACGGATGGGAGAAGCCCACTACTCCTATGAGTGAATGGCAAACTTCTCAAAAAGAAGCAGCTGGTTTCAATAGCAAAGCTATGAATGCCATCTTTAATGCTGTTTCTATGGAGGAATTTAAAAGAATCTCAAATGTTGAGGTTGCTCATACTGCTTGAAAAATCCTCTAGACTGTGCATGAATGCACAAAGGCAATCAAGATCAATAAATTGCAACAATTAACTTTTAGATTTGAAAGCATTAGAATGTCCAATGATGAATCTTTTGATGAATTCTATGCTAAATTGAATGATATTGTTAATTCTGCATTTAATTTGGGTGAAATCTATGATCAACCTAAAATTGTTAGGAAGATTCTTAGATCTTTAACTGAAGACTTTAGACCCAAAGTGACTGCCATTACTAAGAGCAAGGACGTGGACTCCATCCCTGTTGATGAGCTTGTAGGATCTCTTCAGTCCTATAAGTCTGAACTACCCAAAACAAACAAATCCAAATCAATGGCTCTTAAGTCTGTTGATGATGTTAATGTTGGTGGATTTGATGATGAGCTCTCTGCTACAGATATTACGTACCTTGCCAAGAACTTTAGAAACTTTCTTAGGAATAACAACAGAAATGCAAGAGGTACAAACACTGCTGAACCTAAAAGCTTTAGGAAGAATGATCCCACTAAGGTTAATAACTTTGAAAAACCTAGAGAAAAAGTTAGTCAATCTTCAAATAATTCTTTGGGTGCTCAGTGTTTTAGATGTCAAGGGTATGGTCATGTTAAATTTGAATGTCCTACATTCTTGAGGTCTAAGGTTAAAGTTATGGCTGTAACTCTTAGTGATAATGAGGTTTCTGATGATGAGTCTGGATGTGACGAGGATGGAAACTTCATTGCTTTCACTGCTACTGCTGTAGTCAATGAAAGTGTATCCGTTGAAGAGAACCCTTCTGATGGAGAACTCTCTGAAGATGCAGATCTTCAAAAGGCCTATAATAAACTTTGCAAAGTTGCTACAAAGGATGCTATGAATGTTGAACTTGGCCTGAAGAAAATTGAATCTCTTGAGCTTGAAAAGAAGAATTTGCTTGTTAAATTGTTTGATGCTAATGATCTTTTGAACCATGTGAAATCTGAGAATATGCTCTTACTTGATCAAGTTAAAACTTTAGAACATGATTTATCTGTTGCTAGATTTGCTAGTTCTAAACTTGATCAAATGTTGAATGTTTAAAAGTATCCTTCTGACAAATCTGGTTTAGATTATGTTGAAAGCATCTCTGTATCTACACCACATTCCACGAACTTTGTTCCTTCATCTTCTTCTGAACCTTCCGTGAGTGAGGTTGTGAGTGAAACTGTCAAACCCCCTGTGAGTGAGGTTGTCAAACCTGTAGAAGTTTCACCCCCTAGGAAGATTAGGGTTGATCTAGGAGAGTCTAAACCTAAGGATTCTACCCTTTCTAAGGACAAGATGCATGGTAAACCTGCTTGGGTTTGTCATTTTTGTGGAAAGTCTGGACACATTCGTCCTAACTGTTACAAGCTTCAAGCTGCTAAGAGAGTAAACAAACCAAAAGTGTCTATGCCTCAAGCACAAGATCCTATGGCACTCATTGGTGAATTGGTAAAGGCGTTGAACTTTTATTCCAATCCTAGAGTTGGAAATCACTCGAATGTGAATAAGAACTCAAATGCTCATAATGCATCTAAAATGTTTTGGATGCAAAAAACTTGATCTAATTGAGTCTTTCTGACATGGTCCTTGTGCTTCTTTGCTCATTTCTCTGTGACCATTGTTCTTTGGTGTTTGTGTTTTTGTTTTTTTTTAGGACTTGCATTGCATTACATTCATGCATTTCATTCTAGGATTTACCTGTTTTCTCTTTTTTTTTCTTTTTTTTTTCTTTTTTAAAAGGGAAAAGCAAATTGTGTTTGGCACTATTTTTCTTGGTCTTTGAAAACAAGGTTAGTCAATTTATTTACACATAACATGTCTTGTGTACCTTTTTTAGCTTTGATGAGCTTATTTATTGCACTTTACTAGTTGAAACTTTGCAATGCATATTGTGTGGGAAAGATGTTTATGGTGTTTATCACTTTGTCTTAATCTTGATGTCACTTGTTTTTTTTATTGTTGGACTTGATCCTTTTGAGAAAGGCATAAATAACCATCTCACCACTGTTCATTAGCCAATCATGAACACCTTAGTGCATATCATAAGATTTTGTGCTCGAGAAAGTGTAGCACATGCACAAAAAGAACATAAGGTGTAGTCTCGGTTAATTGCTTAATACTTAAAATTGGTGTGTACTATTAGGCTTGATGCCAATTCACATAATTATGAGGCAAAAATCAAGAAACTTACATGATTGCAAGCTTATGTTCTAGGAGATGTGGGAGTTATATGATGTAACTCTTTAGGTGATAGTCTCTTTTAAATTCTATGTGATGAATTTTGTAGACCTTGTGGTTGATTTCTAATCACATATCACTTCACATGTATCTCAAGCTTTTGCTAGTTGCACACACTACACAAGTTACTCGTTGCTAAACACTATACATGTTATTGTGTGTGTTTTTAGTCTGACCAACCAAGTTTGAAAATACCTTGAGTATTATGCAAAACTTTTTTTTTTTCTTGAGAATTTAAAGGGAGAATGGCTGAAATTTTCTTTGGAGAAACTGGGATTAAAACTTGGGTTTTTGAAAAAGCATTCCATCTCATACTCATGCATTTTGTTCATCAATCTCAATGCTTTGAGGAGTTGTTTTCAAAAATTGGTCGTTGTTTTTCAAAACTGTAATTTTACTCAAAATGTTGTGAGCTACTGCTTGTTTCAATCGATCCAACCTGTTTTTCGATCGATCGAAAATACTTAAAATTCTTTTAGAAATCTCAGATTAATTTAATCGATCGAATGTAATTTTCAATCAATCAAATATCGTGAATCCAGTTTTTTAAAACTCAAATCTGACTTTTTCAAAATCATTTTTCAAAAGTTTTTCAAAACTTTCTCTTCTCTCTCCGACTCAGCAAGGCTCTACAGCGATTTTTTTCTCGTTTTCTTCCAAATGTTTTGCAATGTTTCTCTTTCCTCAAGGCAGTATGTCTATTTTGTCCTTCCTTTTGCTTTTATTTTCACATTTCATGCATTTTTCATGCATTTGAAGTTGGGATTTTTGGACCTATTCTTTTTGGGGATTTGCATGATTCAAGCCTTGTTAAGTTAAATTGATCATTGGGTTTTTGTTGGGACATGATATAAACTTGTTGTTGATGGTTTAATTTGATCAATTTTGTGAATTGTGAAAATTTGAAATTTCTAGGGTTTGAGATTGATCCGATTTGGGGATTTTGTTCAATTGGGTTAAATTGATAAAATTGGCTTGTTGTTTTGCTGAAATTGGTCATTCTAAACTGTTTTCATCACTGTGTGATGATCAATTCAGCAATTTGTTTCAAAACATTCAAGTGGTTTTTCAAATTTTTGGGGTTTTTGGAAGAAACTCTATGCTCAAGTCAATTTTGTGCAATTGAACTTAAATTGAACTTCTTTTAACTGCATTAGAACATGCATCATGTCATTAATACTATTCATGCATCATATAGACTTTTATTCTGTTTTTCTTGTGCTAACTTACAGTCTGCCCTTGGTTTTTTGTTTTGTTTTGTTTTTGGTTTTTGTTCAGTTGATTCTTTCTCTGTGTCTCTGTTCTTTCCTTAGCATCATGCCTAGGAAAACTAGAGCTCGTAGGTCTATCCCCACACCTACTCCTTCTCCTCCTCCCTTTGACCGAGAGAAGTTTCCTAGTGAGAAAAACCAAGAGATATATGATAAGCTGAACCTTAGGAGGAAGATTTGGTCTAAGCGTTCTGTTATTCTAGATGAGCTTGATCCTGCCATTAGGGCAAATTTTGACCGTAGGGGCTGGTTACCCTTGGTGGATATTTCTGATCCTCCTCCACCTGCTACCCTAACTAGAGAGTTCTTCTCGAACATCTCTATCTGCATCTATGATTCCAACACTTTAGTAAAGAGTTGGATACGAGGCGTAGAGTACACCATTACTCCTACGATAGTGGCTAATGCTCTAGGGGTACCCTTGGTCCAGCACCCAATCTACCTGTATAATGAGTCTCCTTTGTTGAGTGATGTCATGTCTTACATCATTGGGTCTTCTATCCAGTGGGGTTCTGATCTTAGGATCACCACTGCTGAGCTATCTAAGTTACATTATCTTTTCTTTAGGATAGCTTGTCATTCTTTTTGGCCCATTTCTCATCTTCACACCATTCCTCTTGAGCGGTGTGTATTTTTGTATGCTATTGTCACTGATGCTCCTATCAGTTTTCCCCATTTGTTTCTTCGTTCTTTGAACGAAGTTTATAAGAGTTCATCTTCGTCTCATGCTCTTGTTCATCCTATCTTTATTCATAGGGTTTTGCTTTATCTAGGTGTAGATAATTTCCCTTCCTCTGAGCCTATTCATGTTGTTGCTCCTATAGGTGCGTCTTTTCTTAGACAGAGGACTGCTCACGTTTGAGTTGGCTCTAAACTCCCTAGGTCTAAGCCTTCTGGTACCGCACCTCCTCCATCTTCTTCTACAGGTCCTGCTGGTAAGGCTATTCCTAATCCTGTTGATGCTGTTGCTGCTGCTGCTATTCCTCCACCTCCATCAGATGAATTTGATATACATCGTACCTTGGAGACTGTCATGACTGTTCAGGCGGCTCATGGTCAACTTTTGGTGGACTTATTTGTCGAGATCCATGCATTGTGAGCTAATCTGGCGCATTTGCGTTCACCCTTACCACCTCCTTTCAATGATGGCTTGTGATTGCTCTTTGGCATTCCGTCACAAAAAGAGGGAGTAGAGTTTTGTAGAGGAGTTTTGTAGTTAGGGGGAGATTTTTTTTGTTTTGAGGAGCTAGCGGAGATGTTAGATTGTATCTAGACGCTTCACTTTGTATATCATTTTTGGGGCTATTCATGTTAGGGGGAGTTACACTGTTTTTGATATACATGATTCTTGTTTCTTGTGATTCACTGCTTATTTATTTATATTTATGAGATTATTTATTGATATTTGTCTTTATTATGTGTTGTGTGAATCATACAAGAATGTTATACCTGGTTATTTACTGTTTTCTGTCACACATGCGTTTATGCATTTGTTGAGTGTTTCAGGAATATACAGGTTGATTCAATTGAGCTGCTGTCTACACTTGCAACTGATGGATAGTAGTTAGGATTGAATTTTAGTGTTTATAAGTATTATTTATGTAAAGGGCTTTTACTTGTAAACTTTGAGCTTTGTATTTGTGTTTTGTCACGAATTGCCAAAGGGGAAACATGTTAGGTTCTAAAGATTTAGGAATTTATGTATTTAGAACTCCAATGTGTAATGTTGGCAAACCATGATCAAAACATTATGTTTAGTCTTGTTTAGGCTTGCTCAAAATTGTGTCTTTCATGTAAAGTTGGAATCGAGAGGCTGCAGATGCATTGGTGAATTTCGGCCTGGCTCGATCAATCGAAAGAAAGACTCGATCGATCAAATCTCAGGCAGAATGCTTTTCTGTAGATTTTTCCAACTCAGCCCTACTTCATTAAATGTTTAGGGTTTTATATTTTTGCCCTAAGTATATAAGGCAAAACCCTAGCCACGTTTTTTAGAGTTGCTCTAGTTGTATTGTTGCTCATACATTGCGGTTTGTGTGAATCTCTCGTGAGATCATTGAGGAGCTTTTCTTCACATAAACTTAGGGTTTTCAATGTAGAGATAATATCAACATCTTGATGATCAACTCGGTTGCTGCCATTGGAGCTTAAAGAATAACAAGCGTGGGTGCTTGTACTTGATTGGAAAATCCAAGAAAGAAGGAGTCCGTGGATTTGGAGCTTACATATGGTCATGTCAGTAAGTTCTACTGGTGGGTAGCATTAGGAAGTCAAGCGGGGAGCTTGTAAGTCCTTTTGTATGAACTTCGATTCTTTCGTATAGTGGATTCAGGTTTACCTTAAGAATAGCTAGGTCAAATCCTCCCAGGTTTTTACCGTGTGGGTTCCTGGGTGATCATATCATTGTGTTATTTACTTTTCCGCTGCTTTATATTCTTGATATGATTGTATGTTTGTGATAACCTAGAATTGCATAATTTGACTAAGTTAATCACTTGGCTAATTAAGTAGGTTAATTTGGTTGGTTTAAGGGGTCTAAAACCGTTCAATATGAACAAAAATCTCCTGAAACATAACAACACAGTATCATCATTGTATGCAGAAAACTTGTAATTGCATATGAGACAAGCACAATACAATCAAGCAAAATGAGATGAGAAATAAACCATGGCTTGACCAAACAGGCAATCACTATAAAATAGTGACCACATTGCTCATTCACACTTGGAATGAACATCCAGACATACAAGCCAATAAGCTCAATGCAAATCTCTTGCATGCCCAACACTCAACCAATGCACAATACATAAAGTATATGCATCTAGGAACAAAATCTTACAAGGGCACAAGAGTGAAAATACTTAAAGAAAAATGCATAACATTTAGCTAGAAGTATTAGGCAACAAAAACATAAAGGCTACATAGCATGGTACAAACCATAAAAGCCTACAAAATTCTCATGGAAACAAACCCTAAAAGCTTACAAAAGCAACATGGGCACAAACTAAAAATACTGAATAACAACATTAAATATTAACAAACCAGAGTAACATAAGTGTTTTCAAAGTAAAACAGATCCATGAGTTTTAAACCAAAACAATACCCAAAGTGTTTTGACATATCAAACCCATAAACTATAATAAACACAAAGTAAAAACTAAAGCATAAATTGAAAAACAATGTTTGTGACAAGCTCCCCCTTAAAATGACACTCCCCCTTAAGGGCTATCCCTTAAAAGTTCTCCCCCTTTTTGACCGGAATGGCCAAAGGGTCACTGCTGGGTGCTGAAACTGTCAAACTTGGCTGAAAGTATGTTGAGCTGGTCCTAAAGTGCTGCCATCCTATCAATATGCTAATTTTGGACCTCTCTGAGTCCATCAATCCTCTCCAGGATGATCTGAAATGCATCAGAAGGTACCTCTGATGAGGTTGAAGCTCTGCTCCTCTTGCCTCGGCTTTTGGGTGTTGAAGTTTGTCCTGCAGTCACTGTCTCAGTCTCCATTTGGTCACCTTCACATTGATCACCTACCTCTTCATCGCTTGGAAGACGGACTTGCATCCTAATGATGGTTAGCTTGTTGATGGCTGAAGGTGTAGGCATGAGGATGATATCTTGAGGGATTTCAACACCTTCTGCTCTGAAAAGCCTCATAAGAAGGCTAGGAAAGATCAGCTTGGGCCTAGATGTGGTTTTAGTCTCATCCACAATAGTGTCAAAGATGTAAGAGCTGATGTCAATGAATGTTTTCTCCTTAAGTTCCATGAGGAAGATAGCTCTGGCATTGTTGATTGTAGTCAACTTCCTCACGGGGTACAGATTGAACATCATGATGGTGGTTAGGCACCTCATGTCAGCTGGAAATGATGTAGTGTTGAGGCATCTCCCTTCTCTTTGTCCACCAATGCGAGTTTGGACAGTTTCTATAAAGAGCATCCTGTCCTTGTAGTTGGTGAAGTCAGAGTCCTCTAATCCTTCAAGCCCTAGCACCTCATCAATGTCATAGGCATCTATGGTGAATTCCTTTCTTCTAACCCAACAACTCAACTCATCCTCCCTTATCATAGCATTTGCACAGAATTCTCTGATTAAAGGCTCACAGACAGCAGGTAGGTCACTCACCAATTTATCCCATCCTCTGCCTCAAGACAACTTGGAATGAAGGTGTCCTTCAAATCCCCTAAGTCAACAAATCTTTCCTAAATGATGGTTCCCCTCAAGAAAGAATCCCCATATCTATCAAAGTGTTGAACTGACCTAAATAGGTTATGGTCCATTTTCAACCTTTTGTCAGCTTTCTTAGCAGGAGTCTTCTTCTTTGTAGGAGATAGGGCCATCTGTGAACAAGCAGAAAAGGCCACAACACAGAGCATAGAAGATGGACATTAAGAACATTAGTAACATGTTATTGCTAAAAATATAGCACCAAAACACTCAATCAAGACACAGTTCAGAGGCAGGTGTTGAATAAGAAAGCTCAAAGTTGAGAGGAATAGAACAACCTATTAACACAACAACTCAAACACAAACATTTTAGGTCACAATCCCTAACACAGAGTGCAACAACCACAACTCAGTTGTAGTGAAGCATGGAATACCACATTTATCCCCAAAAAAATATGTCTATGAGTCATATCTAAATGATTATGATATGATCAATGATTATGATATGATCAAACCAACACAGAGCAAACAATATCCTCAAGGAAATGGCAGCATTCATGAGAACAAGAAACTATAGCAACAAGCAGACAAGACATTATAACCCAACAAACAGAACTTAACCAAATTGAATCAAAAATACTTACAAACAGAGTATATCACAAAAACAATATCATATGAAAATGTGACCAATAATCATGGGTATGAGAATTACCAATCAACATAGATCAGGTTATAAACTTTAATAGTGAAATGAAACATGAAAGTAACCATATAAAACATCCTAGAACCAGAATCAACCAAGCCCAAACACCCAAACTCAATAAATATGAACCCAGCCCATAGCCAAAACCACAGATATCATAAAACTCAGTAACGAATCACAAATCCAAGAAAACAAAGCTCAAAACATGAAATATGTAGTGAGAGAGAGAAAACCCATACCTTTTCTTGAAGATTTGAGAATGAAATGAAGCAAAAATGGTGGTTCGTTTGAGAGTGACACGGTGAGTTTGAGAGAGTTTCAGGTAAGGAAGAAGATGGACAGCCAGAAATGTTCGAGGGAAAACTGAAAAGTTTTTAAAAACTGCCCAATTTGCGAAAAACACGCGATTTTCGAGACTGAGTCAAGTCACATGCAAGTCGCCAGGGCCAGCCACCAAAACACTACAAAGAAAACTTTTGAAAAAATTTTCTAAGTGTTTTTCACGACTAGAAGTTCCACTCGCGAGAGAGTCGCGAACTAAGCTGCAAAAATCTCTATATACCCCTCGCGATTGGACCTTCCACCCGTGAGCAAGTCGCCAACTTGAGTCGCGAAAAGCATGAAATTCCAAATTTTTGAAAAATATTCTAAGTCTTTTTTGCGACTGAAGCATTTACCCGCCAATAAGTCGCCAGTGAATCACGAAAAATCTCTGTGATGCACTCGTGACTGGGGCATGCGACTAGTTCTACCCGCGACTGAGTCGCCAGAACAGGGTAAAACAATTTTTTGAAATTTTGACAATTTTTGTAAAAACAAAGTACTTTCCAAAAACAACTAAAACACTCAAAAATCTTTTTGTGATTGATCAACAAAATTTGAGCATGTGAAAACACATTTAATTAAGTACAATCACACGAATGAATAAGGCATTCAATGAACATAGACATGTGTGTTGTGTGTGGATATCAAAACTGAGATAGTCCTTAGTCTAATGTGAAGCTTCAATGATCAATTCAATTGAGGCATACACAACTAGCACTAGATAATGAGACCCATCTCAATTATAGAAATATGCATATATGACCTCCCACAAAGACTTGAGAACAATATCTTTGAAGCTTTTCATTTGGCTCCATATTTAACATATCATTTGATCTTTTTGAAACAAAACATCTCATTACAAGATTGATGCCTGAAATTTTGATACTTCACTTTGATGAGTTAGCCTTTGGCTTTTTGGGCATCATACAATTTTAATTTTTGGTCGCTTTCCCTTTTTCCTAGTCAAACACTAGTATGTACGACAGGCTTTTGCAGTTCAATATCTCTTTTCATTTGGAGATTTACATTTGGTGAGCTCTTTTTAGCAAAATAAAATAAAATAAAGAGTGGGAAGATATATAGACAAAAGTCTATGCATGTATCAAGATCAACAAAACCATTCACTAATCATTCATGACAAGGTTGAAGATCTATTTACAACAGTCACATAGATTTCAAGATTTCTCCCACAATGAAATAAGTGCATAGGGAACAAGCTATACTCGTAGATGCACAAAACCATTTGCACAAATGTACAAGAGAAAAACATATTTTGAGACAAAACACAACAATGTCGATCAAACTTTTTGGATTTTCTACTTTTTATGTGGTTTTTGGACTTTTGACACATAAGAAGGAAAAGATTGATCAAAAACAACAATGTAAAAACATTATAAATGAATGAAAGCAAAAACAAACAATTTTCAATTCACAAAATCAATAAACAAACCAACAGTCACTCAACATAGGAAATATTAATGCATGGATATGTTGTAATGCTTATGCATGAGTACCCTTCATCACCCACACATCACATGCGTTTGGGGTGATATCCTTATAGGATTGGGTACGAGAGTTTGGACTTTCAAACCTTCTAGTGAAGCTTTCCAAGCAGTTGGTGAATGCACCAATCATCTTCATCATGTCCATCATTCTGGGATTATCATTTCGATCTCTTAATGGCTCAACAGCCCAAGTCCTTTTGTCATTTCTTGGCCTTCATGACCTTTGATCACTAGCATTCCTCAATGCTCTCAGCTTATGACAATTAGGTCGGGTGTGCCTCTGAAGTCCGCAGTGATGACACACATGGTTCGTTCTAGGACCTTTTTGCGATCGTGGAAGAGATTTTGCTCTGGCTTCAAACCTGACCACAGATTGATTATGGGGCTTGTTCAACACCCGCTGGTTAGTTACATTCTTCTTTTTTTCTCCACATTTGCCTTTTCAATAGTAGAGGCAACCACAATCAGCTCTTTGGCCTTCACAAACTTCACTTCTTTGGAGATGTTCACAACTGAACTACTTCCTCCGGTGTACCTTAATTCGATTTTGTCGAATAAGGTCTTCTAAGAGGAAAGGACATCATCAAGCTTCTTTGTGGAGACTTGCTCTACCTTGGCATTTGCTTGAACCACCTCAAGCTCAAGGAATTTCACCTTAGTGTAAGCTTCAGTTACTTCACCATTTAGCGTCTCTATCTCACACTTGGCCTCCTTATATCTCACTAGGAGACTTCTGTAGTCCTCCTCAGCTTTCTTCATCTTTTCACAGCTGCCTTGGCCACCTTTGCATATTCCCCTGACTTCTCAAGTAGAGAATTGTAGTTTTCTCTAAGACTAGATGTATCTTCATCTTCTTCAGCATTTGATTCTTCTACAATTCCCATGAATTCCTCGTCACTATGCTCCCCAAGCTCTTCTACAAGCAAATTCAAGTCCTCCAAAGACTTAACATGAGCAACAGTCATGAATGTTGAGAAATTCCCTTCTTCATCACAGCTATCCTCGGAATCAGAGGTGGAGGAATCTGAGTCTCTAAGAGTGGTTGCATACACCTTGCCCTTCGATCTCAAGTAATTAGGACATTCCTTTTTGAAATGGCCATGTCTATTACATTCAAAACAAGTGACTCCTTGAGTAGATTGGGACTCCTTCCCTTCTCTCTTTTTGAAGTCCTTCTTCTACTTTCCAGAATTCATGAATTTTCCTTTATCACCAAATTTCTCACTATTCTTGAACTTTAGAAATTTGTGGAAATTCTTTGCAAGGTAGGCAACATCCTTTTCGACTACATTCTCATCTGATGAACCATGAGCTTCTACCCTTTCATTTATCGTCTTAAGAGCAAGTGATTTGCTCTTTCTTTGATTTGGTAATGAAAGCTCATATGTTTGGAGAGAACCAATCAGCTCTTGGACTTTGATTTCACAAGGTCTTTGCTCTCCTCAATTGCAGTCACCTTTGCACGGAAGCTTTCCGGCAATGAACGAAGAATTTTTCTTACAACTTTCAAGTCATCTGTTTTCTCTCCCAAGTTAAACTTGCAGATGACCACTTCATTTAGCTTACTATAGAAAGAGTCAAAGGACTCATCCTCGCTCATCCTGAGCTCCTCAAACCGGGTAGTCAACATCTATAGCTTTGTGTCCTTAACTTTCTTTGTACCCTCATAAGTGGTCTCCAATATCTGCCATGCTTCCTTGGCAACAGTGATATGAGAAATCTAATGGAATTCATCTGGGGACACACCACAAAAAATTGTGTTAAGTGCTTTGCTATTAGCATTTGACACTGCGAGGGCTGCCTTATTCCAAGTGGATTTGTCTACCTCAGGCTTTGTCCAACCTATTTCAACAGCATCCCAAACAACCTCATCTATAGAACACAAAAATGCTCTCATCCTCACCTTCCAAAAGGCATAGTTGCTACCATTAAAATATGGTGGAGCATTTAAAGATTGAGACCGGTCCATCTTAATTTGGGGTCAAGGATCACACTAAGGTAATGAAAACAATATAAGTGAACCTGCTCTGATACCAATTGAAAGTTTAAATTAGTGTATAAAACATTATGAACGTTTAGACTCCCAATTAACAAATTACCAATTCAAGTTTAATATCAAACAATTAATGTGCGAAATATGAACATAAGCTTAATATAGAATTGATAAACAATCTAAACCAATTAAAATCACATCCACACAGCAGAAATTAAATGGCAAAGATTAAGGGAAGAGAGATGCAAACACAAGGACAACACAATGATGTGTTGTCGAAGAGGAAATCGAAGCCCTCGGTGTAAAACCTCTCCGCCGCCCTCCAAGCAGTAAATAATCCACTAAAGAATGTAGTTGGGATACATGAACAGCAGAAGGCCCTCCAAGCCTAATCTACCCAATGTACCTAAGCCCTCCAAGCTCCTACTCCAACGAGGTTCCGCCGAACCTATTTCTTCTTTAGCTTACCGGATTCCGCTACTTGACCATAGCATCTACCAATATGAAATTGGTCCCTTCTTAACTATTTCCTCAAGCACCAAATGGCCTTCTCACAGATATGGGTATGGTGACAAAAGGTTTTGGTAATGTACCTCTCAAAGATTTAACAATGGAGAGGAATAGAGTAGAGGAATTTGAAGAGTCTCTATGTGAAGATTGTGGATGAATCAATCTTGTTTTTCTCTAGGGTTTCTCTCACAAAATTCTCTCTGGAAGCTCTCTACATTTCGTGGGTACAAAGGTCTATATATAGTAGGGTGAGATGGAATGTGAAAAGTCAGTTTTTCCCAAACAGTGTGTTCTAGCGGCTTGGCCTCGCAACTAGGCTGAGTCGCGAGTTCAAGCTGGGAGTTAACAGCCTGGCCAGCCTGGGACTTTCGTCCTGTAGTGCAACAGCTGGCATGACTATTCAGCTCCCCTGCATGCTTCACACGTGTGCCACTTTGGCGGCTTGCAGCCACGAGTCTCTGCATCCTTGCACAATCTTGAGCATTTCTTCACACTCTCTCACTCACTACCCTTACATGATTCCGACCTAAATACAAGGTTCCTAATTGCTAAAATACAAGCAAATTTGGTACGGAATAAAGCCAATAAGATGGTTGATAAAATTCAACCTTACAAGTATGAAATCTGAATTTTGTAGGAGAAAGAGAGAAGTAAAAAAAAAAAAAAATCAAAGACATGTTATTTTATTTGGCTCAATAATAATCTAATAATTTTTTGTTAAAAACAAGTTTACAAACTTATTAAACTCAAATAAAAGTACAAATTTTGTGTTAAACGAAAGAAAACAAACAATAAACTAGTACGTTTGGCAACAAAAGCTTTCCAATTTTAATGTTTACTTTGCTTTCAAGCAGATGATGTGTTTTGCATTAATAAATGTGCACTGAGAAAATGCAGACACCAAAATGACCCTAGCAATTAGTGAATTCGCTAGGAGCCCCATTGACAACTATAATCAAACTCATGGAGGCCAATCTATTAATACATGTAAACTAAGAGAAAAGGAAATGCAGCAATTAACAGAACTTGAAATAAGAAGACAGTGACTTACAAGCAATGAAGAGAAAAAAGTGGATTAGCCTTCCTGGTCACTTTCTCTAGGTTCCTCCCAATCATGTAACTCCTCACCACATTCGTGGTACTCACTTGATCCCTCAGAATCAGAGTCACCAAGGGCCAATTCTAGGAGCCTTTCAATCTGCTTCGGGTGTGGTACATCATTAGATCAGCTTCTCTCTCCACTAGGTCCAGCCACATCCCAGTCATCCGATCTCTCATAAAGAACGATGCGGGGGTCGCTTCTCTGACTCTCAGCCAGGGCCATATATTCAATGGGTTTCTTCACTCTCTTAGCCCAAATTTGATTGTGATTTTCTTGGAAACTTTTAGTCTCTTTCTTGTACACCAAACAAATTCCGCATTCCTTCACCTCTACGCCTGAACCATGGGCTCGATATCTAATGCCAAACTTAGCGAATCCATTCACAACATATATTTTCCAATTGCTCTTTACTCTAGGAAAATAGGCTAGGAAAAGCTGATCTGAAAAATCCTGAAGCATTAGACCAGTTATTAAAGATGATTTAATAATTTTCCCATTACATATAAAATAGCAGTCAAGTTGTACAATGTCGACCGGTTGACGACAGCAAATCACACCACAACTAGCAATTCCCACCAACTCATCGCACAAATGAGAAGGTACTTTAATATTAATTTCACCCCCTATATTTTGAAGCTCAAACCACTCCGGAATTTCACTTCCTAAAGCAAGTTTCTCTTGTGATCTTACAGCCCCGTATATATCTGCAATGAAGTCTTGATAGAGACCCAGTTGTGGCGAATTTTTCCACAAAAAATGAACAGCAAAACCATTTCCAAGTCCTCTAAATTCAGGAACAGGCAAACTATATTGATTCTTTTGTAATGAATCTAATGATGGACTACTCTCCAGCCGAAATGGAAGCTTTGGTAATGATCGGAGACTCGGGCAATCTTCCAGGTCCAAAAGTAACAGATTACTTAGTTGAGCAATGCTTTCCGGGAGGTAACCAAACTTATTTCCACTTAGAATTAATTTTTGTAGACTGGGAAGGCAACCAATTCTATCGGAGAAACCATTGAGATTGCAATAACTTAGATCCAATCTATTCAAAGAACACAAACCCTCCGATAGAGAAGTCAATAACATCTCCAAGGGATCAGGACTTCTTTGCATGAAGGAACCAAAATTATTTCTGCTTAGAATTAAATTTTCTAAAGTGGATAAGCAACCAATAGCATTGGGGATTGCATTGAGATTGCAATAACTTAGATCCAATTTTTTCAAAGAACACAAACCCTCCGATAGAGAAGTCAATAACATCTCCAAGGGATTGGGACTTCTTTGCATGTAGGAACCAAAATTATTTCCTCTTAGAATTAAAATTTCTAAAGTGGATAAGCAACCAATAGCATTGGGGATTGCATTGAGATTGCAATAACTTAAATCCAATGTCTCCAATTTGCTCAAAGAACACAAACTCGATAGAGAAGTAATTGACAAATCCAAGGGATTCATACTTCTTCGCTTAACTCCGCTAGTAAATAGCTTTTTAAGTTTCTTAGCAGTCCTAGTCTCATCAAGCCCCTCTAAACTTTCAGTAGCCCCCAAGATCTTTAGTAGTTTTGAGCATCCAGAAAGATGTAGTTTTTCAAGGGAATTGAGATTTAAAAAGGTGCTAGGAAGAGTCATGAGGTTTTTGCAGTCTTTTACATTCAATAAAACAAGACCCGTCAAATTCCCAATTGATGTGGGCAATTTTGTAATAGCAGTGCCATCTAAGTAAAACTTCGATACACTTTTCATATTTTCCCCAAATTCTGGAATACTTTTTATTTTCAAGCATTTGGAAAGAATAAGAATCTCAAGAGACTCCATTTCAAGCTTTCTTGGAAGACTTTTGAGGTTTTTGCAACCTTTTAGATTAAGAAGAGTGAGCTTTTTATGAACTCCAATTAATGGGTGCAAGGCAAATAAATTTATACAATCCTTAATTTCCAATTCCTCAAGAACGGGGAAATCGGTGAAGTTAGGGGTTTTAATAAGTTTTGGAGACTTGTTCAATTTGATGGCTTTCAACCTCTCAAAAGACTATTAAAGCTCAAAACAAAACAAAACAAAACAAATAACAAACAATTAGCTTCTACAAAATCTTACAGTTTAATGAAGCTTAAAAATAAAAAGGATACCTAAATTACCTTGGCTTTGAAACTTGATGGAAACAATTTTGAAGGGTACCCACTCCAATCAAGAAATCTTAAGCCACTAGGAAGATATTTGAGATCATTCTTGAGGTCGACATTATCAATTATGAGGGTTTTCAAACAATGCATCTTTGAAAAGGATTTAAGATTCCAATGTGCCACTTTTGGGTTCAATAACTTTAGGACTATGCCTTGAATTTTTTCTGTTTCCTAATAATCATGAACAAAAGCTATTAGTGAATTGCAAAATGTATAATTACCAAAACTACACTATGTTAAACTATGTTAAAAAATGTAATAGAGAAACTCAATGGACACAACTTTTGAGAGATAACTATTGCCACAATCTTAACCTATGTGATTGTGAATGGAAGAAAAAATTGGTAGACCCATGTGAAAGTGATGGTGTTTTATCAATCATAGTCACAAATGTCATCAAATTTTTGTAGACGTTGTGGCAAATCGAGAGGTTATCAAAGAACTAAATATAATAAAGTATTTATTCATGTTCTTTAAATAACATCATACCTCATTTCTTCCTAGCGCTTCTTCAATGTCTGTATACACCCACAATCGACTACGCCTCAAAGGAATGTGGCACTCTTCAAAAACTATATCCTGACCCATTTCTTGGAGTAAATCATGCATCCATAATCGATTGTCTTGCAATTTGATGAGAGCTTTACCTTTAAGAACCTCTAATCCATATGCAGGGACAAGTTCAAGATAATCTAATATTTTAAAGACACAATCTTGATCATTGCCACAAAAAAAACATGAAATATTGAGGAAAATTTCTTTTTCCAATGGTTCTAGTCCATCATAACTTATTTTAAGTACTTTGAATATACCACTTTTTGGAGATTTGTTTAGCTTATCTAACAAGCCTTTCCAGAAAACTTTATTTTTTTTAAACAAAGGGCGACCCAAAAGTTCAAGGGCTAAAGGAAGGCCTTGAGAATACCTTACAAAATCTCGGGATAGCTCCATATAATCAACATCAGGATGGCCTTTCCCAAAAGCTTTCAAACTAAAAAGTTGAAGAGCTTCGCCATCATTCAATGCTTTAACCTCATATATTTCATTTACATCATGTGTCTCAAGCAAGCTCTTATTTCTTGTTGTTATGATAATCCTACTACCTGGACCAAACCAATTATGCCCCCCAGCTAACTTCTCCAATTGCTTTAAATCATCTACATCGTCAAGAACGAGAAGAATCTTTTTGCAATGTAACCTTTTCTTTATGATGAAAACTCCCTCATCAACATCTTGTATATCTATATCTATGCCGCACAAAAGCTCTTTCAAAAGTTTTTTTTGTAACCCATGTAAACCATTTTCAGATTTCCTCCTAACATCATGAATAAAACTATTAGCTTCAAATTGATTGGAAAACGTTTTATGAACAACTTTTGCTAGAGTTGTTTTACCCATTCCTCCCATCCCCCAAATTCCTATAAAGCGAACATCTTTTGACTCTAAAGCCAAAAGTGACTCCAAATCCATAGTTCGGAAACTTATTCCAACTAGTTCATTAGTTTCAATTTTATAACTCAATTTATTTGATATCCATTGCACGATGTTTTGGATAACTTTTGCCTCAGAGCTGCAAAAAGAAGAGAAAAAATAAGTGAGTCTCACCTACATGATGGGACCCAAAATAAAATTTGGTAGATATATGGCATTTAGTTTAGTTGGTTAAAACTGAAATTGGGACACAAATGTAATTGAATGCTTCAATCCAAACTCAAAAGAACCATCCATATAAGTGTTGTGTTATAGTTCATTTGAACAATTGTGTTTGAACATTCCTAAATTTTACGTCTTCAATCATTATTTTGTTTTGCATCTTTAGATATAGTTTCATGTGAAACGTTTCCGTACATCCCAAGATCCTGACCTTGCAATCAGAGTATTTACAAAAGATGGGGAAGAAGAAGAAACAACCTAAGAAAGGGAGGGAAAATGAGCAAAATAGTTAGAAATGAGAAAATTCAATGTCGTCATCCAATCCCATTGCGGAAAATTATTACATAATCTGGGACTATGCTCCCTACCTCTCAGAGAGGGGTGGGCCCATGGTGGGCGAGACCCACCCCTTTGTGAGAGAGAGGGAGCATAGTCCCGGACTATGTAATAACAGCTCCCATTGCTTAGGCTAGCAATTGTTGGGTGCATCACAACACCCTGGGTCCAGCCCACACTTGATAAAACACCTTATTAGTGAGGTAGTCAACTTGCCAATTCCTTGGGCAGTGACTTACTAACTTTAGGCATGCTGCACATACTTGTTAGAGATATACAAGCTATAGACCCACATGATATGTGGAAATATATATAAATAGGGTTTCGCTTACCTTTAGAATTTTTTTAACTAGAATTTTCTTTTATTTTAATGAGAAACTGTGACATCACCCACTAACTAAATAAAATGTGAAGATTAAAACTCATTACTACTTGCTATTATATATTTAAAACAAAAGGAGATGTCTAGTTGAAAAAGTACAGGAGGTAAGCAAACCCATATAAATATTATGTAATGAGATGTAATATATAAAAAGTAACACTTTCTTCAAGTATTGTCATTTTTATCTCTACAAATATATCATTATATTATTTTTTTTATTTATATTTTTTTAAGGTGAACCATATCATTCTAACTTCTGTTGTAGTGTGTTTTATTTGTCTAATATACAACTAAACTTTATAAGTTTCAAATTAGCTATTCAAAATTCTCATCTCTTAAGGAATAAGGAGATTATCATGATAATCAAAACTCATCACAAAATTACAATGTTATCTTAACCAAAATTAAAATAAAACCAAAGGAACAAAAGATATACTTTATAATAATTTATATTCAAACAATTGGTAGGTATATTCAAATTCATATTTATGCAGATTGTGTTTTTGATATAAATTCAAATTCCTATTTCCAAAAAAAAAAAAAAAAAAAAAAAAAACTAAGTACTAATCCAAACCAAAATTCAACCAAAGCTATAAAATGGAGAGAGAGAAGTTTGTGATGGGAATTGAAAAAACACACTTTTTTTTTTAAATCAACCTTAATTAAAGTTATAAGAAAAAACATAAATTCACCAAGAGAGAGAGAGAGAGAGAGAGAACTCATAATATTTGTGTGGGAAAAATATGGATTGAATTAATGAAAGAAATAATATCAAATTTATACAGAATAAAATGGGAAGAAGAAGAGTCAAATTATAAGAATGAGAAAATGATGAAGGAAGTGTAATGGTGAATTTGAGAGTAGTGGGGGAGGTAAAGAGGAAAGAAGGGAAGGGAAAAGTTGGAGAAAGTGCAACCATAGGTGTGGACTAAAAGGGAGAAGAAGAATTTTTTTTTTCTTTTTTCTTTTTGAGAGTAGTGAGAAGAAAAGTTTAAAAGAGAAAATAAGAGGTAGAAAAAAAGTGGATGATGTGGCTCAATGATTGAGTAGCAAAATTTATTGCATTCATTAGTGTGTGTGAAAAGAAAATGACATTCAATGTTCAAATGAGCTTTCAATATAGTCAATAGACAATTAAAATTTATGATAGCATGTAGTGCATCACATTGGCCACAAATAATTAATTTTGTAATAGATAATCAATAAAGATGAAAAACTAAAAAAAAAATATAGACGTGGCCGCTAATATGGCTCAAAAAGAGTGTAGCAATAATAAATGCTACGCTTCAACTTTTAGATATATATATATATATATATAAATTAGGCATATCATATTAGGCTAGAGATATATTAGCCCAATATATCTCTAACATATCTCTAAGAGCATTCGCAACCAGGATTGTAAAATAAAACACCTATTTTACACCAAAAAAGCTACTTTTTCTATTTTACAATCTCATTTTATAATTCACCTAACATCCCCATTTCTATTTTTCACATCATATCCATACTATTTTATTATTTTATTTATTTATTTCACTCTCTTTCTCCCTCTTCCTCATCACCTATCTCACTTCATATCATCTCTCTCTTCACCTCCAGATCAAACCCTATAGCCACAAAAAAAAAAAAATCAACCACAGCAACCCCACCCCTACCGAAAATCAATCACCACTACCACAAACACAACCACAACTAGCAGTAGTCACCACCCTCACCAGAAATCAATCACCACCACCACAACCACAAAAACAACTACAACTAGGAGTAGCCACCATCATCACATAGAACCCATACCAAAAATCAGATAAAAGAAAAAAAACCAACTGTGATACCACAGTCGCAACTTTCCACCACACCAAATCAACTCACCGCCACAATCCACCACACCATAGACCAAAACCCACCATTGCATGACCCACCAAAACCAATAACCCACAAAACCTACGACCCATAATCCATGACCTCCACGCCACCACAACCGTCGTATCACCCCACTACCCACTAGCAACCCACAGCCCACCCGACCTATAACCCAAAAAGAAATCCACCACAAGAATGTCTCCACGGCCGCACATCTAAGATAGAGAGGGAGAAGAGAGAGGGATGAGGTACGAGAGTGAGGGAGGAGATGGAGAGAGTAAATCAAATCAAAAAAAAAAAAAAAACTAAAGAAATTGAAAGAGAGAATGGGTGAGTTTGAGAAAGATGGAGGCTTAAGAGATCTAAAGGAGAGAGAAGATAGAGTTAGTGAATAGAGAGAGAAAAGCAAATAAAATAATGATTTTTAAGTTTACCAACAAGCTATAGTAAGTTGTATAAGTAACAACTTACTGTAGCAAGGTGGCAAACTTTTTGGCAACCCACACCCAGATAAAGCAGGGTTTGGGTGTCTTTGTTGCTAAAATAGCAATTTGGGGGGGGGGGGGGGGGGGGGGTTTACACCCCTCAATACTAATGCTCTAAGACTCTAAGAGCATTCGCATCAGTCCGTCTAAAATTTTCCGTCTATTTTAGCATAAGAGCCCACTTTTTCTATTTTACACGAGCACTTTACAAAAACACACGCATCAATTTATCTATTATACATACTCTTTTATTAAAAAAATATTTTTCCTTAATTTTTTTATTATTTTACACCTACCCCCACCTAACACTCTTTCACTTTTTTTCTCTAAACACTGACTCTTTTTTCTTCTTTTCCTTATCTCTATTTTCCCTGAACATGCCTATCTTTCTTCTCCTTCTTCTTTCTTCTTCTTCTTCTTTTGCAATTTGGGTTTAATCATAGATGGTGATTTTGGGTTTGCAATTTGGGTTTGATTATGGGCAATGATTTGGGGCAAAGAAAGTAAAAATTTTGGGCAGAGAAAGTGGTGATTTAAGGCGGATTTGCTGTTACTACTTCCTCTTCGGCATCTTCTTTTTCTTCTCCTTCTTCTTTTGCTATCTAGGTTTGATTATTTAGATGAATTTGGATCTAGATTTAGAATGAGTTTGATGATTTGTATAGATTTGCATAGTATGTTGTTGGATTCAAGAGAAGGTAAAAGAGGAAGAGGGTAGGGGAAGATAGAGAATCGGATGAGAGAGAGAATAAAATAAAATAATCAATTAGAAAGCTTTAGAAAGCTACAATAAACAAGTATATATACACGGTTAATGTAGCAATATTGGATATGCACAGTAATATAGATAGACTAATGTGGGTAAATATTGAACAAAAATGTCTAAATTGTGCACTTTTTCTTTTTTACACCTATTGGTGCCAGTGCTCTAACAATGCTGAAGAAAAAGACAAAGGTTGAACCAAAACATTAAGGCCATTCGACCATTTTGAGGAGAGCTTCAGTGAGTTCAGTTCCAAAAATTAAAGAGAGAAAGAAAAAAAAAAGTTAGAAAGCTTGCAATCCAAAAATATAAAGGGAAACATAATGAGAGTATGTAAGAGTGAAACATAATAAGGAGTATTTTTCTTTACTCAAGCTACACACAAGGAAGATAAATCGGTGGAGTTCTCTTTGAGGATTTTGAGTGCTATAACCATAGAGAGTTGAAGTGTTCAAATGAAGATCTTACTATTAGGTTTTGTGAGATTGTATTTTACTCCTTGAGATTTATTTGTTGTATCTCAATTTATTGTGAACTCAAGTTTGGCATAAACTTGAGAGTTGTAATCTCTATTTTCAAAGTGGATTGTGTGATTGTGTTCCTTTTGCACTTGCCAAGATTTTGTTTCCATATATATTGCTATTGCTTGGTAGTCATTTATTTTGATTCACACATAAACATTGAAGGGATTTAGGCTTTTTCCTCTATAGCAATGGTCATTATGTTGGAGTAATAAATCTACTTTATTAGATGTATAAAAACCAAAAACCAATTGGTATTTTAGTTTGGTAATAAAGAGCAATCATCAAGATTGGACATTATATGTTGAAACTATTTATAAAAAAAATTTATAAAAATAAAAGAAATTATATGAACTTGACAAAATAAAATTGTCACACCTGTCTACATTAATAGTAGATAGTGACAATTTATAATGAATTATCATGTAACGATTTCAAAATATGAAAACTTGTAAAATTGCATCGATTTGCACACATGCGCATCTGTGGTTTTTTTTTTTTTTTTTTTTGGGTCAATAACTTGATATATTCAGGTTATCTTTTTATTAAATTTTATTTAACTTAAGTTTCTTAATCATTCCATAAAATTTAAAATAAAATAAAATAAAATTCTTAAAGTGGCTACTGTGTTTCAATGGAATCATGTTGGGCAGGGTGGTACAATAGAATCTTCAAGGGTAAAATGCAAAACTGACTCTCTAAGTTTATTCAGATTTCATTTCAGTGCTCTAACTTTGCTATTATTCATTTCAGTCCTCTAACTTTCAAGTTTATTCAATTAAGGCTTTTCCATCAGCTTTTGTTATATGTTGTGGTTAATTTTTCAATTTTATATATTTTTCTTCAAATTTTTTAAATTAAAAAAATTCAATTAATGATTAAAAAATATTTTCCATATTTTTTTTTCAAAAAATTTTAAAGAAAGTTAATGGAAAGGCCTTAATTGAATAAATCTGAAACTTAGAGGACTGAAATGAACAAAAACAAAGTTAAAGGACTGAAATAAAATCTGAAAAAAAGTTAGAGAGTCAGTTTTGCATTTTAGCTAATCTTCAATTAGTGGGAGGGTCACTGGTGGTTTGTAAGTATGTTTTTGCTGCAATGTTATTTGCTACAATAATTTCTTGGTGCCGTTTCGAGAGAGCAAGGTTATACATCACGTGGGTCACTGCCTCATTGGCTTATGTGATAAGTCTAAAAATGAAAGTAAAAAAATAAAAGGATAAATTACAAAATTGGTCCCTATCCTTTATACCATATTTCAATTTAGTCTCTAACCTTTCAATTGTGTCAAACTAGTCCTTAACTTTTTTAGTGTTGTGTCATTTTAATCCTTACCATTATCTTTTGGATGAAAAAAGCTGATGTGACAAACATAATAATAAAAAATTATTTTTTATGCCACATCAAGATTGCCATATCAGCATAACTTTTTTTAAAAATTTGACTAACCTCACATACAAAATAAAATGATAATTAAAAATGTATTTAACATTTTAATGTGCCACATCTGCATTTATATGAAAAAAAAAAAAATCCAAAAAACATATCTACTGTTTCCCAAAAAAATCTATAAAAAAAAAATGCCAAAATTTTTCATATTCTTTATACTGTCTTTTAATTTTTTATACACTTTCTCGGTAATCAAGCATATCTACTGTATGCCAAAAAACAGATCTACGTAGATTTAAAAAAATCCAGAGAGGAAAACTACTGTAGACAACTTAGGAGGAGCCCCATGTTAGAACCAAGGCAAACCTCCTGTAAGAAAACGTGTGCAAAAGCTTGGGGGCCTAAACTTAAATCAAAGAAACATAAAAACCTATTCTTCAAAGATCACCAAGCCAACGCCAACACATGAGGAGATTTATTAGCTTCCCTACTAACCCAATTGAAAATACATACACTGAAACCCTATGCTATGCTAGATTACAAACTATATAGCTCCAACTTGAACTCCTCCATGGACAACTCTAACCCAGCCCCAAATCACTCTCTCTCTCTTTCACTCTCAAATCGACCCAAACTCAAATCGGTTCCCACCACCTTCCGAGAACTTTTTAGATCTCCCATGGCGGACTCGTTCGAGACCGACACATATGGAATGCTTGATTTTGGCCTGGACTATGATTGAATTGTAACTTGTTTGTTTTGGATTTTTTTTAAGGAATCTTAAGCTTCCTTGAAACTTTATGGGTTTTGGGGTTTCAACCACCATATGGGTTGTAGTTGGCTTGAGGAGACTGGTTGACTATATGGATTTGATTGGGTTTCAACCACCTAAATTGGAATTTTCAGTTCAAATCAATCTACGATCTTTGGTTTTTTTAGAGTTGTGGGTTTGATTATGAATGTGAATGTTTGAATATGTTTTCATTTCAGTATGTGAAGGTCATATTTACATCAACTCATTCGAAATTTGAAAGGGTTGATTTTTGTAGGATTTGATTTCGGAGTGCGTTTGGATGCCAAGAAATTGAAAGAAAAAAAAAATGCAGATTAATTTTTTTTTTCTTTTTCTTTAAAAATTAAGGAAGGAAGATTAATATTTTATTTAATTATGATGCTGATGTGGCAATCCAAATGGAAGCCTATGTGGCAAAAAAATCATTTTTTTTAATTTTGGTTGTTAACCACATTAGTATTTTTCATCCATCACTTAATGAGGGGATTGTTTTGACATAATACCAAAAGATTAAGGACCAAATTGACACAATTGAAAAATTAAGAATCAAATTAAAATCTAGTATAAATGATAAGGATCAACTTTGTAATTTACCCAAAATAAAAATAAAACGTGAAACGTAAAAAATATTTTAAAAAACCTGAAAGACTTGATTGACTAATGAGTAATGACTAAGAAAGCAAAGTCAAAAGGATGAGTGGGTGATAGTAGGTGAAGCTTAATTAGCAACAATAACAAAAGGGTGAGTGGTTGATTGAAGAATAGGGGAAGACGAGTTAATAAGTTTGTAAGTGAAAGTGTGAAACAAAAACAAGAGAAGTTCGGCAATAGAAGGAAAAACAAAGGAAGGGATAGATCGATGAGCAACCATAAAGAAAGCTAAAAATAAAAAAGAATAAAGAATAAAGATGGAGAGTAGCAAGGTGTTGAGCACTGAGAAATTAATATAAAATTAATAAAATCAAAAAGAGTCTGGTTTCTTCAAGAATCAAGATGAAGAGAGAGTGTGCTTTTTATTTTGGCCTTTTGTTTTTGGAGATAGTCATTGTCTCTCTCTTGGCAACATATGATTTCACATTTCATGTAAATTATTAGGAAATCTATTAATTCTGGATATAATAGGGGGAGAGAGAAAGAGTTTGTTCACCTTCTATGTATTTGGGAGATTGAAACTTTTACACTCTAAACTGCCACAAACAAGGGACAAAGCCAACATTCCGACTGAGAGGGGTGGAAGAATTAAAAAAAAAATTGTTGGTGAAAATCCATATCAGAATTCATTTAATATAAACAAAATATCAACAAAATGAAAAGACACAAGCAGGGGCGGAGCCACTTGGCTCCATGGCCTTCACAAAATTTTTCAAATTTCCACCAGTAAAAAAATTACATGGGCCCCCCCAAAAGTCCCCCCCCCCCCCCCCCCAACAATATTATTCTCAACAATCTAGTCCAATACAACTTCAAATTAAGCAAAAAACTTGGCCCAAATCCAGCCCCACCAGCCAGCCCCAATTCCCTAAGCAAACAAAGTTATTCTTTTCTAAACCATAGACACTTCCAGCCCATCCCAAATCCAAAATCTAAAATACCTAATTAAACACAAACAAAATGCATCTTCACTGTCTGAAAAAGAGAGAACAATCCTCACCCTCTAAACAATCTAAAAGAGAGTACAATCTTCAAACTTCAATCCTCACGCCTCTGCCTTAGTTTTTTACCTTCTCAGTTCACAAGTCCAATAGTGTCACGCTCACACCTCTGCCTCAGAAACAATCTCCCCGCCAGCTCAGCGTGACGCCATTGCCTCCACCAGCCTGCTAAACTAGCCTTCATTGCCTCAACCTCAACTCAAGCCCTCACCTCAATTCCTCAAGTTATCTCATTCATTCTTTCTCATCTCAGTTTTTTACTTGACTTCTCCCTCTTTTTCTCTACAACTGAACTAAATACTGATAGTAGAATAGAAATATCAAATATGCGCGGGTGATTTCCTTTTGCCAACAAAGCAATTTATACTTATTTGACTTTATCTTTTGTCTTTTTGTGTTTATTGTTATTGTATTCTTTATTATTTGATCCATTGACTCTGAGACCAACCTTTTAAGTTTTGGCTTTTGTGTTGTTTGTCCCTTGAGTAGGGGTCGGGTGGGGCTTGCGTTGGGGTGAGACCTATGAGTCCGTATTTGGTTTTCAATAATTACATTATACATGGTAGTGGGGTGTTGCTAGGGCTGTCAATGCTCGACCCAACCTACGAACACGACACGAACCCGACGTGGATTTTTTGAGTTAGGGTTGGGCCTTAATAGGTTTGGGTCATAAACAGGTCAACCCGAAAGCGACAAGATAAGAAATGTATCATAAGCGGGTCAACCCGCGTAACCCGTAATAGACACGTTTGACACGCCAATTTATTTGTGTCAATTCGAAATGACCCACTTAACACAATCTGTTTAATTTGTATAACAAATAAATATTTATTTTATTTTAGATTTGTCAAATACCTTTTATATCCAACATATATTATAAATATAAAAAGAAAAGTGAGTAATTACAAAAACTTACAATGAATATTGTGTGGCATCCAAATGCTTAGGCCCACTTAGTCCCGGATCTCCGCTACAAGAGCACGGTGCTTGGGCCCAACTCCCACTCGCCCAAAAGCCCAATCCATACTAACGCAAGCCGGGGGCCCAAGCCTCACTACTAAATACATACTCGGCAGAGCTTTACCAAGCATGTTGGGAAAGGTAACTGAACGGCACATCATCCTTGTTTTGCCCGGATAAAGTCCTCTAAGCACCCCCGTCGAGCTATCCACGGGAGTGGGCACCAAGTCCCAAAGCCATCCAAACTTACTTTCCTACTTATCATCCCCCTAACTGGACCTTCCGTAGCACTAAATACGCACCGACTCTGCCGAGCTATCAACGGAGGTGGACACCAAGTCCCAAAGCCACCCATACCTGACCTCCCACTTACAGAAGACCCTACTGGACCCTCTGTCGCACTAACTATGAGAGCATTGAAGACCTGCCCCTGAACTTCGAACTATAAATAGAAGGGGAGGATAAGATGGAAAGGTTGGTTGGAAAAAAGGAGGAGTAAATAGAGAGTAGTAAGGTCAAATAGAAGAAATCTTGAGGGAGAAGGAGGAAGTAATGCATTGCTAAAGAGGAGAAAAGTGATCTCATTGAGCCTTTAGTTGGAGAACAACCCATAGTAGGAAATTCTAGCCCAACACATAAATAAGTTGTGAGCCCAAGTGGGGCTGGGTCCATCAGCCTCATTTGCGACCCGCACAATTGGCGCCGTCTATGGGAAACTCCTACATTGTTGTGGTTCAGCTGAGGCTCGCACACGAGATAGATGTCCGAAAGACGTTCGGGGAGTGACGCTGAAAATGGCTCGGTCGGATCCTCTCGGGGGTCGTCCTGGCGAGAATGAAGGCAAAAGGGGCGCGAAGACAGGCATCATGAGAGGGCAGAAGAAAGTCCCAGACTCGAGAGAGGGCTCGTACCAAATGCAACTGATGGTATCCGGTGCTTCGGGGCATAGGCGGTTTGACGAAAGAGAAAAGGAGCTTGAACGGTTGCGTAGGTTGGTGAGAGATTTAAAGTTGGAGGCAGAAGACAGGCACTAGAGAATGGGACAGGACAACCGAGCAAGAAGACCAGGTGCTGGGAAGGAACGATAAGGAGCAGGGTCCGATCAATCTGGATACCGCCGTCCCTGAGAGCGATCACATTCGCAAGAATCTCACCTACGCAGGGGTCAGCATCAAGATCGCTCACGCTCGCGGGATTATCCCGACCAAGGCTCAGATTCTCCGGAAGAAAAACGGCCCCATAACACGGCTATGGACGCAATGAGCAATGCGTTGCGCAAAGCTGCTCTGTCGCCGTTCTCAACTAACATCGAGCACGCCCCAATGCCGGACAGATTCACACGCCCCCCCATTCAACTCTTATGACGGGAAGACGGACCTGGTGGAACATGTCAGCCACTACATCCAAATGATGTCATTGCATACCCGGAATGACGCGCTAATGTGCAAGGTGTTTCCCTCAAGCCTGGGCCCCACCACTCTTAGATGGTTCAATGGTTTGCAAAAAGGTTCCATCCGCAGCTTCACCGAGTTAATACAGGAGTTTGGAGTCAGATTTGTTACTTGCAGCCGTGTACCACAACCAGTAGATGCACTACTGTCAATGAAGATGAGGGTGGGGGAAACCCTTCGTAATTACACCAGCCAATATTGGGAGCTTTACAACGAGATCGGCGGAGGGAACGAAAAAATTGCTGCGAGTACTTTTAGGATGGGGTTGCCTGAGGATTCAAGCCTAAGGGAGTCATTGACTAAGAAACCTCCCAAGGAAATGAGACAGCTAATGAGGCGCATCGAAGAGTATAAACGGCTAGAGGATGACCGGCTGCAAAGCAAAGGTAAAGCGCCAATGATAAATCATCCCCGGCAGAACAGTTTCCCACCAAGGACACAAGGGAACATGAGGATTCAGGAACCAAAGACGCCGGCGGGGGAGGTAAATGTGGCATTCAAAGAGCCGGTGCACAAGATTCTAGACAAGATTAAGCATCAACCCTACTTTAGGTGGCCGAACAGGATGGGTGGTGACCCCACGAGAAGGAACCAGAACTTGTACTGCACTTACCATAAAGATAAAGGACATACCACCGAGCAATGCCGAGTACTAAAAGATCACCTTCGGCAGCTGGCCGGAGTCGGGTATTTAAAGGAGTTTGTGACGGATGCAGGGGACCAAGGAGTAGGGCAAGGCACTCCACATAGGGGCAACTTGCTCCCACCCCCTCTCGGGATAATTGAAGTCATCCACGCACCTACCAAGAAATGTTCCACGGCAAAAGGGAAAGGGGTGTGGACATTAGCAATGGCAGTGGAAAGTCAGGACGGGCCGTCATACGGAAAGAGGATGAAGCTCTCCAAAGAACCAATCGCCTTCGATGATAGTGATTTGGAGGGAACGGTCCAACCACACGACAACGCGCTGGTAGTCAACGCCCAGATAGGCGATTTCTTGGTAAAAAGGGTGATGATAGATCAGGGAAGCGAAGCAAACATGATGTATCCAGACTTGTTCCGAGGACTTGGACTGAGGAGTGGGGACCTCTTCTAGTACGGTACACCCTTGGTCGTTTTTGACGGTAAGGTTGTGATCCCTGAAGGGTAGATCTCTTTGCCCGTGAACATGGAAGGTAAAGAAGTGGTGGTAACCTTTATAGTGGTAGTTTCCTTCTCCCCATACACTGTGATATTGGGAAGACCATGGATCCACGAAATAGGGGCTGTCCCGTCCACTTTACACGTGAAGGTGAAGTTTCCCACTGAGCAAGGTGTTACGGTGGTAAGAGGAAGCCAGCAGACGGCGAGACAATGTTTGGTTGCACTAGTTGACTAGAGGAAGGAAGCAATCAAATGGGGAAAGAATACCGAGAAAGAGGAAGCGCAACAAAATATCTCGTTATAGCAACTACAGAGTCCCCGAGGTGGGAAGGGGGACAGACGTGCCGAAGAGATGATGAAAGTACAGATACTCCCGGACTCCGATAGGTGTTTTCATATAGGGGAAGGTATGGATGATGAAGATAAGGTAAAAATGTTGTTACTGTTGATACAAAACGTGGACGTGTTTGCTTGGAGCCCTTATGAGGTGCCCGAGGTGGATCCCGAGTTCATCGTTCATAGACTCAATGTTGACTCCTCCCATCCACCTAAGAAACAGAGGCCGAGGAGATCATCCAAGGAGCATGCCAAGGCTGTAAAGGAAGAAGTCCAAAGGCTGAAGGAGTCTGGGGCAATAAAGGAAACTTATTTCCCAGAGTGGTTGGCAAATACCGTCGTGGTGAAAAAGAAGAACGGCAAGTGGAGGGTTTGCGTGGATTTTACAGATCTGAACCGAGCATGTCCAAAGGACCCATTCCCCGTGCCTAAGATTGATCAGTTGGTCGACGCCACGTACGGTCATCCTAGGATGAGTTTTCTAGATGCTTTTCAAGGGTACCACCAGATCGCCCTAGCACCCGAGGATTAGAAAAAAACGGCATTCATCTCCCCGGAAGCCAATTATCATTACACGGTGATGCCCTTTGGGCTAAAGAATGTCGGGGCAACTTACCAGCGAATGATGACAAGGATGTTCCGCGACAAAATAGGATGCATGGTCGAGGTCTACATTGATGATATGGTGGTAAAGAGCAAGCAGGAGGAACAACACACAGGCGATCTCTGGGAAGTATTCGAAACACTAAGGCAACACAAGCTGCGACTTAATGCTGAGAAGTGCGCATTTGGTGTGGGGGCTGGAAAATTCTTGGGATATCTAATCACGAGCTGGGGAATAGAGGTCAATCCCGATCAAATCGAAGCAATAAAGAGGCTGAATCCACCGAGCAATCCGAATGAGGTACAGGTTTTAACCGGGATGTTAGCAACTCTTAACCGATTCATCTCCAAATTTGCGGATCGTTGCCGCCCATTTTATCATCTTTTAAAGAAATGGATAGGGTTTTTGTGGAACGAAGAGTGCGACAAAGTTTTTCGGGACTTGAAGGATTACTTGGTGAAGGCACCCATGCTAGCCACGCTGGAGCCTGGTGAAGATTTATTTATGTACCTGGCAGTATCTGACCACGCCATGAGTGCCGTGCTGTTGAAGGATGGGGGGATCCAACAACCCGTGTACTATATCAGCAAGACCTTGGTCGATGCCGAGAAGAGGTATTTGCCTCTGGAAAAGCTAGTGCTGGCCCTTATCCATGCCACGAGGAAGCTGCCACATTATTTCCAGGCTCACACAGTCTGTGTTAATCGAGCATCCTTTACAGTCACTTTTGAGAAGATCTGACTTCACAGGACAGATAGCGAAATGGGGGACTAGGCTGGGCTCTTTCGACATTCGGTGAAGGGCCAAGTCCTTATAGATTTTGTCGCTGAATTCTCGCCCAGGAACGGCGGAGAGATGATCTGCCGCGTAGAAGCTTGCCCGTGGAAGGTGTTTATGGATGGAGCCTCAAGTTCCCAGGGAGCCGGTGCCGGGATCGTTATCTTTTCTCCTGAAGGGATTCGGCTAGAGCACTTTTTTAGATTAGGATTCAAGGCCTCCAACAACAAGGCCGAGTATAAGGCCTTGCTCGCCGGACTAAGATCAGCATTGAAGCTAGGTGCTCGGAACGTGGAAATATACTCAGATTCTCGGTTGGTTGTCAACCAAGTCCAGGGAAGTTTTGAGGCAAGAGACCCTCGGATGAAGGCATACTTGTGCGTGGCAAAACTGATTATGAGCAAGTTTGTCTCGGTGAAAGTGTCCCAAATGGGACGAGCGCAGAACCGGCACGCCGACTCCTTAGCCACGCTGACTCCTTAGCCACGCTAGCATCATCAAGCATCGAGGATGTGCCTCGGCTGATTAGGGTAGAGCTTATAGCTGAACCAAGCATTCAGGTTCCCGACGACATTGCCGTCAGGGTGGATAGTGTCGCCACAGTTTCATCGCCTGCATCGTGTTGGATAGATCCCATCATTGCTTTCCTGGCCGAGAATAATGTCCCGGAGGATCAAAAGGAGGCCGGTAAGATACGTAGGACGACAGCTCGCTATTGGTTATCAGCAGATGGCAAGTTGTACCGAAGGTCTTTCGGAGGACCGTACCTTTTGTGCTTGCACCCCGAGAAAGTTCCTGAGATTTTGGCCGAGCTTCACGATGGGATATGCGAGAGTCATGTGGGGGGCGTTCCCTGGCACATCGAGCGATGACCCAGGGGTTTTGGTGGCCAAGGATGCAAAGGGAAGCCGCCGAGTATGCTCTAAAATGTGAACAGTGCCAAAACATGCCCCCTTGATTCACCAACCTACCGGTCAACTCAATCTGATCAGCTGCCCATGGCCGTTTGCACAATGGGGGCTGGATATCCTTGGTCCATTTCCACGGGCTACAGGGAACCGCCGGTTCGTGATTGTTGCCGTCGATTACTTCACCGAATGGGCGGAAGCCGAGGCCCTAGCAAATATTCGGGACACAGATGTGAAGAAGTTCGTTTGGAAGAATATAGTGACTGGGTTTGGGGTGCCGGAGTCGTTAATATCCGATAATGGGTTATAGTTCGACAGTAGAGCCTTCCGCACCTTTTGCGAGGATCTCGGCATCAAAAACAGGTATTCTACCCCGGCGTACCCTCAGAGTAATGGTTTGGTAGAAGCTACGAACAAAGTAATATTGAACGGATTGAAGAGAAGACTGGACGGCGCAAAGGGGGGTTGGGCCAAGGAGCTGCCGAACATGCTTTGGGCTTACCGAACTACCCCCAAGAGATCCACCGGGGAAAGCCCGTTCTCCTTAACTGACGGATCCGAGGCCGTCATACCAACCAAGGTAAACTTATGTAGCGCACGGGTCGCGAGGTTCAACCCCGTCCAAAACGAGGAGATGATGGTCGGGCTCTTGGATAGATTGGAGGAATGCCATGAGGCGGCCACTATGTGACTCGCAGAGTACCAGCAAAAGCTCGCCAAGAGATACAACCAAGGTGTAAGAATCAAGGAATTCAGCACGAGAGACTTAGTCCTGAGAAAGGCCTTAAGGAATATGCGAGATACCAACTCTAGGAAGCTGGCCCAAACATGGGAAGGGCCTTACAGGGTTACTGCAATCGCCGGTGCGGGGGCATATTATCTGGAAGACCTAGACGAAAAACCTCTGCCGCAGTCGTGGAACGTTCATAACTTAAAAAAGTTCTATCACTGATCGGTCGGGTAAAAAAAAAAGGGGGGGGGGGGGGATGTTTGAAGCACCACTATTGTATGAAACTAATGAAAATGGCGATTCATACTGATTACTGTTATTCCATTTACCGAGAATGTGGTAGCCCTATTATTTCTATCCTAAGGACAGAAGCCTGACTCTCGGCTCGATCTACATCGCCGAGCAGGTGTGAACCTTATAATTTCTATCCTAAGGACAGAAGCCTGACTCTCGGCTCGATCTACATCTCCGAGCAGGTGTAAACCTTATAATTTCTATCCTAAGGACAGAAGCCTGACTCTCGGCTCGATCTACATCGCCGAGCAAGTATGAACCTTATAATTTCTATCCTAAGGACAACAGCCTGACTCTCGGCTCGATCTACATCGCCAAGCAGGTGTAAACCTTATAATTTCTATCCTAAGGACAAAAGCCTGACTCTCGGCTCGATCTACATCGCCGAGCAGGTGTGAACCTTATAATTTTTATCCTAAGGACAGAAGCCTGACTCTCGGCTCGATCTACATCGCCGAGTAGGTGTAAACCTTATAATTTATATCCTAAGGACAGAAGCCTGACTCTCGGCTCGATTTACATTGCCAAGCAGGTGTAAACCTTATAATTTCTATCCTAAGGACAGAAGCCTGACCCTTCCAAGGCAAAAAACCGGTGAACAGGCCAAATCCCCGCCTTACGACGAAACGGGACTTAGCTTACCGGTAATTATCGCACAAACACGAAACAAAAGAAAAGAGAAACAGTGAGAATTAATTCGAACTTAAACCATTATAAAAACTAGGAAATCACTATCTCAGCTGCAAAACAAGGCGGCCATTTAAGTACCAAGACCAGCAGAAAATTAAAATTGTTTAATCACCACAACCTGGTGATATGGGCAAACCAAATGACAAATAAAAAGAACAATAAAGAAAAGCTCTTAAAACAAAGCGAGCAAAGTTTGGTGATCATGATGCTGAATCTACAGGTTGTTCTTGGGCCTTGGACTCGGTTGGTTGCTGCTGGACGGGATTTTAAAGTGGGACCTGGCTGGGCTGATCTCTAAAGCAAGGATGGCTAACCACTTCCGGTTCTTCCATCTCCACATGGGAATCGATCTGCTCTACCAATTCCCTCAGACTAGTCGTGTCTTCCTCGTCAGCATGTCCAGCGGTGGTCGGTGGTTCAGGTGCTGGGACTGGAAATGGGATCTGGCTGGGGTTCCTCAAAGGAGAGTCCTCAGGGACCCCCAAGGCTTGCAGAGCGGCCAACCAACCCTCCTCAAAACCGAGTCGCCGTGCGTCATGTATGACCGGTTCTGCCGAATTTTCTGAATCCGCGAATCCCTCCTGATACCACTTATTCTCGCTCTCCTCCAAAGTCGCTCTCATATCAACCAGCTCCTCAGACCACGCATTAAGTTTGCTATCGACCTCTCCCAATCTGAGCTCGGTCTCCCCTAGCTAGACCTGCAGTTCCTTGTACTTCTTTTCCACGGCCAACCTTGCCTTCTCTGCCGCAGCAGCTTTCTTCTCGAACGTTGTAGCAACCACCGCTTTTTCCTTCGCATTCACCTCGGCCACGTCCTTTAGGGCTCTCTCTAGGCTAGCATCCTCTGCCAGGTCTGCGACACGCCAGTCAAGGATGTAGGCCAACTGTGCCGCCTGGTAAAACATATGGATGGGCATTAAAAAAATATAAAAAAAAAAAATTTTAAAAAAAACCCTCAAACTTAGACTTACCGCGATGGTGTGCCATTGCAGTCATCTCCCCATCAATTCGTCTGTGCCTTCTTCGAAGGCACGCACGTCCTTAGGCAATAGAAGCCCATGAGCCAAGGTCTAGGCTACGTGGCCACTGGCCCCCTTTCCCCAGACGTGCACATATGCATCCGAGGGAAGAGGTTTGCCGTCCAGCATAAAGGAGGGCTGCCACGCAGGCACGGCACGAGATGAAGACGCCACGTTCAGCCCGATCTGGGTCGCGGGTTCACGAATTACGATGCCACGGGATGGCCACGGGGGCGTCTTTGACCGCACATCACTCGGGCCGACTTGAGTTTGTTCAGTTGTGCGTGGCCTCTTTCTTTGCCGAGCAGGAGCTGTCTCTGAAGGTGGAGTGGTTTGGACGCAGCCTTGGGGTTGTTCTGGTTGCTGCTGATGCCCGACAGACCGGGCTCCGGGAACAAAGCGACTGATTGACATTATTTTCCGAGTCACCATAGCTTCGCCTAAAGACTCACCAACTACTTCGGTATCTGGGGGTGGGGGTTCTTGGTCAACTTGAGCTTCTTGTTGGACTGGGGCTTCTTGCTGAATTTGTTCGTGTGCACATTCCCTTCAAGCCCGAGAGACGCGCTCTGCTGATTCGTCCCTCATAGGTGGGAGCTCGTCAAAACAAATATACCGGGGACCTTGGTCGCGTGCCTTACCTGCTGTAAACTTGGGGGGAAGAAAGTTCGCTTGCCAAACGTCTATGTAAGATAGAAGGGGGCTATCGACTAGCAAGGCTTGACTAAAATTCTGCCAAGTGGAGTACACAGGGTCAACCCCGAGTATAAGGTGTGAGGCTCGAAGCTGTCCGTCCGTGTGAACGAAAATCTCGGACCTGAGGATGAAATTAAGGTCCCTTACGTGCACAGCCCTGACGTCCAGGACAAACATTCTGCCGTCTGCAATAACCAACATGCATGAATGTCAGAAGAAGCAAAATGCTTGTGTATGTATGTCCGAGCATAAAACTAAAATATATATATATATATATTAAAAAAAAATAGGATTAATGATCGGGACGAACCCACTTCTCACCTAGTAAGCGGACACAGGAATTCGCTGACAAACCAATTGCCGCGCACCATAACGAACTCCCCGGCAGAATTTCTATTTGAATCGGGCAGGCAAGATATCAACCGTACCCTCATGTCTCTAACTTTGAGGTAGTAATTTTTTTTCTTATTTTCACATAAATTGTACGTATGGTTTATATCGTGCTGGTTTAGCTGTAAACCGAATGTCTGGTTCAATCTACTCACACAACTCACTAAGCGATAAAAATTGGGAGGAAGTTGGTCCAGGCACAGGCCGTAGTACCTAAGGGTGTCTATTATTAGGGGGTCTACGGGAAACTCACCCCACCCTCC